>CM036224.1:31252956-31670390 GCA_020631735.1 Saccharum officinarum | reverse complement strand
CCTAAGAAGAATGTCAACCAAGGTGGGCGTCAAGGGCACGCTCATTATAACAGTATTGAGAAAATCCTATCTGGTGAGGTTGTCATTGCTGGTAAGTTCCTCGTTGACCAACATCCTGCCGTGGTACTTTTTGATTCAGGTGCTTCGCATTCCTTTATCAGTCCTAAGTTTGCATCAAAGTTTGCACACAAATTGCATACTGTTGAAGGTGGAGGTTATTGCATTAGCGCAGCAAGTGGAATATTTCCACAAATAAAGTAGTGGGGAATCTTGAGCTTGAGATAGAAGGGCGAAAGTACTCGGTTGCCTTAGTGGTTTTACCGGGATTAAGCATAGATGTTATTCTGGGCATGAATTGGATGAGTCAGAATGGGGTACTCATTAATACATCCACTCGGGTAGTTATGCTCAGAGATCCTATAGATCAAAAGGGTTTTCTGGTACAACTTCCCAGAAAAGTTGATTTGTCTGGGGAAGTTCATGTTGTGCAAGCAAAGGCATTGGCCGAAATTCCCGTAGTGAATGAGTTTTCGGACGTTTTTCCCGATGATTTGCTGGGACTCCCTCTGGATCGGGATGTGGAATTTAAAATTGAGTTGTTGCCTGGCACGGCTCCGATCTCTAGGAGACCCTATAGGATGCCTCTGAATGAACTAGCTGAACTTAAGGTGCAGTTGAATGAACTTTTGAAGAAGAGGTTGATTCGTCCTAGTTCATCTCCGTGGGGATGTCCTGCTATCTTTGTAAATAAGAAGGATCAGTCGTTACGAATGTGCGTAGATTATAGACCTCTGGATGCAGTCACTGTCAAAAATAAGTACCCTCTACCGCGTATCGACATCTTGTTCGATCAGTTATCTAAAGCTAAAGTTTTCTCCAAGATCGATTTAAGATCTGGCTACCACCAAATTAAAATCCGTCCCGAAGATATTCCAAAAACAGCTTTCTTGACAAGATATGACCTTTATGAGTATCTTGTTCTGTCTTTTGGCCTGACAAATACCCCCGCACACTTCATGTACTTGATGAATTCGGTGTTTATGCCTGAATTGGATAAGTTTGTGGTGGTATTTATTGATGACATCCTGATATATTCTAAAAATGAGGAAGACCACACTGAACATCTACGTATAGTTCTCACAAGACTGCGTGAACATCAACTATATGCAAAGTTTAGTAAGTGCGAATTCTAGCTTCGAGAAGTACCTTTCCTTGGACATGTGTTGTCCGATAGAGGAATTATGGTAGACCCCGCCAAGGTACAAGAAGTACTGAACTAGAAGGCTCCTATCTCGGTTCACGAGGTCCGGAGTTTTCTTGGTTTGGCTAGCTATTATCATCGCTTCATTCCGGATTTCTCAAAAATAGCCAAGCCGATGACTCGGCTGCTGCAAAAAGACACCAGGTTTGTCTGGACTCCTGAGTGTGATGTGGCTTTTCATAAACTACGAACTCTCCTAACCTCGCCTCTAGTTTTTGCGCAACCAGATATCGAGAAACCTTTTGATGTGTATTGTGATGCCTCAGACATAGGTTTGGGAGGTGTTCTGATGCAGGAAGGCCGAGTAATTGCATATAACTCTCGACAACTTCGGAAGCATGAGGTGAATTATCCAACGCATGACTTAGAACTGGCCGCAGTTGTTCATGCTTTGAAAGTATGGCGGCATTATCTGCTGGGCAATGTCTGCAATATCTACACAGACCACAAAAGCCTCAAATACATCTTCACCCAACCCGAGTTAAATATGCGTCAAAGAAGATGGCTCGAGTTGATTAAGGATTATAACCTTCAAGTGCACTATCATCCTGGCAAGGCAAATGTGGTTGCGGATGCTTTAAGCCGTAAGTCTCATTGCCATTCCCTAGTTGAAACTGATTTTCATCGATCTTGCCTTCTACATCAGCAGTCTTGTACAACATCACTGTCAGTTGTACTCTCAAAAGCAGAATTATTGAGCTTCAAAAGACTGATCCTGGTGTATTCCACATAAAACGCAAGATGAAAAAGGAAGAAACTAAGCATTTTATGGTATATGAAGAAGGTGTGCTGTGGTTTAAGGATAGATTAGTGGTACCTAAGGACCGAGAGCTTAGAGATCAGATCCTGTCCGAAGCACATTCGTCCAAGTTGTCCATCCATCCTGGTAGTAATAAGATGTATTATGATTTGAAGCCATACTATTGGTGGACCAAAATACGGAAAGAGATAGCTGCATATGTTGCTAGGTGTGACACCTGCTGTAGAGTTAAAGCTGTGCATATGAAAGCTGGGTTACTTCAACCACTTTCTATCTCAGGATGGAAATGGGAAGAGATAAGCATGGATTTCATTGTTGGACTTCCTCCTACTGTCAAAAATCATAACTCCATCTGGGTAATTGTGGATCGTTTAACCAAATCAGCTCACTTCATTCCTGTTAGAGTGGACTATCGTCCCACTGACTATGCTGAGTTGTACTTCAATCAGATAGTCCGGCTCCATGGGGTACCTCGCACTATCGTTTCTGACCGTGGTCCCTAGTTCACTACTCGCTTTTGGGAGCACTTGCATCATCTTCTGAGAACCAAGTTAGTGAGAAGCTCTGCTTATCACCCCCAGACGTCAGGTCAGACGGAACGGGTTAACCAAATCTTGGAAGATCTGTTGTGGGCATGTGTCATTTCATCCAAGGGTTCTTGGGAAAAATGGTTACCTCTAGCCGAATTCTCATACAATAATAGTTACCAAGAGAGTATTAAGATGGCCCCGTTCGAAGCTTTGTACGGTCGTAAGTGTAGAACTCCACTAAACTGGGTAGAAGCTGGTGAAAGGAGGTATTATGGTATTGATTTTGTTCAGGAAGCTGAGGAACAAGTCCGTACCATCCAAAAACATATGGCTGCAGCCCAAGCTAGACAGAAAAGTTATGCTGATCGTCGTAGAAAACTGCTCGAGTTTGAAGTTGGAGACTTCGTTTACCTGAAAGTTTCTCCAATGAAGAGTGTCCAACGTTTTGGTGTTAAGCGGAAACTTGCGCCAAGATATGTGGGTCCTTTCCAGATCATAGGCAAGAGTGGAGTTGTTGCGTACAAAATCCAGTTACCTCCTGAAATGAGTGCCATATTCAACGTCTTCCATGTATCTCAGCTCAAAAAGTGTCTTCGAGTTCCTGAGGAAAGAGTCCCTTTAGGAGATATCAGGCTGGAATCCGATCTAACTTACGAAGAAAAGCCAGTCCGAGTGATCGATACTCAGGAACGAGTGACTAGAAGCAAAGTGGTTAAGTGGTATAAAGTAATGTGGAGTAATCAGGGTAGTGAAGGTGACGCTACATGGGAACGGGAGGACTATTTGCGGAATGGCTATAAGGAATTCTATGAAAAATGGTACGTTTTTCAAATCTCGGGACGAGATTTTTATAAGGGGATAGGGCTGTAACACCTCTGGTGTTTAGCTCCATAATTGCATTGCATTTGCATGAGCATAAGCATGCATCATTTCATGTTATTTTATGTGGTTTGCAACTAATGTGGTTGTTTTTAGAATTTTGTTTGGTTCACATCATGTGACACTAGGTAGTTGGTGTAACAAAAGGAGAGAGTAGCTAATTATATCTCACAACACCTTAGTTATACTTAGGGTCACTAATGGAGCAAGGTTCATGTTGACCAAAATCACCAAATGCCCTCCAAGGTGTAGTTGACCACCATTTAGCCCTAGGATGCTCTAGTTTGACCATTTTAAAAAGTCTAGCTTAGAGACCTTGCATGGAGGAGCACCTTAAGCAAAGTTGTAGGGGATTTTATGGGGACAAAAGTCTCATATGACCATCTCATGAAACTAGCCAGAACATGCTAAAAAATGGCCCACAAGTCAGCTAGAGGGGCTATCTCAACACTTAGAAATTTTTCTAAGTCTCAAAAGTGTCCCTCCAGTTTTACAGTGACCTACTTTAGAAGCTTGTAGTTTGCAAACCAGACCAAACCAGCTCCAACTCATGTTGACACTTTTGTAGTACTCACTTAGCTCTACAACATTGTCAACATCACCATCACCTAGTTCTAAATGGTTTAGGAGTTATGGTGTCTAAAAAAATCGGGTTTTAGTCGGCTTAATGACTGTAACTACGTTTCAGTTTCGAAGTGCACCACTTTGGAGCTCTGTATTTTCAAATCTAGGCCGAACCAGTCTAAACTCCAGTTGACAAACTTGTTGACCTCACATAGCTCTACAAATTTGATGTTGTCATCTTGGACCGAATCGAGCTGTTTTGGAAGATAATCAGCGCCAAACTTTCACTGTCAGTCACCGTTTCGGCCTCGTCGATTCAGTCGACCGTTCTTCAGTCGGTGGCCGACGACGACCGGGCACGCCGACGCGAGCGTGGCCACGCGGTGGCAGCCGTACGCCGGCCGTGGTCCACCGTCAGGTCACCAAGCCTTCAAGGCCGCCACGACGACGGTCTCTGCCTCACTCGCGCCCACATCTCTCTCCTTCTGTTCTCCCCTCCACCGGGCGGAACAACCGAGCGCAGCTCCTGCCTCCACTCGGCGAGCTCGTGCGCGTGCACCACCGCACCACTGTCCACAAAACTCACACACCGCTCCGCCTTGAAGCCCCCTCCATCTTCTACCTCGCAGCTGGGTCAATTGTGGGGAGGTAAGGCGACATTGCCGTGTCCGCCACCGTCCGCCTCGGACATTCCTCGCCGGAGAGCTCCCGTAGCGTGGCCGTGCTCCTCTGGTGCTCTACCGTCATCATCTTGGGTACGTTGGGTCCGCCTGGAGTCGCTGATGCTCACGGGACGGTCATTTGGGATGAGCCGCCGTATAGCTCGCCGGCGTCGGCAAGCCACGGCCGTGGACCGCCATGCCCGACGACGAGCGCCTCCCCATGGTTCCGCCGCCCCATTCTTGCCACCAATCGACTTAGCTCGAGGACGTGGTCGCGCTCGGTTCGCTCAGTTTCGCCGGTCGGCTCCCGCCGCGATCTCCGGCAACCGCAACTCCTCCCCTCCGCCTCTCTCTCGCTGACCAGTGGAGCCTTTCGGTCAGCCCCACGCGCGCGTGGGCGGGACGACCTGAGTAGGCCGCGCGCGTAGTTGGGCCGCGTCCGCGTAGGGGCTGGCCCAATAGCGAGTTAGGGTTCGGTTTTGTTTTTCTTTTCATATTTGTCACAGATTTTTAGTTGATGTTTGGAAAATGTAGATCTAGGGTTTTACTTGCCCAAAAAAATTATGAGATAAATTTTGTTAGGATCTACATGATGTGTAGTATTTTAGAAAAATATAAAGCTGATATGTAATGTTTAGTTTTTGGGAAAAATTAAATAAGTCTTTGAAATGTGTTGAAAAAGGAGGTAACTTTGTTAAATGAATAACTTTAATTGTACTATTCCAAAAATTGAGAAATTTGGTGGGTAGGCTAATTTTTACTTGCTCTAGCTTTGGTAAAAATTTAGGCAGTAGTGCTTAAGTACTTTTCAAGTTATAATGGTATCTTGTTATTTTAGGAAATACTTAAATGAATTTTAGTAATTTTTCTACATGTGCAATGTTCTTATAACTTTTTGGAGAATGTCTTGGTACCCTAAAGTGTCCAAGAAAATTAGGAAATCTATTGTTTGACACTTTTTAATATGATTTGTTAATTATACAAAAATCAGTCTTTTGGGCTTGTGATTTTGTTTGGGAGTTTCTGTAAATAATTGTAGTTCAATTTTTTTACAGTGGTCTCTTTTTGGTTCATAGAGTCTCCTGTAATTTTTGTAGGATTTTAGGAGCAGTTTACATATATGTTTAAAATCCCACTTAATTAATTAAGTAAATTAAAAAATGAGTACAAATAAATATTCTAGGTGGGCACACCTTACTTTCTGGTGTTTTTGTGATCTATGTGAACTTGTGGTAACATTAGTTTGGCCTTAAGGTATGTTTGCCACATAAATAAATATTTAATCTTTGCAATTCTAGGTTTTCTGGACAGCTGGTAGTATTTCTAGGTTTGACCCTTAATAAAAGTATTTGATAGAAAACTTATGAATACCAAAGTGGTAGTAAACTGGTTAAACTAGCTTGTGTCAAAATTTGATGGTATTTGGCCTAGTAGTCTAAGAGTTATAGCTGTTTAAAGTGGCTATCCAGAAATGGCTGCTCTCTGTTTAGAGAGGACAGATTCTGGAACTTTGGAATTTCGACTAGGTAAACTTTGGAATTAAGTGTTGAGGTCTGAAAATGTTTTGTAGTGCATTTCTTAAGCTTTCCAGATTGTCTTAGATCATATCTTTTGAAGTTAGGAATCTTCATTTATGTTAGCATCTTTGAGCTGCTGTCCAGAAGGTCTTACTGTGTATTTTGGTGTTGGATGTGGTAACCTAAGTAATGCTACTCTTGTAATTGTTAGGTGCTAGGGCCTTAACCGAAGAAGAACAGCTATATCTTAGGTTGGGTAGATTAGGTAAGTACTTCTCCACCGGAGAAGAGATTTGCACGTATTGATGAAGTGACTTGAATAGAGTACTTTCATTGCTGAAATGTATTTCATTCCGAGCATGTTGCACCCATTATGCATCCATGATATTTATTGTGCACTCATGCAATAGGTGTTTCGGAGGGGGTAACGCTCCTCGAATTTGAGCAAGTGATTCCGGAGGAAGTCCAGGAGCAGCCGGGAGAACCCGACGAAGCAGCCATCGAAGGGCACGCCGTTGACGACCTACCCGAGTGTCCTGACCACCGGCCCTCGACCTTTCTAAAAGGCAAGCCCCGGTGCATGCTGACCCAATCATTTGAAATATAATTCTTGAGTACTTTTACTTGTTTACTGCATTAAGTTATAGGAGTTGTATGGAAACACTTGTTGCATTACATCTGTCCTTGTCCAGATATCATAGTTACACACTAAATTAGGTTTAGGCCGTGTTAATGCTTAGCCCTGCTTAGTCCGGTAGAAGTCGGGTGATTTCCGGTCATCCGCGAGATCTAGGAATGGATCACAAGTGGCTGTGATCGCTATCGTGAATGGAACCATGCCTAAAAATGAATTTGAGACCGGGCGGGAGTTCGATAGTGCAGCCGCAAGACACTTCACGTCTTGGGTGCGGAGCTATGCCCGTCTGAGTCGTTTAAGGACCGATTCGCTGTACGTCCTTGAGTCATGTTGAACGCAGTCTAACACTTAGTTGGCCGGATAAGTCGTTCCGACCGCGAATCCGAGTAATACAGTTCAGGTCGGGAATCGAATGGTAGGTTGCTTCTTGGAGGAGAGAAAGGATGTGCTTGGGGACATTGGCGTGAGACCAAGAGGGGTTAGAGTCCCTATCACCTGGCAGAGTGTCGCCCTTGGGGATGCGACATCAGTCGGACCCGTGGCTCCTGAACTGTACCAAAGGTGACCTGAGCAGCCCTCGCCAGGTGTGACTCGGTGAGGGTTAGAAATACCCCTCCAGCTGGATAGGAATTCGATTCGAATCGCCGTCGCTCCCGGTTAGTGAGCACTTGACTTGAGCAGCGGCAACGTAGATCTCATTAAATTGAACAGATGGTTAAGTGAATGATATAATGTTGCTGTAATTTATACCTGCTATGGATATAATAATATTATTGTTTGATTATACTCAAGTGAATGTTTAGTACAGGTGCTAAGATAGATGACAGGTTAATGCCAAAAATAACTGCTAGTATAGGTTAAAAGAGTTTAAATTACTTATGCTTTTCCGCAAAAGGTAATGTCAGCCAGCTCCACTTATGAAAGCCTTGCATGATCCTTGGTGTCTCTTATTTTCCGTTTCAACGGGTAAGTCTAGCTGAGTATATTCTCGTACTCAGGGTTTATTCCCTCCTGTTGCAGATGACATGCTCTATCAAGACTTCTGCAAAACTTGACTCCACCCTGCGGGTTACGAAGACTAGATCACTAGGGCGTGATCATCTTTTATGTACTTTCCTGATGCTTTTGCGGGTTGTTGATCAACAAGACTGGTAGTAGTTAAACAACTGGTGTGTGTATGCTTCCGCTACTTTATAAACTTGGTTTGTAATAATTGCGACTCCATGTGTGTAAACTTATTTCTGAACTACTTGTGAAATGTAACGTATGATGTTGTATGTTGAATGATGCGATCTTGGTTGTAAGCAAGTTGGTTTGAAATCCTTCGTGGTTTCGATTGACTACCGGGATTATATGGGCTCAAGTTCGAAAATTTGAGCGCTTCGGTGCTTGTTTTTGTACTTGTTCTCTTATAATTTGGTCGGTTCTGTTACAGTTACATCTCATTTAGGTGCGCTAGATGATGGGCACATGGACGTGACATTAGAGCCGAACCATAAGACGATGTATTGGTGAATAGATCCTAAAGATGGAAATGCTAACTTATTTACATTGTTGTTTACCTAGGCAAGCTCGGTGCATGACCCCTATTTTATATATTCACCATATATAAACATTTGTGCATTACGTTGCAGGAGTTTTATGGAAACCATATGCATAAAATACTATCGTATGAGTCCTACTAGTTGCAGGTCTGTGTAGTTGCTATGCTTAGGACCCATCGGTTGCGTGAGCGACCTGTCGTTGCTCACAATAGGTTAATTATTACTCTCATGAAAAATTGGTGGAAAGTAATTGTTGACCGGGTGGAAAACAGAAAAGGTTGTTAGGGATATTGGTGGGTGCAATGGGACGGGTCTTGTGACCACAGGGCTTTGTCTTGGTTGCACGGTTTCCCACCTGAGTCGATTAAGGATCATATGTTGCTATGGATGGTGGTCAAGTTTTGAATGTCCTCATCGCATACTTGCTTCGTGGGGGGTGGGAAGGCTCGTGCACCATTCTTCTCATGGGTTCCGGCTCTTTCTGAGCTGACTTGTATAGAGGCAGGGACTAATGGAGTTCCAAGTGTGCCAAACTGCCGCATAGGCCGCAAGGTTGGGACTTGGAGTCTGAGTTTGGACGAGAACTTGGACCCTATGATAGGATTGGGTAAGGTTAGTCTTGTCTGTGCTTTTGGGTTCAGACGAGGCGTGTGTTTAGAGGTACCAACTGGGATACATCGGTTCACGAATCGCTATTTCTTTTGAGACGGTACTTGCTTGATTGTAGTCTATCACTGTAGTAAGAACTGAAACATGGACGAGGACTTAAAATGATTCAGATTGCTTACCACATGCTTAAAAGTAGTAAAGGTGATTACCTAGAATAGTTAGCTAATAAAATAATCATGAGTGCTAAGACTTTAAATATAAGGATGCAATATTAGTAATGCTTCCTGCAAGTTAAACAAACCAGCAAACCAAATAAGCCTGGCAGGAGTCATTTTATTTTTCTCATGTTGGGTAAGTCTTGGTGAGTACACTTGAGTACTTAGGGTTTTATTTCCCCTGTTGCAGGTAACAGGTGTAGGGTTGAGATGGCAGACTAGAGGGGGGTGAATAGTCCTTTATAAAAATTAATAGCGCCGGCTAACTGATACAAGTGCGAAATTAAAACTATTGGGCTAGCCAAGACTACACCCCTCTATCTATGTTCTCTAGCACCTTACAAAGATCCTAATTATGCAACTAAGGCGCCGGGCTAGCTAGAGCTCACCTAACCAATCTAGCTTGCAAGGTTACACAAGCCTATGCAACTAGTACTAAGCAACCGAGGGAGTTCCTACACAACTAGTGATGCAAAAAGCACAAAGCTTCTAAGCTCACTAGCAATGCTTAATAACAAGACTACACAAGTCAAATTAGAAAGCGTAAATCACTTAGCGACACAAACTAAGCAAGACAACTAATTTAATATAAAAGTAAACTAGTTACACAAGAGAGCTACTTCTATGCTACACAAGCAAGAAGGTCAAGCTACATAAACTAACTAATTACAAGAGTAACTACACAAGCACAATATATGAAATGTAAATATAAGCTTGTATAAAGAGGAATGCAAACCAACGAAAAGATAAGGATGACACGATGATTTTTATGAGTAACAAGCACCACCGGCTCGATCACCTAGTGTCACTCAATGCAATCTCACAATACAACGCACTAGAATCACTCACTCGCAATGGATTCGCACTTCTCACAAGCAAAAGTGAGTTAGAGGCTTCTCAAACTAAGCACACACAAGGGCAACACACCCCCAAGGTGCTCAACCTCAGTCAAGCCTGATCTCCACCTCTATTTATAGCCCCTAAGCCAAATAGAGCTATTGGAGCAAAGCTGCACTTTCTGCGAGGGCACCGGACATGGCGGTGGGGGCACCGCCACAACGGTCGAATCCAACGGCTAGTTTGACTAGCTGTGGTCACCAGACATGCGGCGGTGGCACTGGACAGGGGGTGGTGGTGCCACCCTAGGCCAGCCCCCCGTTTTCCCTCCTCTCTGGAAAAATGGAGCGGTGCACCACCATAGGGTGGTAGTGATCACGGTGGTGCACCGTCGCGCCCGTGGCGGTGCACACTGCCACTTCCGGTGCCGGCCCCAGCATAGGCTCTCCTTGGACACGTCCAGGTGGGCACCGCCCTAGAGGTGGCGGTGCCACCAGACAGTGCATGGCGGTGCCAGCCCCCACGCTGCGCTCGGCCTCGGCCAAACGGTCACTGCCACTGGGGTGGCGGTGCACCGAACAGCTAGGGGCAGTGCCCCTAGGGCAGCACTCCGAGCCCGGCTTTGCCTCCTTTCTTCACCTTTCGACTTCATCTTTGCAAATGTGCTAACACCACCCTATAATCACCACCTTGTGCACATATGTTAGCTTTTGACATATATTTTTTTCAAAGGATTAGCACTCTTTTCACCACGCCACTCGATCCTAACACGTATGCAAAGTTAAATCGCTCAAGTGGCACTAGATGACTGATATGCAAATAAGTTTGCCCCTTTTAATAGCACGGTCATCTATCCTAAACCCGATCATAAACTTCTATACACACCTATGACCGGTGAAATAAAATACCCTACAAATATACCTTTGCCTTGGCATGCCATTTCATCTCCTCCATCATTGATGCAACACATGCACCAACCAATCACAAATGATATGATCCACTTCATATCATCACGTGACCGTATTGGTTCATCGATCTTGACTTCACTTGCTCTTCATCATTGCCTTGGTCCATCGGTGCCAAGTCATCACTCAACTTGCCCTTCATACTTGCAACCGGTCCGTCGAGCCAAGTCATGTCTTGATCTTCTCCACCTTGATCACATGACTCAATGTAATGTCTCATGTGGAATGAGCTCCTTCATCACCACATGTGTGAGTTTTTGCAACAAGTCCAAGCCATTTCACCTCCATGACATATGTTGCTCACACATACATACCTGTGAACTAATCACCCGTATATCTCATATTAAACATAATTAGTCCACCTAGATTGTCACTCAATTACCAAAACCAAACAAGGACCTTTCAACAGGTAGAAGCTAGAGCTAACTCTTGTGTGTGGATACCTCCTGGTAGGCTCAGCTAGAATTCCTTTTACGCTACGATCGTAGTTTTTAGTTATGAGAAATTTTGTAATGGTTAGAAAAAATATGGACCATTCATCGGTAGAAATCCAGCGATGGAAAAATAGGAGATACTAAAGCAAAAGTACTCAGAAGTACCAAAATTATGGAGATGGTAATAAAATAGGTGGAACCGTTACCAAAATTAGTGAGATCAGATCTAGATTTTTATTATTTAATTATATCAGACTAAGGGTAAATTTGGAACATATCCAACACCCTGACAATTCGATGGTGATGCAGCTGCCCCTCTTCCTCCTCCTCATCGGTCATCGCTGTCGCCCTCGTACACGCGCCTTGAGCATGCGCCTGTGCTGCGTGCCTTGCTCTGTCTCCTTCCGGCTTGTTCTATGGTTTGGTGCCGGGGAGCAAGTTTTTACTAGCGAGCATTAATCAACCTGTCCGGCATGAGTATTGCATGTCGTGAGCTGCGGTGCGAAGAAATGAGTTTGGAGAGCAGTCTTGCCAGGGCCGCGGACGCGACGGCAGAGGTTCAGGGCTGCTGAACGGGTGCGGGGGATGGTGCCACCCGCTCTGGCCGCTGCACGCGCTGAGACTGGCTTCGGTCTGCGGTGAAGACCATCGCGGCGAGGCTGGAGAGGGTGTCGTCATGCTTGTCGGACCTGGCCAGACACCCTGCTTCTTCAAGAACTCGCTTTGTCAGGAGCTTCTGCAATCGATCGGTGGCTACAACGCTATAGTCGAGGACACCGAGCTCAGTGCATGCTGCCACGAGCCTCCTGCAGATGCAGAGACCTTGACATGCCATTGCCATCTATGGAGTTTTGGCATGGACGCCGTCACTGTTGTTCTTGGCCGCGTGGCGCAGTATCACGTTGGGACAGCTGCCGCGAGCCACTCCTCTGTAGCCTCCTCTCGTAGTCTTCGGCTTTGCCAGCTGCAGTACAGCACATTGCAGTACCGGCAATGCAGCACCCCACCCGACGCCATGGGCCTGCACCCTCTTTTTCCTCTCTCCTCCATGAGAAACCTCTGGACGATGGCGCAGCGCGGCTTCAGGTTGGCGCTTTTTCTCTCCCCACGGTAGCCCACGGACCAATATACCCTCGAGAATAAATTTTAATTTCTATAAATATTCTTGCTCAATTAAAAGGCAAGCAAATAAAAAAAAGTAGTACCTAGAAGTACCATGGTACTTTTCCAACTACAGTAAAAGGCCTCTTTATTTATAACCATCACCAAATATTTTTATAAAGAAAAGGCTCTTACAACTCTGCCATCACATCTTGTATAATTGTTTACCATGTCAAATGCTTAGACATATCTTTGAATAAATATTTACTTTCACTACAACTTTAATCATATGTTATTTTCTGCTGCAAGTCTTGTAAACCTGTAAAGTATCAACTCTTATTCATGTTACACTATAATTATTCTTTCCGCTACTGTATAAAACATGTTTTGTAATAACTCTAATTTTATGCAATTCTGTGATGTATGAAATGGTTAAGAATGTTGTAAGCTTTATTCACTTTTTATAATTATGGTAAAAAATGTAGATTTTTGAGTTATCTCATTGGGTGTACTCGACAGAACTGTTGGATTTTGTGTGCTTTCCAGAGTACTTAGTGTCTAATGGAAGATGAGTACTCTTAGGAGTGGATTAAATTAGGCGGTTCTGCCACACTCCTCCCTGCCCGCCACCACCTCAGACGTCGTTGTGGCCGCCAACGACCTGACCGCCGGCCGCCCACTCCTAATAGCAATCCCAGTGACTTACCTTAGCTTCCTATCGCCGGCACCGCCCACTGACTGTCTAGCCCTGCCCGCTCGGCGGCCGAGCTCGCCACCCGTTGAATCATCGACAGCGCTTATTCGGCCGCCACCTCTTGGCCCCTCCCTTTCTAAGGCCGCCGGCATTGGTGGTGGCGGCAGTGGCGCACAAGGCTCACGGAGGTGGCATCTGGAGGAACGGACACCCGAGTAGTATCATTACCGTAATTTATTTACCCATATAGAATAAACAAAAGTCTTATCTGCTGGGTTTGTGGATACGAGCATGGTTCCGTACTATTCGAACCATAAACTGCTAGGGGTGTGTTCACTTCACGAAAAGTAGGTAAAAAGTTACTGTAGCATCTTTCGTTGTTATTTGGCAAAATTTGTCCAATCATGGACTAACTAGGCTCAAAAGATTCGTCCCGATATTTACAGACAAACTATGCAATTAGTTATCTTTTTTACCTACATTTAATGCTCCATGCATGCGTCGAAAGATTTGATGTGATGGGTGTAAGAGGAAATATTTTGGGTTGGGATGGGGAAGTGAACAAGGCCTAGATACATAACCGACATGCAATTATAATTTAAAGCCATCCCCCAATCTAATTGTCATGATCCGATCGTTCTCATTGAATAATTATTAATATTATGAGTATTTTAGCATTTTAAACTCAATTTCAAAAAGTTGTATACAAAATTCTGCATTTTCTGGGCTATGTAATTTTCGTGCTGACAGTTCAGCCCTCATCGCCGGACGGTCCGTGAAGGTGTTTAGAACCGCCGACTAGTAAATTTTGTGGATTGCGCTTCTAGACTTGGATGGTGTGCAAAGAGGACATAAAAATGTATACTGGTTCGGGCGGAATGTCCCTACGTCCGGTGACAAGCTGTTTGTGTTACTTGCACTTGAGTTTGTAGAAGGAGTTATAAACGGTCGAGAAAGAGATGAGCTCCCAAGTCTCTGTGGGCTGAGGGTGTATGCATGTCGTTCTGTTCTCGTGGAGTCGTAGGGTCGTAATGTGCTTCTGAGTGTCCGGAAAAAACCTCTCCAAATGGGGCGCCTAGCCTTCCCTTTTATAGACCAAGGGAAGGGAAGGGCCTGTGGTACAAGAGAGAGAGAAAAACACTGAAGGAGAGAGCCCCCGAGGCTGCGCCGCCCTTCTCCTCTGCGGGCGGGTCCTGCGGGTCCTGCAGACGACAATGAAAGTGTGCGCACGTTGCGACCTTGTCCGTCACTGGCGCTACAGGCAGGCACCGCCGCCTTGGTCGTGGCGCCTGGTTCCGCCCTGGCATGCGACATGGTCAATAGATCCCCTTGTCTGGAGTCGCACGGGGATCGAGCAGCACAATGCCAGTCTGCCCGTCGCTATTGGAGACATGAGTGCCTACGTATAGCCTATGGCGGCCGCCGGTCACATGGGGACGCGTCCGCCCCCTCCCTAGCGTTTGGGGCATGGTCTCGGGCCCACACCCCGCATTCGTAGCGGTCGGGGGTGGCGGGGGCTCTCGTAGGAGCCCGCGCCCCCGCTCGGGGCCGACTCCCCAACCCCCAGGTCGGGTGAGGCGGAATCCTCTCTAGGGGTCGGGCGGGATGGATCCCGTGCCCCAGGGTCGGACGAGGTGGAGCCTTTCGCTGGGGGTCGGACGCGGCTGGGCTCGCACCCAAGGGGTCGGGCGAGACGGAGCCCACGTCCTTGGGGTCGGGCGAGACGAGACTTCCCTTATGGTCGGACGGGACGGGGTCCCACACCAAAGGGTCGGTAAGATCCGTGATCACGTTCCTGATTTATAGAAAGACTAGTTTTTAGCGTTGCCTTCGGGTATCGTGATCATTGATACCCGACAGTCCGTGAATACATGGTTTCAGACTCCTTCTGTCTGAAATAGTGCACATACATAATTATAGAGCCCAAACTATGGTACCGTTTAAATCCGTGCTTTCATCTCGAATAGCAGATTCATCTCTAAACAGCATCTATTTCAGACTCACGCCTCTTATCACACAATGTAAGGAAATCAGCCAAACCATAAAAAACAGATGTGGGAACTTTATGATTTTGATGGTTTTCTGGTACAGGAAGCTTTTCCGTGCTCAGTATGTGACAAAGAGTATTCCTTTCACACAATACCCAGATCTAGAGGTTTAAATGCCAATGCCAAAATGAGGTTAACTCTGTAACAATGTCCCATGCTCCATCCTAATCAGCCTTACGCTCAGAAAGCTTTCAGGAAGTTGCATTAATCCATTTATGTATGCACTCTTCATGGCGTTGAGTACTCGTGAGAGTCATGAAAGAAAGATAAAAACAAAAATGCTAACTCATTGTTAAACATGAAACATCCAAACCAGATAGAGCCTCTGCAAAACCAATATTCTCATTGTTAAACAGCAAACGTCCAAACCAGATAGAGCCTCTGCAAGAACATTATTCATGAGAACAGTAGAAGAGAATAAAAATTAGTTCTGGATATGCCGATAGGCAAAAAAGAAAACAAATGTCAAGCGCTAGACATAATTACAAAAGTCCTGGTAAATGAGAGGTGATGGTTAACATGACTATCAACAAATTTGAAAGTAACTATCTTTATCTCAAAATTTCACAAAAATTAACTGGATCTACCATCAGGAGAAAGATCCATTGCAATTTTGTACATGAAAGGGAACATAGTTCACAAACATTTTACAGGACATAAATCCAGCCCTCCTCTTCATGCTCCTTTGCCCTCCTTGAACATTCAGCCCACTTTGTGCAGCCTTGCGAGAGCATCAATTAAGCTATGAGTCGAAAAGGTATTGATATATGTATCAGAAAATTCAAATGATAAATAAATTAAGACCAACTCACTACAAACTGGCAGCAGTGCTGAATCAGCAAGGAAATTATAATAAACTTGCTTAGGTTTTTCAAGTGGTTCGGCATGCACAAAAAGGACAAAATATCTTTCTACCTATGAAGTATAATCAGAAACACAGCTTTATGAAAATATAGCAACAATCCACATAGCCACACTATGAGTTTTTTTCTTTTCTTTTCTTTTTTTGGTGGGGGGAGGGGGGGTTGCGGTGTTGGTGTCAAAGATGACCATTAACATCAAATCATCCTGAGCAAACTCATACATAAATGATGGTTCTTTCTTCTTTATTCATATATATGTTGCCAGCCGCCTCCTACATGCTTGAAGCAGGAATCCTCTCTAGGGGGTCGAGCGGGACGGATCCCGCGCCCCCAGGGTCGGACGAGGTGGAGCCTTTCCTCGGGGGATCAGACGCTGTTGGGCTTGCACCCAAGGGGTCAGGCGAGACGGAGCCCACATCCTTGCGGTCGGGCGAGGCGAGACTTCCCTTATGGTCGCACGGGACGAGGTCCCACACCAAAGGGTCAGCTAGGTCCGTGATCACGTTCCTGATTTATAGAAAGGCTAGTTTTTAGCATTGCCCTCGGGTATCATGATAATTGATACCGGACAGTAGCCCCCGACACCCTGGAGGAGCCAAACGCTCCTTTAGGGGGCTTCTTTGGGTCGTTGAGACCTGCCTTTCTTTTTAATCTCGACTATCCGGTGGGTGCGCGCGAGCACACCCACCGGGTGTAGCCCCTATTGGTGTTTCTTAGCGTAAGCAGAGGAATCCGCAAGCGCACGGATACACCGTTGTAGCACTTCACCCGAAAGTATTCAGGGTATCGTAATTTCCCAAAGGAACGGTTGTGCTAGACTCTTCACTTAGTTAACCTATGACCACAAGGGAGAAATGAACGAGGTAGCGAGGTTTTTTCAAGGACAGATATCTTAATGGAGGTAGCTTTGTTACTATAGACTTTTCAGGCACCGGATTGCACTTGGTCTGGCAAGCGATGCCGGCCTCTGCTCTACCACGAGCCCAAACATGGGGGATTACAAGGGACGGACAGGGCTGTCACCACCTGCCGCCTACCCCTCAATCCGCAGGGAAAGAGGCAAACGAAAATAGCTTCTAGCCTAGACACCACGTCTACGCTATCCACTAATACTCTAGCGTGCTAGCAAGGGTTATCCGTCTTTATCAGGGCCCTTCTACTAGAGTACCCGCCGCAAGGACGGACGACGAACCCACAGGTCTATAATAGCGCAAAGGTAACTTTTTAAGATAAATAACCAAAGTTAAACAACAAGTCTCTTACTCCAAACAGTAAGAAGCTTGTAGAGGTACAGGTGGAGAAGCTCCTGGCTCCAACACTTTGACTTAGTGTAGCTAGCACACTAAGGGAAGTTGCTAGTACTCTGACTCTTCTCCAACTCTCTTCTCACTCACTCACCTCTCTTATTTCAATCACAACTACTGAAAAAGTAAAAGTCTACACTTCTCTCCTTGTGAATTGAATTGGGACTTATTCTCTCCTCTCCTTTGAGAGGAAAGGGGGTCCCTTTTTATACTAAATCAAAGGCGGTGCTCCTCCCTATTTTTGGCGCGAAGCACCAGGGGAACCGACGTTGCATGCCTCTATGCCACCGCCAGAGAAAGACCAAGGCATATGGCGGTGATAGGGGGGCGGCCGCCCCCTGGGCCGGCCGGCCCACTAGTTGGCCCAAATGGCCACCACCTTTGCGAGGTGGTCTTTGGTTGGGCTTGGAACACTGTTGCGTAGTGCCTTGCCCCATTGGTGTTACGATGCTTGGCGCCTTCTTCATTCTTTGCGCGAATTAACATTGGAAAGCGCCTTTTGATGGTTTATTCCATGTATTTGTGTTTGTGACCTGCAAAGTGATATACTCCAAATACATGTGGAACTTGGTTAATAGTAAATGCATATGTGACTTAAGTTTGCTAGTTTCTCCTTTTTATGAGCTTACTAGGTAAGTGCCCGTGCGTTGCAACGGGGCAAAAAATATATACAATAATATTCATGTGCGTCGCAAATGTTAAAATTCCTTTTATTTGTGAACAAAGGTACTATAATTCAATCCACATATACTACCTAATTTACCGAAACCAAAAGTTCAGTATTCATCCACTAAATTATTGTACCATAACCTAAATGACAATTACAACCTCAACAAAAAGAAAACTCAGCTTTATAAAACTATACAGATTAGGAATATCCAATAACAAAACATATTGGTATTGGCAAATTGAATGAACAAAGACAATAGTATTAAGGTCTAAACTGTATGCCACATGGCTGCTTCGCCTTGGACTCGTGGCATAGGATCCGTCTCCTGGATGAGCATATATCCAGACCACTCTACCTGCAGGAATAAGATCATTGGCTCCCATAAGTACCAACACAGGCTTAATTTCCTGGATCTATAACACCAGATGTGTATTCTGAATAGTTCGGTTCCTAATTTGGTCAGTAAATTAGTATTAACACTCCTTTGATAATATATTGGTTACAAAAAAAATGTATCACACATGACACTTCATCTATCCACTTAAGCCAACAACTTTTGATTAAGATGCAATGATCTGTTCTTATGTGCCAGCAGAGAATGTGTAAGCACTTGTGATCTGTGCTTCTGTGTAAAACCTGTTCTTTTTTCAATTTACTCATTCCATGCACTCTATCCTTCCTAGTAGAAACTTGTTCCCTCAAATTAGGGACAGGCTCAATATAGGACATGGGTGCAATAATTTTTGCCAAAAATAAAAACTCTATACTGTCAATGCTAGTTATCTGGGTCAATTCCATGCATAAAGCTTGGGTTCCCCACAGCAGCAAGCTAGGGAAGGAAAAGGGTGACGTACCTTGTGGATGATGATCGTCGTAGCCTCTCACCAAGCAAAAAGAAGTGCTCTGCATTAGATGCTCTCTGCATATAGTTCCATAACCTGATGGTTCAATTTTAGAAGGCACAATTTCATAAACCCTCTGGAAGCCTACATCGAAGAAAGAACCAATGGATAGGGAAAAATAAGTGCTCTAACATTAGGCGGTCTTTGCATTCAATTTTAGAAGGCACAATTTCATAAACTCGCCATGTTGCATTGCTCCTAAAATGACTGAAGCCTTATTTCAGAAGGCACAGTTTGAGTCTGAAGGCACAATTTCAGAAATGTATTATGGAGTTCCCATTCCAGGAACTACAAATTGACAAATGTAATCTACTAAGGAGATTGTTCCTTATCTCATAATTTATTGCATGAACACTTCTGTACGGCGCAACCGCAACATTGCTGCCACTGAATTCAATATCTTGATTTATCACGCACATAATTTAACCAAAATGAACACACTCAAGAACTAAGTCTGACAAAAGTACAGATACAACCAAACTACTGACATGTGAGGTCACAAATGTAATAACTATGCCTATACAGTCTGCATTGGGTGTCCAAAAAAAAGTCTGGCAGTGTGATAGCTAATTGGCAAGCACGCCATAAGGGTCCTGAAATCCTGAGTAGTTCTACTTACCAAAAAGCCACATAATACAGGACATTTGCTCACCGTAGTCTCATTGTGGCAGCAACGGTGGCAGTAGGGGAACACCTGGTTATAGTACGGCGCCACGATCTTATACCACATGGTTGTATGTATCACACCTAGTTACTACGGAGGAGAACGCAAACGAGCCAAATCAGACAGGCACATCAAACGGAACACTGGGAGCAAATCAACTGGGGGGTTCTCTCGAGGAAAAGCGGAGCAAATCTGATGAAGGGGCGAAGCGGTGAGGAAATCTGATGTAGGGTCGAAGCCGCCGCTAGGACTGGTGTGGTGGGCCACCCTGCCAGGGGCTCTTCCCGCATCGCCCGCATCAGGGTTTGCCGAGCCGAGGCCGCCGCGGCGGGGGGCGGCCCTAGGGGCTGGTATGGTGCGGAGCGGAGGCAGCGCAGCCACGCGGGGATGCAAGGGGGCAGGACAACGGCATGGCGACGGCGCTGTAGGGGAGTGGTTGAACGCTCCCGGCGCTAGGAAGCAGCGGAGCGGTAGGGGAGCGGCGACACTGCGGCGTCGACGAGGTACAGCGGGCGGGGGCAGTTGAGCGCGCCCACGGTCGATGGGTACGGGTACTCGGTACTGCGACGCGTCGCGCATGGGCGCGGACTGCGAGTGCTCGAGCTCAGACTTGGCGACGTTGTCGAGCTCCTCCTCGGGCACAAACAAGACGTGACCGCACGGTGAGCCGGTGTCGGAGTCGGAGGCCCCCTGGGTCAGCGGCGCTGCCGGGGCGGGGACTACGGCCTTGATCTCGCACAGCTGGATGAGCGACGAGGCTCGAGGCCCGGTGGGCAGGAGTTCGGAGGGCGCGGCTGCGGTGTTGGCGGCCGTGGAGGAGGTGTCAGAGGGCGCCGGGGACGGCTCGCGTTAGATGGCGGCGCATGTGGCTACGGAGCACATGGCCGTGACGGTGGCGACCGTGGTTGCCCAGCGGTCGAGGATTTGGCAGCGGCGCCTGGGCCTAGGCTCGCTAGCGGAGGAGGAGAAGGGGCGTGGAAGCGGACGGGGTGTAGGGGGGTACTGGGGTTGGGGGCTGCAGGTGTGCGAGCGGTGCTCGGAGAAGTTGGGGAGTATCGTGGGTGTGCGATGGTTCCACGGGCGCTGCGCATAAAGGAAGGAGGAAGTACGTCGTGATTCGGAGCGAAGCGAAGCGATCAGACGATGACATTTGGGTCTTTTTAGAGTAAAGATTGACAGGCAAATTTCATCGTTAATGACCGTTAATAACTCTCCCACACTTAAGTTTTGCTCATCTTGAGCAAATAGATAAGTATTTTGGTTGTTGATCAGGAGATGCTACTATGCCGATATAATTCGAAAAGTGGCCTATGACAAGGTATTGTTCCGCAATTTAAATAAGTTGGCATTTTATCCATCCTTTTAACTTTAATCCTTGTGGGGCTTATTGCTCTTCCATGTCTTAGGCGGTTGTAAGATAGAACGGAATAACAGAATAACTAATCATTTGTTCTTTGATCAACTTTCTATCCGGAGGTTTTATGAATTTTACAAAAAAGAAAGTAAGTTCCTCAATGATTCACTCATTTGCTCAATGTGTATGATCCTTACCAAGGCATTTTGAGATTGTTGCCTTACTTTCCATGGTCTACTTCTAAGGCTTTGAGTGGAGTTTTCGGTAGGTATGAGAGGCGGGCATACTTGCATCACATATATTGCTAAGTCAAAAACCGGATCCAAGGAGATACAAGTCATACACTTTGATCAAGATGTGCAAGTGTGTGGAAAATTTTCCTATCCTATTTTTTGTGTGTACTCCAATGTGGTCATGAATGTTCTCTCCTTGAAAACTGCCTTGGGAGTAGGGGCTATTCTTTATTCTCACTGGCGGGCATCAAAGTACCCATTGTTTTATCTATTTTTTCAGTACTTTGGAACCTTCATGTGTTCCATTTTTTTTCTTTTGCTATTCTGAGAGGTTCATATTTCTCTCTCTTTTTTTTGAAGTAGCCCCATACTCTTTCTTGACATATGAAAATATTAGAGAGAAAAACTCATGTTTGATGTATGGAGTCTGTTTTCTGGTGGATGGAAAGGGCATGTTTTTGCGTAACTCTCAGTGTGAGCGTTAGCATTTTATTTATGGCGTGCAACGTGAATCTTGATCATGGGTGTATGACGAGAATCTCAACAAGGGTCACATCAATTTGACAAAACTCAATGTAAGTACAAGCAGCATATGACTAAGGTTTGTATTTGAATATTGTCATATGACTTTGGTAGGAATTCATAATCATTGAGGAACCCTTTTTTTTAGAAAACTCTGGATGTCAAGTTTTTCTTAGAACAAAGTCATAGCATATCCTATTTACCATATCATAGCTTGTAACAACTTAGAAAAGGATCATGCTTTTGCAACCCACAAGTTTCAAGTTTTTAGGATGAGACATTTTTAGCCAACAAACTTAAATATTGGGGAATACTAAGTTATAACTTAGGCATAGATGAATTATAGACAGAGCAACTATTCATTATTTCAACAAAAGAGAACTTAAGCGTTCCTAAATTACATATGAGAGTGGAATGAGAGATTATTATTATTTTTGAATTCAAGAGAGTATGGGAAAAGAAGTGTATTTAATTATACCTCTGTGTATGGTCTTCTCCCCCACACTTGTTTCTATTCTTGTCTAAATATTTGTTCATATATATATATAACGACAAGGTAGACAGATAGATAATCATGAATAACAGGAACCTTTATTTTATTCAATTGTAGGTGCATTACAACATTGCATGAATAAAAGGAATAAAAAAGGAAATAAAGATACACCTATTAAGCACTCATGAGCCTAATCAAGAGCAAATTCGACTTGAGCGGCTCTAGCTATCTTTCTTAGACTACACCTGAGACTAAAGTTAGTGACATTTAGCTGGTGCTCCAGGCTTGCCATCCTGACCTGATTGTCATTCACCAAATTTTTATGTTCCCCAAGATCAGCGCGCAGATTTTTAATGGTTCTTTTAAGTCTAGCGATGGTTGGATCTTCTGGGGCTCTGGGCTCTTCATCTTCTTTGAAGATAGCGCAGTCCTCTAAAGTGGGTGATCTCTTGGTTTTCCTAGTTTTAGGGGGTTGGAGTGTGAGCTAGCTATCTTCCTCTGTGTGGGGAAGGCTGGTTCTTTCCCTTTATCCATCCTTCCCATCACCCCTTTCCCATAACCCCTGTCGGGTTTACGGATCCCCACCACGGTGTAACTGGAAGTGTACACCGTGTTGCCTGAAGACGTGGTTCGCGTGCCCCTGGATTCGTCGGATTCCAGGGCCAACCGTGGTGGGGTGGTGCGCCTAGGTGGCACCTTGGTCCTGGTCATGGACCGGATGCTAGTCCCTCCACTCACAATACTACGTGGCGGCGAAAGGGCGGCAAGTGGTGCCATAGAGATGGCGTTCACCTCTTCTCTAACAAGAGTGGTGTCAGGCATTTGATTGGCATGGGATGGGCAAAGGCTTAGATCAAAGGTGGAATTGGAGTTGGCAACTATGGCGAGGTGGTTGTTGGGTAAGGCCATGATCTCAAGTGGAACTTGTGTGCTTGATATAAGTAAGAGTGTGTGAGGGAAGAGAGGGGGTATGGCTCTTCTTATATAGCTTCGACACCAGCAGCGGATAGCCACACCAGGGCACCATGCCAACCGACCTTGCATGGTCATAGCCAGGAGAGTGAGCAAGCAGGGGAGGAACGGAACAGCTTAGGGGGCGTTGCCCCTAGGGGCGGCTAGCCCGTTCTTCCTGCCGACGTGGCCTAGTTTTTTTTTTCTGGTGCTGGCTACTCTAACGCTTATTCTCAGAGTAGTGTGTTTTGAAAGCTTGGCTAAAGAAATTTTTGTGACATGCCTAGAGTTTTGAAAAAAGGCTAAATTTGCTTTATTTGATGAAAGCCAGTAAGTGCTAGCAACAAGGATTTTTAATGGCTTGCATAAAATTCTTCAAAAGATATCAAATCTATTTGATCTAATTCTTGATCAAAGATATTAGAAGGGTCTAAGAAAATTTTTAATCATTGTCCATTTACTTTAAAAACATTGCCTTTTTCATCTTGTATAGTAATTGCACCATGAGTAGATGAATGGACGACGGTAAAGGGACCTTCCCACTTACTGTGTAATTTACCTTTGCCGAAGAGTTTTACGCGGGAATTGAATAGTATCACTTTATCTCCTTCCCGAAATTCTTTATTTTTGATTCAGTGGTCGTGTCATTTCTTGGTTCTTTCTTTGTAGAGTTTGGCACTGTGGTAAGCTTTTTCGTGCCATTCCTCCAATTCAGATATTTGTCTTTGGCGATTCTTGCCGGCCAGTCTTATGTCCATATTCCAAGTTTTTATTGCCCAGTGAGCTCGGTGTTCAAGCTCAACCGGCAAGTGACAACTTTTTCCATAGACTAGCTGGAATGGTGACATGCTGATGGGAGTTTTATAAGCTGTCCTGTATGCCCAAAGTGCATCCGGAAGCTTATTTTTCCATCCTTTTCCCATATCATTGACTGTCTTTTGTAGGATATTTTTTATTTGTTTGTTGAAGGTTTCTGCTTGGCCGCTGGTTTGTGGGTGATAAGGGGTGGCTATGTTATGGTGGGCTCCAAGTTCACGTAGAAAGGTTCGGAAGGTTTTGTCAATGAAGTGAGACCCTCCATCACTCACCACCATTCTGGGTGTTCCATAACGAGGGAAAATCACTTCATGGAACATTCTTCGTGCGCTCTTAGAGTCAACTGATCTGCATGGTAGTGCTTCCACCCACTTTGACACGTAGTCCATGGCCACGAGGATGTACTCGCAATCTTGGGACTTTTGGAAGGGTCCCATGAAATAAATGCCCCATACATCAAATATCTCTATTTGAAGGTTATAATGTAGGGGCATTGCATTTCGAGAGGTCATGCCTCCTTGAAACTGGCACCTTCGACACCTTTGGATGAATTCTTTGGTGTCCTCGTACATTATCGGCCAGAAAAACCCACATTGCCAGATCTTGGCTTTTGTGCGGAATGCTCCATAGTGTCCTCCTTACGGGGCTGCATGACACTTTTCAATAATTTTCATTCCTTCTGCTGTGGGTACACACCTTCTTAGAGACCATTGGCACAAATCCGGTAGAGGTATGGGTCATCCCAAAGGTGATGTCTGCTTTCAATTTGTAGCTTCTTTTTGTTCTCACCCGGTGGTACGTATCCTGAAACCATAAAATTCACTATGTTTGCATACCATGGGTTGGAGTCCGTCACCTTGAGCAGCATGTCATCGTGCAAGAAATCATTGATTGGCCTTTCCTGCATGTCAGTGGCTGGCATACGCGACAGATGATCTGCAACTACGTTCTCTACCTCCTTTTATATTTTATTTCAAGATCAAACTCTTGGAGTAAGAGGATCCATCTAATGAGGCGCGGTTTCACATCTTTTTTAGTGAACAGATATTTGAGCGTAGCATGATCTGTATAAACTATTATTTTTACGCCTACCAAGTAAGATCTGAATTTATCTATAGCAAAAACTACTGCGAGGAGTTCTTTTTCAGTGGTAGCATAATTGAGTTGTGCTCCTATCAGAGTTTTGCTAGCATAGGTGATTGTGTAATGCTTCTTATCTTTGGTTTGGCAAGGACCGCACCAACAGCATAGTCACTAGCATCACACATTATCTCGAAGGGGAGCGACCAATCAGGGGGTTGGATGATTGGTGCTGAGATAAGTGCTTTCTTAAGGGTGTAAAAAGCATTTAAGCATTCATCAGTGAATTCGAAAGGCACATCCTTAGCTAACAGGTTTGTTAAAGGTCATGAAATTTGAGAGAAGTCCTTTATGAAACACCGATAAAAACCTGCATGTCCTAAAAAACTACAGATTCCTTTTATGTTCATAGGGGGTGGTAGTTGTTCTATTACCTCAATCTTAGCCTTATCTACCTTGATCCCCCTCTCAGACACTAAGTGTCCAAGAACGATGCCCTCTCTAACCATAAAGTGGCATTTTCCCAGTTAAGGACTAAATCTTTTTCTTCGCATCGTTGCAAGACCTTGTCTAAGTTATTAAGACAATCATTGAAAGTTTTTCCATAGACTGAGAAGTCATCCATGAAAACTTCCATGATTTCTTCTATCATATTTGAGAAGATAGACATCATGCACCTTTGGAACGAAGCGGGCGCATTGCAAAGCCCGAACGACATTCTACGATAGGCATACGTTCCATAAGGGCATGTGAACGTTGTCTTGCTTTGATCATCAGGGTGGATGGGAATATGATGATATCCTGAATACCCATCGAGGAAACAAAAGAAAGAATGCTTCGCCAGCCGCTCTAACATCTCATCAAAGAAGGGCAATGGAAAGTGATCTTTCTTTGTTGCCGCGTTAAGTTTTCGGTAATCTATGCACATTCTTCACCTTGTGACGGTTCGTTGAGAGATTAACTCATTCTTGTTGTTTTCTATGACCGTCATGCCTCCTTTCTTCGGGACCACTTGGACAGGACTGACCCAGTCACTATGTGGTACAGGATAGATGATCCTGGCGTGAAGAAGTTTTAAGACTTCTTTCTTCATGACTTCACGCATAGCATTATTGAACCTGCGCTGGGGTTCACGTGATGGTGTGCTTGCAGGGTCAATAGGAATGCGGTGCATGCAAAGTGCTAGACTTATCCCCTTCAAATCTTGTAAAGAATACCCGAAGACTGATCTATGTTTTTCTAAGATAGCAATGAGATGGGATGTTTCCTCCTCGAAAAGCTTATCGCTAACAATAACGGGAGTTTGTGTGTTGCCATTTAGGAAAACATAGCGCAGGCCAGAGGGCAGGGGTTTAAGTTCAACTGGAGGCCGTGTCGATACTTCCTCTTTGGGAAGTTCGATGGTCTCTCCCAAGTCATCTTCTTCTTCTATAAAGAGTTGAGTATCTTTTTCTAAAGACGACTCAGGGGACTCAAAAGGTGCAACCGACATGACTTCCATGAGCGGGGGGAGAGGTTCTATCACTGAGTTTTTGGTTTGAGTGATGGGTATTGTGACCGTGTTTCTCCCTAACATCAAGTCCATTTTACCTGAAAGGGGAATTCCCACGAAGAGTTTTTCTTGGGGATGACCTATCATGATGTCGAAATCAGGGATTTCAAAAACATGAAAATCAGGTGATAGGTCAGCATCTTTCGTGTGTAAATTTATGTCATGCAGAATTCCAAGCCCTTTCAGGCTAGTTCGTGGAGTGATCCTGAGAGACTTTGTGGTTAAGACATAGGGTTTTTCATCTAAAAAGTCAGATGCAAAAGATGTGGACATAAGGTTTGATCCACCCGTTGGATTGTACAGCACGTCTACCCATTTTCCTCGAATTTTGCATTGAATGGTTGAAGGAGGGGTAAGTATTACAATTTCCTCCATTGATTGCTCTGTCTCTTCCAACCATTCAGTGCTTAGGATGGCACTCAACTCTTTAACAGATTTTCTGAGGAACTCTTTATCTAGTAGGTCAGATGGAGGATTAGGAGTTGGGGGTTTCTTTTGGCATAGATAATTCAAGGTGTTTCCAAAGTCTTCAAACAGATCATCATCGAAAGGTGAAAGATCTATGGGCTCAGGATCTTCTTTTGGGTCTTTAGGTTCGGGTAACAGTTCTTCTTTGGGAAGTGAAAGCTCAGCTTTAGCCGAGGAGGCTTCTTCATGTCGAAGCAATAGCTCTACTCGAATGGGTTCTAGTGGAGGAGTGTTTTCTAAGATTCGATCTAGGAGGGCTTCTCCTTCATCCGTGGTTTTATGTGTAAAGGAACCTCCAGCTGTGATATCTAGTTAAAGGGTAGATTCCTTGCTAAGTCCCAGCCAAAAGTGTTGTAACAACACATGGTTGGGTATAGACAAGTCAGGACCTGAACGAGATAAAGTTAAAAACTGGTCCCAAGCTGCGCATATGGTTTCCTTCTCCTCTTGCTGGAAATTGAGGATCTCTTGTCGTAGGGCAGCGATTCGGGATATAGGGAAGAACGCAAGACAAAATTTGTGCCTTAGTTCTTCCCAATCTCCTGCTACCTTCCCTATGTTGTGAGTGTACCATTGTTTTGCCCTCTCATCAAGCGAGAAGGGAAATAACTTCCACCGAATTGTTTCATGTGACATGCCTGCAATTGTCAGGCATGCATAGAGCTGCTCAAATTCCCTTAGGTGATGATAGGGGTTTTCGTAATCATACCCTGAGAAGGTATTTTCCCGAACCAAAGCAATAAAACTAGGGTGGAGTTCATAACCTGAAGCTGTGATTGGCTTTGAAGATTGTGGTGGTTCTAAGAACTCGCCCTTGGGAGCAGAAAGTTGGTGAATTGATTGATGCTCCATGAAGAATGTATTTATATTTTATAAATGTTTTTTTCTTTTAGATAAAACACAGGCAACTAGGTTTGGAGACTAGAAACGACAACCATTTTCCAGCAACGGCGCCAGAAATGCTTGTTGGTGTTTCTCAGCGTAAGCAGAGGAATCCGCAAGCGCACGGATACACCGTTGTAGCACTTCACCCGAAAGTATTCAGGGTATCATAATTTCCCAAAGGAATGGTTGTGCTAGACTCTTCACTTAGTTAACCTATAACCACAAGGGAGAAATGAATGAGGTAGCGAGGTTTTTCCAAGGATAGATATCTTAATGGAGGTAGCTTTGTTACTATAGACTTTTCAAGCACCCGATTAGACTTGGTCTGCCAAGCGATGCCGGCCTCTGCTCTACCATGAGCCCAAACATGGGGGATTATAAGGGACGGACAAGGCTGTCACCACCTGCCGCCTACCCCTCAATCCATAGGGAAAGAGGCAAACGAAGATAGCTTCTAGCCTAGACACCACGTCTATGCTATCCACTAATACTCTAGCGTGCTAGCAAGGGTTATCCGTCTTTATCAGGGCCCTTCTACTAGAGTACCCGCCGCAAGGATGGACGACGAACCCACAGGTCTATAATAGTGCAAAGGTAACTTTTTAAGATAAATAACCAAAGTTAAACAACAAGTCTCTTACTCCAAACAGTAAGAAGCTTGTAGAGGTACTGGTGGAGAAGCTCCCGGCTCTAGCACTTCGACTTAGTGTAGCTAGCACACTAAGGGAAGTTGCTAGTACTCCGACTCTTCTCCAACTCTCTCCTCACTCACCTCTCTTATTTCAATCACAACTACTGAAAAAGTAAAAGTCTACTTTTCTCTCCTTGTGAATTGAATTGTGATTTATTCTCTCCTCTCCTTTGAGAGGAAAGGGGAATCAAAGGCAGTGTTCCTCCCTATTTTTGGTGTGAAGCACCAAGGGAACCGACGTTGCATGCCTCCATGCCACCGCCAGAGAAAGACCAGGGCATATGGCGGTGATAGGGGGCGGCCGCCCCCTGGGCCGGCTGCCCCACTAGTTGGCCCAAATGGCCACCGCCTTTGTGAGGTGGTCACTGGTTGGGCTTGGAACACTATTGCGTGGTGCCTTGCCCCATTGGTGTTGCGATGCTTGGTGCCTTCTTCATTCTTTGCACGAATTAACATTGGAAAGCGCCTTTTGATGGTTTATTCCATGTATTTGTGTTTGTGACCTGCAAAGTGATATACTCCAAATACATGTGGAACTCAGTTAATAGTAAATGCATATGTGACTTAAGTTTGCTAGTTTCTCCTTTTTATGAGCTTATTGACGGGCGAATTTCATCGTTAGTGACCGTCAACAGCCCCCGAGCCTTTGGAGGGGTGGGTTACTCCTCAAAAGGCTTTCTTTGCTGTTAATCTATGACCGCGCCTTATGGGTCTCCTTGTGGGTCCAGCGCCCACGCGCTGTGGGGGTTTGATCAGGCGGCCGACCGACTCCAGGCCCCTGACGGTGAGAGCATATAGTTCTTGGGTCCGTCCGATTTGTCCTGGGGGCTATTTGCTTTTCTTCAAGGGAATTCCTTGGACCGGCGGTAGTCGGGATTCGATCGTTGGCCGGGATGTCTTTGATTCCTGGATGCCTTGGTATTGGCCGTAAGCGGGCCCATCCTTTGTCACCCCTTACTCAAGGGTGTCCTGGAGCGGCCGTCGAAACCGCGGTTGGGCCAAACTGCACACCCCCGGGCCTTATCGGGCCACGAGAGCGTTGTTGGCTCCGTACCCCCTCGTTATTGTGGCGTCGAGAGTCGCGCCCTGTCCTAGGATGGGGCAGAAGATGAGGCGCTACTTTGAGAACCACCCAAATCGAGCGTGTGGGGAAAACCGAAGGGGCATGCTGTGCCGCATCCGCTACGACGGTTGGTGTCAACACCGATTGGGCTCATCATAAGCCTTTTATAAATTGCGGTCTTTGCGGTGTGTCGCTGTTCATTGCCACTCTAGCCCCAACCGGTCGATTCTCGGCGCTTGCCTTCCCTTCTTCGCTGCTTCATCCATGGATCATGGGAAGCTTCCTGCAGTGATGCGCCTGAGGAGAGGAGGCCCCTCTGACACCGTTTGCTTGAACAGGGGTGAGGGAGGCATCTCCTTGTTTCCTTCCATTGCCATTGTGAGTTTCTTTCTAACTTTTACTTTTTGCTCAGGGTTGCGTCACACACTGGCTACGAGCGGCGCTTGGCCCTTGGTGCGCGTTCCGCAACGTCCCTAGGACCGTCGTCTAGGTCATCAGACGTGGGCCCAGTCCTAGAGTTAGAGCGACTCTAGGAATGCCTTGAGGCCACCAAGGCCGCACTCTGAGCCACTGAGGAGGAGGCAGAAATCGTCTGCACCCACTTGGCGGACGCTGATAGCCGGGTGGCTGGTAAGTTTTTTCGGCGATCACTGTTTTCCTCCTTCTCGTCTCATCCTTTCTCTGATTCTTGTGCGCTTTTATTAGAATTGGAGATGGAGCTGCAGACGCTCTGTTAGGCCATAGACATTGCCACTGGTTATGTGTGCGCCCAGGCAGACGTCGTGGGAACGCCTCCTCGACATCCCTGAGCGTGTTAGGGACGCGATGGAGCACGGTGTCCACAACGGAGTGGCCGTCGCCCTGGTTGTGGCTCAGGTCCGGTCGTGTCACGAGCTCTGTCACCTGGTCGGTTTCTCAGAGGGCGAGGGGGCGGTCGACCATGAGGGGCTCGTCGAGGACTTTGACGAGGCCACGAACGCCATCGCTGCCGAGGTGCCTACCGAGGAGGTCATCCATGAGGCCCTTTAGTTTTTACTTAGAGCCTTTTTCTAATGAACAAATATTATCTATTTTCATCTCTCGTTATTCATGAGATTTTGTCTAACTCACGTGTTTCGAACGCTGTTTGCCATAGTCGGACGCTTAATTCCCAAATCAGTGGGGTCTTAGTCGGTGTTGACTGTTTTCTATGGTCTTTGCGCTAGACGTTTTGTGAGGCTGACCCCCGTGCCCTTGCACGTAGTGAGGGTCAGATCGAGAGGTCAGGACACCCGTGGCACTCTCGTGCCTAGATGTTTGCTTCACAGTTTGTTTGCGCACAAGGTCTCTTTGCGGGCCCGAGCCCCTGCGCGCATGAAAGCCCAAGTTTGGTTTTGGTAATTAATGACACCAAGTTGCTAATGCCATGTGTTAAGTGTTTTGAGTTAGGCATAAGCAACACATGTGATGAAGGTGTATGTGACAAGGAGTGGTGACCACAAGATCACAAAGAGATGGTGCATGGACATGAAATGACGATCATGGTGGAGATGCACATGAAATAATGACCATGGTGATCAAGCATGAGGAGATGGACATGGAACAAATTGATCAAGGCAAAGGTATAATCATATGGTTTGCTTTTGCCGGTCTAATATGAGTAGAGAAGTGATTGATCGGGTTTAGGATTGATAGTCGACTATCAAGAGGGGCAATCACGGTTAGCTCGTGAATCAAGTGCTACTAGGTCATCATCTTGAGCATATGCATTAGGATCTAGTAAGAGAGCTAACATAACACCTTGAAAAATGATTGGGAAAATGCTAAAACACATGCACATGATGATATACACATGGTGGTGTTAGCACATTTGTGAAGGCGGTGGAGTTTGAGCGGTAGAGAGGGGTTTGGGTTCCTCTCTCGGTGGGATACAACACTTTTGTGAAAATGAAACGCCTGTTTTTCACCGCACCAGAGGTGAAGAAACAGAGTCAAAAGGAGGTCACTGGGGTGATCGAACATGGACTCAGCACGACCGATGTGTCCGGTCAGTGGCAGCAGCTGTGTGCGGCGCGGGGCGCTAGGGTTTGCAACAGGCGCGTCCGGTCCCTCATGGAACCGAAGCATCTGGTCACGCACCTAGAGAACAGTGCAAGTCTCAGAGCCGATCGGACGTGGTGGTGCATCCAGTCACGTGCGACCGAACGCGTTCGGTCGATGAAGTCGCTCTTTGGAACCTCTCTGGATAGTGACCGAACGCTGGCACTATTGTGTATGGTCATGGCATGGAGCGCGTCCGATCACACTTTACCTAAGAGCATAATGTTTTGTGATCATTGGAAATCTAACGAGCGAGATTCAAAAAGGGACACATGGTGAGCATCGGCGAAGTTGCGCTGGTGCGACCGGACGCTGGCTGCGTCTAGTCGATTAGACCAGCGCGTCCGGTCAACACGCGCAGAGCAGCATCTCGAGCCTAATGACTCTATCTTTGAGGGATGGCTATAAATACATGTTTGGCCGGCTTTGGGACCTCTCTCTTGACACTTTGAACACATGAGACATACTTTGAGCTAGAGAACTTCCCCTCCACTCATCTCCTTGCTTGGTTGTATAATCCTAGTGAGATTGAGTGAGATTCAAGTGCATTGCATTGAGAGTTGCATCTAGTGGCACTTGACTCATCGAGTTGGCTGCAATTTCTTGTTACTCTTGGGTGTTTCCCGACACCCTAGATGGCTTGGAGCAGCGGTGATGTTGAGCTCGTGATTGAAGATTGTTTCAAGCCTCACCAAGTAATTGTGAGGGGTTCTTGAGCCTTCCCCGTGGGAGTTCATGAATTGGCTACTCTAGTGGAGCTCGTGGCTTGGAGGATCCCCATCTTGTGAGTGGATGTGTGGCACCCGCTGAGGGTTTGACTCTTGATAGTCAATTAGCTCACGATCCATCAAGTGGGTGTATCGCCACAACGAGGACTAGCTTGCTGGGAAGCAAGTTAACCTCAATAAAAAAATCATGTGTCATCTCTTTGCTGAGGATTTCATTATGTGTATGTGATTGTTTTGATTGATTGGTTCATTGGACATATCTCTACTTATCAACATCGGTATAACAATACATGCTCACTTCTTTACTTACTTGTCCACCTTGCTAGTTGCTTAGCTTGTTATCTCTTTCACCAAGGAGTAGAGTAAGTAGTGACTTAACCTTGTTGGTGTGGAATAGAGATTTTAGCTTTCACATCTACTAGAATTATTTAGGTGGCTTGCATAGTGTAGTTGAGCTAGTGCTAGAGAAGCTTCACTATTTGTTTTACTAACATCTTGGTTTAGTGAAGCTTGTAGATATTTTAAAAAGGCTATTCACCCCCTCTAGCCATTTAGGACCTTACAGCGTAGTGGGGGTCTAGCCGAGGGGTCGGCCCGTCTTGTGATCATCATCCCTCAAGCGTTTTTTTGACAAAATGGAGGGGCTGAGCCATGCCACGATTTTCCTCGCTGCACGAATCATGGTGCTCGGTGAGCTATCAATGGGTTAGTCCGAGTGGGGCCCTAGTTCCTATTCATGGGGATCTGGCTTGGGTTGGCTGGTGACCGACTCTAGGTTCCTGACGACCAGTCCATATAGTTCCCGGGTCCATTCGACTGGTCCAGGGGCTCGTTGCCTTTCTTTGAGGAAAAACAATGGTCCGGCTACAGTCAAGACTCAAACATGGACCGGGATGCTCGCGACGCTCGAGCACCCAGGTACTGACCACTAGTGGGCCCATCCTCTACCGCCCCTTACACCCCGAAGCGTTGTTGAATCCGTTACTGGACCAACCTGTGAACTCCTAGGCCTTATTGGGCTACAAGAGCGTTTTCAGTCCTGTATCCCTACTTACCTATGATGGCTCCTGGCCTGGTGGCCGTTGATCCATCGTTCGACGTGTCCTATGAGGGAGCAGCCGGTTAGTGGCACGTGTGCAGCTGGGTAGAACGATGCGATGGTTTTGATGGGATGGGACAACACGTGAATCTAGGTGGGTGGTTCACCTTTTGCTTCCCCCTCTTAAATACAGGGGTTTCCCTTTTTTTTGCCACGCACTCCCCGCGATCTCACCCTCTCTATTGTCCGTGTGCTCGCGTTTCTTACACTCGCCCTCTTGCTGCTGCTACCGCCTTCGTTAGGGTTTGTCGTGCCCCTCCTTCCACCGTAGCTTAGTCCTTACGCAGTCATCCCTGCTCCCCAATGGAGTTGTGGTCTCGCTTTGATGTTCATCACTCGCGCATGGAGGGCCTCATCAAGAATGGTCTCCTCCACGCGAGGGTGACGGGGGTTGTGTGGCTTGTACCTGGCAATGAGGATGGGCCGGTGGTGCCTGATGGCTATGTCATCTTGTTCATGCATTTCCATGAACATGGGCTGGCATCTTCCCCCCACAAGTTCCTTCGCGGGCTCCTTCACCACTACGGGATCGAGCTACAACATCTGAATCTCAATGGGGTTCAGCACATCTCGGCCTTCATCACGCTCTGTGAGGGGTACTTGGGGATCGAGCCCCACTTCGAGCTTTGGAAGTACTTCTTCACCGCCGAGCTGCAAAGGAAAAAGATGGAGAAGAAGTCGGCTAACCTGGCGGTGCCAATGGGGTGCGCCAGCATACATCTTTAGAGCTCTTGGGTGTTGAAGTACATGCCAATCCCACTGAGGAAGTCCAATAAAGGGTGGCACAAGTTCTGGTTCTATCTGAAGAATGATGATGCCGCCCCCTGCCAATCTTCTCTGGCCACCCAATCGAGAAGGCCCCGGACACGTGGAGGTATGAGCCCGTTGCCAAGGAGAAGAGAAAACTAGGTGACCTCCTCTGGTCCATCAAGACCCTAAAGGTCACCAGCCTCCATGGGGCCAGTGTCATCGGGGCTTACCACGTCATGAGGCTGGCGTCGCTAATGGCGCCTAAGTTACGGATGTGGGAGATTACACCTGACTCAGCACCAGAGGGGACGGTGATGATGTCCAAGGAGGCGATCACCCCTGGCAAAGTGGAAGACCACCTCAAGGACACATTGGACCGCTCGACAGGTCCGATGGTGGACCTTGTCATAGTGTATCTGATCCCGGGTCATCCCCTAATGCGTCCAGATGCGGGATTCATTGAGCTGGTAGGCTACGTCACCATATCCTTTCCCACTGACCCTATTCTAGATCTAACTATCGTGGTTCATAGCTCGGTCTTCACGTCTGATTCTTCGATCTACCGCTATCGGAGGACGTCGAGAGGAGAGAGAAGAACCGCGCCGCGATTGAGGCGGTGAAGGCGAGAAAGGACAAGGAGATGGAGAGGAAGAGGAAGAGGCTACTGAAGCAGCTAGGTGACGATGATGAGGACAATGATGATGACGATGATAAGGATGACGATGAGGAGATGGAAAGGTGGCCCGGTGATGGTGCCGTACCCCCATTCCATGAAGAAGAGAAGGCAATCGGCTCCATGCCAGCCTCTGACTGGGATGAGCTAGAGCAGGAGGAGGAGGAAGACGACACGCCCCAGTGGCCGCCGGGTCCCTTCTCGTTCCACGCCATAGAGTAGGGGAGGATAACACCCCTAGGGCAGCGGAGATAGATCGGTTTGCCCAGTGCGGGCTCCTCAAACAACACGCTAGCTAGAAGTTGCCTCGCACCGACGAGGCATCGTCGGAGTCGGGAGGACCGACCCTGAAGGTTCATCATTCGGTGGCATCTAGGAACATCATGGATCCTCTTGTTTTACTGCCTTTTTGATGAAAATTTGTTGTGGGTTTGATACTTTGCGTGCATGCAGTGCCAGCTGGCTACTTACCCGCCTGGCGATGGTGCCATGAAAGGTTTTCACCATCTAGGTGACCCAACAGCCATCGTCCAGTGTCACGCCTGTCTCGAGCAGGAGTGGCATCGGGGTGGCCACGAGGCCATCCGGGCAAGCCCTGCTGATGATGACGGTGTCCACAGCGAGTCAAGTGGCATAGTCGGAGTTATCCATCACCACGATTGACGTGCCCATGGCTGAGCAGACGAGAGAGGGATAGACGACAGAGGATGCATCCGTGACGCGCGCTGTAGGTGCCGCGTAGTCAGATGCAACCCCGTTGACGGCAGGACAGGTAGGGCGGCCTGCTACGGTTGTGACGCCAAGGGCTATGGCAACGCGTGCTAAGCCAACGGTTGCCTAGTCGACCGCATCTGCGGTGAAGCAGATGGGGAGACCATCGGAGGAGGAAGGGTCCATGTCGCGTACGGCGGGCGAGGCACAGCCGGGTGTAACCCACCACCGTGGACTGAGGCACCGAGGCGGAGCGCGTAGAGTGGGACGCATCTGCGACGTCCCTAGGAATTATGGTGACAGCGCAAACTACCGCTTCCGCTTCTGCCGGAGAGGTGGTCTCGGCAGGGGGGCTGCCATAGGAAAGGTTGGTGCTGCCTGGAACCGACGCGGAGCCGCCCCAAACCTTGGTCTAGGCAGGGGTAGCTCTAGTTGGGGCAGACCCAGGATCGAGTGGGTCAACCCATTGAACCCCGGGGCCACACCGTTCGTGCTTGATGATGTCGTGGAAGAAAGAGAGTAGGGTGGCTTCACTAGGGAGCTTAGAGGCATGGCTCATTCCCTGAACACCCTGCTTGCCAAGTTGAACAACGCCACTGACCCCTCCCAGGTATGAGCCATGCCTGCCTTTAATTCTTGTTCTATATCTTGTCGCTTTTGACTCGTGCTCCAGTCGCAATCACTGATAGAGCGAAGCCAGGAGAAATCCTGGTTTCTTAGGAGGCCTAGGACCACCTCATCGCGGAGGTGGCCAGCCTTTGGACCCAGGAGGTGGAGGCCCATCAACATGCTGAGGAGGCAGAGAGGATGGTCTCGAACCTATCGGAGAGGGCCCGCAAGGATGGTGAGCAGGTCACACAAGTCAAGGAGGAGCGCAACGAGCTGCGTTGGCGGGATGCTGAGGCCTGCCAACAGATCCTCGACCTCCAAAGTGAGCTTGAGAAGGAGAAGGGGCTAACACTGGCGGCCCAGGAGAAGGTCACCGCACTAGAGGCAAAGGCTCGCTAGGACACCGCGGTGGCCGAGCAGCTCCGCAAGGAGCAAGACGACTCACGCTAGACCAAGACGAGGCTTCGTGGGGAGCGTGACGGGGCCGGGCGAGAGCGTGATGGTGCCCAATAGCGAGTCAACTCCCTCTAGAGCGATCTTGAGAGGGAGAGGGTCCAAAAGCTAGAGGTCGAGGGTATCTCTACAGGGCTTGCCAGGGACCTGGCCAGAGTCAGAAGGAGCTGACCGAGGTGAAGGAAACCCTATAAAGGGAGACTGTGGCATATGACAACAAGCGCCTCGCCGCCAACCTAGTGTACCATGACCTCGGGGTGCCTCAACCACTAAAAATGAGCTCACTTGCAGCCCGCATCACTCTCATGTCAGACCACGTGCAAGAACTTGAAAGGGGCGCCCTCTAGGCCAACATCAATCGCACCTTCACCATCGCTCGCTCCCACTACGTGGAGTCTATCAACCTAGAGGTGATGAGCCAAGGTTACGCGCCTGGCTATGAAGACGAGGAGCTAGAGAAGATTGAAGACGACGTGGCTCACCTCTCGCAAGACCTGGCAAATAAGATAGCAGACACAGTCCTCCCCTAAAGGGGTAACTGATTAGTTGGGCTTGGGCCGAAGTGCCAAAAAACTTGTAATGACTTTGGACAAGTATTTTGTTTTTGGAGTCGTTCGTACAAAACTATTATGTGTTCTTTTCTCTTTAATGTATAAAAGGTCATTGCGACGCGTTCCTATTTAGTCATGAAGATTCTAAAGTTTGAGGCGTGGGTAGGAGATCCTAATTACGCTGGTGAGCGAGAGTGCCATAGCCACTGGGGCATAGGTTTCTTGTAGTATGACTAGTTTTACTCAATGTGTCTCTCAGTGACTCTAACTTCGAAACCTTTAACGTAAAAAGGGGTCGGACGTGGGGTGCCTTTGCATGTATATGCTCCTTATCAGCCCCTGAGTAAGGGCTGACCTCAGGCTATTGCTAGGGTCGGACGTTATTTAGCAGCCGAGAGCGAACCAAGTAAGAGATGGTGTTTTTTGGAAACATCATTCTTATTTCTCATATGTACACGCATGGCTTGAGAAACGATCTAGGGGTAAAAACGACGTAGCTGTTCGATGTTCCAACTGTTGGTGAAGACTTTGCCATCGGCGGTCGCAAGCTTGTATGTTCCTGGCCTGAGCACCTCGGCGATGACGTACGACCCTCCCACAGTGGAGAAAGCTTGTGGCAGTCCTTGTTGCTCTAGACGAGGCGTAGCACTAAGTCCCCTACATTGAAGGCTTGGTCCTTGATCCGATGGCTGTGGTATCAGTGTAGTGCCTGCTGGTATTTGGTGGAGTGGAGGAGAGCAACATCGCGGGCTTCATCAAGTTGATCTAGGGTGTTCTCGACGTACTCCTTGGCCTCCTGCTCTCTGTACTGCATGACCTTTGGCGCTCCATAGTCAAGGTCGGTTGGGAGAACTGCTTTGGCGCCGTAGACCACGAAGAAGGGTGTGTAGCACGTGGCCCTATTGGGGGGTCATCCTTAAGATCCAAAGAACCACGGGAAGCTCCGCGACCCACCGCTTGCCAAATTTGTTGAGCCTGTTGAAGATCCTGTGTTTCATGCCCTAGAGCACCATGCCATTGGTGTGCTCAACTTGTCCGTTTGTGCAGGGGTGTGCCACGGCAGCCCAGTCAACCCTGATATGGTATTGTCCGTGATTATGGAGTTTGGGACCCCAAAGCGGTGGATGATGTCCGTAAAGAATTTCATGGCCTCCTCAGACCTGATCTTCGTGATCAGCCAGGCCTCTATCCACTTTGTGAACTTGTCTACGGTGACAAGTAGGTGTGTATAGCCCCTGGGCGCCTTCTTGAGGGGCCCAACCAGATCGAGCCCCTAGACCACAAACGACCATGTGATAGGGATCGTTTAGAGCACTTGAGCTGGCAAATGGGTTTGTCAGGCGTAGAATTGACACCCTTCACAGGTGTGAACGATCTGCTCGACATCGGCTACTGCGTGGGCCAGTAAAAGCCTTGTCGGAGGGCTTTGCCGACTAGGGTCCTTGGCCCCACGTGATGTCCACACGAGCCAGGTGGATGTCACCTAGCAACTTCTTCCCCTGCTTGGTGGGGATGTATCGTTGTAGGACTCTCGTGCAGCTCTTTTTGTAGAGCTCTTCCCGATGACAACGAATGACTTGGCGCGGCATGTGAGCCGTCGTGCTTCCGTCTTGTCGACTAGGAGTGCCTCGCGGATGAGGCAATCAAGGTATGGGGTTCTCCAGTTGGCCAAAGGGTCAGGCTCTGCCTCTGCATCTTCATTGATTTCCATGACCTCGGGGTCAGGTAGGGCCGCCACGAGGTCAGCCCCTAAGCTCGAGGCAAGAGATTTGTCGCCGGCCCTAGCCCCCGAGCTTGAAGCGGGTGGCTCATTGCCAGCCTACCTTGGCCCCTCGCAACGGGCTGAAGGCTTGTGCTGATCGCTGGTAAAGACGTCGGTCGGGACTGGCTCTTGGCCAGACGCCATCTTCGCCAGTTTGTCGGCTGCTTCGTTAAGCCATCGGGGAATGTGACTGAGTTCGAGGCTGTCAGACTTGTCCATGATTGGATTGGGAAAGGAAAATAGATGAATGACTATGATTAATGAGGTGCAAAGAATGGGTGGCTAGGATACAATATTACCCTTGAAGGGTGGATATCATTTTCTTATCTCATTTGCTAAACATTGCCTTTGTGCTAAAACCCCTAGATTTTCTTCTAACCAACCTGCAGTCCCAAGATTGTGCATAACTGTTCATCCAGGTCATGGGATTTACATTGGGAACCCTAGATTTGTTTCTATTCTATTCTATTCTATTCTATTCTATTCTTCTCATCCTTACATGAACACAAAGCAGAGTACGGACAGTGCCGGTCAGGGATGGGGCCGATTGGGCCTAGCTGGCGTGCTCCGGAGGCGGGGTGGTAGCGCGGGGGCATGGCCGGGCCCAGCGCCGCATGGGGTAGCCGCGGTGGCCGGCATGGGCATGGCCGCGCGTAGCGGCCAGCACGACGGTCAGCAGCTAGCAGTAGCGCCGGTTACTGGCGACACCGGCTCGGATGAGCATTTGCGCGGGGGAGAGGAGAGGGTCATGGAGCTGGTGGAGGTGTGGGTTGTGCTCGGGGGAGGCTTGGAGCAAGGGGAATGGGCGGCGATGGTCGAGGCTTGAGCCAGCGTCCATGGCGGACGGGAGGCGAGCGAGAGAGAGACGGCTGCTGCCATGGATTTTATGGAACCGGTGGCCACAACGCTCGATCCAGCAGTCCCACGTGAGCGGGGACCAGTTTGTCGCTGTGGCCACAACGTCGCACAGGACGACACCGCGCGGTCAAGGCTGGTGACGGCGTGACGCGCGTGCACAGGCGGGCAGCAGTGCAGGGTTAGGCGAGCAGCAGCGCGTGGCCAGGTGGGCAGCGTAGCAGGGTCACCAAAAATACGAAACCACAGTGGGGTGAGCGCCCTCCCCTTATCTCCCAGCGTCCATTTCACATTAAGATTCGTGCTGGAGTGCTCTAAAATCCATGCCCTAGTGTTTTAAAATCAGTGCCCCAAGTGTTTTTTTACCTGCACGAATCACGGAACAAACTGAATGGTAGGATAAAGGGTATGCGCCAACCCCGTCGTGGAAATTGCAGGGTCACGGGCGAGCATGGCAGGGACGAGCCCCAGCAGAGAGACAGGCGCGAAAAGGGCCTTTTACTGGGTTTGGACTCAGTTATTCGCCAGCTTGCGTTTGTAATCGGACCAAGAAACTGAAACAACATTTAATCTTGGGTGAAAGAGCTACAACATTGTTTAGGTGTCCTGGGTAAAACAGTGAATGGATGTGGAGATATGGGAGCTCAAAGTTGGGTTCGTCAGCATTTATCAGACATATTCCAAGTCCCTTACCGAATTTGCTTTTTATTCAAACTTTAAAGCACTATTTAATCTATCAAATATGAAAACTAGGTACAAACAAGTACTCTACCACCAAGAACATAACTTATAATAAGGTTTTCATATTGACAAAATTTTAAGTATATTAAAAAACAATTATTTATTTAGTTGTCAAAAACTATTATGTAAATTAAACAAGCTAATGTTTTTGGCATTTTTAATCATTTTCTCCACATTTTTCAAACGTAAACGCTAAACAACTTCTGTTCAAAAGTTTATTTAGAGGAGTTTAAGCACAGAAGCAAGGTTGGTTAATCAACACACATAATGATTTTTTTTCATAAAAATGATTCAACAAACATGTATTTATCATTCATGCAAGAGTTGATCACCAAGCATAGAAAAACTTATTTATAAGGTTTTATTAAGTCTTAAACTATTGCTAAACAGGTGCATAACACCAGGGGTGTTACAAGGAGGAGGTAAGTCACCAGGATTGGAATTAGGAAGGGCGGGGAAGGAGCGGCGGGGGGGGCAACATCCAAGGTGGTGGTGAGCTGGGAGGAAGTAGTAAGTTGTCGAGTTTGGGATTAGGAAGGGTAGGAAAGGAGCGGCGGGGGTGGGTGGGCGATGGTGATGTCGCCGGCGAGGTAGCCAGCGGCCAGAGCGGTGTTGGAGGTGGCGGTGGGCAGGGTGGAGGGCGTCTGGACGCTAGCATTGCCGAATAAATAGTCTACGCCCATACTCCAATGAGCTAAAAACCTATCTGGTCGTGGGTACCACACTGCCGTTCCTATTCATTGCTCCATTCTTTGAGTGTGTTTGGTACGGCTCCGCATGTGCTGCTTCTTGGCTGGAGCCAAAGCCTGTAGGCCGAAGCACCAAAACATGTCTCCATGCCTATATGGCTAAAATGGTTTCGGCTCAGGCCCTGTTTAGTTCCCAGAAAATTTTGCAAAATTTTGCAAATTCCCCATCATATCGAATCTTTGGACACATGCATGAAGCATTAAATATAGATAAAAAATAAAACTAATTACACAGTTTAGATGAAATGGACGAGACGAATCTTTTAAGCCTAATTAGACCATGATTGGATAATATTTACCAAATAACAACGAAAAGCGCTACAGTGCCATTTTACAAAAAAAAAAAAATTGAATCTAAACCTGCCCTCATTTACTCAACATCCAAAAATACTTCTCCTGTCTGTATGTAGTGCGGCTTCTAGGTTCAATTAATGCCAAAGCTGTCGATAGAATTGGAGCCAAACTTCGAGCAGCGCCAAACAGGATCGGTAGCTTCCAAGCATTTTGAATCCTACTTACTCCCAATGTCCCTTTTAACCATCGTTCTCGTTTCCCGAAAAATCAAATAAACTTAACGTTGACCAAATATATAAAAAATATTGTTTAAGGTACATAATTACTTCCGATGTCCCTGAAAGAATAGATTCATAGCAAGTTTAGAACAAATTAGCAAACAAAAGAAAGACCTTATTACCCCTTACACCCTCCGTGGCGCAATTTGACTAGGTGCGGTTTTCAAGATCATACTTTAACCGTTAATTTATACTCCCTCTGTTTCAAATTATAAGTCGCTTTGACTTTTTTGGTACATCCATTTTGCTATACAGTATGTCTAGATGCATAGCAAAATGAATGTACCAAAAACAAAAGTTAAAATAACTTATAATTTGGAACGGAGGGAGTACTATTGTATATAATTTATGGCAACAACAAAAGTATCATTAGAAAGTATTTGTAAACACAAATCTAATGTTACCACTATTATACTATAAATTTTTTATATTATTAGACAAATTATTGGTCAAAAATAACAAAGTTGATTTTTGAAATACGTTGTATCCTAAGACAGATGGAATATTAAGCTTCTTAACTTTAACCGTACTCGCCACTTAACGAGCATTGGAGCATGATGTATAAAGGGGAATAAAGGTGTGTTTGGAACTTTTGACGTGGCTCACCTCGCCTAAGGGGGTGTTTGGTTTGAGAGTTAAAGTTTAACAAACACTGTAGCACTTTTATCTTATTTGACAAAAAGTTTTCAATCTTGGACTAATTAGGTTTAATAGATTCGTCTCGTAAATTACTCCTAATCTGTGCTGACATACATGTAATTAATCTATATTTAGTATTTCATACATTCAAGAAAATATTGATACGATGAGAGTTAAACTTTAACACACTCAAACCAAACGGGCCTAACCCACTCACCTTACCTCGCCTAGCCTGCTTGTACGGCAATCGTGGAATGTGTTTGGTTCTCTTGCCGCTGTTCGCCTTGCCTCGCACTGCAGCTCAAGCCGAGCCCAATCCGACGGCAACGGAGGTTCAATTCGGTGATGGCGTAGCCCAATTCGATGCCCACGGAGGAACGATTCAACATCGTGAATTTGAACCAGCATCGAGGAAAAGTCGATTTAGACTCTGATTCGGCGGCAACGGAGATCGGTTCGGCGAGGTAGAGGCCGATTCGGCAGCAGCACAGGGAGATTCGATGGCAATGGAGTCTGATTTGGTGGCAGCGTCTCCAATTTGGCGGCACAGAGACCGTTTTGGTGGTGGCGGAGGCTGCCCACATGAGCACATGGGTGGGCGTGCCAACCTTGCCTAGGCAAGAGATCTGATTTGGCTCGGTTGGGCTGGCAAGTATTTCCACGCTCTGGCGGGCAAGCTTGCCGGACAAACAGGCAAGGCGAGAGACAACCAAACAACTTTTCTTGCTCAGCGAGACCAGGCGAGCAGCTAGCAAAGGTCCCAAATCCCAATCATGCCCTGTGACCGCTAGAAACTCCGATGAAATAAATGGGTCTAATAGATGATGAGGGTCTAGAATTGAGGGACAAATTTTTAGTCTGAAAATCTATTTTTTAGAGATAAAGGGAGTAGTATTATTAGATAGATCATCAAATTTATTTTTATAATAAATTTATTTAAATAGAGACATAAATGTTACTAATATTTTCTGTAAATATAGTTAAATTTAAAAAAAATTACCGACACTATAATAATAATAATAATAATAATAATAATAATAATAATAATAATAATAATAATAATAATAATAATAAAGTAACTGAAAGAGGACCCACCACGCGTCGCTCGCCCTCTCTACAGTTGCAAAGATTCTCCACCGGAGGAACCTACATACAAGCTACAGTAGGGAAAGAGCAGCTAAAAGTGTATACCAGCTGTAGAGCAGACGTACACCCGGCGCCTGGTTACACCGCCTATCCACCACGCACTATGGTCATAATATCTACGTCTACGGCTGAAAATGGTATAGATATATTTCGATTATATTTGAGACTGAATCCGTTTGAAGGATTTAAATCAGTTTGTATCTGAGTTCGAATATTTAAGATTCGATACCGTATTCGTATCCGAATACATAAATCGTATATTTATTATATCGATATCAATCATTTCCTATTCGATATGGTTAACGCTATCCGTATTCGAATTCGAATTCAGACATAAATATAAAAATAAATAAATAAATATAATATCAATACGTCGTTCCGTTTTCATCTCCAGTCATATCATGTCGCTTCCCACCGCAAAACAAAATAAGGGTGTGTTTAGATGGTTGTAAAGTGTGTATAAAGTTCCTGTAGCACTTTTTGTTGTTATTTGGTAAAATTTATCCAATCCTGGATTAAATAGGCTCAAAAGATTCGTCTCGACATTTACAGATAAACTGTGCAATTAGTTATTTTTTTACCTACATTTAATGTTTCATGCATGTGTCCAAAGATTTGATGTGACGGGAAATCTTGTAAAATCTTTGGAATTTTGAAGTAACTAAACGCTGCCTAAAAGAAAACTTTGCCTTGATTCTCTCTCTTCGAAAATTAAGGGAGGAATATGTTCGTTGTTTGCATGCAAATGGCCTTGTGATTGTTCTGCATTTTCCCTTTGCTGTGCTCCATTGCTCACATCTTTTTGCCGTTTCAGGTTAAGCAATGATAGTAGACATTGTTTATGTGTCCAGTGATGATGAGGAGGTGGTTGTCACGGAAGAACCCAATGTTCATGGAAAAGATGTTCATGTGAAGGCAGAGTTTTTTGACTTAACTAGTGACAATGACATTTTTGAAGGAGGGCATATTGTTTACGAACAAGGAGGGTCTGCTCAGGGCACATCATTTCTTAAACAAGAGTTCACTGTAGATGATGGACACGCTGAAGCTGCCCAGTGCACGGTAACATTACAGATGCAAAATCTTGGAGCAGATGGTGGACAAGGCGATGCTTCTCAGTTCACAGAGACATTACAGGTGCAAAAACTTAGAGCAGATGATGGTCAAAGTGATGCTGTCCACTCCACAGGAACACTACTGATGCAAGAACTTAAAACAGATGGTGGACAACGCGATGCTGCCCAGTGCACAGCAAGTCTACATATGCAAGAACTTAGAGCAGATGATGTACAAGGTGATGCTGCCCAGTGCGTAACAACATTACAGATGCAAGAACTTTCTGCCAATGATGGACAAGGTGATGCTGCCCAGTGCATTACATTACAGAGGCAAGAACCTAGAGCAACATTACAGACACAAAAACATGATGGACAAGGTGATGCTGCCTGGTTCACACCAACATTACAGAGGCAAGAACATGCTGCAGACATCGAACAAGGTGACACTGTCCAGTGCACAACAACACAACAGAGGCAGGAATCTATTGCAGATGACACACAAGGTGATTTTCCTCACTGCACAACAGCACTGCAGTGGCAGGGATCTCATAAAGCTCAGTGCACAACAACATTACTAAGGCAGGAGTTTCTAGCAGCAGGTGGTAGCATGCAAGAGGCTGCGCTGTTGAGAAATTCAGCTGAAGCTACCACATCCTTGACAAGTACACAACAAGGGAGACACATGATAACTGGATTATTCAATGTGTCTACTGCAACACCATTTCCCCGGCAATTTTGGAAAGCTGGAGAAAAAGCTGGAGATTATGGATTAGCTTCTCAAGCTGCTCTCAACAGTATTTTCTGAACCTTCCTTTTCAAGCCCATCAGTCTATTTATCACTGAACCAATAAAAATAAATCAAATATATCAGTCTTATTTAAAGCCCACATTGTTCCAGGCTAAGGTGGATTGCCCTTCGCCTTCCATACATTGGTGACTCTCACTACTTCTGTGAGAGTCTCAACCAAACCATGAATTCATAAAAGGAACATATGAATTATATATACATGGAATATAGAATGGGAGTTATATATAAGTGTCATGCGCCTAATAGGGGCTACCCAGCCCAAGGGCGATGGCCCAGCCAGGGCCCAGCAGGGGGGCGCCCCAGGCGCCCTAGGCCAGCGACGGCGGCAGCAGCGGCGGCGACACGACGTTTCCTTTCTCCGGAAGAAATTAGAAATAAAGGAATACAAATAAATTAGGTGATTGAGTTAGTTTAGGAAAGAGATTCCAATCTATAAGGAAATCTCCCTTAGTTTACTTGAGATACAAGTCCATTAGGGACTATAAATATAGGGCTATTGTACCGATTGAAAATCAAGAAAGAAAAGAGCCTTTTGGCTTATCCCTCAGCTCTCCAATGCCTGCACCCTCTCCCTCCCTCCTCCTGTGCGCCACCACCACCCCATAACCCTAGTCGCCACCTCCTCATCCTCCATAGCCGCCCTCCCCAAGGGGGCCAAACCCCGCTGCGCATTACATCTGGTATCACCAGTCCAGCGCGATCCATGGCTGCCACCACCACCATGATGCAGCAGCTGCTCCAGGAATTCGACGAGAACCTCTGCAACACCTTCGATGGCATGCACCAGCAACTCGTCAATCTCAACACTCGCCTGCACGACCTCGAGCAAGGACGCATCCATGGCGAAGCCCTCGCCAGCGTCCATGCCAGTTTGGATCGCGAAGCCGCCATTGACGATCTCACGAAAGAAACTAAGAACGTCATGGTTGCTGCCGGCAGATCCTTCCTCAAGAGCAAGCTGGAGGAACCCCAATCCTCCACCACCACGCAGGTCATCACCGAGGTAGCAGATAACCTGCTCCCAGCGCCAGCAGATCCATCTTCGCAAGGAAAGTTTCCCGTCAACACTTCATCAGCCCCAACAACGACACCACCAGCACTGCAGCCACTGCCGCTGTCGTGCCCGCTTCCGTTGGGCAACACCCAGCCAACCCTGCGGCTGCCCAGCCAACCACGGCCACCGAACGATTGCAACAGCCGGCCATCTGGCTGCCGGTGCAGCAGGTGCCACCACTTCTACTACAGCAGCCGGCGCCGCTGGCGCCCCTATCCATTCCAATAGAGGATCCGATCCAACAGGGCCGTCCCTTGGCACGTGCAACGTGTGCGACGGTACAGGGCCTCCACTTTTCAGGGGCCTCTAAATATATATAGAGTATATATACGTATATATGTATTGCTTGGTAAATAAGAACGTACAGCAGTAGCTTTGGCCTTTGGCCCATTAGCAAAGCGACGTGTACAACAATTGACCAAAGCCCAATAAACAATGGCTTGTTGCCCGGCCGCTGTTCAGTTGGCAATGTTGCCGATCCCAATTCCCCAACTGAATCAGATCGCAAATCTTAGGTCTCACGTACTACCTCTCGACGTCTCGTCTCGTGTCGCCGCCATCGCCTGACGCCGTACCGGCCGCCGGCACGTTTCGCGAGTGACAGGGCGTGAGCCGTGACGATCTAGCTGCAACCGCAACAGCGAGAGCGAGGCGGCAGGCGCTAAGGCCCTGAAGGTAATATAAATCATTCATATTTATTTTTCAATTCATTCACTGGTAGCCGCGAACAATAATAAGTAGTTGATCGATCTCTAAATAATAAGTAGTTGTTTTTTTATCTTATGAGCATATTATTGAAGACTTCATTTCAAAGAACACTAAAAGAATGATGTTATTCAAGTAAAGATTATGTAATATAGGTATCATTCTTGAATCTTGATATTTATTTTATTGCAACATACTGCATGCTTTATAATATCGTATATTTAGTTTTTTTTTCTAGGCTAATAGGCCTCATTTCTTAGTATCGTACAGGGCCTCTAATTTTCCCGGGACGACCCTGGATCCAAATTGCAGCAGCTCCGTTAGCCCGCCAACAGCCTACCATTGTGGCTAGGTTGACGCCACCGACCTTCGACGGCTCGACAGATCCACTAACATGGATCTCTAGGATGCAGCTCCTCTTCCGTCTCCAGAACACACCAGCCGACGAGCAAGTTCGGTATGCAACGTTTCATCTTTCCGATACAGCACACCGTTGGTATATGCAGATGACAATGGAGACGCCAACAACTGAGTGGACAGCCTTCACACAGCGCCTCATCCGTGAATTTACCTCGCCAACCGACCTCACGCCTCCTCGCCATGACAACGACTTGCTTGACTACATCGACACCTTCACTGCGTATACAATACGCACGGGCATCACCGATCAGCTACAGCAAGTCCACCTCTTCGTCGACGGTCTCCAGCACAAGCTGCGGGATGCGGTGCGCCTGTACCAACCGCAAGAGATGGAGGCGGCCACCCTACTTGCTCGCGGCTTGGACGACAGGGCAGCAACTCCACTTGTCGCCCCCCGGCCGATGACGAGTCTGATGCCACCCAGGAGCAGGCGCCACTGCTACCCCTCATCGACCTGGCGACCAGCACCAACCCTTCAGCGACTTGCTTGTTGTAAGGTCTAAATAGGCTAGAGGGGGGTGAATAGCCTAATTAAAACTTCTACAAGAATTACTTAACCACATGTTAGTACGAAAGGTGGCGAATCAAATGCACTAGCTCTAACTAATTAAGCAAGCCACCTACACAAATCTAGTACAAGGCTATTCACTAAACACAACAACAATTACAAGCTATAAACAAGAAGTAATACGAGAGAAGACCTTCGAGTGATTATACCGCCGTGTAGAGATGAGAAGTACCAATCAATCAATCACACAAGAGAAATCCTCGGGAAGAGAATGACACAAGAATTTATCCCGAGGTTCACTTGCTTCCCGGCAAGCTACTCCCCGTTGTGGCAATACACCCACTTGTCGGTTCACGAGCTAATCGACTATCAAGAGTCGAGCCCTCGGCGGGCGCCGCACAACCGCACACAAGATAGGGATCCTCCAAGCCACGAGCTCCACTAGAGTATCCAATTCGCGAACTCCCGCGGGGAAGGATCAAGAACCCCTTACAACACTTGGTGAAGGCTCCAACAATCTCCAATTGTGAGCTCAATCACCTCCGCTGCTCTAAGCCGTCTACCGTGTCGGGAAACACGGAAGAGTAACAAGAAATCCGCAGCAACTCAAAGATCAAGTGCCTCTAGAATACAACTCTCAAGCAAAGCACTTGAATCTCACTCAATCTCACTCAAGATGTGCAACTATGCAAAGAGATGAGTGGAGGGGTTGTTCTCTAGCTCAAAGTACGTCTCTAGGTCTCAAAATGTGCAAGAGTTGCCCTCAAACCCCGGCCAACGTCTATTTATAACGAAGGGGTACGCAGCTAGCCGTTACCGGACGACGCAGTTCAAATCGTGATGACCGGACGCGTCCGGTCACTACAGGACAAGCGTGAACAGTGCGCGTCAGAAGTTACCGTTGTTATGACCGGACGCGCTCTAGCGTATGACCGGACGCGCCCTAGCGTATGACCGGACGTGCCCTACCTGGCGTCCGGTCAGAGTCCAGTAAGCTCCCATCACGACCAGACACGTCCGATCGTACATGACCGGACGCGCCCCGCGTCCGATCATCACTCCTACGCTCTCTGCCCCTCTGGACGCCTGATCGGACGCGTCGGTCCCGTGAAGGACCGGAAGCGGCGGTCGCGCGCTATGCTTCTGCGCACAGGTGAACTGACCGGACGCGCTGGTCAGGCCAGACCAGCGTCCGGTCACTCACCCTAGGCACGCTGACCGAATGAACTGACCGGACACGCTGGTCAAGCCGTGACCGCGTCCGGTGCAGCGTCCGGTCACCACAGTGACCTCCGTTCGCCTCCGTTTCTTTTCTGACTTCCAGCACAGTAGAAAATAGGCATTTCACTTCTCCAAAAAGCGCTGAATCCCGCCTCGCAAGCTCGGCGGGAGGGAGAGAAGAACCCAAACTCTTCTCTACCGCTTAAACTCCTCCGCCTTTGCAAAAGTGCTAACACCACCAAGTGTACACCACCATGTACATGTGTGTTAGCATTTCACAATCATTTTCTAAGGCGTTATGTTAGCTCTTTACTAGATCCTAATGCATATGCTCAAGACATTGATCTAGTGGCACTTGATTTCCGAGCTAACCGTGATTGCCCCTCTTGATAGTCGGCTATGTATCCTAAACCCGGTCAATCATTTCTCTACTCATCTTAGACCGGCAAAAGGAAAACCCTATGGTTATACCTTTGCCTTGCGCTCTTAGATCCTTCTCTTTCACTTGATCATCATGTCCTTTATTTTATGTGCATCTCCACCATGATCATCATTTTATATCCATGCACCATCTCTTTATAATCTTGTGGCCACCACTCCTTGCCACGTACACCTTCATCACATGTGTTGCTTATGCATAGCTCAAAACACTTAACACATGGCATTAGCAACTTGGTGTCATTAATTACCAAAACCAAACTTGGGCTTTCACTTGTCCCAGTCATGGATTTGTCGAGGTGTGAGGTCCTCGAGCCAGGCTCGAGCGGTGTCCGATAGGAACAGGGGGAGTTGTCGAATGATGACCCGGTCATCGGTGGCCCCGCCCAACTGACAAGCCAAGCGAAAGTCAGCGAGCCAAAGTTTGGGTCTGGTCTTGTCATTATACTTGGTAAGAGTCGTGGGGGGCGGAACTGAGCCAGGAGTATCATTTCGCGAATGGCCTTGCTAAAGACCTGAGGACCCGGTGGCTCGGGTGAGGGGCTTCGATCTTCTGAGCTATCGTAGCGCCCGCCCCTGTGCTCGTGGTAGCCTCGAGCTGCACCGTCACCATGCTTGCGCCTCCGGCGCTCGATGATGTTGTCATGGGCATCTTGAGTTTCACGATTGTCGATGATGCGTTCACAGACAGAGGTCGCCTTGTTCCGTTGGGCGTGCTCAGGATGAACCGAGGCCTCTCTCTCCCGATGGGAGGGCTCCGCAGGTTGTTCCGAGGCAAGCCCGCGTCGCCTCGAGGCGGAACTCTCAGCCTGCTGCATGGCAACAGTCTTGAGGAGTTCTCAGATTTCATCATGGGCTCGGTGGGCCTCGGGGTTCGATGGCTTAGGCATGTTATGAAGGAGCATGGTGGCTGCGACCACGTTCTGGCTGGCTCGACCGAAAATCGGGGGCTTGACTGCCTGATCCTCGACGATGCGACGATTGACGTCGCGAGCTCTCTCTCGAGCTCCTTCGCCATGTGCGCGTGCCGCACGCTCTTGCTCGAGGGTTCACTAAAGTAGACGTAGGTTTTCCCGTTCCTCGTCGAGCCTGTCCTGCAACTCGCGGATCTGCTCGAGTTGCATTCCTTGATCCGCAAGGAATTGAGCCTCATCCCACTCAACAGGGAGCTTGACCTGAGGTGGCGTGTTCCTTCCTCCAATGGCTGCCTCCTCCTCCGAATCTGACGCGCTAGCTTCATCGATGTTGAAGCACTCGCGAGTCGGGTCGTAGGTGTCATCGGAAGAGTCAAAGTCTAGAGCGCTGAAATAGTAGTACAGCGGGTGCATGTGAGGTCGTCTATCTCTGGGGTCGTAATGTCGAGAAGTAGTTGCACGGGGCTCCGTATCTGGGGTCTCCGTGGAGTCTAGGTACTCAGAAGCTGGTGTGGATGCAACAAGGTCGTGGGTGGAGCGTAGATGGTGTCCGGGGAGTTCCTCGTAAGCACTCACGCTGGTGCTTACAGAAGAAGCATACACCCGGACAACCGAGTCTAGTCCAAATGGGAATGCTGACGAAGGCGTCGTTCCTTGTGTCGGTGTAGTCGAACTGGCTTATGGCGGCACCGCACCGGGCGGTAGAGCGATGGGACTCCCTGTCGGCATCTTACCCTCAGTCAAGCTCAACCTACACAGATCCTTAGTGAGGAAATCCGTGTCAGCGTCTGGCTAAGAGGTGCCAGATCGGGGAATACCATCACCCTCCGCAAGGCGATGACGGTGGTTGCGCCGGGCTCGCCGTCGCCTTGCGGCGCGTGCCTGATGAGAGCGACGATACCGGCGCAGGGCTCCCCCAAGTTGGGAGAGTTCGTGGTCCCTGTCGGTCGGGTGCCTGGGCGGGAGGAGGACCATGTCGTAGCCGTGGCCAAGCGACATGAACTCCAAACTCCGAAACCAGATCACAGTGGCCAACGGGAACGGACGTTCGGGGTCAGCCATCCAGAAAAAAGGCGGAAAAACGATGTTGGCACGCAGTGGCCCCTACCTGGCGTGCCAACTGTTAGCGTTTGGTCCCATGGGGGTTCTAAGCCAACGAGTGAATCAAATGTTGTGTGTCCCTAATCTGGATGGTGATGCAAGGAGGATACACGGAGATTTATCCTGGTTCGGGCAAAAGAAGGCCCTACGTCCAGCGAGGAGGGGGAGTATTGTATTTCCTTGTACCTAAGTGCTTGCGTAGGGGTTACAAGCTGTGAGAGAGGGAACCGAGCCTAGGTCTCAAAGGAAAAGTGAGAGTACAAAGGAGATTGCTTGAGATGTTGATCTTCTCTGGTAGAATGGAGACTGGTTTTTCATTGTCTGTGGTTCATTGTTCTTCTGCCTTGCCCCTTTGTAGAGCCCTGGCCTGCCCTTTTATAGGGTAAGAGGAGGCTAGGACACCGGGGGCGCCCTGAGGTGAAGTTTTGTCGATCCCTGTGGAGGTGGCTGTGGCGACGTGCCCTAGGAATGGCCGGCCATCCCTGGACACTATGGTGACGTAGAGGACGAGACGGTGAAAAGACCTCGAGTCCTGTGACACGTTGGCCTTTTCTCCCTGCTGTCCGATGGTAGGTCGAGGCTGGGTCGAGGACAGGTCGAGGCCAGGTGGATAAGACCGTGTCCCCGAGATCGTGGGGTACGGTCCTTGTCGTATCCTCCCTCGAGGGTGATCGGTGGCAAAATAGTGTGTGGTATGATGCGTACAGTGACAGGTTTTCACCTCTCATCCCAGGATGGGCAGTAAAAAGTAAGATTTGACACCGGTACTGCTTCCACATCGGTTATTGTTGTAGCCATGATGGTAGGAAGTAGTAGGTAGTCGCATTAAATGCTCTAACTTTTGTCTCAGAGTTAGTGAACGAGGTGGGTCGAGCGGCCCGACCCGGGGTCGTGCGAGTCGGAGATTTCTTGATAGTCAAGATGCCTTGTCGAGCGAGCCTCGTGCGAGTCAGAACGCAGTCGAGGCGTCCCGTCGAGGGTGCCTCGTATGAGTCGGAACACAGTCAAGGTGTCCCGTCAAGGGTGCCTCGTACGAGTCAGAATGGAGTCGAGGCGTCCCATCGAGGGTGCCTCATATGAGTCGGAACGTAGTCGAGGCGTCCCGTCGAGCGAGCCTCGTACGAATCGGAACGTAGTCGAGGTGTCTCGTCCGCTACTTTGGCTCATCTCGTTTGCGGGTAGCGTTTTGTTTTTGTGGGTACCCCTAGTTTTAGGTACCCGACACTATGCTAGCCATAAAATCAAAATTTTTGACCTCATAAACTAGGATCTACTGCTAGTTATAGGTTATAGGATTACCACTAGACGCGCAGGTGCAGTGGAAGCGACTCAATATAGTCGAACGCGTTGTAGCAGTGTCGTGCAGTTGCATGGTCATCCATCACGTCCACCCTTCGCTCGTGGATCGTTCCTCTCGTGGGGTTCGTCCTTGTGCTCTAGATGCAACACCTCTAAGGTATCCCACACGTATGGGGAGGAAGCGTTGCGCCTCCGGACTGCTAGGTCCGTGAGGATCAGTAGGCGTGAGCGTGGGGGGCGACGGCGGCTACCTAAAGGCGTTAGTCCCCTGGCCGCGCCCCCTTCGTCTCTTATATAGGCGCCTCTAATCAGCTCCAAGTTGGAGGCCCAATTAGAAAACCCTAAGCCTAGTCAAATTCGGGTCCAACCCAAATTAGGCTTCCAGCCCCTTAAGCGTGCGACCCTATGGGTTCATGCACACGTAGACGTGGCCCGAGTACTCCTACTCGGCCATTAGTTGATAGTGGTCTCTAGCAAGACGTGTCAACTCCTATGTGTACGCAAATATCATATCAGACGAACCACCAGAAACCATATACATATTATTCCTTTTGCCACATGATATTTGGTCCAACTCATAGGTTAACACTTAACATAAGCAGGGCCATGCATTTGTTGATCCAATCATTAGAGTGTTCCATTGATATCTGTCTCACATAGAGAGGGGCAAATTCTATCTTGATTGTCTATATCTCACAACATGTTTCTTGACAAACCCGAAGACCACCTTTATAACTACCCAGTTACAGAGTAGCGTTTGATAGTCTCTAAGTAGGTCATTTCACATCTTGAGTACATACAACAATCTCAGGTCTAAGGACATAACGTACATGATGTGAATCGAGACAATAACAACATCTCATGTTGGGTCAGTCCAGCCTACATGTCACACATATGCCCACATTATTGTTCGACTTCTCTATGTCTATGACTTGTCAAACATAGTCATCAACTAATAATGTGTTGATCTAATATTCATGTGCATCCTAACATGAACTCCGATCAGGGACCATTCTAGAATAACCATACAAGTAAAAGAGTTTCACAAACAATTCACATAATTGCTAACCGATACAAGTTGTCTTTAATAGATATTCAATGGACTCATAATATGTCATGGATACAAGGCAATACAATCATCTCTATGATAACCTCTAGGGCATACTCCCAACAGTATAGTCAACACACATTCTCCATTTCCTGCTCTTCTTTTTTATAAGAACAGGATTGGCTAACCACTCGAGATGATACACTTCCTTGATAAATCCAGCCACCAAAAGCTTTGCAATCTCCTCGTCGATGGCCCTGCACTTCTCCTCATCGAAGCGGTGTAGACGCTGATGTACCGGCTTGGAGCCTGGCTTGATCCTTAAGGCATGCTAAGTGACTTTCCTCGGAATGCCTAGCATATCCGAGGGTTTCCACGTGAAGATGTCGTTGTTTGCGCAGAGGAAGTTGATGAGCATGCTTTTCTATTTGGGGGAAAGGTTGGAGCCGATGCGCAGCACCTTGCCGTCAGAGCCGGTGGGATCGACGGGGACCTCCTTGGTGTTCTCCACGGGCTCAAAGGAGCACACCGATTGCTTGGAGTCAGGCACCTCCTCGATAGTCGCCACCCTGATGGCGGCGAGCTCCTCGGAGGCGATGGTCGCGGTGGCGAGCTCGCAGCACTCCACTTCGCATTCGTAAGCACGCTAGAATGAAGTGCCAATGGTGATGACCCCCTTTGGGCCCGGTATCTTGAGCTTGAGATAAGTGTAGTTGGGGACGGCCATGAACTTCACGTAGCATGGGCGTCCCAACACGGCATGGTAGGTTCTGTGGAATCCAACCACCTCGAAGGTGAGAGTTTTCCTCCTGTCGTTGGATGGGATTCCAAAAGTGACAGGCAGGTCGATCTGCCCAAGGGGCTTGGCCTGTTTCCCCGGCACGATGCTGTGGAAAGGCGCTCCGGTCAGATGGATGCGCGCCCGATCGATGCCCATGGCATTGAGTGTCTCTGCATACATGATGTTGATGCCGCTGCCTCCATCCATCAGTACTTTAGTGAGCCGTTTCGTGTCGATGATCGGGTTGACGACGAGCGGGCACCTTCCCGGCTGCGGGACTTGCTCTGGGTGGTCAGAGCGGTCGAAAGTGATGGAGGAGTCTGACCACTTGAGGTAAGTGGGCGTCACCGGCTCGGCCGCGTACACCTCCCGGTGCACAAGCTTCTACTGGCGTTTGGAGGCGTAGGCCTCCGTTCCGCCAAAGATCATGAGGCAGTCGGTTGTCTGCGAGAAACCATCGTTGTCATTCTCCTCGATGCCGTCCATGGACTGCTCCGGCTTCTTCTTTGGCTCACCCTTCTTTTCGCCCCCGGACAAGAACTTCTTCATGAGTCCACAGTCCTTGTACAAGTGCTTGACGGGATAGGCGTGATTCGGGCACGGTCCCTCGAGCAGCTTCTCGAAGTGATCTGGGGTGCCCTCGGTGGATGCCTTCTTCCCCTTGCGCTCTGTGGCTGCCACGAGCGAGTCCTTAGACTGTTGCTTGCTCCTCTTCTTCCTCTTCGAGCGGTTGGAGGCGCCTTCGCCGATGTCCTCATCCCACTTGGCCTTGCCTCGGGTGCAGTCAAAAATCGCTCCGATCGCCTCCTCGCCTGAGGCGTGGTTGGTGGCGATGTCGAGGAGATCCTTAGTGGTCTGCGGGTGCTTGCGCCCCAACTTGTGGACCAAGGACTTATAGGTGGTCCCCAACAAGAAGGCCCCGATCACGTCGGCGTTGGCGACATTGGGTAGCTCATTGCACTGTTGGGAAAAACGACGGATGTACTCGCAGAGAGTTTCGTTCGGCTTCTGCCGACAGTTCTTGAGGTCCTAGGGGTTCCTAGGGTGCACGTAGGTGCCCTGGAAGTTACCCACAATGATCTCCTTTAGATCCGCCCAACACCTAATCTCGTTGGGTGGAAGGTGCTCCAACCACGTACGTGCCGAGTCGGCAAGGTATAGGGGGAGGTTGCGGATGATGAATGCGTCACCATCTGCACCATTGGGCTGACATGCAAGCCGGTAGTCCTTGAGTCACAGGCCAGGGTTCGTTTCTCTGGTGTACTTTTGGATACTCGCCGACGAACAATACCGCGCCGCGACGGGCGCATTGAGGATGTGTCGACTGAAGACCCGGGGCCCCGACGGTGGGAGACTCAAGCTTCGGTCCTCGCCGCTGTCGTAGCGGTTGCCACGATGAGGGTTGTAGCGGTGGCCGGCCTCTCTTCTCTGCTCCTCCCGTCTATGCCTGTGGACGTTCAGGGTGTCGCGCGCGTCGTGGTTGTCGCCGTGGCGGTCATGCACCGGGGCCGAGGCGGCTTTTCCACTGTCGCGCGCCAGCTGGTGGACGGATGCGGCCTTGCCACGGTCCTCGGTAGGCTTTTCCCCGCTGTGAGAGGGCTGGAGGACGGATGCGTCGTTGCCGTGTCGTGCCGACGGTGCACGCTGGCTGGCATTGCGTCATCGAGACGCCGAGCTCTCCGCCCGCTGCACCACCGCGCACTCGAGCAGCGTGCGAATCTCGCGCTGCGCCTAGCGTCCCTTAGGCGTCGCGGGCTCCGGGAGCCCTCGGAGCAGAGCCGCCGCTGCAGCTATGTTCTGGCTCGTCTGGGTGAAGCATGGGAGTCCATCGTCGTTGGGGTCGGGCAAGGCGAGACTTCCTTTACGGTCGAACGGGACGGGGATCCCACACCAAAGGGTCAACTAGGTCCGTAATCACATTCCTGATTTATAGAAAGGCTAGTTTTTAGCATTGACTTCGGGTATCGTGATCATTCATACCCGACAGTCCGTAAATACTCAGACTCCTATCTAAAATAGTGCACATACATAATTATAGAACCCAGACTATGGTACCGCTTAAATCCGTGCTTGCATCTCAAATAGCAGATTCATCTCTAAACAGCATCTATTTCAGAATCACGCATCTTATCACACAATCTAAGGAAATCAGCCAAACCATAAAAAACAGATGTGGGAACTTTATGATTTTGATGGTTTTCTGGTACAGGAAGCTTTTCCGTGCTCAGTATGTGACAAAGAGTATTCCTTTCGCACAATACCCAGAACTCGAGGTTTAAATGCCAATGCCAAAATAGGGTTAACTCTGTAACAATGTCCCATGCTCCATCCTAATCAGCCTTACGCTCAGAAAGCTTTCAGGAAGTTGCATTAATCCATTTATGTATGCACTCTTCATGGCGTTGAGTACTCGTGAGAGTCATGAAAGAAAGATAAAAACAAAAATGCTAACTCATTGTTAAACATGAAACATCCAAACCAGATAGAGCCTCTGCAAAACCAATATTCTCATTGTTAAACAGCAAACGTCCAAACCAGATAGAGCCTCTGCAAGAACATTATTCATGAGAACAGTAGAAGAGAATAAAAATTGGTTCTGGATATGCCGATAGGCAAAACAGAAAACAAATGTCAAGCGCTAGACATAATTACAAAAGTCCTGGTAAATGAGAGGTGATGGTTAACATGACTATCAACAAATTTGAAAGTAACTATCTTTATCTCAAAATTTCACAAAAAATAACTGGATCTACCATCGGGAGAAAGATCCATTGCAATTTTGTACATGAAAGGGTAAATCCAGCCCTCCTCTTCATGCTCCTTTGCCCTCCTTGAACATTCAGCCCACTTTGTGCAGCCTTGCGAGAGCATCAATTAAGCTATGAGCCGAAAAGGTATTGATATATGTATCAGAAAATTCAAATGATAAATAAATTCAGACCAACTCACTACAAACTGGCATCAGTGCTGAATCAGCAAGGAAATTATAATAAACTTGCTCAGGTTTTTCAAGTAGTTTAGCATGCACAAAAAGGACAAAATATCTTTCTACCTATGAAGTATAATTAGAAACACAGCTTTATGAAAATATAGCAACAATCCACATAGCCACACTATGAGTTTTTTTCTTTTCTTTTTTTTTTCTTTTTTTGGGGGGGGGGGGGGTTGCGGTGTTGGTGTCAAAGATGACCATTAACATCAAATCATCCTGAGCAAACTCATACATAAATGATGGGTCTTTCTTCTTTATTCATATATATATGTTGCCAGCCGCCTCCTGCATGCTTGAAGCAGGAACTCTTGGCCTAGGCGATTTTGATGGTGACACCAAACCAGTGGCATGGGTAGTTATGCGTCCATGTGCCGAGTGGGCGCAGTCGGTCTCTATTTCAAACGCCATCGTCACATCAGCTCCAGTTGCCCACGAAACAGGCGCTGCCAGTTATGAGGCGGCACATGACGTGGATTCTTGGTGAGCCAAACAGCAAGGAAGGTGCACACGGAGGTGCTTCATCTGCCCCAGCTGTTCCAACCCCCAATCAGCCCTCATCGTTCCGCATGGGCCACACAGTGGAGATGCAGTTGTGGTGGCTGACATCATTACTGCAATGCCTGGCCACGAAGACCCCCCTCGCGTATATGGTTTGGGAGTACATGATCAGCACACTATCGCTACTCATCTTGTATAGTCATTTGATATTTCAACTTATTTGATGGGTATGTGCCCTTCATTGCTGCAAAAAGAGGCACGGGGCAATGTTGCCACTGTTGGGTGCAAATGGATGGTTGTGGTGGAGCCAGGAAGGGCTCAACCTGGCCAGAGGGCAAAATGGTCAATTCATATGGGTTGAGAGTGGAAAAGATAATTAAAACACTAGAAAAGGTCAAAACGGCAAATTTGCAAGGGTGGCAATTTTTTGGGTGTTAAGCAATCAAGAAATACATTTTGGGTGGCAAATGTGAGAAGTCCACTGTTTTGGCCTTTTGGGCGTCAAGAATCAAATTGGTTGTCAAAGGCGTCAGGGTTCAGGGAGGAAGGACCTTGGCTACAAAGCTCGTAGTCTCGATCAGTAATGGGATGAGGTTTTTCTCCTCGGCGCCCTATGTTGAAGAAGGGAGATTAGGAGTGGAGATAATTGTTATTGCTTAAACCTGATGGAGTCTCATACAAGATGTAAATAGGCCCTGGGCCACTAACAAACCAGAGATGGTAATCTCCTAAACTCAAGCCGTGGCTGATAGTCCTATCAAAAAAAAAGCCGTGCCTGATAGCCTGCCTAACCAGAACGCCTACATTGCGCGTGGCACGCTCGACGCGTTCCTGGCCGCGTCCCTGCGCATGTACTGCTTGCCCCCACATGACGTTGGCCCATTAGGCAAGACACACCTTATTGTGGCCGTGCCCGAACTTCTCGTTACAGTTGTAACACAGCCCCAAGCGCTTCACCTGACGCCCCTCCATGCTGGTGGTGGGGGCAGCGCCAGCTGGGTTGGAGGCGTGGGTGGCAGAAGTCTTCTTGCGATGCTCACAAGGCTCAGATCTCAGAAGAGCTGCCCTTCACTGCGTTGGTCTCTTGAGAAGCTGCTAAAACACCGTGAGGTACTGATGCAGAAGGTGACATGGAACTAAGACGTGTCTCTTCAGCAATCAAGGCAAACAACACATCAGCAATGGATGTAGTAGTAGGAGCATTCAACAACTGCTTACGAATGGGCCCAAAATCAGACCTCAATCCATGACAAAACTGATATATGAGGAATTTGTCAATGAACTTGTTCTTCTTTTTTTTGAACAGGGGGTGATCGAATCCCCACCTGAATATATATTGATATATATCAACAGCCTCGTTTTTGGGGAAAAACAAGGCAAAACCCTTTCGTCCGGTTAATTTTGGAAAACCGTACTAAAACCAATACAGCAGCCCAGCACCAAGACCCCCAGCACCAAGACGAGGTAGGCACATCCACGAGTATAAAACTTGTTTTTTTTAGCACAACAGCTAGAACACCCTTGCTCACACTTAGGAACCATGGGGACAAAAGGTCCCATCACACGATCAAAAGGCGGTGTAGTACTCTATGGACATCTCATTCTGCTGAAGGTCACGAAGTCCTTGCATCAGTGTAAGCAGAAGAGCGCCACTATTCTAAACATATCACCCCTGCAAATAGTCCCACATCTGCTTAGCAGACTCATGGTGCTCAAGACTCGTAATCAAAAGAGGCTTCATACTGGTAACAATGGCACTCATCACACGGCCACATCATTAGCCCAAGCTGTCACTGCAGCAGCACCAGAACCATCCTTAGACTTATCAGCTGGAGGAGCGTCTGTCAAGTGGGATGCAAGACCATGGCCCCTTAATATAGTTTTGACAGAAAATGCCCACTCTTGATAGTTAGACGGACCATTAAGCGTCATAGGGACGACAATGAGATTGGGCTATGACATGATTATCTGGAGAAGGTAACACTCAACAACAGCAGACTCAACAGCAGTAGAGCAGAGCGGACCCACACAGGACAGCATAGAACAGAACACCAAGCAATAGAACGATGCATAAGTGAAAGAAGGAAGATTGCGTGATATTCTGTCTGTGTTGATTCAGAGAAGGGGAGTGAGCTTTACATAGGTGAGGGTAAGGAGGTCTTGTGGTTCATAGAAATAACACCAGTCAAGATCTCCTACAATCTCTCTGCACCTCTACTCTCTCTGAGAGCAGTCAAGATCTCCTACAATCTCTCTGCACCTCTACTCTCTCTGAGAGCTCCTAAACCAACCAGGGCTGGCCAGCTGAACCGCCTAGCACTTGACCCATGCACACCCATGCACCCGCATGACATGCTACTGTCTGACAAGAAGCATGGACAGAACACACCACTGCAGTCCGCAGCAGCAGAACAGAGCATGGACGGAACACACCACTGCAGTCTGCAGCAGCAGAACAGAGCACAGCAAAGCACACCACCGATGGGGAATATCGAGGAAGGCGAGCGGGCGGCTGAAGGCTGGACGAAAGTTGGCACGTGCAACGATTCGCGCGAGTGGATAAGTGAGTCACGACGATTCGCGGGTAGAGGAGCGAGCCACGGGCGGAGTTTTGATGCCACCAAAACACCAACAAGATCAACATGGAGCCTGCCTCTAGCGAATCTAATAACTTTGACATTGTTCCCTGTTTTTAAATATATGACACTTACAACAAGCTTGTCCTAAATGTCATATATTTGAAAATGGAGGGAGTCTAGTTAATTAGTAACAAAGAAAGAGGTTCATAAACAACTCATGTGAACTAAAATATAAATATAATAGAACTCATGGAATAACCAAGTTGCTCAAACAACAGTTTGCATGTGAAGCAACATGTTTATTTCATTGTTATGGAATTAAACCACATTCACGACAATGTGTCTGTTATTCATCTCCATACCCAATAGAACAAGAAGGCATTCATTCTTATTCAACATTAAATGGCCATTTCTAACTCCTGGATTTATTAAATTCCTGCAACTATGGTAATCAAATATTACCTTTGGAGCACGCGTGTTAGAAGAGTCAAGGGCCTATTGGGCCTTAGCCCATTATGGTTAATTAGTCGCTTGCTTAAGAGTCAAGTAAGACATCTTCTCTATATAAGGAGAGCAGATGTATCAATCTAATCAAGCAAGAGATTAGAAGGAAAAACATTCTCTCTTGCCGGCCGTGGGCGAATGCCCCGCGGCCGGCTCTCTCTCGCCCTCGCAGCCCTAGTCCGTAAACAGTACCCGTGGTACTGTAGCCCATGGGTAATGTAGCGCGGCAGCCGCCGTCGCTCCCCTCGACTCTCTCGCCGGGCCTCTGCCGCTCTCGCATGAACAGTACCCCTCACGTGGTACTGTAGCTCCAGCCGCCACCCCTCTCTTCCTCCTCCATCCACTCGATCCCAACAGCCACATAACAATCTGGTATCGGAGATGCCAGGTTACGATGAGCCACTGCCGGTCACTTCCTCATCGATGACGCCAGATCAGTTGACCGCGGCCATCACCGATCTCGTCCGTTCCATCGCCGCCATCCAGTCCTACCTCGACATACCACTGCTGCAACCAGCCAGCTGGCCGCTGCCGCAATCGGCCGTGGTCTCTCTGCCACCGGTTTTCCTCTACGGGATGCCAGGTTACGGCACGATGCTGCTGCCGGGCATGACGCTGCTGCCGTTCCAAGACATGCAGCCAACGGTGCAATCAACATTACAGCAAATCGAGCAGGCGATGGACATCACGACGGAGCCGGCAGGGAAGATGCTTACCTGCAAGGTGTCTGCGGCGGTGCAGCTACAGGCTGCGGCGCGTGGCCTCCTAGCGCGCCGGCTGCTGCAGGAGATGCGCCAACCTATGCACGAGGCAACCTTGGTGACGGTCGACCTCAGCTCAGCGGAGCGCGACCTCGCCCCATGGGACGACCACCAGCAACTGCGCCGACCCGCTGCTGTCTTCAGGCGCGAGCATGGTGATTTTTCCGCGGGCAGCGACCTTCAACTCTGCGGCAGCGGCAGTAGGGGAGTCGCTCCCCTCCTTGTCACCGGCGGGGACGCACTGCCTAGCGCCACCGCATTCCGCCACCGGCCGCCGCGAGGACGTCTCCGCTCGTCGCTATCGCGACTAATTCCAGGTGGCTATACCCGTGCACCCCTCTCATTTTGGTGGGCTCCATGAGATCCAGGTCCATCAATCCTCTGGATCCATCATTTTGGTGGGCTACACACGTGCAGGTCCATCACGCAGAGGGTGTCCGCCGTATCTTCAGGAGTCAAAAATAAAGAGTCGTAGTCTATTTCAGGTTAATAAAATAAGCCGAGATGTAAAAGGCTTGTTTTTAGGTGTTAGGTTTGTGTCTAGCAGAGTCATGTTAAGTTGCAGCTCGAGGACGAGCTGCATGTCCAGGTGGAGTGTAGTGTTAGAAGAGAAGGTCCTATTGGGCCTTAGCCCGTTAGGGTTAATTAGTCGCTTGCTTAAGGGTCAAGTAAGACATCTTCTCTGTATAAGGAGAGCAGATGTATCAATCTAATCAAGCAACAGATTAGAAGAAAAAACCTTCTCTCTTGCCAGCCGTGGGCGAAGCCCCGCGGCCAGCGTTCCCAGCGCCCCTCACAGTCCTAGCCGCCGGTCCTCTGCCGCTCTCGCATGAACAGTACCCGCGTGGTACTGTAGCTCCAGCCGCCACCCCTCTCTTCCTCAATCCTCTGGATCCCAACAACCCACATAACAACGCGAAACTGGTTGCAATCTGTGAACAGAAGTAAAGGACTTCCTTGCAATTTACTACAGTACCATGATGAGCCATTCTTGGAAGAGGAAGCATGGGCAACTACCAAAGGCATGCCATTGGACAAAGCCCCGGGGCTAGATGGGTTCACGGGCCATTTTTTAGGTCCTGTTGGGGCATTATAAAAGGTGATGTGCTGCAGGCTCTTTCAGCTATTGAGTGTGGTCATGTTTTCAGATTTAAACTCCTCAACATAGCTTTCATAACTCTGTTACCCATAAAAAGGCGGATGCCATGCAAGTTAAAGAATACAGACCGATTAGCCTTGTATACAGCTTTGTGAAGTTGGTGACAAAAATCCTGGCCAACCGATTAGCTCCTTTGTTTACCAGTTACAAATCAAAGTGCTTTTGTGTGAGGAAGGGATATTCACGATAACTTCTTAATTGTCCAACAAATGGCTAGGAGTCTGCACTAAAGGAGCCACACATCCACCTGAAGTTAGACATTTCTAAGGCTTCTGACTCAGTTTCTTGATCTTTCTTGTTGGAAGTATTACAACAAATGGGTTTGGTTGGTGCTGTATGAATCTCATGTCTGCTGTTATCTACCTCGTCGACACAGATTATTTTGAATGGAGATCCTGGGGAATCTATATCTCATCTTTGAGGATTTTTTCAGGGAGATCCTTTGTCCCCAATGTTGTTTATCCTTGTTATGGATGTTCTTAATTCCCTGGTGAACCATGCTGCTAAAATGAATCTGCTGCAACCACTTGCTGTCCAAGGAGCCAAGCACAGGGTTTCTTTCTATGCAGATGATGCAGTAGTATTCCTTTGGCCTTCGAGTGTTGATCACCATACTATCATGCTGGTGCTACAAATTTTTGGCCATGCCTTGGGTCTCAAGACTAACATGACAAAAAGTTCAGTGGCACCCATTCAAACCCATTCAATGTTCAGAGAAGGATTTAATTCTCACCTCCAATATTCAGTTATGTGTTTCCCTTGCACTTGCCTTGGCCTACCGCTCACAATACGTAAATCTACAAAGTCCGATCTATTGCCACTAGTGGATAAGGTCGCTGATCATCTTCCAAGTTGGAAGTCTTCTCTCATGAACAGGGCTGGAAGATTAATCATGGTAGGTGTTGTGTTGACAGACACTACTATCCATTACTTGATTGCTTTGGATTTGCCAAAATGGGTGTTTAAAGCAATTGACAGGAAGCGAAGAGGGTTTCTTTGGAAAGGTCAGGAGCAGGCCAATGGTGGAAACTGTCTAGTTTCTTGGGAAAAGATTCAGCGTCCTTTGCAGTATGGCAGGCTGAGTATACATAAGCTCGAAACTTTGAGCGGGGATCTGCGTATCAAGTGGCTGTGGGCTAAAAAAAACAGACAATTCGCGACCTTGGGCGGATTACCTATCCAAGTTCAGCAGAATGGCCGAGCCCTTTTTGGCGTTGCTGTTGTCTGTATATTTGGTCTTGGAGAATCTATAAAATTCTGGAAAGATCGTTGGCTACAAGGAAATATTATGGCTGAGCTTGCCCCGAACCTGTACAGTCTGGTTCCTAAAAGGATAATAAAGGCTAGGACAGTTGCTCAGGCCCTCAACAATTATTGATGGGTGAAAGACATTATAGGTGCTCTATCTGTCTAGGTCTTGGTCGAATATTTGCAGGTCTGGGATTTGGTTGATGGAGTATTTTTTGAAGCAATGTACACCTGACCACTTTCGTTGGAAGTTGACACAATCCAGCACCTACTGTAGCAAGTCAGCCTAAGCTGTTTTTTTCCTAGGAACCATAAGATTTTCTCCTTGGAGAAGGATTCGGAGGAGTTGGGCTCCACTAAAATGCAGATTCTTCATCTGGCTAGCCATCAATAACTGTTGCTGGACGGTTGATTTGCCGCACCCGTTGGCCCGCCCCTTATGTCTTGTCATTTGACCAGGTCCACCACTTGTGTCATGATCTTGATGAACTAATCCACCTATCACAAAATTTGTTTATTCATGTAGCCATCAGCATGGAACTATTATAGTCATGTTGTTAATCCCTTGCCTTTGTTTAGCCACTTCTTTGATGCTTGCGAACCAACAAAAGGAGGTAATGTTTCATCAAGATCGCAAAGGGAAAGAGAAGCTATAGTTATTGTCCCAGCAAATTAGGTGGTGGTGTGGGCAATGGGCAAGAATACTCCCTTCGTTTCAAAATATTTGTTCATGGCCATGAGAGTAACCAATCCACAATATTTGCTCACTGAGGATATCCAGAATGTAATTATAGTAGTATTTCTGCTCCCCACCCCTAACTAAATACCCTAATGCAAGAGAAATGAATGTATTTTAACATATAACATATAATAGGGGTAGGGGTATGGATGGTCATCTTATATTGATTTTCCTTTTGGAACTATAGTATATGTCCCTAGATCCATGCACGAAATATTAGAACAGAGGGACTAAGTTGCAAGGTTGTTGATAAATTGCAAGACTAGGCATGAGTTAGTAAAAGGCTAAACACTCCCTTAGTGGACTGCAGCAGCAAAAATAGCAAAGAAAGCTGGTACGGTGACCTACATGAGGAAAGTACTAGATGGCCTAAGTGACAATGTGATATTGTCTTAATGGCCGTTCATGAATTAATAAATATTTGTAACATCATCTAACTCGGATGACATTTCCCAATGGCATTTTGCATCTTCGACATCTTTGCAATGGCATATAACTAGCATTTCCTTGGGCAACATGAAGTTGCACTGGATGTTGTGCTTCAATAGCAAAATGACACAAAAGACATTTGTTAAAAGAAATTAGTACCTCAGAATGGCACAACAGTCTATTTCATAGGAGCCACCGCATTACCACCATGATCAGCATCTATGTCCATCCCATCACACATGTCCCGGCTCTCAACATATCCATCTTTTGCCAACTTGCTTGAGGGATCCACCAAATCATCCTGCTATGTAATCACATGAGGACCTTTTCTTTTAGCTTTCATGCTCTCCTCAGCGTGTTTACCTTTCACACATTCCAGCGCAAGAACCACTGTGACAGAGGAATCAGAACTCCTAAGGCACTTTAAAACCCTGTTGCAACCTGGTTCTTCTTCTTCATCAAGCTGAGCCATCATATTGGTTATGCAAATCTCCTGATTTATGTTGCAAATCCTACCACCAACACCATCATTCTTCCCCTTGCCTGGCTCGGCAGAGCCACCACCAGCTGAATTACCCGAACGTGAAATCCTCTGTGATCCATTCATTGCCAGGTGTAGCTGCAAAGCTAACTCTTCGTCCAGCAGAACCGGAACACCACTGTTCCTCCCCACCAGCCCACTGCTGCCAACAGCATTGTTCCCCCGCTTGGAAGCCAACTTCACCTCCGCAGCCTTCCTCAGAGCGTTCTCCCCAGCAACGGAGGTACGATCCCAGAAGCAAGCCTCCAGATTCAGCCCCAAATTGAAGCCCCCGTTCTTCGATCTCACGGTGGGGCAGCAATCGACGCACAGGAAATCCTCCACATCGACCGGCTGGACCACGCTCGTGCGGTGTTCGGCGGGGATACAGGATCGGTGGACACAGCGCTTGCAGCGGCGGCAGACGACGGCGGAGTCCTCGGGCGGCAGGTTGTCGAGGGAAAGGCAGTAGGAGCATACAGCGGCGGAGCGGACGAGGGAGAGGCATTCGGCGCAGAGGAGGACGACGCGCCATAGGGAGCTGAGTGGACGGACCGGGCGGCGCTTGGACCTGGCCCCCGGCTGGGGCGTTGGGAAGCGGACGCCGCAGCAGTGGCACAGGCTGAGATCGGGCAGGCCACGCGCGGGCGCTGGCGGCGCAGGTGGTGGCAGGGGCGGGCGAGGGGCCGCGGCGCGGCGGCGCGGGCGGTGCTTAGAAAGGAGGCGGGACGGCGGGGCGGGGTGATCGGCGTCGGAGGCAAGTGCGTTGGGTGCGTCCTGCACCATGGGTGACACCGTGACAGGGTGAGGTTAGGGTTTGAGAGTGGCGTGGTCCGGAATGGGCTTTCGGGGAGCGGTGGGTTTGATTTAACGAGCTGTTTGGTTTCTCGTACAGTAACGCAAACGTAAACAATTTCATTAGACAGCTAGTTTAAATTCATTCTCGCCGTTCGCAGGTCAATTTCATTTACGTTTGCGTCTACATCGGCACACCCAAACAGCTCCAAGAGTCTTTCTAACGTGCCACTAAAAAAAAGTTTCAAATTTAGATGTACCACCGAAGGGTCTGTTTGATGATATCTATCTCATATAAAAAAATTCCTTCCCTATTTAGCATCTAAAGTTTAAATCTTCGTATTTATCCACTTTTAACATTTTCTTCCATTACTGGCATTTCCCTCAATTTTGACATATAACGGTGTTAACTTTGAGGAAAAAGGACAATTTTGCTCCTCCTTTGTTTTCGAGTAAGATTATTTCTAGACGTCATTTTCTGTTAGTGTTTTTTATCATTTTAAGATATTCTGTCACCATATATTTTTTCTGTTAGCACTAACTTTTTCGGTTCTCATTTTGTTGTCGTTCCATTTAAATATCCTTTCTTGAAATGACAAAAAAAACGCTAACAAAAAAATAGACGCCCAATAAACATACTAACTGAAAAGCAAAGGAGAGGCAATTATCCTTTCCCCTTAGAGTTAACACCGTTACGTGCCCCCAAACTAACAAAAGTGTTAGTTAGGGAACAAAAATTTTAACAGTAGATAAATAGAAAAGGTTTGAACTTTAAGTATAGAGAAGAGGAAGTTTTCTTTATGTCAGACTGTTTGATACACATGACTAGTTACGAGTTTGGTCTAAGGGCCTATTTGGTACATCTTATGGTCTAGCTTCACAAAGTTTTTTTTAGCTTCTCCTACCAAACATATATTTTCAAATAGCTTCTCCTTAGAGGCCGTTTTTGGCCTCTCACGGGCACAAAAATTTAGTGAAGCTAAAAACTACTAGCTTGTCCCAGCTCTCTATCTCTGATATCTTCCCGGATGACCGGAACTAGATAGCTAGAGGAAGGCAAACAACTTATAAAATTTCTCTATAAACTCACAACACTAGAGCAAAGTTGATTAATACAATAAATAGCCCTAATAGCGATTACTTTGCACTAGCTCTATTTTTCACCCAATGCAATCCCCTACATAAGTCTAGTGGCTTTTGAATTTTACTCTAGAGCACTTCACCACACAGGAGCTACTAAGAACACTAGCTACCTAGAGAGCTACTAACAAAAGCAACTACCAACTAGTTACTACTACAACTAAACACACTACTCTAGCAAGCTACACAAGCACCTACCACACAAACAAGTACAATAACACAAGATTTATCCTCGTGGTTCTTGCCTACAAGCAACGTCCACGTTGTGGCGAGTCCCCAAGTGATGATTCACGCGCTCACTAGCGTGACAAGCTAGACCAACAGCTTGGATGCCGCAAGAATCAACCACGTGGTTGAAAGGATTCATGGATAGCTAGAGGGGGAGCGAATATCCTAATTAAATTTTCTACAAGCTCACAAGCACCAAGCAAAGGTGTTAGTAAGAGAGATAACCCTAATAGCCGCTACTTTACCTAACCTATGCAATACAACATATACCCCCTACACAAGTCTAGTTGCAAGAACAAGTGTTAAGAACTTCACACAACCAAGCATTTAGAGGCTCCACTAAACAACTAGCTTACATTGCTAAAATAATAGAGCTAGCTACAACAGCAACTAAAGAGCTAGAGCTACCAAGCAACAACACAATCACAATATGTGAATTGAAATTACAAGTGTTTAGAATGGAAACCAATGGGGCAAGTGACATAATGAATTTTTCCCGAGGTTTGGTTGCTTGCCGGCGTCCCCGTTGAGGTGGATCCCAAATACCTCTTCACTTAGATGCCAATAGAACACTAGAGACCTCTCCGAACATCAATTGATTTCACTATAGTTGCTCTTGGTGAATCTCCTGTGGGGATGAGCACAAAGCACCTCACAATAGCCAAAGACCGTTGATAGATCAAGATGGCGGACTAGAGGAGGATGAATAGCGCAAGTCTTCTAAGGTCTTTAATGTTGATGATTACTTGATCTCCATGTTGTCTTTGTACAAATCATCCTTGCATCCAATAGAGTAAATATCTTGTATACTCACAAACAACATTAATCCATTTGATCATGTTGTAAAAAAACTACCAAAACCACACGTAGCCCATGCTAAGTGTTATTTTCCTTACACAGAAAGGAAAGAGATCATTTAGCCAAACAATAAAAAGGTGAGCTATTAGCTCGCAATGCAAGATATGGGTTTTAGCGGAGGATATCTAGGAACTTTAAGATTTTTTTTCAAAAACCTTATTATGAAGAAAACTACATAATATTTTAAGTTCATTGTCAAACAAAACACTAGATAGAAAAGAAAGAGGATTATCAAGATAAATGCAAAACACACCTTAATATAACCTATGATTCGTTAATTTTATTTAGAAAATAATACATTTCTTGATAATTTTAAAGATATTTACTAATGTTGGCAAACATAAAAAAACTAGAAAAAGTATTGCTTTATTGTATCAATCGCAAAATCCAAAAATCTTAGAGTGTGTTATGAAATAGCGCATACTGTATCAAAAGGCCATGTCTCATGTTGAGCTAGGTACGTACATGCGGACCATCAACAATTCAGTATCCAACGGCAAAATGGAGCACGCGACATGCCTAGCCTGTGTCAATATGTGGTGTGTTGAGCTAGGTCGTACGCACACGCGGACCATTAGCAATTCAGCATCCAATGGCGAAACAGAGCACGCAACATGCCTAACGTGTGTCAACATGTGGTGTTGAGCTAGGTACGCACACGTGGACCATAAGCAATTTAGCATCTAATGGCGAAACGGAGCACGCGACATGCCTAGCGACGGTCAATATGTGGATCCTGTAGGGGAATAGAGGGAAAGATGCCCTTGATCAACTGGATCTGAAAACGTCCGACCAACAAAAGTCATCATTTGTTTAAATGCCTACTTGAAAGACACGGGCAGTACGAAAGTTCTGATAGCTTTGTTTTTCTAATAGAATAAAAAAAGCACTTAACTTGTTGGAGTTAAAATCGATGAAGGCGGGATAGTAACCAAATAATACAAAAGATAAAGGTAAAGAGAAAAGGATTGTTGTGTTGTCCTTGTATTGTATCTTACACAAGTCAAAAGAATGAATAGAGCTGGAGTGGCTGCCCTTGCGTGCTCTCTTGGTTCTTTTCGCTTTCTTGTGAAAGATGAAGAACCTCCCCTTCCCCCGGCCTGTCAAAAACGCTCTTCTTAAGACAGATTGATGGTTGGTCTGCGCCTCCGCGGCGAAACCAACCAAGCAAATAAATATTTCCATCGTTGAATGCTGCAAAGAAGATGATGCGGAACGAAGCAAAGGCGGCTATGAGGACCACGGCCCGGCCGTCGTCGTCGTGGAAGCAGAGTGGCTATGCTGCGCACGGACTAATTCTGGGCTTCTTGATCGTGCTTCTCTACTTGATGGTCTCTGCACAGCTGAGCTATAATAACCCGCATGGTAATCTCTTTCATATTTCTGTCGCCACCGTCTGTTTCGTTTTAATTTTGAGTTCTGGTTGGCATAGAACTATCCATATGAGATTAAGATGAACAGGGGATTGTTGCTATACCGCTTGCTTCTCACAACATCCTTTTGTGCTCACACGCAGAGGCAGCTTATGCTAGCGCAACAACAATCAGCACAGCTGAAACGGTTCCTGCAAGACGACAAAGAAGCCATCAAGAACACGGTACATATGCGCGATTTTGATTACTAGTACTTCGCTTGAATCTTGTAGTAGTACAACATTTCGCTTCGATTATGTGTTCAATGATCGAGTTACGTATTTGCTCGTGGCTAGATGCCAGGAGCACGGTAATGGAGGAACTCGGTAGCAGCAAGGAGGTCGCGGAACCGCGCACGGAGCCATCAACTATTTCCCGCCACAAAGGTAAGCGTCGTCAGTCCCGTGGTGCGTGACACCAGAAAGGCAAGCAGACAAATTCTTCTTGAATACGATGCTGATTTCGATCTTATCGTCTTTTTTTTGTTTATGGCACAGAGGCACATGAGAGCGACGAGAAGGAATGGGCACACAAAAATCTAATCGAGGAACAATCAGGCATACATGTTTCTTTTGTCTTTGCTTGTTACTTAATTCTTCCTTCTGATCGGCCAGGTCTGTGTTTTCTGCGTAGTTCCTTACAATCAGACTAATGGCTTCCCTTTTGTCCCCTTGCTTTGATGCCAGTTGGCAACGAAAGGAACACTGACAATTGGAACCAAACACACCGCCACCCAACGGAGGACAATGTTGAATTCACTGAATTCGGTACAAAATTTGTGCCTTTATTTTACATGTCCTTTTTTAACCAGATCCTGATTACATCTGGTAAGTTGTGGCTGTGTGAGCAGGGGAGGAACCGATGACTTCAACAATGTCGCGCGCACCAAGCCCATCTGCGACACGTCGTTCGGCAAATACGACATCTGCGAGCTGGCAGGCGACGCGCGGGCACGCGGTGGCGCCGCCGCGACGGTCACGCTTGTCTCTCCACGCGCGCAGCTCCGGGAGTGGACCATAAAGCCCTACTCACGGAAGTACCTGGATGGGCTCAAGGCTGTCACGGTGAGGTCCGTTTCCATCCCAGAGCATGCACCGCAATGTACGACGCGGCTTAACATCCCGGCGATGGTGATCGAGCTCGGCGGGCTCACCGGCAACTACTGGCACGACTTCACCGACGTGCTCGTCCCGCTCTTCATCGGCGCGCGGAGGTTCAACGGGGATGTCCAGCTCCTCGTCGTCAACCTGCTGCCCTTCTGGGTCGACAAGTACCAGAGTATCTTCAGCCAGCTCTCGCGCCACGAGATCGTTGACTTCGATAGGGACGACGGCACCGTTCGTTGCTATCCGCACGTCGTCGTCGGCTACGGCAGCCGGAAGGAGTTCACGATCGAACCCAGTCTGGACGCCACGGGCGGCGGCTACACCATGGTAGATTTCACCGAGTTGTTGAGACGAGCCTACTCCCTGCCGCGCCAGCGGCCGATCAAGCTCAGTGACAATCCTGCCGGACGGCGGCCGCGGATGATGATCCTGGAGCGAACCAACAGCCGGAGGCTCATCAACCTCCATGAGGTCGTCGCTGCAGCGCAGGCCGCCGGATTCATGGTGACCGTTGCCGGCCGTCCGAGGACCAACTACGATAAGTTTGTGCGTGAAGTGAACTCCTTCGACGTGATGTTGGGCGTCCACGGAGCCGGGCTGACCAACTGCGTGTACCTGCCCACGGGCGCCGTGCTCGTGCAGATCGTGCCATATGGCCGGCTGGAGGACATCGCCCGGGCCGACTTCGGCGACCCCGCCCGCGACATGGGGCTCCGGTACATCGAGTACAACATCCAGGCCGACGAGAGCTCGCTGATGGACGTGCTCGGGAAGGACCACCCCATCATCAAGGACCCCGTCGCCGTGCACATGAGCGGATGGCGAAACGTTGCAGAGTGGTACCTGGGGAAGCAGGATGTGCGGATCAACATAGAGAGGCTCAAACCTATCCTGAAACAGGCAATGGAGCACCTCCAGTAGAGACTATTGACTGAACAAGATAACACTTTCTTCTTATCGACTTCAAATTCCTCGATTTTGTTCGAGGATCAGGCTCTGTTTCGTTTGGAGCTAGTAAAAGCTGTCTGAGCCTGGCAACAATACCAGGCGTTAAGAACTTTGGAGGCCTAGAATAAAATCTTAGGCGTTGAATTTTAGAGGCCTAAAGTCTAGCCAAGTTGTCTGGCACCAGATCTCAAACTAAACATGTGTATAAATACTATAGGGGGAATAATGACCAACTCTTTTCATCTTGTTTGTTGGTCTGATCTACGACTATCTCAATCATCGATCGGCGGCGGACCAAGAATTTCTACTGTGGGCACCGGGCATTCTTACTATAAATAGAACGTAGGCCGTGTTCACGTCCGAAATATTTTGGGGAAAAATTCCTGTAGCACTTTCGTTGTTATTTGGCAAAATTTGTCCAACCATGGACTAACTAGGCTCAAAAGATTCGTCTCGACATTTACAGACAAACTATGCAATTAGTTATTTTTTTACCTACATTTAATGCTCTATGCATGCGTCCAAAGATTCGATGTGATGGGTGGAAGAGGAAATATTTTGGGAAGTGAACAGGGCCGTAGCTAATTTCAAAGCATAGCACTAGACCATCTTGCATATATATTATGGGCTTTGCTGCGTTACACTGTAACACCCTAAATTTTGCTTTGTTTTAAAATAGCTAAATATGATTTAATTATGTATGTATGTGTGCATTTCACAAATAGGAAATAATAAAATTTGGTGAAAATAAAATAAAACATAAGGATTAGTTACATATTGATGCACACATGCCGATGCATTTTATTTATTGTGGTGACTGGTTTTTATCTCTTTGCTAAAAGGTTTAAAATCATTTGAAAATGTTTTTGGAAAGATCATTTCAGAAAAAGAAAAAGAAAATTTTCATTTTGTTCACCCCTCCCTCACTTTCGGCCTGCTGGCCCATTTCCCCTTGGCCCGCTCGGTCTCCCTCTCCTCTCCGCGCTCTTCCTGGGCCGGCCCGCGTCGGAGACCACAATCTACGTTGCCGCGCCCCGCTCCTCCCCCTTGTGCCGTTGACACACCGGGCCCCCTTGTGCCTACGGGAATTGTGCCACAGAAAGGGGTTCTCTATATCTGCCTGCCGAGGAAACTTCGCGGCCCTAACTTGTTAGACGAGACCTATGGAATGCTTCATAGTGTACCCTACCCGTTCACCTTGGAAGTGTTATGGGAGTAATTAACCCGGGCATATGGGCAACACGACTCACGGGTAAAGATGCACAACCTCTGCAGAGTGTTAAAACTGTTATAACAGCCGTGCTCACGGTCATGAGCGGCCCGGAAAACTCACAGAATAAATGGTCACTTGTGAAGATGTTGTTCATGGTGAACTATGAAGGTATTATGATGATGATGACGATGTTGATGATATACTGTTGATCAATGACTCTATTTAATTCTAGTATATGATCATGTGGGTTAATTTGGGAGCTTAAACATAATTTGATGTTGATCAATAACAAAATGTTGACTTACTAAAATGCTAAATGCAGTAAACCGTGTCTGCCTTTTGAGCCTCATGAATCCCCATGTTATGCTTGTGTAGTACGAAATGTACTCACACTTGTTTATTTTCTATTTTTGGATAAAAATCCCGGATGGGTACCAGACTGCCAGAGATTGGAGCAGATAGGCTTGTGATCAACCAGTCAGTTGTCCCTATGGAGTGGAGTCTTCACCTGAAGACCGGAGTTGTCTTTCCGCTGTTTGCTATCTAAGGTTATATCTGTTATAATAAGTACGTTATATATTAAGCATTGTCATTTGATATTATCCTTATTTGTAGCTATATGTGAGATTTGACTTCCTGGGCTCACATATGGTGTGTATCTGGTTTTGTTCTTAAAACCGGGTGTTACATACACCCAAATGACTGTGAGCCGTTCATTTAGTTTGATTTGACGGTTATAGTCACATATTACCTCCTCCTAGGTGAAATATATGTTTATTTAATTTTTAATTTTGTAAAGTAGGATAAATTAGGAAAGATTTTGATATAAAAAAACTTTTTTTTCTAGATTTGGCATGCATGTGTGATCTAGTGGATATGATAAATCTTTTTTTATTTTGCAACTTTGGAATTGATATATTTTGATTATATCATGTAATTTTACATAGACTTAATACATCTGAATTCGCATGGACGTGATTTGCATATGTGCCAACGTGAAGTGTACTTCATTTGCATGTGACGTGACATAACGTGTTCATTATATGACTTGTTTAATGGTTTTTATTAGTTAGCATGACTTGTTTCCTTCTTTTTGCGACGAAATTAGCATGACTTGTTTCTCACTCGACCCTTGTATACTATTTAACCACTTTAATACAGTCGTTCATAGAGATTTAAAGTAATTGTGTGGGTAGAGATTTAAAATATGTGTAAAAGGTCTTGAAACATATTTATCAATAAATATTTTCTTCTTAATTTAATATATCCGAGGCATTGCACGCCACTGCATGTTTCTTGTTCTCGCAAATTATTCACAGACCACGGAAAAGGAAGGGGCACCCACGGTCTGTCCCCGTGATTTGGGGATTCAGCAACATTTTTCTAAATTAATTAATTAGTTGACTAATTCATTTTAAATCCACAAAATTCAAATAATCAAGGGCCTAGATTTATTTGAGATATTACCTCTTAATAAGAAGTAAAGGGTGTACCATAGCATTGCCCATATATTATTCGAATCATGCAAATGTTATAACGATGAGGACATTTTTTTTAATAAGGGAACAAAGTTCCAGCCTCTACCATCTGGAGATAGTACACATCTGATAGTCATGATACAATTCAATGCCATAAGGCTTACACACCCACAAAAGAGAAACATTATTCAGCCTAACTAATGAGCACGGACAAACAAAGCAAAAAAGAGCTAAGCCCTAACACGGTTTCTAAAGTTCCAACCAAACTTCGCATAGACAGCTAAGAGCAAAGTCTCCCATCTTCTGCAACCTTTCATGAACAATGGTCGCTCCACTTCTTTATGCAGCATGGATTACCGTAAAAAAACAATTTGGCTTATAGCACCACTCAACTATTCTTTACCATTCCAAAGTTTAGGTTCTTTTAGGAGGTGTTTGGTTTGAAGAATGAGTTAGTCTATCATCTACTCATTTGTTACTTTTATTTTTTGGTTTGTGGAATGGAATAGGATGATGCATCAGCACCTCATTCGTCATAAGTCAATAATTAGTTAGGTGACAGGCCTCTTCGCTGCCGCTCACTAATTTATTTTTTAAGTGACCGGCAGTAAGTGCTGATACTTTTTCTTGGTCACTATTATGTTTTTCACATGTAGTGGTGAGTGTATCAATCTCGCTCTCAGCTATATATAGAGAGAAACCTCAAGAAAAAGTAGCAAGGTTTTTGGTAGCGCCTCCCATTCAGGATATACTCTTCATGATAGCCGGTTGCTGCTAAGCTGGAGCTAAGTTAAAATAGGGAGAGAGCAAAATATCTTCTTTTTTCCAAAGATCTGTTAAGCTTTCATTCATAAGTAGAGAGAAATTTTACAAAGCGCACCCCTGGCGCATAGATTTTCCATGGCCTAGTTCCAATTGCACTGGTACTTTGGTAGGACCATTTCCAAGGTCTTGTATCCTGCAATGCACTGGTTTTTTGCTTCATCTTTAATCTTGTTGATGATATGTTCTCTTGTTCTTTTCTTCGAATTGAAAACCCTGTTTTATTTGGCGTACAGTCCACGTTGTATCCTGCAATGCAAAATTAGACTGTGATGTACTGTATGAGTTAGCGTATTTAGCTATTGAATGAATAGAATAGAGTCAGTGTCGCGTTTCTTTCTATTACTGGTTCCGGACTTTGTTATTAGTCAGCGGGTGTGTAATAATGACTCTTCTTAATTTTCAGTAAAGCTCTCCTTTGGTTAAAAAAACTACACTTATATAATTCATATATACTAGTACTAGATATCTAAGTAATTAAAGAAATCGCAAAAATACTAGCTAAGCCCTGACATGTGACATCAACTCGGGCGATAGGTGCGTTATACCTAACATACGAACAAACACGGCACGTAATGAACTTGGAAAATGACCAGTCGTCCATATTATTCCATAAATAAACAAACAATGAATCACCGCGACCAATAATATACATGCGATTGCCCGAGTTCCATCAACTCCCGATTCTAGGCCATTTCGCAAACATATATATATATATATATATATATATATATATATATATATATATATATATATATATATATATATATATATATATATATATATATATATATATATATATATATATATATATATATATATATATATATATATATATACGGAATCCTCCAGTGTAACGAGGCCTAACCGATGTAATCCTCCGGCACTGATAGCGGCGACCCAGCTCAGTCACGGTGGAGTGTCAAAGGAAGCAACTAATGCAATAGTTCTGTTCCCGGCGACCTGTTCCATGCTCGCATCCGTCTCCATCCTGGGGACGCCATTTCCATCGCCAAGCCAACCAAACCAACCAATCCCTGAGGCGAAATTGAAATAAGCTGCTGCCTGCTGTGATGGCAAAAGTCGAATAAAAGATGGATGAACGAGTCCTACTGTCTAACGTGGAATTAGGTAAGCAAGCCTAATTATTGTGCACCGGTTCTGGAGAAGTCAAACAGAGGGAGGGAAGGGCGACGAAGCCGCCTCGCCTTGGTCGTCGTAGTAGTACTCGCACCATCACCACCAACCCACGCCACGCCACGCGACCCCCAAGGCCCCAACGAACAACGAGGTATACAATTCATTTCCCAACAGATCAATCATCCTCTACATGTTACATCACCTCGGCCGCCGGTCGCGTTTTTATAAGCCTTAGAAAAGAGATGCGCCGCGGTGGCCATCGCCGGTAGTACATATCAGCACCGGAGACCGGCCCGGCCCTGCCTTGAGGTTGCGTGTTTTGGTATTCTTTGTGAGCGTGGGCGTTGATGGCGTCAACGGCGTACTCGCGACCATCTAAGCCGCCTGGGCCGGCGGCCGGCGAGAGGAAAGGACCGCGGCTGGTCAAGGAGCTCGGCAGGATCGAGCCCAAGAAGCTGGGCATCGGGCTGGTGGCCGGCTGCTGCCTCGCACTGCTCACCTATCTCTCCTTCGCCCGGCTATTTGCCATCTACTCGCCGGTATTTGGTAAGGCCTTTGAATCTGATTCCCCCACTAAGAATTCGTCTCTCTTGGATGTCTGGTACTTTCTTTCACATGTATGCTTAGCTTACTGGTGAGAGTTCCTTCAATGAATTGGGCAACAGACAGCTCGTCCCTGGTGTTGAAGAATACGCCGCCGGCAACGACGACGGTGCCGGCTACAGAGACGCTGCCGGTGCAGCAAAACACCCAAGTGGAGGACCAGAAAGATGTTCCTGACCCTGAGGCGGACCCGAACATGCCAAACTTACCAGAGGTCACAACAGAAAAGGATCAACAGGAGGAGGCCACAACGACGAAGCCAGGTATTTGCATTTCCTCCTCACGTTGGAAAGGGTATCTCATTCTCAAAGTACTCCAACTTAATAACCGCCGTTTAATTTGCATGATGATAAGCTATTCCTTAATCATGAAGTAGTCCGTGTACCAATACGATGTAATTAAGACATGCACAAATCCTATGTGTTTTCTTCAGCCGGTGCCATTTCGGAGGCAAAGATCACCTGCGACGAGAACGGCGTTGACGAGGGCTTCCCGTACGCGCGCCCGCCGGTGTGTGAGCTCGCCGGCGACATCCGTATCAGCCCCAAGGAGAAAGCCATGTACTTTGTTAACCCGTCTGGCGCCGGCCCGTTCGACTCCAACGGGGAGAAGAAGATTCGCCCGTTCGCCCGCAAGGACGAATTCCTCCTCCCCGGCGTCGTGGAGGTCACGATCAAGTCCGTGTCCTCGGCCGCAGCCGCGCCGCAGTGCACGCGCCGGCACGACGTCCCCGTGGTGGTCTTCTCCGTGGCCGGGTACACGGACAACTTCTTCCACGACAACACGGACGTGCTGATCCCGCTGTTCCTCACCACGGCGCACCTCAAAGGAGAGGTGCAGTTCCTCATCACCAACTTCAAGCCTTGGTGGGTGCACAAGTTCACGCCCCTGCTGAAGAAGCTCTCCAACTACGATGTCAGAAACTTCGACAAGGACGAGGAGGTGCACTGCTTCCGGGCAGGCCACCTCGGGATGTACCGCGACCGCGACCTCATCATCTCCCCTCACCCGACGCGCAACCCGCACAACTACTCCATGGTCGACTACAACCGGTTCCTCCGCCGCGCCTTTAACCTGCCGCGCGACGCGCCGGCGGTGCTCGGGGAGGAGACCAGCGCCAAGCCTAAGATGCTCATCATCGAGCGGAAGGGCACGCGGAAGCTGCTCAACCTGCGGGAGGTGTCCGCGCTGTGCGAGGCGCTCGGCTTCGCGGTGACCGTGGCAGAGGCCGGCGCTGACGTGCGTGGGTTCGCGGAGAGGGTGAACGCGGCCGACGTGCTCCTCGCGGTGCACGGCGCCGGGCTCACGAACCAGATCTTCCTGCCGACGGGTGCCGTGCTTGTGCAGATCGTGCCCTGGGGAAAGATGGACTGGATGGCGACCAACTTCTATGGGCAGCCGGCGCGCGACATGCGGCTCCGGTACGTGGAGTACTACGTCTCGGAGGAGGAGACGACGCTCAAGGACAAGTACCCCAGGGACCACTACGTGTTCAAGGACCCAATGCGCATCCACGCGCAGGGGTGGCCCGGCATCGCCGAGATTATCATGAAGCAGGATGTCATGGTCAACATGACAAGGTTCAAGCCGTTCCTGCTCAAGGCGCTCGACGAGTTGCAGGAGTAGCTGGCTGGAGAAGGGTGATTGCCTTTGGTTAGCCTTTGTATGGCTCGATGCGGACAGTTCGGATAGGGCGATAGACCAGCACAGATGCGGTACAGGGGACCTTTCGTTTATTTTTCTTTTTATTTGTCATTTAAAATCAACTAAAATTGTTTATTTTCATTTGGGGCTGTTTATTAACACGTCATTGTGCAATTTGGAAACAGCTATATAAATTACTCCCACGAAAGATAGCTTCAGTTTTATGTACAATTTTTTTTAGCACAACGAATACAAATTTTTAGCACTACTAGGACTAGGGAAATACAACAAATTTACAAGATAACTTCAGTTTGTTATTATGAAGAAAAACTAGAAAATATTTGGGTATTCAAGAATCAACACCCAGAGTATTTCTTCAAGTGCTAGTTTTTTAATTAAGACACCTAAAAGAGTGTTCCATATTCGGTATTTGACAGTACAAAAGATAAACTATTTGACATAAAACGAACTTTAAGAAAAAGTACATGAAAGGTCAAATTGGTCCTTACGATCGTCAACTGCCAGCTCAAGCTTGAGGATCGCACTAAACACGATAAAGAGAAATATACACCTATTAACACTCTTGCCATACATGACTTTAAAAACCGCAAAATCCACTCACCGCTAGAAACGAGACCTACAACCCATTGAAAGAACTTGCTTGAACTACTGCAGTTTCTGGGTTTTGGCAGACGGTAGAGGGACTGGATCACTATTATTCTTTCCTCGGCAAGCACAAAAATCCACTCATCGCTATTATTCTTTCCTCGCGCTCGCCCTTGCCATCCCAGCGCACGCGGATTCGGCGCCGCCAGTGGCCGCGCCGGCCGCCGATGGCTCGCCCGCCTCCCCGCCATCCCGGCCGCTTTGAGCTCCTGCCAGCGGCCGCGCCGGTCGCCGACGGCTCGCCCGCCTCCCCTGCCGTCCCGGCCGCTTTGAGCTCCCGCCGGCCACCAGCTCACCTGCCACCCCGCGGCTCGGCTCTCGGCGCCTCGGCTGCCGCCGGCCGGCCCAGCTCCCGCTCTGGCCTCTAGCGCAGGCGCTCCCTGCCTGCAGTTGGCAGCTGCATTGCTGCAGCCTGCTGCGGTGCTGCCTGCCTCAACCGGCAGCAAGCCAACCCACATTGATAATTCCGCTATTATTGATAGGTTCTATACTGTTATTTGCTAATTGACTTGTCTTTAAGGCTTTTATGATTATAATGTCATTTTCTAATTGACTTATTTTCAAAATTGACAGATTCTTTGTTATATTTGTCCATTGAAACATGTATTGTTTATAATTCTGCTGTTAAAAAGGTAACATCTCAATTCTTATTGGTTCTACAATTTTTGCCCAGAACATGTATGTCGTTAGTTAGCCAAAATTTTACAATATAAGTCCGCCGTAGGTCATTTCTCGAGCTGGATTCGCCACTGACGCGCGGGGCCACCGACAAGGAGACCCGCTTTCCTGATGTTGTTTGTGTTGATCATGGAGGTCCTAAATTGGCTGTTTTGCTTAGCAGACAGTCAAGGTTTCCTCAGGTCATTGGTACAGCACACTATTAAGTGTCGAGCGACTTTTTATACAGATGATTTGGTGCTCTTTATCACCCCACGACAGGACGATCTGCTCGTGCTCAAGGAGATTCTTAGGGTGTTTCGTGAAGGGTCGGGCCTATTCACAAACCTGGAGAAAAGTGTGGCCACGCCAATCCATTGCATCGTTGAGCAGATGAACCTCGTTCAATTATTCTACAGTGCAGGGTTAGTGATTTCCCTAGCCGGTATTTGGAAATCCCACTATCTGTCCACAAGTTGAAGAAGTGTGATGAACAACCACTAATTGACACAATTGAGCAAAGGATTCCATCATGGCAACGAGCTATTAAACCTGGTTGGGCATGCGATTCATGTATTGGTCACCTCAGCCATCCGGACACAAACTACAATTTCTCTCTGTTTGTCGCCTTGGGCCATCAAGGCCATTGATAGCTGCAGCCATGCTTTCCTTTGGACCGGAGCGGAGGTCGCGCAGGGAGGACAGTGTCGCGTCACTTGGCCAATTGTTTGCCGGCCACGGGAGCTAGGAGGTTTGGGTTTCGTGGACCTTCGTCATTTTGGTATTGCTCTCATACTGCATTGGGAATGGCTACGAAGAACGGACCCATGATGCACTTGGGACGATTTACCGACATCAGCAAAAACCATCATGTTAGCGTTCGCCGCTGCAACTAAGGATGCGTTTGGTTTGAGGGATGAGGAGGGATGGGATGGAGCGGTTCCATTCTTACCACCGTTTGGTTGATGAACGAAGGGATGGAGCCGCTCTCATACTTTGAATATTCGCTGAGATTCGGAGTGAGCCCGTCCCAAAAAATTGGCCAAACAAACTCGCTCCACTCAGACGGCGCTCATGTCGTCTCCCTCTTGTGCGTGCCTGAGGAGGAGGAGCGCCACCGGGCGAGCTGGCAGGTGGAGCTGCAGCCATGGGTGGAAGGAGGATCACCAGACCTGAGGCCGGGGCAAGCGTAGCTGCACGCGCCACGGCAAGATTTGGGTGAGCAGAGATGGCCGGCAAGCGGAGATGGCCGAAGTAGTACGCCTCGATTGGATCTGGACGAGCTTGGGGTGGCCGAAGACGGTCGATATATGGCTAGAGCAGCACGATCAGAGGTAGAGGCGGCCATGGGCGAGTGGTGGCGTGGACGGAGTCGCGGTCCTCATGGAGACAGGTATCCGCGCGGGCGGCAGTTCGTTGTCTCGGAGACGGATAGGAAATTTCAACGACATATGGGACCCACATCTAAGGTGACTTAATGGATCTATTATCCCATTCATCTCATCAGCGTGCAGTTTGCCGAAGTGGAGGGAGAAAAGGAGAAGCCGTAGATGAATATCAAGAACTAAACAAGAGTAAGTTAAAAAAAACTTTTGCGACGGCTAAATCTCAGCCTCTGTATCAATAGTTAGTTGTATATGATATACATAAACTGCGAGTTGCAGAAACTGACATGTTTTCAGCATGCGTGTCATTTTGGATGCATAATTGATGTTTACCATTTTAGTTTTATGATTTATTTTTTTTCTAGATGTTACCGTAGCATTAGCACGGGCAATATACTAGTTGTTAGAAGGGTGAAATCTTGCAATATCGTTTGCTCAAAGTACGATATCTGCTAATTCTGTAATAAACTAAACAAAAGCATTATTTTACCCAATAAAATATAATTACTGAAGGTAATATTTATTGGATAAACGACACGTACTGTAATGTTGTCCAACAAAAAAAATGACTACCCAAAAAATTGGCACAGATAGATGGGATTAGCATTCCGCTTTGGTGCACATTTATCAAATATTACTTCCTCTGTCCTAATAAGTATAATTCTAGGTACAGTGCTTAGTCAATCAATCTTGATTTTGTTCAATTTTTTTACTAAAAACACTAATGTTTATGATATATCAAACAAGTAGGATTTATATTAATCATGAAATATATTTGAAATCATAATTGTTAACACAATTTTTCTATAAATTTAATTAAATTTAAAATACTTTGACTTTAACCTAATCTATAATTGTATTCTTTTTGATAGAGATGTACAAATAGTAAACATCTGGCACTACCCTCTCCCATCAGCATTATCGTGTGAACATTCAAACCATACCACCATATTACACCTCTCATCTCAAGAAGAAGCATCTAGAGCTGCCTCCACCCTACCCTACTCATCCCCACTTCGTGGTGTGGTTCATCAAGGGTTGGCACTGGGCGGTGTCTCCTGGTGTCTCCTCCGTAGTGGCAGATCTACGATAAAAATCCAAGGATGAACTATATAGTATTAATTTCTATGATAGAGTGATCGTATAGAAAATAAGAGATAATATTAATTTTTTAGAAAGGATGGCAAAAGCTTTGCCGCAATTTCTATTAGACGAAGAAAAAAAAAGGCAAGTGACAGCCCAGTTTTTTTTGAATGAAAACTGAGCCAGAAAAACCATACAACTGAGGAGAGTGCCTCACTCATCCTACACAACTTTGGTACAATTGTCACAACTCACGCCACCACTTGCAACTTGGTCGAATCGACCCAACTAAAATCAACTACTCAACTATCAACAACTTGGCCGAAGAACCTCAACTAGGAAAAAACAATTTAGAGCACCGATCCCTTGGAGCACCGAGCCCGACAACCTTGAGGAAGCGTCATTCCACAGTGGAACTGGATCGCCTAGCAAAGCCTCCAAGAAGAAAACGATGCCAAGAGCGTCGATAAGCTAGCCCGTTGAGGGAAGGTTTTCACATACAAAATCTAGCACGTAGGAGGAGAGGAAGAAATGGATGCCTCCAAAGAGGGCACGTCGTTCGCAAACGTCGTCGTCCAAGCTTTCACCCTGACCTCATGCAACCTCCATACCGTCGCCGCTGGAGACCAAATCCTACCAGGGAGGCAGGGTGTGGCGATGGCTCAGCAGCAACCCCATCGGACCGCCGCACCAAGGGACGTCAGTCAGGAGAAAGTGTCGAGAGAAGCCTGTCGAGACTTTTCCTCCCGCCAGAACCGGCAAAGCCGGCCAGAAGCAAGCAGAACCGGCCAGCTCCTCCACGGAAAACCAGCCCGAGGAAGGGGAAAGGCAACTGATAGGGAGAAGAGGGCCAGGATCAGAAGAAGCCCCAGTCACCCATCCCACCAACGTCCCAACCCCCGCCAAGCCAGTCCCACCTCAACCATGCCACACGGAGCCTCCAGCAGCCTCCGCGTCGAACTGCCACCGTTAGGTCACCCTCGTCTCCACCGGAGATGATCCGGCCCAAAGACCACTGGAGACAGCATCAGGGATGGCGGAGCTGGAACAACCTGGCACCGCTAGCCGTGCCACCATGGCGCCACCGAGGCACGCCCCACAAAGCCAGGGCCGCCCACGCCACCACGGCGCCGCCGATGAGTGCTGCACCATTGCCACCTCCACGCGCCGTAGATCCGGACAGCCGAAGCATGTAGGCTGCCCCACCACTCCGCTGTAGCTGCCTCCCCCACCACGCCGTGGATCCACGCGCGGGCAGAGCGGATCTAGCCAGGGGGACGCCTGATCCAGGCGTAAAGGCCCGGAAACCCGTTCCTGGACCCACCAGGCCCAAAGGCCACCGCGGACCAGGCCGCCGCCCCCGACGCCGGTGGAGGCCACCGACACGACCAAGAGAGCCGCCGGCCTAGCTCCCCGGAAGAGCACGCCGAGGAGCCCCGCAGGAGAGCAGATCTGGGCAGGGGAGAGCTAATTCGGGCGAGGGAGAGCACCAGCCAAGGCCCACCGGAGCCCAGGACCTGAATGTGCCCCACCAAGACCGGTTGCTCCGCCCAAAATCGACTAGAGAGGAGAGGACCAGAGGCCTGCTGGAGGAGGCCAGAGCTGGATCTGGCCGGCGAAAACTCAGATCCGCCTGCAGAGAGGCAGGATCCAAGCCGCCAGCCACCACCAAGAGAAGCACGACGACGACATAGGATCTCCATTGAGAAAGGGAGAGGGAGAAGGAGAGAAACACCCGGCCATCGCCGTCCTTGCCCTCCACCGGAATCCCGGCGTCGAGCTCCGGCGGTGGCCGAGCCGGGGAGGTCGGAGAGAGGGGCCCGGAGGCGAGGGCGACGGCGCCGCCCGAGTCGCCCTCAAGGAGAGCGACGTGGGGGCTGAAGGGTTGTTTTTATCCATAAGAGATAATATTATATAGTGGTATTATCAATTGTTTCTTCTTATGTATGTATGGTTTCATCTGTCCTAGTACTTGGACCCTAAACCGTCCTAAAATATCTTTTCAAGCCTATGACTACCAATTTAAAGAATGGTGTCACTAAAAGTCTACAACTACAAGGAGAATCAAATTCAGATGGCACAATTTCATTAAACCTTTTATTTTCCTCCCTTCTGTATTGCAACTAATCGTGGTTGCCTTTCATCGGGGTCGGAAGCTGCGCTTGACTGGGAAGACTGCTACGCTCCCTGCGGGTAATAGCAAGAGAGTGAAGAACGAACGATCCTCAAAACTCAAAAGTCAGCAGTGAATGAGTCCGACTCAAGTTCGTGGGTTCCGATGAAAGTGAAAGGCAGGAGCTCTTGTATAAGAAAAACATCCTTTTCTTTGGGTATCTTGAATGCCAGTTCGAGGCTTTTAGGTTTTGATCGAGTCCTTTCGTGCCTTGGTTAGCCAGAACTAGAAATGCCGGGACTATGGGGAAGGGTCCCTCGGGCGAGATGGCTAAGCATGTACGACGAATTCTGTCTATCTGGAGATCTAAGAAAGGCGCTGATTACAACTCTGTCCTTGGATGGACCATAGGTCTGATGCTAGGAGAGTGTAGTTCGGGAGGCACCAAGACAAAAGACCTTCATTCCATCCATGGTGATGATATGTCATGTTTTCCCTAGGCCTTAGTGGAGCTATTAGGATTGGCGAAAGCCAGACCATCGGATCGAGCAACTAAATTGTGACGGCAAAAACACAGAAGAATGTCCAAAACATCTTTGCCTTCCACCTGGGTGCCTGGGGTTGACTCAGCATATGGCGTAACAAGCCTAACCTAAGCGGAGAGGGGCTGGTTTGAATTTGGTCAAGGATTAAACTCTAGAAAAAATAAAATAGCTTTCCTTTTAAACATTTTCTCTTTTTATTTCTTTCAGCCCAACACTAGAAGCAACCTTCGTTCATTTCTTCATTTTCCACGCGTGAAATTCGGCCTTGGGCTGATCTATAGCCTAGTTCGGCCTCTCCCTCCTTTCTCTTCCGTGAAGCCTAGCTTGGTGGCCTATTCTTTTCTCTATGCACATGTCATCCTATTTCCGGATCTGGAAGATAGCCTAGCTCATGGCCTGCTCAACAGCCTGAGTGGACAATTGCTCAAACTGATGCCTACTCTCTCCTTTCTCCCACTAACTGGAGGCCCCCACTTGTCAGAGTCTTCACTCTCATCTTCTTGGCACTTAGAATCTTGCTCTCGCTTTAACGCCAGCCTCTTCACTCAACCGAGTAATGGAGATCTTCAAGGAGGCCTTAAGGGCAGTAGTGACACCCTAGCAATAACCGCCATTCCTGTCCCCGCTTCTACCACCCCTCCCTGCTCTATAAAGCACTAGCCGAGCCCCTCCTTTCTTCCCTTTTGCTCTCAACTCCAGTTCACCAATCACCACCTCAATCTATCTGTTCTGGTGTCCATCGTCATCAACACCTCCTTTAGGCTTCGCATGGTAACACCGCTATCGAAGGTGGCCTCCTTTCTTCCTTTCATCGTGATCCGTGCGAGTTTGAGTTCATTGGACATCATTTTCTCTCTCTAGTTTGCCTCTACCGGTGAACTTCTCATTAGCAAGATTGGCTTCATAGAGTTTGTGGTAATGTCCACTCCATCTCGGCTCAATATGCATTATGTTTAAGGTTTTGAAGCGCTGATTTTGTGTTTCTCCAGTGAACTCTATCACCGATAATTATGGTGAGTCGCCATAGCCGTATTGCTTGGTCGTCGTGTTATTGCACACTTTGTGGATCTAAACTTCACTGGATGACATAGATCGTGTTGGGATGCTGACATAACCTTTGCTGGATGACGCCAATGCTGGCATGGTTTTCTTGTGGCTCGTCGGTGCTTGCCATGGACGCCCATGTATGGCTAAGGCTGGGGAATGGTGTAAATGCAAAGCAACAAGCACTTGCTGGAAGAGAATGAAGGAAAAACACCGGGTGGGCGCATGGAGTGAGTTTTCATGGGGTTTCCTGCTGGAACCGCCACCGGGAGGTGCTGAGGGGAGTTGGGGAATTAGGGAAGAGAGGTTGGCTAATTTGAGACCTTGTCCTCTGGTGATATGAGTGACATGGAGGATCCCTTGTGCCTCTTTGCCGGAGGCACGCCATTGTCATCCTCCTCCTGACCCTCCGTCTCATCCTTTTTCTCGTACTCATCCTCGTCCTTGTCCTCATTCTCCTTGTTGCCCGCCGCCTCACCATAGAATCTCTCGTCTTTAGTCGTCTAGGGAAAACTAGGCGGAATGTCTTCACTTCATCCTATCTCGCTGTTGCTTTCCCATACTTCTGATCCTTCATCGCTTGAGGAGTCGTTGTCGGGCAGCTTGAAGCCAATCATGGTGCGCGTGCAATTTTGGCTTGGTGTATATGTTCTTGGAGCAGAGAAAGAAGAGTGCAGGTTTTTAGATGGTAGATTGCCCCTATTTCTATAGAATTGTGAGCGCCGCTTTAGTTTCCTGACATCAATGAGGATGAATGGTCGTGACACTCTAGGGGCACAAAGTTTCGGGCGTGTGAGACTAAACAGTTATGCTACATCACGAATGCAAACGAGGAGCAATCAAAGAAGAGTCGATGAAGCGACATGACATCAATGCATGCTTCCCCTCTTTCCTAGGCCGGCCCAAAAGGCTCGCACAATGACCACAAATGGTGCCCATGGGGAATAGGGAATCTTTTGGAGTGGATAGTCAAACGTAGATATACTACATCTGCCCCAAAATAAATGATTTTCTAAAAAAAATTAGATGATAGGCTAAAGAGATTGGTAAAAGCACATGTACCCTCATCTCCTTTCCTTTTCCAGAGGATATCTCCTAGATTTGGAAGAAGTTATCATCTGCATACATCTGTGGTTAGAAGGGCAGGCCTGATGCAGTTGGTGAGTGCTAGCTCGCCGAGTCACCAGGTTCTGGGTTTGAAGCCGTCTCTCTGCAGAATTTCTGCGGGGGTAAGACTTTGCTTCGGTTATTACCTTCCCCAGACCTCACTCGTGTGGGAGCCTCTGGCACTGGGTCTGCCCTTTTATACATCTGTGGTTAGTTGCCACATTAGGAGATAATGCCCCATGTTTTTATATATATAGAATGTTAATTGTTTTAGTAAAATTTAAACCTTATTAGAAAGTTATTTATTTTGAGACGAATGAAGCAGAGGGTGAAATCTAGAGTGTCTCATGGCCTAGGATTTAAGAAGTCAACTTAAAAAATTGTCACTTCTAATCCCTCCATTTCAAACTATAAGTTGTTCTGACTTTTCTAGATACTCCCTCCATATAGGAAAAAATGACGTTTAGGATAGCATTTAGCATACCAAGGAGTGATTGGTTAAGGTAGAGTTTTCCATGTTTGCCCCTAATAAATATGGTTGCCGGTGTATTTTATTTAAGAAAGTTTCCCAGCTTGAATGGCTAGTGCAGTGCGGCTTGAGTCCTGAGGTGCTGAGGTCGAAGCCTGGCGGACTCAAGTTTTTGTTGGTGCTGTGAGTATTTTGCATGGCGCTGTTGACGAGCTGCATGGCGCGCGCTGTGAGCCGCTGAGGCTAGTTAGCAGCGTTTGTTTTTGGCCTGGCGGCCGACGGAAGCTGCATGTTGCTGTTTACAACTTGCCAGAGTCCTGCGCGATGTCGTCATCCAGTGCCATCTCCATGTATAGTAGTCCGGTGCCAACTCCTCTGGCGTCGAGTCCGCCGGCGCCGCATCCCTGGAATGCGATGAAGCCATCTGCGCGAGGACCGGCGAACGGAGCGGAGCGGCGAGCGCGAGAGGCGAGCAACAGCTGCGAGCGCGAGCGGCGAGTAGCGAGCGGGTGCAGCATAGATGGAATCGAGGCGACCCACCCGCGCGGCGCTGAGTAATTACACGATGCGGAGATCGAAGTGCCAAGGGCAAACAAGTCCATGTTACCGGCTTATACTCCAGAACGACGTTTTATTTGCAAACAAGGTGATGGGCCAAAACAACGTTTATTTCCTATATGGAGGGAGTACATAGTTAAAGCTATAAATCTAAACATATCATATATCTAGATCACTAGATACATAATAAAAGTTGTGTACAAAAAAAAGAACAACTTACAATTTGGAACGAAGAGAGTATTGAGGAAAGTTTATCTACATATTTATAGTGTATCTATACCTAATAATAAGGAGGCAAGATTTCAGACTTTTTTTTCGTCTATCCATTTTTTTTGCCTATGTTCCTCTAACTACCGAACAATAGAGAGCTTCTTTTGTCCGGACTTATATATATAACCCGTGCTCATATAATTTAGAATAGCTCGCGTCTAGACCAATATGGAATAGGAATCCTAACATAAATAGATTTCTCAGATCCTGAGTACTCTAAATAAAACTCTTAATAATAAATAGAAAATGATAAGAGTTATGTTCTTTATTTTGCACCGTTTTCTTTATTTACGTACGAGTTAGAATAGTTCGCATCTAGATGGATATCGAGTAGGAATCCTAATATAAATGGATTCCTCAGATCTGACGATAATGCTGTGCATTTATTTTTCTTTGACGGGATATATACGGTAGATTATAGGGACCGATTTCTTTTTTTAATGCTGGAAACTTTCTTTCCCCCAGAAAATGTTGAGAACTTTCATAATAGACCAGAACTTGACATTTTTTACGGTGAAAAGTCGAACAATATAATAAAAAAATAGAAAAGAAAAAAAAGCACTATGGTCATGTCATATTTTTTATCCACTTTATTTTTTTTTCTCCTTTGTCCTAACGTATTTTTTTCATCCTTGCAAGCGTGTGTCATCCAAACATCCGTGAGAGCATTTTACGGTGCGTTCACACGTTACCTGTTCATGTAAGCGATTGTTTTTTGTTTCTCCTATAAATATCAAAAAAAAAAAATAAAAGGACTAAATTCAACCGTCATGAATGTTTGAACCGTTGATCCTTCCCTATATAAAAATAGAGAAATATTTTTTATACGAGTTAGAGCACCGTGTCATACATGGTGTGAAGTCTAATTCCAAAATGAATCGAAATGGATGATGCAATCTATAGAGTATGAATCAAAAATGAATTGGAACACCTTATGTAATTATTAGATAAATATCCAAGTCTCCAATGTACATATGAGTTAAAACAGTGCACATCTAGCAATAGTACGAGGTCTGATTCAAGACGAATCATACACATAATGAAGCTTTTATTAAACAAATTTCTTAGAAGTTGAAACGGACAAGAACTTAGACTGAACACAACAAAATAGAAATAGGAAAATGAAACATGCAACAGAAAAGAAACCGAAAGGCTAAACACAGACAAGGCATAGAGTTCGATGCAAAGACAAATTTAAATATACGATGTAATCTCAAATACTAGTCAAAATCTGATGCTCGATCGTATATAAGAGTTAGAGCGCCACATGTTTGTTGGATAAATTTTCAACCTACAAATCATCTAGATAAATTACACAGCAAGTTGTGTCTCCCGTTGCAACGCACGGACATGTTTGCTAGTAAAAATTATATAATAAATTCTTACTTCTCAGATTTCTTGATATGATTGCCCTGTTTTACAGCACTATTTCAACAGTACTTTTTAGCGAAAGAACGATATTTTACTCTCACAATAAATCAACATAAGTATTAGTATTACTATTAGCATAAGCCAAATTTCAGTGAAACGAACAGTATCGATGGTATATTTTTTTAGAATACTGGGTGTCAAAGTCCAGTTTAATAACTTTTCTAGATTCATATACGCTTTATTTATTATAAAAAACAGTAAGAATACTTTGAAGGAAAGGGATGGCTGTTGCATCTCATATTAATTGTATCAAGTTATGTGTATATAATACTAGCTAAAATATATTCTTAATCATGTTTACACCGACTAATATTTATTGCTGTGCTTTTCATTCCATAGCTGTCTAGACTAGCTGACATCAGCTGCTATCCTCTGTTGCATCACTTTTCATGTGCTATTCTTGTTTGTCGCACTGGCGCCCCGTTCAGCCGGTGGGATGGATCTCTTAAAATACGGAATCTCTTAAAATACGGAACAGCGTGTCGCGGTGCCGTGCGACTTGTTCCAACGATGCAAGAGATTAATCAAAAGGCAAAGGAGAGGATCGGAGGAAGGCAACAGCTTCGAAAGCAGAGGCAAGCAGTCACTCGCCAGCCTAGCAGCTACCGCATCTCCCGGTGTCGGCCAGGGCCGCTTCCAACCTCCATACGACCACGCCCAATTCTCCGCTGGATCAGTCTGCCGCCACCCACCCCACCTCCCAGCCCAGTCGCCTCCGCTGCGGCCCTCTGGTCAGAGGCGCACATAGATAGAGGGGAACCGGCACACGCAGGAAGCCAAGTAGCCTGACTGCGTCTTCTTGCTTCCTCCCGTGCTTCGTTTCTTTGACACACCGGCGGCCGGGCCGCCTCCTATCGTCGTTCGCTCTCTTCTTGGGTTGCTGCACGCCTCTATTCCTATTCTCGGGTTGGGCGGGGCCAAGAAGTGGAAAAGGGCAGGATGAAGTCCGGCGAGCGGCCGAAGCTGGTGCGGGGCCTCCGGCAGGAGTCTCGGCGGTTCCGGCTTCTAGTCATCGTCGTCGGATTCTTCCTCGTCTCTCTGACCTTCGTCGTCATCTCCAAGCCCGATGCCATCCTCTTCAGCCGTAAGTGAAGAATTCAGAGACTCGGAATTCGATTGTTTCACCTCACCTTGCCTCCCTTCGAGCGCGACTGTCTACCTTCAATTTCGTTATTAACTAACTTAACTTGAACTGTCGTGTTCGCTTCTCTTGAGCAGTGAACGGCAAGCTGCCGGTGGACCAGGCGGCGACGTCCATCCTGATCCAGCAGAAGGTTAACTCGCCTCCCGCCACGACCCTTAGGACCTCCACCGACGCACTCCGTGAGCAATCCTCCGTCGAATTCTCGAGACTTCGCTTTATCTTTGAAAATCACTGAACTTTGGGCGTTTCTTCGTGCAGCAGGTGGAGACCCTAGAGTTGTCGATGACGAAGCTGATCCAAGACCACAAGGTTAATTTCTTTTTATTTATTGATTAATTCTATCTGAAAGGTGTTCTTTCTTGCTCAATTTTGCTTATTTACGCTGTTGTTCGATTGACGTGTGGTATTGCTGCTGCCTTCAATCCCCTCTGGTTGCAGGGTTCAAAGGCGAGGAGGAAGAGAGCCGGGTACTGAGCGAGCCGGACCCGACCAGCGGGATGACGGAGCTGACCCCCAACAAGGACGGCAGCGGCCGTAAATCCGACGGGGAGATGTTAGGTGAGGCGTCGCAGTTGAGCGGCACATGATTTCCTTGTCCGGACCGGACACACGATTCCAAATTCTTCGTGTTCGTTTTCGTTTTCGTTTTCGTTTCGTTACAGTCGGTGGGTGTTCCCAGTCGCAGATCCATGATTTGACACTCGGACCTTTAGACGGGTAAATTGAGAGCCTCCACCACCCTGTTCGCTTTTCTCATTCAATTTTGCCTTGGATTGTTCACGTCCAGGCGGCGGAGGTGACGGCAAGGGGGAAAGGAAGGAGGAGCGAGGGCACGCGACGGACAAGCATAAAGTCACGCTCCCAACCGTTTCCAATTACACTATTCATGACACCGAGGACACGGAAAATGCCAAGCGAGACGGTGTGTACCCCATTCCTATCTTTATTTATGCTTCGCGTATTGTTTCTTCTCCATGAAAGACCTCGATTTGCCAAAACACAGCAACTAGCTTAGAATGTCTTGCTCTGAGCTTCACAGACATTTCTAATTTGGACTAGTAACCAACTGGGCACTGTCTAGAGAAAGCTGATGCGAAATGTGACACATACCCTTATCTTAAACAATCTAGTTCGATCATTTAGACCTCTTTCATATCATGAAACGAAATTAGTGTGGAAATGGTACATATACAAAAAAAATCCTCCATCAGTTCTAAAATTTAGATCGATTTAGTTTCATCCTAAGTCAACTTTTATTATAATCTCGACCAAGCTACAAAGGGTGCCTCTCAAGAGAAATTATTGAACACAGGGAGTAGATTTGCAATATGCCTGTTTTAGGAAGATTTAGGTTGCATATTGGGCTTCTTCCCTTTTTTTCTTTTCAGTTGACTGTTCAAGCTCATATTCTTGATGCCTAACTGTTACTAGCTTTGGTTAGGCTGTCTGTCTTTTTTTTCCCCCTTGGAATCTACCAAAACCGTCTGTCTCCCTTGGGACGGTCCAGCCGTTTCTGCCTACTATTTTGATTATACATAGCCTGTTGTTGACACAGTACCTTTCACTTTGCAGATACAAGTTATGATCAGCAGGGGAGCAAGCCCCTGTGTGATTTCTCAAATTTTAGAGCAAACGTGTGCGAGATGCGTGGTGATGTTAGAGTTCACCCAAATGCTACATCAATCATGTTCATGGAGCCTGGCCATTCGCAGAGAGATGAGCTGTGGAAAATTAAGCCATACCCTCGGAAAGGGGACGAGTTCTGCCTTAGCCATATCACTGAGCTGACAGTGAAATCAAGCAAAGTGGCCCCAGAGTGCACCAAGTACCATGACATGCCTGCTGTGATCTTTTCCCTGACAGGCTATACTGGAAATCTGTTCCATGACTTCACTGACGTGATGGTCCCTCTTTTCACGACAGCAAGCGAGTTTAATGGAGAAGTTCAGTTCCTTATAACAGACATGGCACTTTGGTGGACAATCAAGTACCACACTGTGCTTCAGAAGCTGTCCAAGTACCCTGTGATTGATTTCAGCAAGGATGACCAGGTGCATTGCTTCAAGCATGTCATTGTCGGCCTGCATGCTTACATGGAATTCACAATAGACTCGTCGAAGGCTCCACACAACTATTCAATGATTGATTTTAACAGATTCATGCGTGGAGCTTACTCACTGGGCAGGGACACTGTTACCGTGCTCGGAGAGTACCCTAAGGTCAAGCCAAGATTGCTCATCATCAAGAGGCACCGTACAAGGATGTTCCTTAACCTCGATGAGATCATTGCAATGGCTGAGGAGCTCGGCTTTGAGGTGGTTATTGATGAGGCCAATGTGAGCTCTGATATCTCCAAGTTCGCCAGGCTGGTTAACACGGTGGACGTTATGATGGGTGTCCATGGAGCTGGGCTTACAAACTGCGTGTTCTTGCCACAGAATGCCACACTGATTCAGATTGTGCCGTGGGGAGGGTTGGAATGGGTATCCCGCACTGATTTTGGCAACCCGGCGGAGCTGATGGGGCTGCACTACAAGCAATACAGCATCGGCGTGGACGAGAGCAGCCTCACGGAGCAATACCCGAGGGACCATGAGATCTTCAAGAACCCTATTGCTTTCCATAAGAAAGGGTTTGACTTCATCAGGCAGACCTTCATGGACAAGCAAAACGTGAAGCTGGATTGCAAGAGGTTCAGACCTATTCTATTGGAGGCACTGGATAACCTCAACCCATAAAGGCCATAAAGATTGTGATCAGTTTGTTGTTGGGCATAGCAATATGGATTACTGTATACAATTCATTTTCCCCCTGTACCATTCGTTCCTTTTAGTGCTCTTGATCTTTCTGTCCCTGAAATTTTAGGGAAAAAAAGTTGTGTGTACACTGTATAAATTGCTGCCGGTGCAAAGGTGGAATGAAATATTACTATTACTAATTAGGGGCTCTAACGCAATTCCACATTGCTTGATGCGCTAGAAAAAAATCCTATAAATTCTCATAATTATTAGAAACAGCTAGCCTTTACATTGGTAGCCTACATCGTTAATAACAACCACTGATCTATTGTTTGATAAAACATTACTCACCTATACCATTATAAAAAAAACACAAATCCAATAATTTTGCATCAAATTGCTTACCTCTGTTATTATCAAAGGCAATTCAAAATAACCCTCTGAATTTGTATATAAATTACCTAACTCTGACATCATGAAACATAATTTAAATTAACTCTCTAAATTTGCATCTAAGTCATGTTTGGTTCCTCAACTAAGTTTACCTCGCTTCGTCCGTGCAAGCAAGCCTAGCCTTTCTGGCTCAAACAAGCCAAAATAGCTCTCATAAGAAAAAGCCAAAGCTCTGTTTAGAGACAGTAATATGTAACAAGTACTTCTTTTAGGAACAGGAGGGGCTTCCACACTTACTGAAATTTATTAAAATGTCACACCCAGATTTAAAGATAAAACTGAGTACTAACTATTTGTGTACCCAGAAAGTCAAATCATACATATAACGATAAATTACAATAGTATCAAAGGCAAGGGGGAAAGGAAGGAGGAGCGAGGGCACGCGACGGACAAGCATAAAGTCACGCTCCCAACCGTTTCCAATTACACTATTCATGACACCGAGGACACGGAAAATGCCAAGCGAGACGGTGTGTACCCCATTCCTATCTTTATTTATGCTTCGCGTATTGTTTCTTCTCCATGAAAGACCTCGATTTGCCAAAACACAGCAACTAGCTTAGAATGTCTTGCTCTGAGCTTCACAGACATTTCTAATTTGGACTAGTAACCAACTGGTTACTGTCTAGAGAAAGCTGATGCGAAATGTGACACATACCCTTATCTTAAACAATCTAGTTCGATCATTTAGACCTCTTTCATATCATGAAACGAAATTAGTGTGGAAATGGTACATATACAAAAAAAATCCTCCCTCAGTTCTAAAATTTAGATCGATTTAGTTTCATCCTAAGTCAACTTTTATTATAATCTCGACCATGCTACAAAGGGTGCCTTTCAAGAGAAATTATTGAACGCAGGGAGTAGATTTCCAATATGCCTGTTTTAGGAAGATTTAGGTTGCATATTGGGCTTCTTCCCTTTTTTCCCCCCTTTTCAGTTGACTGTTCAAGCTCATATTCTTGATGCCTAACTGTTACTAGTTTTGGTTAGGCTGTCTGTCTTTTTTATCCCCTAGGAATCTACCAAAACCGTCTCTGTCTCCCTTGGGACGGTCCAGCCGTTTCTGCCTACTATTTTGATTAAACATAGCGTGTTGTTGACACAGTACCTTTCACTTTGCAGATACAAGTTATGATCAGCAGGGGAGCAAGCCCCTGTGTGATTTCTCAAATTTTAGAGCAAACGTGTGCGAGATGCGTGGTGATGTTAGAGTTCACCCAAATGCTACATCAATCATGTTCATGGAGCCTGGCCATTCGCAAAGAGATGAGCTGTGGAAAATTAAGCCATACCCTCGGAAAGGGGACGAGTTCTGCCTTAGCCATATCACTGAGCTGACAGTGAAATCAAGCAAAGTGGCCCCAGAGTGCACCAAGTACCATGACGTGCCTGCTGTGATCTTTTCCCTGACAGGCTATACTGGAAATCTGTTCCATGACTTCACTGACGTGATGGTCCCTCTTTTCACGACAGCAAGCGAGTTTAATGGAGAAGTTCAGTTCCTTATAACAGACATGGCACTTTGGTGGACAATCAAGTACCACACTGTGCTTCAGAAGCTGTCCAAGTACCCTGTCATTGATTTCAGCAAGGATGACCAGGTGCACTGCTTCAAGCATGTCATTGTCGGCCTGCATGCTTACATGGAATTCACGATAGACTCGTCGAAGGCTCCACACAACTATTCAATGGTTGATTTCAACAGATTCATGCGTGGAGCTTACTCACTGGGCAGGGACACTGTTACCGTGCTCGGAGAGTACCCTAAGGTCAAGCCAAGATTGCTCATCATCAAGAGGCACCGTACAAGGATGTTCCTTAACCTCGATGAGATCATTGCAATGGCTGAGGAGCTCGGCTTTGAGGTGGTTATCGATGAGGCCAATGTGAGCTCTGATATCTCCAAGTTCGCCAGGCTGGTTAACATGGTGGACGTTATGATGGGTGTTCATGGAGCTGGGCTTACAAACTGCGTGTTCTTGCCACAGAATGCCACACTGATTCAGATTGTGCCGTGGGGAGGGTTGGAATGGGTATCCCGCACTGATTTCGGCAACCCGGCGGAGCTGATGGGGCTGCACTACAAGCAATACAGCATCAGCGTCGATGAGAGCAGCCTCACGGAGCAATACCCGAGGGACCATGAGATCTTCAAGAACCCTATTGCTTTCCATAAGAACGGGTTTGACTTCATCAGGCAGACCTTCATGGACAAGCAAAACGTGAAGCTGGATTGCAAGAGGTTCAGGCCTATTCTATTGGAGGCACTCGATAACCTCAACCCATAAGGCTATGAAGGTTGTGATGAGTTGCTTGTTGGGCATGACAACAAAGATTCCTGTATACAATCCATTTTTTTCCTTTTTACCATTGGTTCCTTTTAGTAAAAAAAATCTCTCTTGTTCCTTTTATTCTTAGCCTGAGATCTGCATCGTGGAAATTTTAGGAGAATAGCTGTGTGCACTTCTTTCTAATGCCTCCCTTGGGAAAAAATACAGTATAAAATGTTTCCGAAGTCCATTCTTGCTGCCACTGCCAGGTGCAGCCACAGTGCCATGTGTGACACGTCTTGTTTCATCCTGCTGCCATGTTAGTTTACATATTTGTACTAATTAGGATTATGTCTGTGCGTTGCACCAGGAACAAAATAATATCCGATAATCCTAGCATAGGCAGAGTGACGGCCACAGTCAAGGTCAACAAACATGTGCAACTTTACTACTGCCTCATCGCTTAATTCAAGGAAATGCAAGTTAAAAGCGAATGTGTAACATCCCAGATGTTAAGAAGCAATTAAAAACTTGATCATGGGCATCATCAAGTATAATCACCCAGCTTTATGACATAAAAGCTTACCATATTTCAGTTAAAGCTTTCACATGTGTATATTTGATGTTACTATATTAATTAAAACCTGATTAAGTAATGATCATGCATTATCATTATGCATTAAGGCATAAGATGCATTTCATGTTTAAATTTATATCATGTTGTTTGTGTAAATGCCATGCTTTACTTATTCCTTGGATTGATGTTGCCATCTGTAATTGTGCTTTTGGGTGACTTGTTTGATCTAGGTTGAGCCTCTAATTAATTGCCCAAGTTTGAAAAGAAATTTGAATTCAAAAACCCTAAAATTCAAAATGTCCCTTTTACCCCCTTTTGATTAATTCAAAATCTAAGCAAATTTTGAGGGTGAGCCAAAAAACAAGTTTGTAGGTCTTGTCAAGATGTACAAAGTTGGTTTTTGGAGTTTTTGAAGTTCCAATGAAAATTTTGAAATAATTTTGAAAATGCCAAATTCCAGCAAATGTTCCCCTTTTTATTTCAAATGCAAATTTCAAAATGGAGGCATAATTTGAAAAAGGTCAAAACATGAAAGTTGTAGATCTTGAAATTTTGAGCAACTTTTGTATTTGGATTTTTCAAGTTCTTTAGAAATTTTGGGAGTAATTTTGAAAATTCAGCAAAAGTCCAAATTTTGGGGGGAACAGTGCCCTAGCCAATGGCGCGCCGCCACCTCCTGCTTGCTGCCGGCGAGCTTCCAGTCACGCCCACGGCCGCCAGTAGCTGCTTCGTGCTGGCAAGGCCGTCCTGCGTGTTGCCCTCGCGCTGCTCGGCCTCATCTATAAATCCTGAGTCGCCGCCGCCGCGCTCTTGTTTGTTCCTATGCTCCGGTGCCGCTGTGCTCCGCCGCTCGCCGCCGCCATTGTTGCGCCGCCTCTAGCTGCGTTGAGTATGCCATCGCATCCGCCTCGCCTCCACGCACCTCCCCAGCTAGCTCAAGTCATCTCTCGCCACTTGGAGTGCCCGCACCGCCGCCTCCTTCTCCATCTTCGACAGAGCGCCACCGCGAGCCGCCTCAACGCCGCCAGCAGCCACCTCTACTCCATCTCCTGACCTACCAGCACGCACATTAGGTCTCGGTGAGCTCCCTGCTGCTGCCCATGCCCTCTGTTTGGCCTTTGCTGCACCGGAACCGTCGGACCGCGCGCCACCGACGAGCTCCGCTTTGCCATCGCCGCCGCGCGCGTGTCGTGTGTGTAGAGTCGCTTTGGCTCATTTGAGTTGGGGTTCGCGTCTGCCTGAGTGCGCTGGAGCTGTGGGTGCCCTCGCCGTCGCCCGGGAAACCTCCAGTCGCCGTCGCCGCAGCGTCCGTGCCCCGCCGTGCTGCCATAGTCGCCGGCGAGGTAGCTCTAGCACCGCAGCCGCCGCTTTGGCTGTCCCAGTCGACGCGCGTCATCGAGTAGGTCGTGTAGGTGCCGACCGTGCCACCGGAAACCTCGCCGCCGGTCTGGTCAATGCGAGGAGGATTTTCCTTATTATTTAAAAATTCAAAAAATTATTTTAAAATGTTGTTTTCTTTGATTTTTTTAGAAAAATATTACAGGTCTAAAAATTATGAAAATTTTTATGTAAGCTATTTATGATGTACTTGACCTAGGAAAAATATGAAATGTGAAATTTGAGTAATTTTTGCATGTTGTAAAGTTAGCTCAATTAATTAATAAAAGCAAATTCAATAATTTTTCTAGGCTTAAATAATTGTCTAAAAATTATGAAATTTGTTTTTGCCACTTAGTTATGATGTAACAAACCTACATAAAAAGTTTGGGTTTAATTTGACAAAGTTGATTTTATACTTAATTTTTCATGCTTAATTAATTAGTTAATTAACCCTTAATGACTTATGGTTTTGTTTGACTTTGTGATTGGGTGTTGACCTTGGGTCATTAACACTTAATGATCCTTGGCACTTAATTAAGTTGTTTGATACTCTTTTTAACTTGTAATTAAGGAATGTTAATGACATTTCATGTAAGTAAAAAGTCATTAGTAAGTTAAACTTGATGTAATCCTAGGTGATAGTGCTAAGTAGGTTTGTTGGCTTGCAACTTTATCGTGAAGGAAAGTTGTACTCAAGTTAGTTTATCTTGTTATGTTTTCACCAATGTACCTTCATGCATCATGACATACATTCCATCATGTTAAAGCATGCCTCATTTATATACGTGTAGTGCATTCGAGAGTGAGAAGATTCGTGTTGATCCATCTTCGAAGAAGGTCCACCCACCAGTGATGTTGGTGTCAAGTCTAACTTCTAAGGTCTCTCTATGGAACTAACCTTCTCTGCAACACAGGCAAGCCCCGGACATACAACCACTCTTCTATTTTATAAATGCTTTATTACACCTTAAGTCTAGTGTAATGTGCATTATGTTAGTAGGAGTTGGTTGATATCGTTGCTGCATAATTACCTTGATCTACATTTATATCCAGATGATATCCCACTAGTATGTGTAGGTCAATCTCTTATGCTTAGTAATACTTAGACTTCGGTAGAAGTCGAATGGTGGTTTCATCGTTCACGAGAAATAGGTTTACCTTTGTTTCTCCTGACCTAATGACGGGTCATGAGAGCATGTGAATATGAATATGGTAATATTAAGCTGAGACCGGATGGGTGACTTGCATCCTGAAATGAGTCGGTGTAGTGCTCCGCCTGTGTCGATTAAGGATCGTACCATTATTGAATCATGTGCGTTGAGACTTTGCAACTGACCACATGCTACGGTAAGCCTAATATCTTGGCTATTCTATCACGAGAACGGCTACCCACACACTAGGAATGGAGAGATGGCTGGAGTAGCATGTACCCACATGGCAATGGGCCAGATTGGTGGAGTACTATACTCTCAGATGGCACGGACCCGTTCTGGTCTTGGAAGATCTGAGTGAAGGTTGATATATGTGGGTTTGAGTCCCGCATATGTCGTGTGGTTAGGGATCCCCAACTGAGTTTAATCGATTCGAATTGCCGTTGCTTCTCGAACATGAAAACTCGATTCTCTGTTCATCATCGTAGTTCATTAACGGAACATGGTTTCTCCTGGATATGAGATGGAAAAGAGATAGATATGAAATGTGATGCTTGATATAAGTGATTGAGATAGAACAAGTGCAAATCTAGCTATAATAAGCTTCACTGAAACTGATGCTAAAACTTGTTTAAAATCTTAAAAGTAAGGATCCACTTATAGTAAAGCTTTTGTACAAAACTCCTCTTTTCTAGCTCCACTACTTCCCTCAAGCCAGCATATACTTGGTGTCTTTTCTTTTAGTCATGTAAAACTTATTGAGTACCCTCAAGTACTCAGGGTTTGTTAAACCTCTATTGCAGGTACTGACTAGTGCTGTTAACCGAGGTCATGTCGGTGGGCTCAATATGACCTAGTTGTTCCTCTTGGCTTAGGTGCTCTACCTAAGTTATGTTCTATAGTTCTACTCAACTTTCACAATTTAAGTTAAGTTTCCTTAAAAGTAACTTATTCATGTTTTGTAAAATACTATTTTAATTTCTTTCGCACTTTGAGGTAAAATTGTGTATCAAGTGTTATAATGTTGTAGTTACTCCTTTGTTGATCTTGTGTAAGTTGCAAAATGTGGATGATTCAGGTTTCCCAAGGACACCGACAGACTTCTTAAGTTATCTGGTGTACATACATAGCTGTCAGAGGTCTTTAAGACAATGACAGGTGCATGTGGGTCATATAATTTTGGAGGTTCTGCCATAGAATGCTACACAACGCCCTCGAATTCTTCATGGTAACTGGCAAAGTCGAATGCTACAACTTAAAACCTAGGTCGATTTAGTTTGGGTTGAGCCCGACCAAGCTCCCCCCCCGGTCAAGATATATACACAACCATTTAAACATTGAGTGTTGATTAGTACAATGAAAAACATTACATATAACCCAAATGCTTCTTTCCGAGCGCGCGCTCGTGACGTTCGACACGCACACACCACGTGGCCGTCCGATGCGCGCAGGGAAGAAGTAGTCCGTCCGATGCGCTCGACGACACCACCGGAGAAGAAGCACCGCCCGTGCTCGACACCACCACCGAAGAAGGCACTGCCCACACGCCACCACACGCCTACGCCCGTGCCCCACTCGCCCGTGCTAGATCGCGCCCACGCTCGCGCTGACGCCGGCGTAGATGGCTGAGCCTAGGGTTCCGGTGAGCCGTGCCATCCCTTCTTCTCCAACTCCGGCAGTTATAGAATAGCCAGCTGGTCGGGGAAGGCAGGTAGGCTAGGTGGTGGGGATGGTCAATGGTAGGTTTAGGGGACCTGGAGGTGGTCATGGCGGTCGGGCCAGGTCAGGGCGGGGGCGCCATAGACGAAGTTTGTCGAAGCTTGCTGGAGTTCACCATGACAACATGCGGGAGGGGGCGGGAGGGAGGGGGGAGGGGAAGAAGGAGGTCACCACCAGTGGTCGCTCGCTGGAGCTTCGGCGAGACTGTACCGCCGGCGGCGGGGTGGTAGGGGGCTGGAGGCGGGGGCGAGGGTGAGGACGGCAGCCGGATCTGGAGTGCGTGGGTAGCGAGCCAGATCTAGAGAGTGAGGGGTAGAGGCGGGGGTGGGGAGGACCAAGGTTGAAGACGATGCAGGGTGAAGAAGTTCATGCAGGCAGAAGGAATGTCGTGTGCGCACGCTGTCTATAGTAGAGTCTTCCTGTAACGTATGGCGCTAATCATCTGCAGGTTTTAGGGAACAATGTGTCAGCCAATGCATAACTCTATGTGATAAAAATTCCAGTAAACAATCATGCACACTTGTATGTAGTCTAGGTGATACAAAAAATCCAGTAAATAATTCATTAGCATATTCTTTCAAACTGAGTGGAAAGTCAAGTCCTATACCTATATGTACCAAACTATAAAGAATCTGAAAGATGTGTTACTTGTGCGCTATTTTTCCATCTTGCCTCAACATCCAACCTCAAAGAAAAACTCACCAAAGATCAAACGACCATACACAATCTCAATCATTCATAGCCCACAAAAATCCTTCATCACATCTTTCCAACCTAAACCTTCATCTCATCACTGCCACAACGTAGGTCAGTACCATCCTTTCACAGAGTCTAGCAATAAGAAAAGTGGTATAGGAAAATCAGTGATTATATAATAAAATTGTGAATTTATATAGATAATTAGTATGGGAATCAAATTAACAGCAGTCAACAATGACTATTTGGAGGACTTGAGCAAGATGACCCCGCTTGAAATTGGCAAGCTAGTGGCATTTGAGATGTCAAGAAAGATCAGGCAAGAAGAAGACGCCTCAACAAGTAAAAGCATATCTCTCACATGTGATGAGCACAGGAAGTTGTCGACAAGGTTTGTTGAGGAGGGACGAGACGGGATCAAACCACTCTCAAAAGAGCCTCAAGATTGGGCAGGACAAAACTGATCATGAACTACTCTATTACAATGGTGATAGAATACATCACAAACGGTCAATTGGTGGACCGACCTGTGGGACAAGTGGGAGGGCCTCCGCATCGTCTGTACTGGGCGACTCGGAGGTGATTCAAACTCCACCGCCCAAGCCCCCATCGGAGCCGTTCTCGGCCACCACTGCCGCCGCCCTCCGGCTAGCGGTGGCGGCGGCCAGCGGGGGCGCCCAACAAGGCCACCCCTCACAGCAACCTCCACCATCCTTGAGCTCAGGATTCTCTGACGTCACAGGTGAGCAGGATGACCGGTCGACACTGGATCCGTGTCCTCCGAGGCCAGATCCGTCGACCCCCGCCCTGAATCTACCCTCTCTGGGCGTCTCACCGCCAGCCATGTCAGGCTCACCGCGTGGGCCTATCGCTCGCGGGGCAGAAGCGGCACCGCGTTCCTGGCTGCCAAGGCATTCACCGCCGGGTCATCCTAGCCACAGGGCTCGTCCACTTGCTGCACGATGCCCAGCAGGCGCTATCCAGCCCGTGGCTTCCTGCCGTGCCGTGGCGGCGGTTCCTGATCCCCGGGTTCGTTGCCATGGCCACCGTGCTCGCCACGCTGGTGCTCGACTTCCTTGCCACCAGATCCTATGAGGCAAGCACCACGACGGGGCCGTGTGCGTCAAGGCAGCCGCTGCTACCGCGCTCGTTGCCACATCCTTCATGGTGCTGGCGGATGCAGATGCGGTGGTGGTGCACCAAGGCAACCTGGCCTCGTCGGTGCTCTTTGGAGGGCGAGACCTTCTACGTGGGAGCACCTGTGGGGCCCTTGGGCTTGGGTCTGCCGTCAGGCGCGTCCACCCCACTAGCACCGAAACTTGCTAGAGTGGCTGCGGACACCCCCTCTTTCGGCATGACCTGGTGACCTTCTCTCTGGTACGGTGTTCTACAGGTGCGTGTGTAGGACCCAGTTTGGCCGTGGGCATGGCTGCGGTGGGGCTGTGTGCTCTTTGTTCCCCTGCTACACATGCATGCGCGGTGCGCGTAGTTTGGCCGCGAGCATGTTGGTGGTGGAGTTGCTTGTCCGCGCGAACCCTTCCCCTGTGCCTCTTGTCGGGGAGGGTAGAACACCATTTCTTTAGAGTGACGGTGTCGCCCCTGCCTGTGCTTGCAGTGGCAGTGACAACATGGTGGCGGCGCCGGGGCGTCAGCAGCAGGAGCGCTTGCGAGGATTTTGACTAAAAGTTTAGTTCAGCTCTCGGCTGGTCTAGCGGCGATGATTTCCTTCTTGCAGGCGTCGTTGAAGAACCTCGCACTGCCTCCTCTCCTCGGTCTCTAGGTCAATGCAGTTCTCCACGGCACAAGACTCGGGCGAAAGCCTTGCTAAGCTCCACGCTTGGCTGACAATGATTACGTTCTGGCATCATTCACCTCCTTGGATGCATTGTTGGAGAGCTCTTGTTCCATGGTGTTCTTGTTTTTCTCCTCGTTTGTTGTTTTTTCATACTCGTGGAGATGCCACAAACTCGCCTCAATGCTGGGGTTGTTGTACTAATTTTAGTACGGTTTTCCAAAATTAACTGGACAAAAGGGTTTCACCTCATTCCCTAAAAATGAGGTTGCTGTTTTGTCTCATTTTAAAGAAACAAGGCTATTGATTTCATATCAATATATATTCAGGTGGGGATTCTCTCCCCCCGGTGATAGATCAAAAAAACAAACGGTCAATTGATTGATACACTCAATCATAAGAAATCTATTGATCAATATCTTGAGCCAATTACTTTCCTCAACAATGGCTCCGAAAATGCTTGTTGATATTTCCTATGTCTATTGGATATATTTTTGCAAGCGCACAGAAAATATCAAAGTAGCACTTTGCTCGGGAGTATTTTGAGGTCGTATTTATGATACCCATTGGAAAGCATATGGCTAAGATGATTGATAAAGAGGATTCCTTATGACTAAGTTCTCAGGCAATTGCACGGCCTTAGTTAGGGGTAAATGACTATGGCACACATTCATTTAAATAATTAAGGATAAGGAATTGATAAAGTAATGAAGAGGAAGGTAGCTAGATAAAAGAGTAGACAGTGTAGCTAGTGGGAGAGGGAGAGTGATTAAAAAGAGTCCTATGGTACTTCTACTATCAAGCACAACCAAGTTATAAACTATAGCAACTTAGTTAAACCAAGGTATAGAGGGATACACAAGCACTTTGGGGCACACCCCACCCTAGTCTTATGTTTTATGGGTCAACTAGGACAAAAAATGCAACGAGCCCTACGCTTTAATAATTAGACCTATCATGGTGGAATGTAGAGGACGGACAGGGCTATCACCACCTATCACCTACCACTAACTATCCGGAGGCCTAACCGTAACCATTGGCAAGCTATAGTCTAAGCACCATGCTTAATCTATAGACTCACTACTTTGATCTTAGCTTCGATGAAATGAGATCAAAGCACCCTAACCTCAAAGGTAGGTGTAGTTCGGGACAACCATAGATTTGGCATAGCATGGTCTCCTAAATATGGCATGGTACGACCCTTCAAAGTTGACAACCTCGAAGAGAGTGTCTCCTTGCGATAGTGTACCGCATTGCTAAACGTGACTCTAAGGGCGATAGTGCATAGAGGCATCACTTGGCGGCCAGGCACAATTCCATAGAATAGAGGTTGTGAGGCGTGCAGCTTCCCGATGTCAATCTTTGATCTGTCAAAGGCGTCCTTGTAAAGGATGTTGATGCCGCTTCCTCCATCCATGTGGATCTTGGTCATTATTGATGATAATTAACCATCAACTTTATAAGTCAATAAGAGTCAAGAGAAGGGTTAGAATGAGCTTCACCTTAGACTTAGGGGTTTTAAACTAATAATTTCCATGAGTTTTGGTGAATGTCTATTTTTGCAGGGGGTTATCAGGAAAAGATCAAAGGAGACCCACATGTCAGATTTACATAGAGAGAAATCAACCTTACTACGAAAAAGAATAATCTAGAAGACTCGAGAAGGCACCCCCTCGAAGGAGAGGGCCATTTGGGATGATAGGTGGGGCGCCCGCCCCCACCTCATGGGAGGCTACCTAGGTCACGGAGCCAATCACGTGCAACCTCACGGATCCTGCCTCCACCGTCTTTGAGGATGAATAAAAATCGTAGATCAAGGTCGGTTTGATCCAAGGGCTATGGTGCTTCCTAGAGGGCTATATAAGCAAGGCCCCTGACCCTAGGAGAAACCCTGGAATTCATTAGCAGAGGGAACCATCAGCAGAGCTAGGGTTTAGAGAGTTTCTCTCCACCAGAGAATTAGAATAGCTACTCCAATTCTTCAAGTTCTACATAGGTTTAGACTAGATAGAGGAAGAGTCGGGCGACTTGTGCTCGGGATTCAGATTTTCGTCATCAAAGTATTGGTATTATTTTATATCATTGCTCTACGACTTTATTCTAATATCATTATGTTTCTATTTATTATGTTCCTAGTTTGCTCTAGCAGTACATTTGATATGGTTATGATTGATAATGAGTTTATGTATATGTTTGCAAAGTGCTTAGCTCTCTTCGCGAGGGGGTTAAGTGGTAGATTACATGTAAGCGTGGTGCTTAGATGCTATTTACCTACAAATGCACCCTATTGGCCGGGTCATGTGGTAGATCGTGGAAGTGACAGTTCTATTGGGTCTTATATAGTCCACCCCCCGTTGATAGCACAGGCAGAAACAACGTTACGTAGGAAGTCATGATATGTCCTAGCTTTCTTCAGTAATATTCCTTATACATAAATGAAGAGTCTTTTATGCTATATATGATGGTGTGTTTGCTAGAGTAGATGAATGACTTAGTAGATTAGAACCTACCTAGAATTCAATCTCTTGAACTAATCAGACATCAACCTACCTTTATGATGAGTAGTCTATGTCTAATCTCTGCGTGATTTATCCCTATGCTTTATAATTTATTTATACTTATTTATCATGGTTTATCCCCCTACCAAAGTAAGTGACTGTGTGATTGATTTCTCATAAGTAGTCATATTTTGCAAATTCATCCCTTTAGGTTTAAGTCCTTAGTTCTTTCCTTTGAGCTAAATATAAATTAACGACACCTAGAATTTTTTTCCGGTGAAGTGCTACGATGATATTTTATCTGTACGCTTGCATATCCCATTTTTATTCTAAGAGGAGCAATTCTATACAGGGCTGGACAAAAAGCTCGTTAAGCTGGCTCGGTGGCTCGGTACAAAAGTGTTCCGATTGGACTCATTTATCTTTTAAAATGAAAATGACTTGATTTGGAACGACTTTCAACTTCGGCTCGGCTCGTTAGGCTCGGCTCGTTAGGCTCGTCGTGAAGTTGGGTTTTAAACAATGCAGGAAATAATGATGAATAAGATTATACCAATTTCTAAAAAAGCTAAAAAAAAACTACAGTTGGCTCGATATCCAGCCCTAGTTCTATACCAACACTTCTGGCACCATGCTAGGGATGACAACTTAGCTTAAGTGGTGTTAGAAGTGTCAACAAGCATTTCTGGGGCCGTTGCCAGGGAAGGAATAAACCTTTGAGAAAAATTGCGTAAATAGATACTTAGGAAATGAGAAATCATAACAAGGCATCTCTTCTTTGGCAGGTTCACCCCTATTGTTTTCTATGTTTGTATTTTATACAGGGTATTAGCAGGATTGTTTCTGATTCACTCAACTCTCCATCATCAGAGTTGGAATCAACCCAAGAAGGAGCTTATCACTAATTTCTAAAGCTATGGCTACAAAAACCCTACGTGAATTCTTTGCTCCTGCAGTTGAGAATATCCGTATAGGTACAGCATTGGAAATAAATAATCTTGAATTTGAGCTCAATCCAAGCCTCATTAATATGGTGCAAGCTACCCAATTCAGTGAAAAGGTTCATGAAGATGCAAGTGCATATTTGCAGAATTTCCTAGAAATTGGAAGCACTATCGTCATTAAAGAAGTTAATCAAGATATCATACTACTTCGCCTTTTTCCACTCTCACTAGTGGGAAGAGCAAAGCAGTGGTTTTATGCCAACAAAGAAGGCATCAACACATGGGCAAAATGTTCAAATGCCTTTCTAGCAAAATTCTTCCCAATAAGCAAGACCAATGCCTTAAGAGGAAAGATTACCAATTTTCAACAACAGAAAACAGAAACTATTTCAGAAGCATGTGAGTGTTTGCAAGAATACATCTCAGACTGTCCTCATCATAGAATGGAAGAATGGTTACTCATGCAAGGCTTTTATCATGGATTAACTCAGAAAGCATATGAGCACCTAGATGTAACTGCTAGAGGATTATTTTTATCACTTACAGTTGGAAAAGCCAAGTTGCTTATGGAGAAAATATCAGAAAATCAAGGCTGGTCCCAAGACCACACTCAACATTGTCATTAGAGTGAAGAAACAATTGAAGAAGTGAATGCACTGTCTATCAAGATAGATGACTTGCTCAACTGGCTTGACCAGAGGGCTAAGTATAAGGAAGATCAAAGGGCGATTGAAGTAGCATACAAACAAGATATAAATTCCACGGCCCAGAAGCCTTTGTATAAGCCAAATCAAAAATCGAATCGACAACCAACATTGAGGGATTTAGTCGGGCATCAGATCAGAATGAACAGTGAAATCAAAGTGAAGCTTGCTGCTAACGATAGAATCCTGGAGGATATAACTGTCAAAATGGATAGTTTCTCAGCTACCATCGAAGATCAGCTCAAGTTTAATAAGAAGATAGAAGAGAAGATAAAACAGCTAGCTGCTGAATTGCCCACTGCCACTGACCCTGAGCAAGTAAGAGCTATTACTACGAGAGGAGGGAGATCCACCAAGGATCCTCCCTATCCAAAAGGAGCGAGAAGAGCACCAGTAGTACCACCAGTGGCAGAAGAAGAGAATAATGAAGTTGAACAAGATGTGCAACCTCAAGACACATTACAAGATCACGAAATGAGATAGAATTTTCATGATACGAACTACATACCATTTCCTCACAGAATTATAAGACCACAATTGGATGAGCAGTTTAGCAAGTTTGTGAAGGTTATTCGGAAGCTATATGTCAACATACCTCTATTGGATGCCATTCAAGTTCCTACATATGCCAAGTACATCAGAGATATTTTGAACAAGAAGAGACCACTGCCATCCACTGAAGTGATCAAGCTAACCGAAGAGTGTAGTGCAGCTATCCTGAATAAATTACTAGAGAAGAAGAAAGATACAGGATGCCCCACTATTGATTGCTCAATTGAAAATCAACATTTCAACAATGCACTATGTGACCTTGGAGCTAGTGTCAGTGTGATGCCTGCTGCAGTCTATCACAAGCTTGACCACTTAGCACTCAAGCCAACATCAATGTGCCTACAGTTAGCAGATCAATCAGTTCGGTACCCATTGGGCATTGCCGAGAATATTCTAGTCAAGATATGAGAATTCTTTGTTCCAGTAGACTTTGTGGTACTGGATATGCATCCAGACTCAAAAGTGTCACTCATCCTCGAAAGACCCTTTTTGAGCACCGCCAATGCACACATTGATGTCGGGAAAGGAGAAATCAAGTTCACCATAAATGGGCAAGAAGAACAATTTGCATTCAAGTCAAAACAGGAACTCAATTCCTCTGCGAAGATGGTTGATCAAGATAAGATAGAAAAATCACCAGAGCCATCATCTCTGGGATTGTTAGAAGAATGAAATATTGGAAGGTCTAGTTTGAAGGACTCTAAAAATTCGAATCCTTGCCGGAAGGTAACTCGGTATTTATCCGCATAATTTTCTTAAGCATATTTACATTCATAGTACTGCATTATAAAATTCTAGCCCCATGTAAATAATTTTTTTCAGTGTGTAAAAACCCGTTAAAAGTATTTATCGTGGTGGTACAAAAAAAATACTCCATGCATTTTAAGCATTTTAGTTTCTACTCTTTATATATATATATATATATATAATATATATATATATATATATATATATATATATATATATATATATATATATATATATATATATATATATATATAGTGTATAGTGGACCCACCACCATGGGACCCACATGCCATACACTCCGCCTCACATACATCACATCACATTATTTCATCCACTTTCACTCACCTCCACCATTTTCTCTTTTCCACCGCCAAATCCACCCACACCTCTTTTTTCATACTTAGCACTTAAGCAAGGTGGAGAGTTGAAAAATTCAGCCAGGAAGGAGACAAAAGTGGGGCGGCTGCCCATTCCACTTGGGCACCCGCCCGACCATCTCCTCCACTGTAAAAACCTCTTCACCCATTGCTTCTATGCACCACTAAGACTCAGAATTTTTAGAGTACAAGCTGTTCTCAGTTTCGAGTTTCCTGCAAGAGCATAGGAGAGAAGGAAGAGAGTGGAAAGAAAGAATAGAAAGGAGGGAAGAGAGGAGAGTGTCTTAGAGCTTAGAGTTGAGAAAAGGAAGGTTTTTAGTGCTGCTATCATATCTCATTTAGTGATAGTGCTGCCAAGTTAGGCTAGAGCAAATTAAAATTTGAAGGGAGGTTATGTCGGAAACCAACTAAAAAAATAATAATCTTTTGGACGACTAACCTTTGGACCGCTGACTTTGGACGGCTAACCAACTAACCCCTTCCCTAACTCTCTCCACGAGTTTTGTCTTTGTCAGTTTTGCAGGATGAGTAGATTGAAGAAGTTTGCTAAGGGAGCTATGGGAGCAGTCAAGAGCATTGGAACCTGGAGATCGACACGAGCATCATCAAGAGCTAGCTCCAACATGAGTGTCGACCCTCCTGCTGCTCCTACACCTGCTTCCTCTTCATCACCTGCGCCAAAGATCCTTCACAAGCCAAGTCAGCTTGGACTGAGAGACTCTCATGAGATGGAAGTATACAAGAAGATCAAAGACAAGGAGTTCACCCACACACCAGCATTTGACCTCGCACTACTCCAAGAAGGAGGTATGAGTTCTGAATTCGATGCTATTTTCTCATTATTAGGATGGACTTCTGCTTGGGATGTCTTTGAGTTAGGGTCTAAGCTCTTAACCATAGAATTTCTCTACACCTTAAGGATCATTGAGTCAGGAGTCTATTTTAGGCTTTTCACACGTGAGTTTTATCCTACTTGGAGAGAGCTTAGCAACCTCCTTAATTTTCCAAACAACATTCTGCTAGATTTGGATGATGCTTTAGAAGATTTTGAGAATCATAAGTTTTGGACTAAGATTTCTAAACACTCTGTTTTCAATTCTCATCGGACTAGCGATATAGAACATTCAACCCTTAGGTTCTTTCACAAATGGCTAGGCTTCACATTTTTCCCTCGTGATGACACAAGCAAAGTTAGAAGTGCGGACCTGCAACTGATGTATGCAGCTATCAAGAAAATTAAAGTCTCGCCTATCCGTCTTATAGTTGCCCATTGGTTGATTGTTCCCTCTTATCGAGTAGGACCCATTGCTGTTTGTTCGCTTGTTACTCACATTGCTTCAAACTTAGACATGTTGCAAGGTGCCTCCCTTGAATTTGTTGAAGAGCATCGTGATACTTTGGTTATGATCATCTTTTTCATGCCCACCTTCTGAAAAGAATAAACAACATACTTTTTATGACATATGGTGAGACCAAGCTCTGGTTACCTAACCCGGAGTTAGCCCTCTATTCTGTTAGAACTTTTCATGTTGAGTTATAGGCTCAACCAGTGAATACTCGAGCACCTCAGAGAACCGCCTCTGAAAGAATCATACGTCATCAAGAATCAGTTTGGCACGGAGCTGACCCTGGCCAAGAACAGCCAACTCATGCTAGCTATGATAGTTGGATGGATCACAACTATCGGGTTCTGAACCTGTGGGAGTATCCTCCTCATCAGCCACATGAGGGCTATGAGCAACCACCTCCACCAACACAACCATTTGATTCCCATGGAGAGGGAACTTCATCAGGGGGAGGAAGGCACTCATTTGACACCTATGGAGCAGGAACATCATCAGGTGGAGCACGAGAAGAGTTTGAGCGTGGACGTAGATCCGACGTTGCTGGGTTCCATTACACCCCCATAGCAGTACTATCAAGAGAACGTGGCATTTCACCAATGCACCGACAATGCCCTCCAAACACTCATAGATGGCCAAGCCTACAACACCCGGATGTGGGAGGCACAACACTAGTGGAACCGCAACACAACCCAGACCTTAACTACCATTCAAGAGGGACGAGAACAGAATGCCCGTACTTTGGAAGAAATATTGGGATACCTTCGCATGGACTGAATGATGACGGTAAGATCTAGCTTGGGGGAGGACCCCCACTACCCAAGGTAAGTTTTCTTTTCCTTTTTACAATTTCCTTTTATCATTATGCATCTAAACAAAATCAGCAAAACCTGAAAACAAAATAAATATTTATAATTTTTTAGTGTGCCTATTTTAGTTTGTTCTAAAAATATGAAAACCAAATAAAAAGAGTGTGTATAAGAGTATGCTTTTAATCTTGTTGCTTTAATTTGTTAATAAGTATGTAGAGTTGAAGAATGCATGATGGAAATGATGAATAGTTGCTCTGTTGTAATTCTTTTCAAGTACCTAGTTTTCAACCTAGAATTCTCCCAAGGATTGGATAAACTGTTGACACACGAATTTACTCTACACTTTAAACCTGTGGGAGCATATGCTTAATTTAAGTCTAAGTAATTGATAGACATGATATGATATAGTCTAAGCTACTGTTTACCTTGTTCCTAGTGACACTAAATTTTGGATATTTATTTTGAAAACTTAAAATGCCTCATGATGAGTTTCTTATATGACGAGTGTTAAATTCCTACCACAGGCATACATGATTATTAGAATATGAAACCTTTCATATATTTACTGCTTATAATTGTATTGAGTTTGGTTGGGCTGTGTCGACCCCTAGGGGCTTGTCATGCGGTTAAAATCAAGATTCACACACCATGCATCCTTGCTACTTCTACCATGGAAGTATGCTCCACATATTTGCCCATTTAGATCCACCAAAAATGTTCTACTCTTACACTGAGAGTGAACACTAAAAATATTCCCCATATGATTCTTTTTTCTGCTAGCCAAATAATTTCTCTCATATCAATTTTGTTCTTCGTATAAGAGACTTGTTATCTATTTTCTATTAAAAAAAGAAATAAGAAAAAAAGCAAAAGCAAAAGAAAAAGATGGACAAGGGTCCCAATGAAAAAAAGAGAAAGAAAGAGAAGAAAGATATTTATGCAGCCAAGTTTTCATTTATTTTCAAGATTCAGAAGAGAGAAGCTATTTTCAAGTATGGAGCATTGTAGAATTAGACTTTCACCTCTTTCTTTTTATCTCATTTATTCTCCATCATTTTAGCCACCATATAAAACCACACTTGCACCTCTTGATTTGATTGTATGATGAGTTCCTCTGGATCCATAGTTTGACTGGGCAATATATGCATTGCAAGTATGTATGAGCTATCTCCATACCCATGAACTCCACATAAGCCTTATTAGTTATAGGGTGAGAGAGAGAAGGCATACCCAAGATTTGCCTTGAGTCAAAAATACCATATATTTTAAGAGAAGAGATAAGGCATAACCTTCCAAATGCCTTAGTGAGGATCCAAAAATACCACATATTGAGAGAATTGTGAGTCATATTTAAGGAACTCTGAGTTTTATTTGCAAACACTTATGAAAACTCCAGGACAGAGGTGGAACAAAGAGCATGAGATGACTTAATTGTTCTATCTTTCAATTGCTCAAGACCCAAGTGCAGGTAAAAGCCCCATGGTTGAAAGAAACATGAGTAAGTTTGAAAGTTAGTGCAGTCCACTCTAGTCCAAAAGAAGAATTCTTGTTTGAACGCATGTGTACTTTTAAGGCGTGAAAGCGTTGCAGCAACTCTTGATCCATCTTAGGTTTAGCTGTTTGCTCAGGGACGAGCAAAAGGTAAGCTTGGGGGAATTTGTTGACGGTAATTAACCATCAACTTTATAAGTCAATAAGAGTCAAGAGAAGGGTTAGAATGAGCTTCACCTTAGACTTAGGGGTTTTAAACTAATAATTTTCAAGAGTTTTGGTGAATGTCTATTTCTACAGGGGGTTATCAGGAAAAGATCAAAGGAGACCCACATGTCAGATTTACATAGAGAGAAATCAACCTTACTACGAAAAGAATAATCTAGAAGACTTAAGAAGGCACCCACTCGAAGGGGAGGGCCATTTGGGCTGATAGGTGGGGCACCCGCCCCCACCTCATGGGCGGCCGCCCAGGCCATGGAGCCAATCAGGAGCAACCTCGCAGATCCTGCCTCCACTGCCTTTGAGGATGAATAAAAATCATAGATCAAGGTCGGTTTAATCCAACGGCTGTGGTGCTTCCTAGAGGGCTATATAAGCAAGGCCCTTGACCTCAGGAGAAACCCTGAAATTCATTGGCAGAGGGAGCCATTAGCAGAGTGTAACACCCCTGGGTGTTAAACATGCATTAACATCCCAAATCATGATAATTAGCATCATATACATGTTCATCATCACATGCAATATAAGTTGAAATTAAATTAAAGTGTGAAAAACATCTGTTTGAACCCTAAATTATTGCATTTGCTTGCTAAGAGTGGTAAAACTTGTTTGACTATACCTTTAAATGACTTAGAATTAATTAGCATGATTTTTGGAGTAACTTTTGTATTCAAAATCTCCCCAAATTTTGCTTTTAAAAATATTCTAGAAAAATAAGTTTTTATTTAAAAATTAAACTTTAAATGACTAATTCAAAATCTGTTTAGAATTTTGAAAGGTGCCCTAAATGAAAGTTGTAGAGAATTAAATTTTGAACAACTTTTGTTTTGGGGACAACTTGTGAAAATGCCTTTTTCATCTTCAAAATTTGAATTTGAATCAATTTAGAAAATCTGGAAATTTATTTATAAAAGAAAAAGGAGTTCTCAGCTTTACCGGGCCGCCGCCTCCCTTTCGGCCCGCTGGCCAAAGCGGCCCAGCGTTCCCCGCGCGCGTGCGCACGCCCACAGCCGCAGCCTCGGCCCGGCCCACGCCCGCGCGGTCTCCTTCTCCCTCCCGCTCGCGCGCACCGCTGGCCGATGCGGCAGAGCACGCCCACCGCGTGGCGGCCGCATGCCGACACCGTCGGCCGTGTGGCGCCCCGCTGCCCTCGCGCGCTCGGCTTCAAAACCCGCGCCCACTCCTTCCTGCCTCCTCCGTTTTCCTTCTTCTGATTCCTCATGCAAACAGCAGTAGCAGCGGCGGCGGTTCCGCCACCGACACCGCGCGCCATCGCCGACGTTGCCGTTCCGGCCACCGCATCGCACCATCGACGCCTCCATCTTGCCCCGAGCTCCGCCTCTCCCTCGCGCAGCCCGTGCTCGCACCAGTTGCCCGTGGTAAGCCTCCCCTCCGTGTGAATCGCTCGTCGGAGTTCCGGCCGAGCTCACCAGAGTGAGCTGCTCCGTGGAGCTCACCCCTCCGCTCCACCCCTCGCCTCTTTTTCAAGCGCAACCGCATCGCACCACCTCACCGGTGCCCGTGAGCTGTTCCCCGCGCCTTGACTTGGCCGGAGACGGCTCACCGTCGGGGAGCAGCTCCGCCGCTCTGCCATTGGCGACGATGAGCCTCTTCCCGAGCTCCTCCGATCATGTCGTTTGCACCAACGTGATCGCCTTGGCACGGTGATCACGATGGTGGTGACCTCATCGCCGGCGACCTCGCCGTCGGTGAGATCTGCGCGGTCAGCGCCGCCACTGTCCCTGTTTCACCGACATGTGGGGTCCCGCTGACCGAAGGGCCCGTCTGTCAGCTCCTCCATGTGGATCTAGGTGCACTGCACCGGGTGCACCTAGCGTATCAGCGGCTGATGTTTAAAAGGATTTTTGAAAATGATTTTTCAGAAAAGATGAAAATGGTTTAGAAATTCATAACTTGCTCATTTTAGCTCCAAAAATTATGAAACAAACTTTGGTAGACTTATTAAGACCAGATCTATGATCTAAAAATATTGCATGTCAAGTTTGAAATACTTTTCTATAGGGTTTTTATTTAATCACTAAAATTGCTGTTTTCTTGATAAATATGTAATAAATCATATAAAGCTCAGAAAATATGGTTTCAATTTTGTTAATGTTTTTGTGTAATGTACTTTATAGGAAAAATATGTGCCATGCATGTTCTGTAGAAAAATTTTAATGTGTAGTACAAGTGCTTATTATTGTTGATAATTGTTATTTTTGATAGAGAGAAAAATATGAATAAAACATGCATATAATAATTTTTCTATAGTGATTGTTTATTGTGTAGAAGGTAGGAAAAATTGTAAATCTGTTGTTTGATACTTTTCATAGTATAAAGTATTTTTATGCTCATTTTTAGGCCCTATCTTGTTATTTTTGTGTAGGCGGTTCTAGTACTCCAAATGTAATAAATTTTTTGTGGTATGCTAGATTAGATGATAGTAAGCTACTGTCTTTTTCTCAGATTTTTTTGTGCTACCAAAATAGGTGTTGCTGTTCAAACCTAGTTGCAATTAGGATTTAATTAACATTGTTAATGCATGACTAATTAATGAGATTTGCTTTGGTGTATCTTTGAAGCATCTTAGATTTCTGTGGTGACTTGCCATGGTAGAGAATGTTTGTAGTAGTAGCATACTAGTACATGTTCTTGGATGATGTGGACTACCTTGTAGAAGAGTTGTATTCCTACTTTATGCAATAAAGTAAACCTGTTCATCTACATCTCATTTATCATGATCATTACATGTCATCTCTGCAATGCACCTAGGCATGAGTACTTATACATTTGCATCATACAGAATTGCAAGAAGTAACTCTGGTAGCAGTTTCCGAGGAGCCAGAAGAGCAGCCCGAGGTGCAAGAGCAGGAGGTGCCCAAAGCCGACGAGGAGGTCGGTGAGGATCTTCTAGAGTGTCCCGACCACTGCCCAAGCTCTTTTGAAAGAGGCAAGCCCCGGAGCATTTCTATCCCGGTTTGCAAATATTTTATTATTGCTTTACTTTAACTGATGCATTACGTTTAGGAGTTGTTTGCAACCGTTGCTGCATTATACCTTGTTTACCCTGTTCTACCATATCCTTGTTACCTTGGTATTCGTAGTCAAGAAATGCTTAGCTGCTTAGACCGGTAGAAGTCGGATAATTTCCTGTCACCTGTGAGCTATAGGTGGTTACCTAGATCTGCTTGAATAAGTATGTCATCGTAGAATAACTAAGTGTTAATGTGAAATTGAGACCGGACGGAGACTTGTAGGGTTTCGGACTGTAGTGTTTTTCGTCTGTGTCGATTAAGGACCGACCGTTGTTGGACCTCGAGTCATGTTAAACGTATGCCTTACATTTAGCTGGCCGAATAATGTACCTTTCGACCGCGAAGCTGGGAGATTATTTAGGCCGAGTGGATTGCCCGCAACGCACTGTACCGGAGCAGGTGTGGTAGGACACGGGGGCGCGATGATAAGGCCAAAGAGCAGTCGGGCGGCACCCGGGTACATGTGGTTCCTGGCAAACTCGAGACTTTACCTGAATGGTTGACTCGGTGACCAATATCTCACTTTAGCGGGTGAGTGAGGTTTGTGTGAGGAATAAATTACCAGCTGGTTAATAATCGATTCGAATCGCCATCATTCACTGGATAGTGAACACTTGACTTGAGTTACTTCATCGTAGTAATATTGATGGAACACTTGGACAGTTATATGGAATATGACATGATGGAAGTTGTTAATGATCATTGGTTATCCTTACCTGTTTAATTGCATGTTACTCTAGTACAGGTGTAAATGTAGTTGACAGGTTAATAAAGATTTAACTTGTTATAAAAGCTTCTAGAAAAGATTCTTTAAATACTAAAAATGTCTTTTTGCAAATGAGTCAGCTACCCTACCATAAAGCCTGTCATGATCCTTGGTGTCAATTTATTTTTAGTTATGTTGGGTAAGTCTAGCTGAGTACCTTCTCGTACTCAGGGCTTTGTTCCCACTTGTTGCAGATGGGCAGATGTATTACGGATACTGTATCAACTGCCTTTATCCTACGATGGGTGAAGCTTAGGACCATGGGCAGTGGTCATTCCCTACGTCTCGTCTGATGCTTTTGTTGGAGATGATCCTAAGCTGGCACTTTATTTCGAACTCTATGTGAGTGTGTGTGGTTTGAACTAAATGCTTCCGCTATTTTTATTTGAACTTGGTTTGTAATAACTATGTTTAAACTCCGATGTATTTGAGATGCGAACTTTTATGTAACTTGTGATGGTGACCGCTAAACTTATTACGATCTTGGCTGGTATGTAAGTTGGTTTGAAATTTGTTGTGATTTCACGGACTACCGGGTTATACGGGCTTAAGTTTGCTAAATCGTCTGCTCGGTGGATGATTTTCTTACTTAATTTCGTATAATTAGTCGGTTCTGTTACACAGAGCTAGGGTTTAGAGAGTTTCTCTCTACCAGAGAATTAGAATAGCTACTCCAATTCTTCAAGTTCTATATAGGTTTAGACTAGATAGAGGAAGAGTCGGGCGACTTGTGCTCGGGATTCAGATTTTTGTCATCAAAGTATTGGTATTATTTTATATCATTGCTCTACGACTTTATTCTAATATCATTATGTTTCTATTATTATGTTCCTAGTTTGCTCAAGTAGTACATTTGATATGGTTATGATTGATAATGAGTTTATGTATATGTTTGCAAAGTGCTTAGCTCTCTTCGCGAGGGAGTTAAGTGGTAGTTACATGTAAGCGTGGTGCTTAGATGCTATTTACCTACAAATGCACCCTATTACCCAGGTCATGTGGTAGATCGTGGAAGTGACAGTTCTATTAAGTCTTATATAGTCCACCCCCCATTGATAGGACAGGTAGAAACAACGTCACGTAGGAAGTCATGCTAGTTCTGACTTTCTTCAGTAATATTCCTTATACATAAATGAAGAGTCTTTTATGCTATATATGATGGTGTGTTTGCTAGAGTAGATGGATGACTTAGTAGATTAGAACCTACCTAGAATTCAATCTCTTGAACTAATCAGACATCAACCTACCTTTATGATGAGTAGTCTCTCTCTAAGCTCTGCGTGATTTATCCCTATGCTTTATAATTCATTTATACTTATTTATCATAGTTTATTCCCTTGCCAAAGTAAGTGACTGTGTGATTGATTTCTCATAAGTAGTCATATTTTGCAAATCCATCCCTTTAGTTTTAAGTCCTTAGTTCATTCCCTTGAGCTAAATATAAATTAACGATACCTGGAATATTTTCCGATAAAGTGCTACAATGGTATTTTATCTATATGCTTGCGGATCCCATTTTTATTCTAAGAGGAGCAGTTCTATACCAACACTTCTAGCACCTTGCTAGGGATGACAACTTAGCTTAAGTGGTGTTAGAAGTGTCAATAGTCATCCTCACGGTCTCGATCATCACGCTGACCACTAGAGGGAATCGGCCAGCCTCGATGACGTGGTCAAGGTGGTCGCTTTTGTCATAGGTGATTGGTTGTTCAGACCATCAATGGTGAGGGGGTGTAGCAGGTGCTACGGTGTAGATGTCTCTGCACGTATGCTTCTAGCTACGCCGATCTTGGTAGGCTTCATGTCCACCAAAGATGATCATGATGTCCTTGGTGTCCTGATCATGGCCACCTTCCTTGTGTCACTTTTCCTCATTCAGGTGGACCCTCTTCGTTTCCTTCTTCTCCTCTTCTCCAAGCCATTTCCTGTCGGCGATGCAACCTTTGGTTAGGTGGGTCACCCGAAACCTATGATTTTGGCACGGACCATTCATGATCCCATCAAATTTGTCCTTGTTGCCTAGTTTCTACTTGTTGTTGATGTTTCCACCCTTGCTCTTGCGGGCATTCTTCCTCGACCAAGAGGGCCCAACCCTGTCAAGGGGGGTCTCGATGGCTTGGCGAAGCCAAAAGGCATGTGTCGCCCCTGCGTTCCTTAGTCTGATCAGGAATTTAGGCAGGACATAGTCGAGTAGAGATTGTGGATCTGTGTCACGAGTCCATCATGAATCTTTCGAGATCTCAAAAGCTAGGTCAAGGAGGTACTTCTGACTGAACTTGTAGAAAGCTTCCTCAGCATAGAGGTTTATATGGTGGGCCAAAGCGATTGGCCCCGCCTAGATGGCACCTTTGAGCCTGGCGAGGGATGCGCAGACGGGGGGTTTGCTCTCCTCCTTCCACATGGGTTGTTTGGATCTTGTAGGCGCAAGTTCCCAAACCGGTCGATGATGAAGCCCAAGTGGTCGGAAGTGATTTTGTCACCCGGCTGCACCCAGGCAGTGGCACCGTCGATCATGGTGATGAGGCCCATCTGAAACACAATAAATCTACATGCAAAAGGCCCCTACCTAGCGCGCCAACTACCAAAAGTATTTACTGTGGCAATACCGATCAACGTATTCGTGTATAGGGAATCAGATGGATAGCGCACAAGCCATAGTGATTATACTGGTTTAGGTACGTGGTACCCTACATCCAGTTTGAACTAGATTTCTCTATATTCATATGCTCGGTTATATGGACTTCTGATTGTAGCTATGAGCTAGAATGTAAAGAATGGGATCCCGATGGGGGGGTGTCTCCACCCCTCCTTTTATAACTTGGGGGTAGGGTTACAATAGATCCGATTGGCCAACATATGTACTTCTTAGTTTGTTACAAGGAATGCATAACAGAATGGTTTGATCCTATCTCGCAGATACGGGGATGCTGACTATCTACGCTTGATAACTTGATCTCCACATTTGCGAATGTGCTTGGTGCACGTGGGCCTCATTCCTCGTCATCTTTGGCCCAGTAACTAGGCATGGGCTAGAATACAGACGGAGAGGTATCCCGGTCCCATATATCTGGCACCCTGCAAGTTGTATGTCCTGACTACGATGGCATCTTGCTTATCTTTCTAAAATGCCCATCCTTTCCATAGTAGCCACCATTACCGTGATAATGGTGGTGCATGTTCTTCTACCATAAATGCCTTAACCAACGTGCAAAGAGAGAAAATTTAAACCCTAATTAAGTACTAATCTACCACTAAAACTTTAAAAAAGAGCTTGGAATAGCATTTACTTACTTTCAAAACCCTCTGCTACCAAAGATATCAAAATCAAAACCTTCCTCCTTAATTTGCATTTTTTGAGAAGTAGCCCAAGGCTCCCCTTCCTTCTTTCTCGGGTTGCAATAAATGCCCTGAGAAGGAAGAAGGGAGGGGTCCTGCTATATATGTCTTGGAGCATTAGTAGGGCGACTCAATACACAACCACTCCTACAAATGGACGAGTGGAGGTAACTCGTATTACCAGCAGCCCCTGAAAAGTGAGGGGGGGGGGGGTTCAGGAGCAATTGATAATACCGGCCGCCTCTATTAATTTATTTGTAGGATCAGCTGGCTTAGTGGGGCTCAAGGGCTGCCACTATCGGGAGACGGTTGAGTCACTGGCCACCTATATTCTAAAAACCAGGGGCCTCTACAAATCGTTTTCGTAGTAGTGGACTAATTAAATAGTTACCACTTCTACCCTGCTAGCTTGATCATTATCCACCAGGTTTGGATAAATGATTATTAGAAATGAGAGAAAGAATAGAGAGGAAGATGTAGGCAGAGAAGAAGAGAGAGAGAAGAGGTGAGGGAGGAGGAAGAAGAAGCAAACAGCTCCTGAGCTCCACTTGGAGCTTGATGCTAGGTCGACCCCTGATTCGGATGTAGATAAACATAAGCATGTGAAATAGTGATAGGTAGTACTAATGGGATTGCAGCTGCAACTGCTGGTCCAACTACTCCAAGCTATTGCACTGTAGCAGCCAGAAGGTAACGCTACACAGCACAGCCCGGTGTGTCCAAACCGTCGCCAGGGTTCGAGGACGAAGATGTAGGAGTACGTTGTCCAGGCTTTGGACGGTCTGGATGAGAATCCGACGGCTGGAATTGATCGAGTGCAAAAGGAGCACGTATTAACATCCTTTCTTCTCGCCGAATATACACACACCCGTCTCAGGTTGACCAGAATATTTGATGGTTATTATTCCTATATATATCCCAGCAAAGCTGGTCATGGCCCAGATCCGAACGACTAGGCACCACCCGTTACGGCTCCTCGAGAAATCATCCACATTTTAGGGTGGTTCTCCCGTGTCGAATTCGTTGTAGTCCACGGTGCAGAGCCCGAAAGCTCGCGGCCTCGCGCTACAGTCGTGCCATTATACTATCGGCGTTCCTCTGTTTGTCTTGTTAACCTTTGCCGGTGGAAGTAAGGATCTGGTGAGCCCCCGAGGTGTCTTGTTTTGCTCCTCTAAATCTCTTTCTTCGGTTGTATCTTTCTTTCCAGGGTAGATAATAATAGAATTGGCAGAATGACAGGATTCCGTTTTGTTCCACTCTTATCATTTTTCTGGAGTGTCAATGCAGGTGGCGTTAGCAAAGTTTTTTTTTTCCAATTGATATTCTTCTGTTGGTATACTGAATAAAATTACATAGAAAATCTGCACAATAATGAAAATATGAATATATTTAGTCTGCTAGCTTATATAAGAAAGCAATATCGGACTTCTAATTAAATAAAAGCAATTGAAGATCAGTGGGGTTATGTTTGCTTAAGAAAGTTTCTTGTGTTTTTTCTTCAGACCTACCGACTCTAAAACCACTCTTTAGAGAAGCAGAATCCCAAATCCTTGTGAGACAGGGTCTTAGGCTTGCTTTGGTGTTCGTAGAAAAATCACCTTCATGTTGAATTTCATTAAAAATCATTAATGGCATGACTTGGCACAAATTGATGAGGACAAATAAAACATATCCAACACTGACGTAGATCCAGGCTTATCAGCTATGGTACATTGTTTTTCTCTCACAACAAATCAGCGAACAGTACTTTTCAACCTGACTTTTTAGCAAAGCGAACATGGCTAGTGTATGAGGAAATCCAGATGCCGTTCGCTAGCAGCAAATGGGCAGCGGACTCTGTTCTTGTTAATTTGACCTTAAAAAGAATGGTTGCAAATAAGAGAAGTGAGGGTACATGCTTCTCCCCTGCAGGCTTCATCTAACTTCTTTTGTTTGCTGGAGCTGAAATACAGTCCTCAAAAAAATCCCAAATCTTGTTTAATACAGAATTGGTAATCTAGTTGAATGTTTCTGCAATTATTTTGTAGGATGAGTTTGTTTAGAAGTCATTTATGCTCACTGGACAGTGGTGATGTTGAAGAATTGGCTGCTTCCATGATAACTGAGCTCATATATTGGCAGTCCCTTCGCAACAATGATAACGATGGAACTAAATGTAGTCTGATCTACAAGGTTCTGCAATGCATTCGTGCAGCAGATCCAAATGCTTATGAGCCAAGTGTCCTGTCTATTGGTCCTTATCACCACGGGGTTCCTTCATTATTGCCGATGGAGAAAGAAAAGTGGCTTTGTCTTGACTATGTTCTTAAACTGAACAGCAATAGAAGTTTGCATGACTACCTAGCAATTATTACAGAAGTACAGAGAGAAGCAAGAATCTGTTATTCAGATGATAACATAATGAATAGCAGAATGTTTGTGGAAATGTTGTTGCTTGATAGTTGCTTCATACTTGTATCCCTCAATGGGATTGGAGTTAAAACGCAAGAAGGTGTTCCTCAAGAAAGTTCTCAGGATCAGCATGTACTTACTGAGAATGCTACTAGAAAAGGCAAGGGGACAATGGTGGAAAGTACGCGTACCCTCTCATGCAGACCTGAGTATATTGCAGTGCAGATTGAACTAGAAAATGTTGACTATCATCAGGAGACCAAACAAGATAAAATGGAGACATACTATGGCCAGACCCAAGAAAATATAGACCAAGGTGAAGAATGGTACAATAGTTCTGCTGTGTATGACCTTTTGTTGTTAGAAAACCAAATCCCATTTTTTGTTGTTACAAAAATATATGAGCTTCTGGTCAACAATGAAAGAACTGCACATAGATTGCTTACTGATAACTTATCTAAATTTGTAGAAGGTATTCTCCTGCACTTTCCATTAGCAATTAAAGATACTAACAGGCCAAAGGACTTCGACCATTTGCTCCACTTGTGCTACATGTACTTCAAGCCTTCTCACAGTGCACGGAACAAGCAACAATTGACGAGAAGTATGGGTTACTTCCAAATTATAGTATTCCGGGCCTATAAGTTCTTTAGGAGCAATGTTGATTTACAGGAAAATGCAGAGAATCGACTATCTCAACCACACTCTGAAGCTATGTGTTCAATTAAGGAATTTCAGCGGTGGCGCAGAGCAGAACAATATCATGAAGCAGGAGTTGAATTTAAGGCGAGGGAGTTTGACGAACACAACCCGCACTCTCTGTTAGACATAGAGTTCATAGATGGAGTACTTCATATCCCATGTTTGCCAGTTGACGATAAATCTGCCACTCTTTTCAGGAATCTTATTGCTTTCGAGCAAAGTTGTCCTGCACTGGGTAATGACTTCGCCTCTTATATACATTTCTTGTGCCACCTTATTAGTGTTTCAGATGATGTTGCGCTACTTTCGCGGAAAGGAGTCATTGTGCACCAACTTGACAGTGATGAGGAGGTATCTAATCTGTTTGCTAGACTCTTGGAATACATCGTCTTTGATTTCAGTGGTGAGCACTACCTGAAGTCTTTGTGTCAGACTATGGAGGCACATTACCAAAGTCGACTAAATAGATGGATTTCGTGGTTACGGCACAATCATTTTGGTAACCCATGGTTAGGTTTTGCAGCTTTAGCATCAATTGTTATGGTGCTTTGCAGCGTAGGACAAACTATTTTTGCCTTCTTGTTTTACACGAATACTCCCTCCATCCCATAATAATACTCATTCTAGTTTTCTACTGTTGTCCTAAATTATTTATTATTCTCATTTCCAAAGCACTTTTCTCCTTTTCAATATATCTGCTATATCTCTATGTTTCTGCTTCTTGTTTTCCTATACACTATATTTTTTTACTGCTCTTTAATTCCTATACCTAAAGTTAAAACGACAGATAATATAGGACCGAGGCAGCATGTGATTTTCGTACCTACAATTTAACGATAGATCTAGTCTAGGATAAAAATTCACCTATGGTGAACTTTGTACTACTAATTTGTGTGACAGAGTGATCATATAGAAAAATAATGATATACTAAGAATAAATTAGAATCAATTGAAGAGGAAAACGTTCCATATGCTTACCATTTACAAATTAGGATACTTGGCAAAACATCAATTTAATCCATAATAGGTTCACACGAAGGTGCTAAAGAGTTTTGAAATATTGATGAGGCACCAAAAGGATCATCACTGCACTTATAAGAATTTTAAATTATTCGATTGCCTACTTCTTCTTGAGTATGTATAAGAAAGTACACAATCATTTTATATTTATTCTTGCAGAAAAGGGAAATTTTATTAAAAGCTCCAAACAAAATCTAGTATTAAGATAAGCTAAATTAGTGGCATGTTTGAAAGAAAATATGACAGGCCATGTGGCTTAAGAAATATTATCCCAAAATTGAGTATTGATATATTGCTATGATTAAGTTGTGATATTTTTTCGAGTAACAACGCATCAATTGTTGATGCCAAATATATTCATCGATTAAATATTGAGTTTTGAAAGAAAGAAAACTCAGGATCAATTCATTAAGCTTTAGAAAATAAGTACTAAACTAATGCCAGCCTTCCTATTTACTAAAGGCTTAACACTTATCTCATTTATAAGCACGCAAACTAATATGTGATTTAGTGGAGAGTCTCTAGTTTGATCCTGGGTATAGGTGAAAGGATCAAGATGCCTAAGATGGGGTTGAATTGGGCTAATTGAAATTTTCTCGCAACAATTAAGTCCTACCACTTAGCCTATTTCACCCCTTGTGCCTCAAAGTGTTCTTTATTTGTTCTGCTGCATAAAAGTTTGGACCCTAGGTTCTAATCCTACAATAGCATGACAATTCTAAGAATGTAAAGACATGGATATAATTGTTCAAATGTAAATGCTCAAAGTAAAGAGAGGGATAGGAACACGACGATATTTTTTCGAGGTATCGAAGAGTTAGCACTCTCCACCAGTCCTCGTTGGAGCACCCGTGCAAGGGTGTAGCCCCCCTCGATCCGTGCAAGGACCGAGTGCTCTCTACCAGCTAATTCTTTGTCTCTTTGACGTAGTGAATCGTCCACAACCGGTCACAAGATGAGTTGGGTCATCCACAAGCACCACCAGATGATCACTAAGCTCCTAATCACCACCGAGCCGTCTAGGTGATGCCGATTGTTGGTACTTCTTAGCATGACACTAAGAAGTACACTTGGTATTCAATTGTGACTTGGAAAGAATATATATAAGTTCTACAAGCGCACAAATATACCATTGTAGCACTTCACCCAGGAGTATTTCAGGTATCATTATTTATATTTTTACCTCAGGGAAGGACTGGCAAAGGAAATATATTAATAACTTGTACTCATGATTGATGAATAAACCAACCAACCTTCTACTCTAAACAGGAGTAAATCAAGAGAGAGGATAATATATATATGATAAATGAACACTCAGAGTACTCCATTTGATAGCAATAGCAAGACTAAGTATATACAATAGAGTAACTAATTCCTAAGTCATTCTTAATTACAAGTCAAAGCATACATTGATTGTGCAATTATACTTAATAATATGGCTAAAGATTAACTTTATATCTACACATAAAGGACATTACTAAGGAAGATCAAGAACAGAGCCTGACATGCATCGCAACCACGTCTTACTGGACCTACAAACGGGAGGTGGACTACAAAGGACTCAACGAGGCTATGACCCTCTTGATCGACCACACAATCCGGAATGTAGGGTGCATCCGTAGGTAAACAACGTATAAGCACCATGCTTACACAATATCGACCACTCACCCCACACGTGCATAGGAGTGAGCTCTTTGCGAACTTATGCATAAACATAATGATAATTCTAGCTATACTAAGTATATAATCAAAGTAGACTATGAACATTGTCGGGTATCGATATTAGGCATACCCAACCAAGGGCATTAATAGCGTGTCAACTATTAAGTTGCCTAAGACTTAGGGCCAGTTTTCGCCTCGCCCGACCCTTGCGCCCCGTTGGGAACAATCTCCGCCTCGCCCGACCCTACAGCGTAAGCACGGGAGCACCCGACCCCCCTTTGGCGTACTTCCGCCTCGTCCGAGGGATAAGTAGGGACCTCTAGCAAGGCGGGAAGCCACATGGGCCCCCACCACAGCGCCCATTCTCACTGATGGGACAGACACGACCATACACAGTAAACGGGAGCATGGGAGCCACGTTACGATTCAACATGACTCCAATCATTCCACAACGCATCGCCCATCCACAGCAGCATGGGAGCCATGACACGACCATACACAGCAGCAGAAGTAATAGAAACTATGCTACCTAACTCCCTCTCTACACAAATCTAGGCACACGCACCGCCCATCCTCAATGACACAGAAGCACACAGGATAAAGTGTGGCCACAACGCGTTGCACCAGCGGATGGAAAGGCCAAAAGCTCAACGCCCATGACGCCTCTGTGCTACAGGATAAACTGCTCACACCGAACAAGGAGGAAGACGGCCACACCCAAGGCCACCTTTTTTATTTTTCTCTTTCGTCTTTTCCCCATTTCACATTTTTACCACAAATGTAACCTGAGCCCTCCCCTTGGGAACTATAAAAGGGGAGCCAGGGGCCACATCTAGGGAGAGGTCGATTAAGTCACACCTCACTGAGCCAACGTCCAAGAACACACACACCCCACCAAAGAGACCTAGGATCCATTCCCTCTCTCGACAGCTTGTAACCCCTACTACAAGCACTTTAGTGCAAGGCAACACGAGCAGCCACATCACCCACTGGACGTAGGGACATTCTTGCCTGAACTAGTATAAACCCTTATGTCTGTATTGCACACCATCCGAGCCTAGACGCGCATATACAAATTCACCTGTCTTAGTGTCTAGGACGTGGTTCTAGACATCGAAAGTTGGCGCGCCAGGTAGGGGCCTACTGCGCGTCACGATCCGCTTCACCAGGCTTCGGATTGCTGATCACTGCGTTCGCTTCACTCTGGGCTCCCACATCCGGTTTGGGAGCCTGGATTTTCTCTGCTTGGGGATGGATCATGATCTGGTCCTACTCCCCCCTTCCGTGCCGATCGACCTTGTGTCCCCATCAGGTTCCGACGAGCATGTCAGAGACCTAGATCCCACCGGTGTGGAGGGGGAGTGCGTCCTACCATCCCCTACTGAGTCACCCGACTCACCTGCTAACATCGACTCCATCATCGAGTCAATGGATGGTCTTTGTCTGTATGCCAACGAGGCACAGGCTTCTGGGGGTGCTCAGCCGCATGGTTTGGACTACCCAAGGCTGGAGCGTCAGCTTGACGCCATCCTGGGACCCCGCTCATTCTAAGAGGATCTCCATCACCTCTACTTTGTCTTCGCTAACGCCTTGTCACAGCTCTTCGGGGGATCACCTACAAGCTGGCCACTACAGACGGCAAAGTTTTCACCAACGCTTGGAACATCGAACAGCTACATCGCTTCTACCCTTAGATTTCCAAGTTGTACACATGTTTGATCTCAAAAGAATAAGAAGAGTGCTCACTGTTTCTTACTCTATCCAACTCTGAGTGAGACCCGACCCTATGTTTGGATAGGGTCGGGCCTCCCTCGGGGGCTGAAAGGGGGAACCCCCCAACGCTGCAAATTTTTCATAATACTTTTTTTTTAAATTTTTGTACCCGAGCCCTTACAGCGTTGTTTAAGAAAGCGGACATTTTAGAAGGCGAAGAGCCTCTCGGGCCGGATCGATCAGATTGTGAGAAAACTACACCCCGACGGTTACGGTGCCTTTGCTCACCAATCTTGGCCCAAGGGGTCAACTCGCACTTCTAAAAAAGCCATGAACTTAAACACAATGTGGGGATTGGGCAATCATTCAAAAAAATTTATGAAAGGTTACCCACCTGAGCCCTCCGACGGCAACTAGGAAATGCGGGTGCGTTAGAGCACGAAAGTCTCTCGGGTCAAGTTAATCAGACTACGAAAGGCCTACGCCTCTATGGCTACGGTACTCTCACCCATTAACCCTGACCCAGGGGATCAGACTCGACTCTAAACACCGTAGTCCTAGGCGCACTACGAGGATCGGGACAAACATGTAAAAACTTAAAACAAAAGATAATTGCAAGTTTTTCAGGGGCCCTGAGGGCCACATGCATGTCAAGTATCCTAAGTTTTTACACGGGCACCTCGCCCGACACCTTTTTATAGCTCCAGGGGCGAAGGGACGATCTCATCTTTGAACTTGGCCACTAGGGTCTTCACCGGCTCTAGCACCTCCTCGTTGATGGCGTGGTGCTCCTCGTCGGGGGCCTCAACATAGCCCTCACTGAGCGCCTTCAGGTCAATCTTCTCGTAGTGGGACCTAAGATGGCAAGTGCACGGTGCACCCTAAGGTGAAGCGCCTCCTTCACTTGGGTCTAAATCTGCTTGAAGGCGACCTCGAGACAACTCTGCAGCGAGCTACTCCTGGGGCGCACCTGGACCGCCCCGAGGGCATCGCACGCTAGCCTGATGGTGGCGCATAGCTCAGAGTGCTCGTGTTGTTCCATCTTCAGGGCCTCTCGCACCGACAAAAGCTCCGCATCCACCTCGGCAAGCTTGCCCTTCAGCCCTGATCATTGAAGGGATAAGGAGCAGATTACGAAAAACCCAACGATGGACGGGTAAGGGTACTTACCTTCTAGCTCCTGGACCTTGGCCAAATCCCACTGACACCCTTGGGCCACCGTGGCTCAGAGGGACTACACCTCGGGCTTCAGCTAGTGGTTCTCCTCGGCAAGCCGAGAGGCCGCAAGCGTGGCACCCTTCATCTGGTCCTCTATGGTGTTCTTCTCCCTCCAAGCTATGATGCATTCTTGGTGAGCCTTGTTGCGCTCACCAAGAGCATGCTCATGCTCATGGCAGATGGATTCAAGCTCAGACTGGAACTGCCCCGAGGCCTGCAACAGCTCATTGTGCTCGCTCTTCACCTTTTGTGCCTCCTCCTGGTCTTACGAGCACGCTTGATTAGGGCCAACAGCTTCTCCCCCATCTCCTTGGCATCGGTATCGCCTCCTCATGACAGATATGAAGATCCGCCATTTTGCTGTTGAGGTCAGCCATCCTTTGCTAGGCCTCCGCAAGCCGCGCCTCGGCCACGGTGGTTCTCCATGCTTCCTCTGACTGGTGTCCCCATGAGCCCTGCTCGCGACGGAGAAACTCTAATTTCGCCCGGCTCCGTTCGAACAGTGCCTGCACAAGGGGCCACATCAAGGTCACAAAAAGAGGAGAAGAATGAATGATAAGCATTCATCTATCTCGATGTACCTGGCCAGCCAGGCAGATATCGTCATGCAGGGTGGACAACGCTGAGGATAGGGTCTGGTTGAAGGTCTAGCACCCCGTCAGAAGGTGGTCCTAGTACCCTTGCTCCTTGACGTCGTCCAGTATGAAAACTGGCGGCGCCCCCGGTTGGTTCCGATCCGACCAAGTGAGGTGCGGACCGCCCCACTGGTAGGGATCTCACCCTACCCACATGAGGGCCATGGACCCCCTCGACACGGGAGGGCTAAGCCACCTTGGCCAAGACGGATGGCTTATCGGATGAGACCGACACCACATCCATCTTAGCGACATCGGGCTCGCGTGACGCTACCTCCTCTGCCTGGGACCCTCCTCCCGCAGCAGACCCCACCTGAGCTAAGGGGTCCTTGGGCATGGCCTCCTTCATCGCCTCCTGGGCCCCGGCATTCGTGCCCGCTCCTGCGGTCGATCCTGACGCCTCTGCCGTCGAAGGTGGTGCTGCCGCACTGTCCTGGGGGAGCGCCCCCTCGAGAGCGGGATTTGGCCCGTACCACGGCAGCTTCTCTAGTGCCGCCATCCCTACCTGGATGGACTTCTCTACCTCTACTTCTGAAAGTGCCACCCCGGCTGATGGGGTGGGGTTAGGCAGAGGTGAAGCAAGGGCGTCTAGCACCTCATGTCCCTCTATGGCCGCAAACGCTGGAGGGACACTGCCGGCCATCCCCGAGGCAGAGAAGTCCAAACCCAGCACACTACCAGCTGAGACCTGGACTTGCCGCCTCAGCGCCTTTCGTGGCACAAGCGGGGGGACGTCGGACTGAACCCTCCTGCAAGAATGACAGGCATCAGCATTTGCAAGCCTTAGCGTAAACGAACAACATAGAAAGACACTTCTTACCTCTGCGTTGTAGGACGAGGGTGTTTCCATGATAGCTTGCTAGGGCCTGACCCCGCTGTTATAGGTCAAGGCCTCTTCCCGGTCACCACCATCTTGGCTGCTCTAGGCTAAGGGGGTGGTGGCGGCGACCCCATCGTCTCCTGGGTTCAGGATTCCTCTGTGCCCTCAGGGTGGGCCAACCCCTGCGGCCTCGGGGGCTCCCCCTCCGCCCATTGCCATGGCTCCCCTGAGGTCAAGGTCCTCTAGCTCACGACATAGCAGTTGAGCCTGCGGTGTCCACCCCTCAATCGAGAGGGACGACCCCCAGGCTATTCCCCCTCCTCGGCCATGGAGTCTAGCCAGTCGTACTAGTGGACCTCCTCGTCATCGTCGTCATCCTCATCATCGCTCGACTCTTCCTCTTCTTCTCTGGCCTCCCACTGCATCTTCCAGTGCTTTTTGTGCTCCTCCTTCCTCTTGGCCTTGCAAGCCTTCTTGTTCTTATCTTCTTCCTTCTTCTTCTTCACCCCCTCGGCGTGAGCCCGATTCCGTGCCCTCTAGATCACGTCCTTGGGAAGTGGTGGGTTGAAGTCAGGGACCAAGCATAGATTCCCTTGTAGTCACTCGAGCCCCGGTCAGACAATGGAAAGGGAACTCGAAAAGGCCCAAGGGAAAAGGAGGAAGGGAAGAGTGGGGGGCGCTCACCATCTCAATGAAGCCATCGTCGGGACGCTTCGGCAGGTGAACATCGAGGGCGGTATCGGAAGGAACACTCCCAAGCATCGACTTGATGTGCTTCCTGATCTCCTCTTGATCAAGCTCCCCCATCATGAGCATAGTCCCCTCGAGGGGTGCATTAGGCACCATCTCATCCAACCGGTGTGCTCGCTGCATCAGCGACAGCACCCTCCTCTTGTGGAATGCGGCGATGACCCTAGTCCCAGTTATGTCCTCATTCACTAGACATTTGACCGCCTGGAGGAGGGTGTTGATCTTCTCTCTATCACCGACAATGGGACCGTAGGCCCAGCGCACTGGTGCTTCTTCAAAGTAATGACTGGTGTACGGAGGAAGGGGCGCGTCAGCGTCGCTCCTGAGGTAGAACCACCTCTTGCCACCCCTTGTTCGATGATGACCCCTTCATGGTGATGTACCCATTCGCCTGGTTCTAGTGGAGCTATATCACATAGCTACCGATGTGCACCAGCACCGTCTCGCCCCTACTCACTATCTTGAGGAAGACGGAGGCGTAGAAGTAGTACTTCCACAGGGCAAAGTTGGGCTTGATGCCCAAATAGCCCTCACACAGGGTGACAAAAACTGTGATCTATAGAATCGAGTTGGGGTTGAGATTCTGTAGCTCAATCCCATAGTAGTGCAGGAGCCCATGGAAGAAATTGCTCGCAGGCATCCTGAACCCCCGCTCATGGAAGTGCGCAAAGCTGACGATGTAGCTGGCAGGAGGGTTCGACTCGTCTTCGTTGCTACGGATGATCCACTCCGGTTGTGTGGCGTTCATCATCGGATGGAGGAGCCCATCCTCGATGAGCCATGATGTGATCTTATTAGTGAAGCCAGAGTGGCCCCACGGATCCATCGAGAGGGGCGAAAAAGCACTCCGGCAACAACGGCGGTGGCGGTGGCTACAGGGTGAGTTCTCAATCTCTCTCTCACTCTTTGTCTCTTACTTGCCGAGGCACATGGGAAACGTGAACGCGAGGAAGGCAAAAAGCAGAGGTGTGCAAGGGTAGGGAAAAACCACTAGGTTAAAAAGAGGGGAGACGAAGCGATTCGAGACCCCAACTGCCCGCATTAATTGCGGCCATAGAAATGTCTCACCACATCCTAGATATCTCGGTTACCGTGCGCATGCCTCCTACAAGTCTACCTTGTCACCTCTCACTGTCCTCCTCACATACCGTGCCTGCTGTTATCCCATCACCGCACGAGGCTCAGGCGCATCCCTGCCCCACGGGCTGATCATAGGCCTTAGCAGGTAAGGATAGGATACGAAGCTATAAATGCTCCTACGACCCAATTACGGTCCAGGGGTTCGAAGGCTAGCCCACCGTGGGTTCGACAACCGCCTTAGGACACTTAGAGTCAGGGATGGTGAGGAATGGGCACATTGGCGGCCAGTACCCCAGCGCACGGGCACCGAGGGCATTCTAACCATGTTTGAGTTCTGATGGACGTCCGATTCATGATATTCCTCGGTGAAAGGCAGCGAGCCCTCGGGGCTGATTGGATGGCCTCGAGAACTATGTGAATCAGCCATCGGGAGTTTGGAGTGCGTCACCAGCTTGACCACTAGTCACCGCCCAGCAGATGGGACCGAGACTCCACTCTGACCTACCCGCAATAGCTCACCGAGCGCCATGGTTCATCCAATGAGGATAGCATGGTTTGGCTCACCCCCTCCTTTCCATGGAGGAACGTGTGAGGGGCCAAATCAAAGATGAGTGACCTCCCGATCGGACCCTTGCATCGAGCAAGGGCTCGGGGGCTGCGACTCGCAACCACGACCCAACGAACGGTCACCCCCACACGACATTGCTAAAAACACACAGGAACTTGCATTAACAAAGAACATGTTTCATTAAAAGATGACAAGTCTTTTTACAATGATACTTCTAATGCAAAATGCGAGAACCTATCCTAGGCAGAGATCAAGGCAGCCTCGGCATCAACATCCTTGGAGTCAGGCAAAAGTGCGCCAGCTAGTAGGGCTCAACCTTGATGTTGGCTGTTGCTCTGGGTCCCAGGTGCTCGGTGGCCTCCTCCACGATCCCCTCGGTAGGGACCAGGTTGATGACGGCGTCGGCTGCCTCGTCGAAGTCCTCCCGAGACCCATCATGGTCAGCCAGCTGCTAGCCCTCTGGGAGCTCCACCAAGTGGTGGAGCACGTGCCTCGAGCGCACCTGCACCACCGTCAGGGCCACCTAGGGCTGGACAAAAAGCTCATTAAGCTGGCTCGATGGCTTGGTATAAAAGTGCTCTGATTGGACTCATTTATCTTTTAAAATGAAAATGACTTGATTTGGAACGACTTTCAATTTCGGCTCGGCTCGTTAGGCTCGGCTCGTTAGGCTCGTTGTGAAGTTGGGTCTTAAACAATGCAGAAAATAATGATTAATAAGATTATACCAATTTCTAAAAAAGCTCGAAAAAAATTACGGTTGGCTCGATATCCAGCCCTAGGGCCACCGCTGCCCCGTGATAGATGCCGAGCTCCACCACGTCCTTGATGCGGTTGGGAATGTCCAGGAGGCGCTCCTCCTGGTCCCCGCCTAGGCGTGGATGTACCCTACCATGGCATCTATGGCCTCCCGGATCCCCAGCAGCTCTGCCTCTGGCTCTGCTCAACATACGAACACGATGAGTAAGAGAAACAAATGCAAGCCGTCAAACTAGAATGATGGATGGAGAACTCATCGGCCACTTAGCTATCAGTAGCCACCTGCTGGTCTCGGACGGCCTGCATTTCCCGTTCTACTGCCTCGAGAGCAGCTTGGGAGACCTCTAGGTACCTCTTGAGCCTCTCCACCTCCGTCTCCACCGCCATGGCCGGGGCGGTGTCTAGCAATAGCACCGGCTTCGAAGACACTCCCAAAGGCGAGCACCTTTCGCATCCACCATCGAAAGACAACCCCACTCCCATCAGGCGGCACTGCATAGACCACCCATCTCCGAACGCGTCATCGGTAGGGCGCTTGCCTAGATCCATCATGAAAGTAGAGAGAGGATGCCACAGCGATAGGGGAGCAAGAGGTTACTGGTTGGTAAGTGGAACTAAGAAGAGCCGATGGGCTCCCACGCCCCACCAGCCCCTGCATTTATAGAACCACACGAGAAAGCCAAACGGGCACTGGTTGCCTAGCTCCCTACGCACGCAAGAATCTAGGCACCTCTCCACCTTCCCATGCACTGGGATGCGAGGCGTCGTAATAACCGCAACCCGGCGCAATGCCTTGTCTTCCCCAGGTGTGTAACACCCCAGGTGTTTGGCTTCCATAGATTGCATTTTCATTTCATGAACATGTGCATCATTTATCTCATCATGCATTTGTTGCTTGAAACATGTGTGTGCAACATTCTCAATTGTGCTTGTTGCATAAATGACTGCTTGTGAATTATACTTAGTGCAACATGTGGATGCAACATGAGTTTCTCATACCTTGAAACATGTCAATATTGCTAGGGTAACATGCCAAGTTTTAACTTGCAACAAAGTCATGAAACATGTGAAACATGGTGTTACAACATATGAGAGATGTGATTGTTTAGTTTGTTTCAACACATGTAGTACTTAGAAGTTGGTGTAACAATTGTGTAGAGTGGTTAATTATGGTCTAACACACCTTAACTACACTTAGGGTAATTAGTGGAGCACTGTTCATGTGGACCAAAATGACTAATTTGCCCTCTAGGTGATGTTTGACCTTGAGATGACCTATAGAGTTCCCTAATTTGATTGATTAAAAAGTGTAACCTAGAGATCTTGCATGGATGTGCACCCTTTACCATAGTTGTAGCAAATTTATCAAGGAACAAAAGTTTCAATATGGCCATCTCATGAAAGTGGCTGGGAAATGCTCAAATAGGGCCCACAAGTCAGTTTGAAGTGCTGTTCCAACACTTAGAAAATTTTCCTAAGTCCTAATGCAGTCATAGTTTCATGTACCCCACTTTAGGGCTCTGTAGTTCCAAATCTAGGCCAAACTAGCTCGAGTCCATATTGACAAAATTGGAGACCTAACGTAGCTCTACAAGTTTGCTAATATCACCTATCGCTAACTCGAGCTAGATTAGGAGTTTTGGATCATCAAAATTCAAGTTTTAGTCGGGATGGAGGACTGCATGGAAGGGGGGTGTAGCCTTAGTGACCGACCGTCGTCAGGCACAGCGCGCCACTTGGCATTCGTAAACCGCCGGTCACCACACGCGTCGGCTCGGCTGCGTTGCAGGAGCACCATGACCTCCACCTCACCCTCGCCCGTCCACCTTGCCTCTCGGCTCTGTCTCTCTCCCTTATTTCTTCTCACGCGCACTCTGCTCTCTCTGCCTCGACGGCCGTGCCCCACCACCACACCACCGTGCCATCGCATCGCTGCCCTAGCCAGTGCACCCACAACCCTGCTTTGACCCCCTCTACACCGTCGTCCTCTTCGTTGAGCCAATACGAGAAGGTATGGGGCGCATTGCCTATTTTGGATCTTGCCGTAGCGGGGCTCCACCATGGCTGCCGTCAAGTCGAGCTCACTGCCGGCTTCCTCTCTCTCTTTCCTTCATCTCCTTTCTGTTAGCATTAGCTGAGGTCGTAGCCTAGGTGGTTGCATGACGCTACGACGTGTCGTAGCCTCGTCGGAGCTGAACGTGATGGCTGCTGCAGCCGTGCTCACCGCTCTGTGTTGATATGCACATTGGCGGCTAGGTTCATGGGGTCCGTTAGAACCCTAGGTAGCCTTGTTCGCTTCGCTAGACCACCGTGGAGCCGTGGCCGTCTTTTTCGGGGTCGATTAAGGCCTAAGCACGCCGGCGCACCACCACCGGAACGTCGTCATCCGCCATTACCAGCGACGTGCCCTTCCAGTTAACCTTAGGAGCACCAAAGCGTACCGCTAGGTGCAGACCGGTGAGGCGAGCATGATGGTGCACTTGGTTTCGCCAGCCGACTCGCCGGCGGCGAGCTTCGTCGTCGCTCCTCCCTCCCCTATCCTCGTGCATCTGACCAGCGGGCCCCCACTATCAGCGCTCAGGCGGGCGGGATCAGTTCATGGGCCGCGTTGTGCCATCGGGCCGCCCCAGCAGCGGGGTTTGGTTTTTATTTTTGTTTTTGTTTTTATTTTCCTTTATTTACAGATTTGTTTACAAATTTGTAAAATGTATATCTCGAGTTCTAGGGATCCAAATGCGTTGGTTCAAATTTTTTGATACTCCTTGTGTAATCTTGTTCTTATTAAAAATATAAAATATGCCATGTTCTGTTATGAAAAATAGATTTACTAATTATCTCTTTTAATCATGTGGGAAATAGGGGTAATTATATCTTTTTCTTTGTAGCTCCAAATGGCATGGAATTTTTATGGTGTACTTTTCCTATCATGAGTAGCTTGTAGTTAAATTTTCATGCAATTTGGACACTATATGTAGGAGTTATGTGTTTCTCTTGATTGCATGGATGGGTCTTGTGTGAATTTTTATAATTTTTCTGTAGATCAAGTAAAGGTGAAATTGGGTGAGTGTTGTTCTTATGCTAGAAGGATGTTATAAAAAATATGAAATATGTAGTTTGATACTTTTCAATAGGGTTTCCTATTTATACTAAAAATGGACATGGCATCTGTTATTTTTGATACAACAAGTTTTGCTTGTCCAATTGCTTTGAAATTTTTATGGTAGTCTATGTGAAGCATGAGGTAGCTACTATAATTTTTGTAGATTTTCCTATATAGTTTTACTATATGTTGCCTTAATCACCTAATTAACTAAATAAATTAGAAAAGGATATTAAATAATTTATATGGAAGTTGGCACTATACTTTATGATGTTCCTTTGATATGCACAACAAGTTAGTAAACTTGGTTTGGTCCAATTCTGCTTTTGCATCATCACTAAATATTTAATTTAGTAAATCTGCCATTTCTGGATAGATTATGAGAGACTGTTAATTACCCTATGAAAATGATGATTTCATGTCTTGGGGTTTATAACAAAGTTGTTTTCAATTTCATGATCTAGCTGCTGTTAAATTTTGGTAGCATTTGTCCATGTAGTTTAGAAACTACAGCTGTTGTAAGTTGGGTTCAGAGTTGAATTGCTCTTAGTCTACACAGGACAGATTCTGTGTTTACTTGAATTCGACTTGGTTAACATAAGAATCATACTTTGATGTTTATAAATGATTTGTGTAGAATTTCATAATGTTTCCAGAATGTCCTCTTGCAAGTCATTTGAATTTGTAGAACTCCTGCTATGAGTGATTTAATGAACTATTCTATGCACGTGAAACTTGTAACTTTCTGTGATGAATGTCTTTACTATTATAAGCATGTTGTGATGCAAATAAACACTTAAGTTGATTAATATAAGTTTAGGTGCTGGTGTTAGGCCTTTAACTGAAGATGAACATCTTTATCTTAGGTTATGCAAATTAGGTAAGTGTGATCTTGTGCTCCCAATTCAAAATAGATACATGTTTTAAAGTGATTTGAATAGAGCTATTAGTACTCAGTAAACGAGTGTCTAGTGATGTTGGTTAAGTACTTACTTACTGTTATCCATTCATCATGAGCATCATGTTATTCCTTATGCATTCATGGTATTTATCTTGTGCATATGCATGCAATAGGTGTTCTGGAGGGAGTCACGCTTCTGGAATTCGAGAAGAACCCAGAGGAGCAAACCTCAGAGTAGGAGGTGCAGGCCCTTGAAGAAGCAGTAGAAGGAGACGTAGTGGAGTGTCCGGACCACACGCCCTGTAACTTCATGAAAGGCAAGCCCTGGAGCATTATAAGCCTCCTAATTTCTAAAATGCAATTGAATTATTATTGTTATATTTTGTTGCATTAAGTTTAGGTGTTGGATGAAAACACTTGCTGCATTGGTTATCCAATCTTTGTCCAGATATTGATACCCTGAATCCTAAGTAGCTCAGGCTCGTGTAGTTGCTTAGCCCTGCTTTAATGTAGTAGAAGTCAGGTGATTTCCTATCACCTGCGAGTTATAAGAATATACATGTGGCACGGTTGGCTATCTTTACTATCATGGAAAAGAACCTATCTTAATTTGAAATAAAGACCGGGCGGAGGCTTGCCGGTTTGCAGTGACTCCATCTGTGTCAATTAAGAACTGATTCTTGGAGCCTTTCCTATTCTTGTTGAACGCATGCCTCTCTCTTAGTTGGCCGGGTCTGGGACCGACCACTAAGCCGACTAGCTCAACTCAGGCCGGGCTCTAGCAATTATAAAGTACGCATCGAAAGGGAGCCGTAGGTATGAGTCCAAGGGCAGGTGATTTAAAAGTCCTAATCGTCCTGGTAGATGGGTAATCCCTGAGAGTGCTGGCGCTGACCGAACCCGTGAAGTTAGTTCCTAAGTTGTACCAAAGGTGACCCACAGCTACCCTTGCAAAGTATGCCAGGGTGAGAGTTAGGAATACCCCTCAGCTAAGTTGTAATTCGATTCGAGTCGCCGTCTCTCACCAGTTATTGAGAACTTGACGGGCTTATCTCCAAAGTAGATACACTAAATAACATGATGGTTTAGGAATGATGATATGATATTGATAGCCTTATTATACTTGCTATGGTTAATATTATTTGCTCCTAATAAGTGAGTGCTCTAGTACAGGTGCTAATCTAGTTGACAGGTTAATGATGATGAACTTGATGCTAAGTTTAAATGGGTTACTTATGCTCATAAGCTCTTTTATGCAATTGTGTCAAGCTAGCCCACCTTATAAGCCTTGCATGATCCTTGGTGTCCTTTATTTCTAGTTTTTGATGGGTAAGTCTAGCTGAGTACCTACTCGTACTCAGGGTTTATTTTCCACCGGTTGCAGATGACCAGTTCTACTTTGGTTGCTGCAAGTATTGCCTCCTCCCTGCTGGAGATGAGGATTAGATCGTCGGGCATGATCTCTGTTAGTTATCTTACTTGAGATGCTTTTGTTGGACATGACTACTCCTGGCAATGTATTAAAACCTATGAAGTTATGTATGAAACTATGTTGCTTCCGCGAAACAAACTTGGTTTGTAATATTTTATTTGAACTCCGATGGATGTAATCTGTATGCCACTTGTGAAATGTTGTAACAAATGATGTGTTGTGTTGAATCACTATGATCTTGGTTTGTATGTCGAAAGTTGTTTGAAATCCTTCGAGATTTTTGGACTACCGGGATTATGGGAGCTTAAGTACAGGAATTTGATCACTTTAGTGATTGTTTTTGTACTTACATTCTTATAATTTGGTTGGTTCTATTACAAGGTGAGTCCACTAGATTTAAAGCCCTTGAAGGGATACCTTATCCCTCCAAGGCCTCGAGGGCTACACCCGGCGGGTGCACTCGCGCGCACCCCCTAGATGACTTCCTTCAAACCAAACCAGCAACAACCACCCATGCGTACTCGTCCTCAAGGCTCTAAAGGAGTGCTCCACTCCTCCACAAGCTCGGGGGCTACTATCAAGTATCGATATTAGGCATACCCAACCAAGGGCATTAATAGCATGTCAGCTGTTAACCTGCCCAAGACTTAGGGCTAGTTTCCACCCCACTCGAGCCCCCATGATGTCATAAAAGCGCTCGACCCTTGCGCCCTATCAGGAACAATCTCCGCCTCGCCTGACCCTGCAACGTAAGCACGGGAGCGCCCAACCCCCCTTTGGCGTACTTCCGCCTCACCCGAGGGACGCGTAGGGCCCTCTAGCAAGGTGGGAAGCCGTGTGGGCCCCACAACAATGCCTATTCTCACTGATGCAACGGACACGACCATGCACAGTGAATGAGAGCATGAGAGTCGCGTTATGATCCAACATGACTCTGGTCATTTCACGATAACGATGATCATACCTCTACAGCAGCAGAAGTAATGACAACTATGCGACCTAACTCCCTCTCTACACAAATCTAGGCACACGCACCACCCATCCTTAATGGCATAGAAGCACACTAGACAAAGCGTGGTCACAGCGTGTTGCACCAGTGGATGGAAAGGCCAAAAGCTCAACGCCCATGATGCCTCTGCGCTATACGATAAACTGCTCACACCGGATAAGAAGGAAGATGGCCACACCCAAGGCCACCTTTTTTGTTTTTCTCTTTCATCTTTTTCCTATTTCACCTTTTTACCACAAATGTAACCCGAGCCCTCCCCTTGGGAACTATAAAAGGGGAGAAAGGGGCCACATCTAGGGAGAGGTTGATTAAGTCACACCTCACTAAGCCAACGTCCAAGAACATAGACACACCCCACCAAAGAGACCTGGGATCCGTTCCCTCTCTCAATAGCTTGTAACCCCTACTACGAGCACTTCAGTGCAAGGAAACATGAGCAACCACAACACCCACCGAACGTAGGGACATTCTTGCCCAAACAAGCATAAACCCTTGTATCCGCATTGCACACCATCCTGGCCTAGACGCACAGATACAAATTCACTCGTCTTAGTGTCTAGGACGCGGTTCTAGACACCGACAAACATAATAACTAAGAACATGAATAATATTAAGAACAATGTCATAGCAAATGTATCAAACATATGAAATCTAAAGGATACAAGGGGCTTTACCAAGCCAAGCTCTTGACAAGATCAGGAATCCAAGCAAGGAGCTTGCCTCTCTCTAGATCTAAATTAACTAGCTATGCCTATGAAATATTTGTGGAGCTCTGAGGTTCTTCTTCTTGATCTCTAATTTCTAAGGATGCAGATGGTTCTAGAGGAGGAGGTATGGGGGCCTTATATAGGGGCAACCAGGGGTCCTGTGGGCCCATGAATCCATGGCAACATCAAATCCGAGCCCTTGATACGAACTGACCTTGAGCAACAGCGTAGATTGAACCTAGGAGGCAGTGGAGAACCAGCATTCAAAGCGAAGACTGATGGTGGGCCAGGTGATGCCAACCGACCTATAGGTGGAGCCGGTCGGCCCCACTATTGGCATCTCTTAGCATTGCTACTAAGAACAGGCTTAGGACCCATCCCTTGCAATGACGCCAGAAATGTTGTGCTGGCATCCCCTAGCAAGGATACTAAGGAATGCCAGCCGATATGTCTATATAATTACAGATAATGTCCGCAATCGCACAGATCTATCGTTGTAGCATTTCACCCGGAAGTATTTAGGGTATTGTTATTTATATTCTGCTGAAGAAGGCGGTGATAACAAATGGTCTGACATGTGTATGAGCAAAGCACTTATGTATGCATAATATCTAGATGATCATAACAGGGGTAAGCATATAGTTCTTAAGATAGTGGGCACACACACAAATACACCTACACCTAATCTAGTCAAGTGCTCCTAACTCTCAAGAATAAGAATAAAAGAATGTCCTAATGAGTAGTAGAGGGTTATAATATAGTTAGTATGCTATGAGCTAAGTTAACATATATGCTCACAATATAGTGCTAAGTATGTGTGTATTGGATCGGGAGACTACCGACTACTGGTCTGCCAACATCCCCAAATAGCATATTTACGAACTCCTACACCCTAGCCGAACGTGGGGGAATACAAGGGATGGACAGGGCTATCACCACCTGCCCACCTACCACTCGACCATGGACTAGGCATGCAAACACCCACCACTACATACCCGGGCACCACACCTGCATATATATTAACAACCCTAGTTCCCCTGGGTCCCCAACCCTACGGATCGATAGGTAAGAGACTAGGATGTACCTAAAAGCATGATGAACCACCTCCTGACACACAAGTAGCTCTACTCATGACACATATGTGAGTGTAGCACCTAGGTTAGCTTAGCATATGAACGATATGTAAACTATAGACTAATCTACACATCACAAATATACTAAACAAACCATACATAACCATATATGAAATACTCATAACACATGGACTATAGACTAGTACACATGTCATGAACATCTCAATATGACTATACTCTAGTTCATAGCAACAACTATATGAATATAAGAACAAGACGGTATGATAGAACATGATGATCATAAGGTAGAAAGAATCCAACTTTATTCTCACCAATATTCCACCAAGGAGTCAAGCTCTCTTTGTAGCTTCTCTACTTCTCTTTCTACTTTCCTAATCTAACCTAGCTAAGTGAGAGTGAGGTAGAGGGAGAGAGGGAGCTCCTTGAGCTAGAGGGAGTGAGGAGTGAGAGAATGTAGTGTGGTGTGTTGAGTGTGTTGTGTGAGGGGTGTGTGCCCTCCTTTATATAGGAGTGAGTGAGGAGGCGCCCGGGGCTAGGTTCACTGAGCCCACACCGGCATCGTCCTCTCCTTCATCAATACTGTCGGCACGACGAAGCTGCGCCCGAGAGGCGGTGGGGGTGGTGCAGCCGCGCCCCAGGCTCGGCCCCCCTCCAGCCCATCTTCATCCAGTAGCTCCTCCCTTGGCCCAATAGCGATGTGACATGGTGGGCTCGGCCTGGTTTGACTCTGAGGTGGCCTGCTCCTCTTCTCTCCCTTAATACGCTTTCCAGAAAAGCGCATTGTTGCTCCTGTTTTGCCTATTTCCGTCCCTATTTCTGCATTCCTGATAATTTGAGGGTACAACTAGAAACAAGGCATTATCACATGTATATGTGTGTATTCATGTTTATTCCTTCCTTTTAGTTGTATGTTGGCGGTAAATATCTGTCGATAATGACCGCCAACAAATTCCCCCAAGCTTACCCTTTGCTCATCCTCGAGCAAAAGCTAAGACGTTGGTTGTTGATCAGGACTTGCTACAATGCCAATTATATTTCAAATATGTATAGTTTATAACAAAGTTTTCTACCTCAATTTGAATGAATTGGCTTACTTGCTTACCCATATATTACCTTGCAACATGTGGAGCTTTTTGGCTTTCCCCAGTCTTGGGTAGTTGCAAGACAGAATAGATAAATAGACCTGCTTATCATTTGTTCTTTCGATTGACTATCATTCCGGAGGTTTTGAATGTTTTTATAAGAAAATGTAGTTCCTCAAATGATACACTCAATCACTCAAAGTGTATGTGTTTTCCTTACCAAAGGCTTTTGACTTTGCCTTTCTTTCATCCTACCATCTATATAGGCATATGTGGAGCTTGGTATGGATGAAAGTGGCTTACTTGCATCATGTCATGTTGCTAAGTTAAAAACCAGACCATAGGAGAAACTAGTCATACACTTTGATCAAGATTGTGCAAGTGAATATTTTTGTGTTTTTATGAACTCGTGTGTCATACCTTTCTCCTTTTGAGATCATTGAGAGCATGGGCTATATTTATTCTCACTTTTTGGCGGGTACTTTTGTACCCATTTTTGTCTCTCTTTTTGGCGAGCATCTAAGTACCTATTGTTTTCTCTCATTTTTTTTGGCACATACCCTTTTGGTATGGCATCTTTTATTTGTCTCAAGCTTCTTTGGCATGGCATCTTTTGTATATAGCCCAAACTCTTTTAGATCGCTTCTGGAGGAAAAGTTTTGACATAGAGTTTTTATTTTATAAAGTGCACGTGAATGTTGATCACGGGTGTATGAAAAGAATCTCAACATTGGTCACAATAATTTGACAAAGCTCACCATGAATACAAGCAGCATATGACTAAGGTTTTGAATATGAATGTGTCATATGGCTTTGGTAGGAATTTTGATCATTAAGGAACTTTTGATTTTTAAATTTTGAAAATGAAATCTCTGGATGATAAGTCTTTCTTAGGAACAAAGTCATGGCAATGTCTAGTTCTCTATATCATGCTAGGCAACTACTTAGATAGATTAAACACTTGCTACCCACAAGATTCAGGTTTTCAGGGCAAACATATTTTAAGCCAATAAACTCAAACATTGGAGAAAGCTAAGCTATAATCTAGGCATAATATGAAATATAATGCAAAGCAACTATTCATCATTTCAACAAGGATGGAATCAACATTTCTACAACACTTATGTATAGAGTGGAATTATTTTTATTCATTTTATTTTTATTCCTAATATTATTATTAGTAATATTTTTATTTTGATTTTCTATGCATGAGGATAAGCAAATATGCAGACATAAAATAAATTGTTAGGAAATAAATATGCAATGCAGCCATACCTAAGCGGGGCCCTCCCCCAAGCTATCTCGAAGCGAGGTTGCTTGATGAAGACTCCAAGGCATGTAGTTTATTCTGAATTTTTATATTTTAAGCTTGTCTTATACTTAGCAAATTTGGGACAATGATCAAATTAAGCAAATCGTTTAATTTGATCAAGGTAGACTAGTCAACCTAAGCACCATGCTTAATTTGAAAAGTCTATGAAAACATGATCGTGCAAGAAACCATATTTTCAAACCAAAGTCTTACTAGTATAGACAAGAGTTTATTCAAGCAATAAATATTTTTGGTTTGGTTATTCATTCAAAATTTTACACTTGGCAAATTTTAGGACAATGATCAAATTTGAAATTCAATCAAGGTAGGCATTCTAACCTTACCATGAGCTAGATTAAAAGACCTATGGAGACATGATGGTTAAACCATGTTCCAAACTAAAACATGCTTCATATAAGATTTTAAATGTTTAACCAAATTTTATCAAATTTTGTAATATTTTTGTTTTCATGTCATATACAATCAATCTAGCTCTATAATCAGACTAAGAACTTAGCATGATGATAGTAGGTTGAATAATCCAAGCACCATGCTTGCATTATGAACCTTTGGGGAGGTGATGGATCAAGCATCACTCCCCCAAGCTAAATGATTATGTATGGATGAAATTTTAAATTTTCTGAAGCAGTAAATATTTTTGTTGTTTTTATGTTTTATCATTACTACTATACTAGTAATATTTTATTTAATGTAAGAAAATAAATAAAGGATAACTACCGTTTACCTATGGCGAGGGTCCATACTTTTATAGTCCTATGAACAGGACTTCCTCCCCCTTCATTGATTGCTCGATGAAGGGTTCTCTATACCTGGAGGAGTGAGTACATACTTCTCCTTGGGCACCCACACCTTCTTCTTTTTCTTTGTTGCTGGTTTGGTGGTGGACTTTGGAGCTTTCTTGAGCGGCTTCTCTACCTTCTTTTTAGAAGGTGAAGGAATAGCCATCGAACTTACCTTTGTAGGTTTGAAGCTGTTCTGCTCCAGCCTCTTGTTCTTCTTCTTGAGGCCATCCACTAGCTGAGGTTGAATTTCAACCTCGGCTATGCCCTGTTAATTCGGACCATATTTGATCTGAATCATGGAGCATTGCTCTGGCTGTGCCTACAAAATAGGGTTGCGCCTATATTTCCCGGTTCGCTTGCTTTTAGGTTCATTATACATTTTATATCCATTGAATGGACATGTCAATGTTTTATCTTTGATATAAAAGCAAGCGAACCCCGTTCCAACATGTAATTCAGCATGAGTAGTGTAAATGAACTGTCTCCCAAGAAGGAGAGGAACTTCCCTATTTGGGCCCATGTCAATGATGACGAAGTCAGTGGGGGATGTACTGGTCTTGCAGCCTTACCAGATGTCACGTACTATCCCCACCGGCTCACGTGACGTTTGATTCGCCATCTGCATTTAGAAGTCTGCAGAGTCCAAAGGACCTCCTAGAACTTTATCAAATGTTACCTTGTACATCACATTGATGCTAGCACCAAGGTTGCAGTAGGCGTTCTTAGTGACATGTGGGCCAATGCCGATGGTGATTGTCGGGCGGCCTGGGTCCCCTTGCTTGGTGATGAAAGGCGGGTCTACGAAGTAGCCATGCCTTTTCTGGAATCTGCATTTAGCTTTATCTATGGAGACAAGGTTAACTGATTTGAATTGGACTTTGGGTTTCCCTAGAGTCTTCTCCGAATCAAGCATAGGAATAGGAGCTACCAGTTGAGCTATTTTTTTTCTTTAAGTGTTTGTTAAAGATCAACTGCGTTTGGATAGTTGCCGACAATCCCTCAAGTTTTGTATTTATATTTTCTAAGATTTTATCATTATCACTAATCTTTTTGGTGAGATTTTCATTTATTTTAGCTTGGCCTAGCACCAGATCCCTAAGTGAAGGTTGGTTCGAATTATAATTGGAATTGAAGTTTGAATTACCTTGGAATGGTGGTCGGGGTTGGTTACTCCAGCCATTAGTGTTGCCTCCTCCTTGTTGGCGAAACCCATTGTTGATGTAGGTGGCGTCTTTGTGGGTCTCCAGGCAATCATTGCCTGAATGGCTAACATTCCCACAGACCTCGCACGTCATCTGTGAGTCCAAGGCATTTACAGTGCCAGTGTTGGCATTGGTGGCACGCTCATCAAAGTTCTTGAGGAGAAAGTCTATTTTTGTGGCAATCATATCTGCCTCCTTCATGGTATGCATGCCTTTTTGTGTTTTAGCTGGGGCTCTGTCCTCGCCCCAGCCCTAATTTGTCACCATCTTTTCAATTAAGGCCGTGGCCTCGTTGATAGTGAGTGACAGAAATGCGCCTCCAGCAACTGCATCTAGGTGCCCCCTTGACATGGGTGTTAACCCATTGTAGAAACTTTGAAGCACCAGCCAACTTTCCATCCCATGGTGGGGATAGGCTTGGATGTACTCCTGTAGCCTCTCCCACGCCTCTGGTATGGGTTCCATTTGTGTTTGCTAGAAATTGGTGATCCTTCCTCGCAGAGCATTGGTTTTGCCCACGGGGAAGAATTTGGCAAGGAACATAGCGGAGCATTTGCTCCATGTGTCAACAGCAGCCTTGTCCTTGTAGAACCATTGTTTTGCTTTCCCCACTAGGGAGAAAGGAAACAGATGGAGCTTGATAGCCTCGGGTGTGACGTCCTTGATGATGATGGTGTCACATAGTTCAAGGGACTGTTGTAGATGAGTATTGGCATCCTCGCTAGGAAGTCCATAGAATGGACTCGCTTGTACCATTATGATCAGGCCAGTACGGATCTCGAAGTTCTTGTCCCTGAGGTTGACAGTGGGCTCGGTAGGCACGTTGGCAACAGCCGAAACAGAGAACTCAGAGAGAGACTTCTGGGCTATGGTAATAGTAGTAGCTGATACAGACATGAGTGGAGCGGTTGTCGGTGGTATGGCAGAGGAAGTAGGGGCACAAGTCCTCTTCTTCCTTAGGAGTGCCTCTGGATTGTCAATGAAGTTTTTTGGCAAGTCACGACCACTCATACACTATCCTATTTTCATCCACAACAAGGAAGAAAACATAGAAGATTATCCTGTATGAGCAAATGGCTACCGTACACACATGCATGCTATGAACATATCCATGTTAGACATTTGTTATCATTTGCCTTCCCCGGCAATGGCGCTAGAAATGCTTGTTAGCATTTCTTAGCATCGCTACTAAGAACAAGCTTAGGACCCATCCCTAGCAACGGTGCCAGAAATACCATGCTCGCATCCCCTAGCAAGGATACTAAGGAATGCCAACCGATAGGTCTATACAATTACAGACAATGTTCGCAAGCGCACGGATCTATCGTTGTAGCATTTTACCTGGAGGTATTTAGGGTATCGTTATTTATATTCTGCTGAAGAAGGCAGTGATAACAAATGGTCTGGCATGTGTATGAGCAAAGCACTTATATATGCATAATATCCAGATGATCATAACAGGGGTAAGCATACAATTCTTAAGATAGTGGGCACACACACAAATACACCTACACTAATCTAGTCAAGTGCTCCCAACTCTCAAGAATAAGAATAAAATAATGTCCTAATAAGTAGTAGAGGGTTCTAATATAGTTAGTATGCTATGAGCTAAGTTAACATAAATGCTCACAAGGTAGTGCTAAGTATGTGTGTATTGGATCGGGAGACTACCGAGTACTGGTCTACCAGCAACCCCGAATAACATATTTACGAACTCCTACACCTTAGCTGAACGTGGGGGAATACAAGGGATGGACAGGGCTATCACCACCTGCCCACCTGCCCTCGACCGTGGACTAGGCATGCAAACACCCACCACTATATATCCGGGCACCATGCCCGCATATATATTGATCACCCTAGTCCTCCCGGGTCACTGACCCTACGGATTGATAGGTAAGAGACTAGGATGTACCTGAAAGCATGATGAACCACCTCCCCACACACAAGTAGCTCCACTCATGACACATATGTGAGTGCAGCACCTACGTTAGCTTAGCATATGTACTATATGTAAACTATAGACTAATCTACACATCACAAATATACTAAACAAACCATACATAACCATATATGAAATACTCATAACACATGGACTATAGACTACTACACATGTCATGAACATATCAATATGACTATACTCTAGTTCATAACAACAACTATATGAATATAAGAGCAAGATGGTATGATAGAACTTGTTGATCATAATGTAGAAAGAATACAACTTTATTCTCACCAATATTCCACCAAGGAGTCAAGCTCTCCTTGTAGCTTCTCTACTTCTCTTTCTACTTTCCTAATCTAACCTAGCTAAGTGAGAGTGAGGTAGAGGGAGAGAGGGAGCTCCTTGAGCTAGAGGGAGTGAGGAGTGAGAGAATCTAGTGTGGTGTGTTGAGTGTGTTGTGTGAGGGGGGGTGTGCCCTCCTTTATATAGGAGTGAGTAAGGAGGCGCCCAAGGCCAGGTTCACTGAACCCATGCCTGCACCATCCTCCCCTCCATCAATACTATCGGCACGACGAAGCTAGGCCCGAGAGGTGGTGGGGGTGGCGCGGCCGTGCCCCTGGCACACGCGCGCCAGGCTTGGCCCCCTCCGACCCATCTTCATCCAGCAACTCCTCCCTCTGCCCAATAGCAATGTGACATGGTGGGCTCGGCCTAGTTTGACTCTAAGGTGGCCTGCTCCTCTTCTCTCCCTTAATACGCTTTCCAGAAAAGCGCATTCTTGCTCCTATTTTGCCTATTTCTGTCCCTATTTCTGCATTCCTGATAATTCAAGGGTACAACTAGAAACAAGGCATTTTCACATGTATATGTGTGTATTCATGTTTATTCCTTCCTTTTTAGTTGTATGTTGGCAGTAAATATATGTCGATAACGACTGCCAACACCCACCCTGCCACGTCTCGGGTCGGATTGCGGTGTGTTGTCTTCTGGATGCTTCTAGATCCTTCCTAAGTCAGTTTCATCACGGATAAACATGATTTGCTCTGACGATTGGGTCCACCTTACTCATTTTCTGAATAAATCCTACTAAAAACATAGATTCACCAAAACTCATGAAATTTGTCAGTTTAAACCCCTAAACCTATGTTGGTGATCATGTTCTTGCATTTATACAAGATATATTAATGGTTTATGATGAGTGTTAACTACCATCAATGAACTCCCCTAAGCTTAACCTTTGCTCGTCCCTGAGCAATGCTAAACTCAGCAATGGATCAGGAGTTGCATCAATGTTTTCACTCCTCAAAGTACACATGCGTTCAAACAAAAATTCTCCTCTGGATTAGAATAAACTGGTCTGACTTTCAAACTTACCCATATTACCTTCAACCATGGGGCTTCTTAGCCTTTTTTCAGGTCTTGAGCAATTGAAAGACAGAACGATCAAGTCAAGCACTGTGTCTCAAGTTCTTTGCTTTACCATTATTCTAGAGTTTTTGTATTTTATCAAATAAAACTCAGAAATTCCATTGTATGACACTCTCAAGTCTCTCAAAATATGTGTTATTTGTGGATCCTCACTTAAGGCAAAAGTGATGTTATAACTTTTCTCTTCCTACAACTAAGGCTTACGTGGAGCTCATAGGAGTGGAGAGCATGAAAGAGCGTACTTGCAATGCATATATTGTAAAGTCAAACCTCGGATCCAAAGAGAGTGTCATACAATCAAATCAAGATGTGCTCCTTAAAAACATATCTCTCTTTTGAAACTTGAAAACATTTGCTAGCGAACAAGGGCTATCTTATTCATCTCTTTTTTTAGGTGGGCATCTGAGTACCCATTGTTTTCAATATCTCGGACACTTTTGTGCCCATTTTTTCTCAACTCTTTTTTTCTTTTTATGTATAATTTTTGCATAACCCATGCCTCTCTTTAACAACAAAACTTTTGAGAGACAGTGACGAGAACCTGGAGCATTTATTTGGTGGATGAAAAACCTATCAAGCATGTTTTTGTGTTCACTCCTAGTGTAGGAGTAAAACATTTTTGGGTGGATCTAAATGGAATGGCATGTTTTTGCGCCTACCCCCAGTGTAGGAGTTGTGCATATGTGGGTGGTGTGTACGTGATCTTGATTTTAAGAGCATGACAAATCTCTCATAAGGGTCAACAAAGCTTGACAAAACTCAATGCAAAACAAGCAGCATATAAGTGGAAGTTTTCCTAGCGTAAATAACATGTATGGCTCTGGTAGGAATTCAAGCTTTGTCATACAGGAACTCATCATGTAGCACTTTTATGTTTTTCAAAAGATAAATCTCTAGAATTTTATTGCCACTTGGAACAAGATAAACAACAACTCAGACTTAGATCAAGCATATGCTACCGACGAGTTTCAAGTTTAGAGTAAATCCTTATATTAAAACAGTCTTATCCAAAACTCAAAAGAATTCAAGGCTGAAAACTAGGTACTTGAAAGGAATTACAAGAGATCAACTATTCATCATTTCCATTTTAGGTGATTATCTTCAGAGTCCCTCCTTTTTTATTTAGCTCTTAAAAATCAAACTTAAAGCAAACTAGACACACTATTTTTATTTTGTTTTCATTTTTTAGATCACACATATAAACATATTTCTATATTATTACTACTACAGAGATAAATTTTTATTTTGTTTTTAGTTATGCATCTTTTTTTAGCAAATATATAACGCAACTTAAAAATAATAAACAAAAAGAAAAGAAATAGTTATCTAGATACACGGGGGATGCCCTTCCCCCAAGCTGTTTGTTGTTGTGGTTGCTCAACGAGGTGGCCAGATGTGGAGGTTCTAGAACAAAACGTCCCAATTCTGGTTCTGCTGTTGTTGTTGCTATTGGAGACTGGCCATCTCATGTCCCATGGTAGCCTACCATTGTTTATGACTATGTAACGTACCTCGTATGGTAGTAGTGTTCTCCTCAATGGTTGTGAGCTTGTTGTAGAAGCGATGGAAGGTCTCCTGAGTGTCGTGGTACCCTCGGCTAGAGAAAGACATGCGTCCTCCCTGATGCCCACTTGAGGTTTCATATTTCTGCCCTTGGTAGTTATGGAAGTTCCCATCTTGCTAATGCTCACTTGGAGCTTGCTACCAGGAGCCCCCTGAGTGATCAAGTGTAGGTTGGCTCCAAACAGAGTGCTCATGTTTGAACATGCGGGAAGGCCCCACCCTCAAAACCTATGTAACTGGCATAGGCTAGTTCTTCTGGTGTTGGATCGGTAGCGTAGACCTATGGGTGTGATGTATGGGTGATTCTTGTAGAGGCACTCCTATGAGGTGCTGCTTCGTTCTTCTGCAGGTTCATGGTTAGAGATTGCACAGCATACAAGCCGATGTTCCGATTAGGTAACGAAACCTTGTTTGTATAGCCACGGTAAATCATCACAAGACTCCCATTGTCTTTCCTTTTAAGCATGTGAGCTTGCCAAAAGTATTGAAAATCAATGTAAGGGTGCTCAGTAATAAGTGAAAGAAAAGATCTTTGCATGAGACCTATGTTGGTGGCAATTCGGGTGACCAATGAGGTACACTCAACATCACCAACAAGAGTGAAAACTTCTAACCATGGATTCATCATAAATTTTACAGGGTAAACTTTCTTCCTCTTTGCCATGGCAAACATCAATTTTAAATCATATATCCTCATGGTATGAGTATCATTCCTAGGAAACGTTGTCATCCCTAACCATTTATGCATGATGCGTAAAGTAGGATTGTGAATATCGTTGGTTTGGGGACGAAAGAAATTAGTTTTCCTAGAGATTTCCCTCCCAAATTTTTCTTTATCAAAGTCTTAGATGGCAGAGTCTACATATACAACACATTGTGCATCAAAACCTAGGAGAAGACTTAAATCTTTCCAAGGAGTAGAGTACTCCTTCCCAAAAAATCTATAACCTACCCCCATGTCTGTGATGTTCAAGGTGCATAAAAATTCCATAGTTAAAGCTCTAGAGCTAGACTCCATAATATTCCAAAAATTTTACCATCCCATGACTTGAAATGTAAAATCAAATTCAACATCCATACCTGTGTCTTGAAGTAGTTGTGGACTGTAAACACTTGTGAGCACGAATGTACGTGGCTTCAGTTGCTTGTACTTGTCCTTCTCAGGGTGGGATCACTAATGGATGTCCTTCTCATCCATCATGAAGTTGGGTTCTGCTTGTGTAACAGGTGCAGTGACTCCAGCGGTCGGCTCATCTAGTTGCATGTCAGAGCCAGCTCTGGAAGATGTACTCCTAGTGGAGCAAGAGAAGGATGATCGGGTGAACTTTCCCTTGAGTTTGTGCATCATCCTACAAAATATCAACAAGAACAACAAAACTCGTGGAATGGATTAGAATAAAAGGAGTTAGCATTCAGCTGTCCAGGGGTTAGTCATTCTTGATGTTAGAAATATTTCTAGTTGGCAAAATTTTAGTAGGATGTCTATCTTAGATTTTTGGATTTTCTAATTTCTGCAGCACTTCTATAATTAGAAATTCTAAACCTCAGAAGAAATTTTGAAACTGAGAAGCTAACGACTGGAAATGTGTTGAGCTTGAGGCAGAGAGCAGCCAGGAGCTTTGGTATTTATAGAGGGGAGAGTAGGAGGCCAACTGGCCTAATGGTGGGGCTGGCCGGCCCCACCCTAGGCCCACATGGCCTCATCTTCCACCAGGTGATGCTTTGCTTAGTGTTGGTATTTCTTAATGCAAACAGAAATAATCCGCAAGCACACAAAATTACTATTGTAGCGCTTCACCCAGAAGTATTCAGGGTATCGTATTTTCCATAGGGAATGGAGATACTCTTCTAGCTAGTTCGTTCAAGGACAACACAAGGGTAGAATTAGCAGAGGTTGAAATGGATTCCTATGGTTTTATGGTCTAAGGATAGATAAATGCTACTCCTACTTGCTCACTTCGAGCACTGGAGCAGACCTGGTCTGCCAGGCGATACCGGCTTGTAGCCTACATCAAACCCGAATGTCACACCCATTTAACGACCAAATGGAGTGCATACCCTTATGTGTGACCAGAGATCAATCACACATAAGTTAACAAATTATAAAGAATGTATCATCAGTCAGGTGTAGTGACTCCAGTGGTCGGCTCATCTAGTTGCATGTCAGAGCCAGCTCTGGAAGATGTACTCCTAGTGGAGCAAGAGAAGGATGATCGGGTGAACTTTCCCTTGAGTTTGTGCATCATCCTACAAAATATCAACAAGAACAACAAAACTCGTGGAATGGATTAGAATAAAAGGAGTTAGCATTCAGCCGTCCAGGGGTTAGTCATTCTTGATGTTAGAAATATTTCTAGTTGGCAAAATTTTAGTAGGATGTCTATCTTAGATTTTTGGATTTTCTAATTTCTGCAGCACTTCTATAATTAGAAATTCTAAACCTCAGAAGAAATTTTGAAACTGAGAAGCTAATGACTGGAAATGTGTTGAGCTTGAGGCAGAGAGCAGCTAGGAGCTTCGGTATTTAAAGAGGGGAGAGTAGGAGGCCAACTGGCCTAATGGTGGGGCTGGCCGGCCCCACCCTAGGCCCACATGGCCTCATCTTCCACCAGGTGATGCTTTGCTTAGTGTTGGTATTTCTTAATGCAAACAGAAATAATCCGCAAGCACACAAAATTACTGTTGTAGCGCTTCACCCAGAAGTATTCAGTGTATCGTATTTTCCATTGGGAATGGAGATACTCTTCTAGCTAGTTCGTTCAAGGACAACACAAGGGTAGAATTAGCAGAGGTTGAAATGGATTCCTATGGTTTTATGGTCTAAGGATAGATAAATGCTACTCCTACTTGCTCACTTCGAGCACTGGAGCAGACCTGGTCTGCCAGGCGATACCGGCTTGTAGCCTACATCAAACCCGAATGTCACACCCATTTAACGACCAAATGGAGTGCATACCCTTATGTGTGCCCAGAGATCAATCACACATAAGTTAACAAATTATAAAGGATGTATCATCACTAGGGATGAAAACGGATCGGATACGGACGAATATCACTGATATCGTATTTGTTTTTGTATTTACATCCGGATTCGGATTCGAATACGGATAGTATAAAAAATGACGGATAGGATACGATTGGATATCGACATCATAAATATGTGATTTAAATATTCGGATACGGATACGGTATCGGATGTTAAATATCCGAACTCTGATACGGACGGATTAAAACCCCTCTAAACGGATTCGGTCTCGAATACGGTCGGAAAATATCCGTACCGTTTTCATCCCTGATCATCACAAATATTATTACATCACGATTAATAACACATAGTCTTTACAATAATGTAGCGAAAGTAAAATATAAAAACTCTCGTGGTAGCTCCAAACACAGGCATATTGACTGGTTGACAGCAAGTCTAGTAATCTTCCAGGAAGTAGAAGTAGTCACTACTTGCACCATCTGTTACCATCCGGGATTTTTATCCAAGTAAGAAAAATAAACAAGCATAAGTACATCTCGTACTCAACAAGTGTAACATGGGGTTCATGAGGCTCAAAGGCATAACATAGGTTTATCAGCATGTAGCTTTTAATTAGCATTAATTCAATATATCAATGATATCAAAGTGTCTCAATGTAACAATAAACATATGATCCATGTGAAATTATTAACGAATAGAAAAAACATATTCATTATTAATGATCCACTATTCCATAAGGGTCTAAGGCCACTCGTGACCGTGAGCACGGCTGTCATAATAGTTTTACACTCTGCAGAGGTTGTACACTTTCACTGTGAGTCGTGATTTACCCTTTCGCCCGAGGTAGCTAATCTCTTGACCCACTTCCAAGGAAGGTCGGTAGGGTTCACTATGAAGTCTTTCAAAGGTTCATCTAACAAGTTAGGGCCGCTAGGTTTCCAAAGTCAGTCTGTGTGATTCACCATGCAGGGATCCACAGTCTGCTCTACCCCATTTATGCCACAAGGGTAACCTCTAACAAGCTAGAAAAGGTCCTTCTATATGACTAAAGCCAGAGCCATTTTAGCCCTCACAGTTGTACTGTAAATCCTAGATTTTCGCTTACAGATAAGTCCTTATGGAGAGTAACGAGAGCACCAAATAACCCCATGCTCTAGTACCCTTTAACAGTAATAAAATCATCTTTTAATGTTTATTGCATATTCCATTAGTCAAATTACATGATCATAGTTCATGTTGAGCACTAGCAATACTAATCTATGTAGTATAATAGGTATCAAGGAATAAGATCAACTCTAAGTCATCCTTAACAAGGAATATATGCATAATGATATTATTTGCTTAATATGAATAGGACAACAAGGATAATCCCATGCTATACTTGCCTTGCTCAAACTGGTCCTGGTGATCTTGTTCGTAGTAAAACTCCTAATCTCCAACGAATTGCTCACCGTCTATACTCGATCAACAATAGCAACAACATTCATCCAGAATAATCATGCATAAACAAACAAGACTATAATTAGAACAGTACATCAACAGTAATAAAATAAGATAAAAAGTTTTTAAAACGAATCTACAACTCGCTAGGATCACACAGACGCAAAGATCATGAAAAACGGAGCTAGAACGATGAAGTTATGAATTTACAAAGATTTCCTATAGAAAAGTAATTACTTTAATTCAAGCTCAAAAATAAGTTGTCACAAACCTACTGAACAGTCCTACTAACATGTAGAGCTCTTAATTACGAACCTAACACAATTTGAACGGATCAAATCAGAGTTAAAACGGATAAATTATGATTAAAACAAACTCAGTGGCATAACTGTAAATAGCTGAAAACGTATTTTGACTTAACTGGAATCAATCTATGCTTTCAAACGGATATTACGCAATACGGAAGTACGTTTTGGACTGCGGGTTAATCAATTGAAAAACACAGGGTCTCTTTAGCAAAATGCGCATCCGAACCGGTATCTTCTAATATCAGCCGTTGGATTCAAAGTAGACGGCTCAGATCGGATCAGGACGAACGGGGCGGCGTTCTGGCTGGAAAAATACGCCGGTGACCAATTCCGCGGCGGCGCCATCGCCGGAGTTCGCTAGAACTTGAAACCGGGCATCATTCGATGAAATAAAAGTACCGGGATGGAGTACAAGCCAATGCGATCTCACCTCGCGCAAGAATGGAGCCGAGGACGAAGCAAAAGGCGGTGCACTACTCGGTTTGGCGGACGGTCACGGCGGTGCTCCGAGCAATGCCGTCTCGGGATGGTTCCAATGCTCTGCGTCGAAATAGGATGGAGCAGAAGGATCACGGGCTCCGTTTTTATAGCCCGAAGGCGACTCCACGGAAGGAAAGGGGAGATTGAGGGGAGGATTCGACGTCGGCGTTTTTGGAAAGAGAATCCGTCGCCGGCTTGAGGAAGGAGGCACGCCTGACAAGTGGGTCCGCAGCGTCAGCGACACAACAGAGATGGAAAGCGTGGCAGCGCGCGAGCTGGGCCGGCGGCCTGGTTCGGCCCAAGGCGGGGGAACGACGCGCGCGCGTGGAAGCAACAGGCCGCGGGGAAAATGGGCTGCCGGGCCGAAAGCGAGAAGAAAGAAGATTTTCATTTTCTTTTTCCTTTTCATTTATTTCAAAGCATTTTCAAATGATTTTGAAACCTAATTTGAATTTAAATCAAACCACTCGTCTCAAAAATTTAAATGCAACAGCATGAGTGCACAAACATGTTTCTACTCTTATATTTGATTTTAAGTTAATAAAAATTATTATTACTCTAAATTTGCATGGTCACAAAATTGTATAAAATCATATTTTCCTATTTTTTTAATATCCAAAATTTTAGGGTGTTACAATTCTACCCCCTTAAGATGAATCTCGTCCCGAGATTCGGTTGATGCTTACTCGAACAGTTGCGGGTAGGTTTTCCTCAGATCCTCTTCTCTTTCCCAAGTGGCCTCACCCTCTGTGTACCGATTCCACTGAACCTTACACATCTTGATAGTTCGACTTCTCGTGACTTTTTCAGCAGTCTCTAGAATTTTAACTGGAAACTCTTCATATGTGAGGTCCTCTTTAACAGTGAGCTCCTCTAACGGAATCTGCTCCTCTGGTACTCGCAAACATTTCTTAAGTTGAGACACATGAAACACATCATGTACACCTGCCAAACTCTCTGGTAATTCCAACTGATATGCCACCTCACCACGTCTCTCTACAATCTTGAAAGGTCCAATATACCTTGGTGCCAATTTCCCTTTCATGTTGAACCTTTTCACACTCCTCATTGGCGATACTTTCAAATAGACATAATCCCCTACTTCAAAAGTCAACTCTCTTCTCTGAGTATTAGCGTAACTCTTCTGTCTGGACTGAGCTATTTTTAGATTATCTCTAATCATTCTTACTTTCTTTTCAGCATCCTTGAGTACATCAGGCCCAAACACTTGACTTTCCCCTGTCTGATTCCAGAACAACGGGGTTCTACACTTTCGTCCATACAGAGCCTCAAACGGTGCCATCTGAAGACTCTTCTGATAACTATTGTTATATGAGAACTCTGCATAAGGCAAACTCTTATCCCAACTAGTACCATATTGTAAAGCACAAGCTCTCAACATATCTCCAATATCTGATTAATTCTCTCTGTCTGTCCATCTGTCTATGGATGGTAGGTTGTACTAAAATTCAGCTTGGTTCCTAGTGATTCATGTATCTTTTGTCAATAATGAGATGTAAACTGGGTACCCCGATCAGACACAATTTTCTTAGGAACTCCATGTAAACTCACTATTCTTTCCATATACAATTCTACCAACCTTGCACTGCTATACGTAGTCCTAACTGGTAGAAAATGAGCAACCTTTGTTAGGCGATCTACTATTACCCAAATCGAATCATACCCTCTTGGAGTACGTGGCAATCCAATTATAAAATCCATACCAACTTCTTCCCATTTCCATTCGGGTATCTGCATAGGTTGTAACAATCCTGCAGGTCTCTGATGTTCAGCTTTCACCCTTTGACATGTGTCACACAAAGCAACATACTCAGCAACATCTCTTTTCAAACCATACCACCAATATTTCTCTCTCAGATCCAGATACATCTTAGTACTCCCAGGATGTATGGAATAAGCTGACTCATGAGCTTCACTCAAAATTGCCTTTCTGATAGTCTTATCCTCTAGCACACATAGTCTTTTTCCAAACCATAGAGTACCCTTATCATCCTTATGGAATCCTGGTGATTTGCCCTTCACTATATTCTCTGCTATCTCTCTCAATTTTGCATCTTTCATCTGACCCTTGCGTATCTCTTGCTCTAGAGTAGGTTCTAGTACCAATTCTACTGCATTGGTGGTAAACCCTAAGTTCAGATGCTCACATTCAGCACACAACTCTCTTGACAAAGGCATTACTTGTATTTCATTAGCGTAGCTTTTCCTACTAAGAGGATCAGCAACGACGTTAGCCTTTCCTGGGTGATAATGCACCTCCAGATCATAATCCTTTATCAACTCCAGCCATCTACGCTGCCTCAAGTTCAGATCTGATTGAGTGAAAATACTTCAGACTCTTATGATCGGTGTATATATCACTTTTATGTCCAATCAAATAGTGTCTCCATATCGTTAGTGCATGAACCACTGCAGCTAATTCCAAGTCATGAGTAGGATAATTTAATTCATGCTTTCTCAACTGTCTCGATGCATATGCCACAACTCTACCTTCTTACATAAGAACACATCCTAAACCCAAACAAGATGCATCACAGTAGATAGAGAACTATTTACTCAGATTTGGCAAAATTAATACTGGTGCAGTGGTCAATCTTTTCTTCAATTCCTCAAAATTAGCCTGACACTTCTCAGACCACACAAACTTGGCATTCTTCTCTAATAGTGCAGTCATTGGCTTCGCAAGCTTAGAAAATCCCTCTATAAATCTCCTGTAATAGCCTGCTAATCCCAAGAAACTACGGATCTCACTTGCATTGGTTGGTGGCTTCCAGTCCAATACATCTTTCACTTTGCTAGGATCTACTGATATTCCTCCATTTGAGACAACATGACCAAGAAAGGAAACTTCCTTCAACCAAAACTCACATTTACTCCGCTTGGCATATAACTGGTGTTCTCTGAGCTTTTGCAAGACTAACCTCAAATGTTCAGCATGTTCCTCCTCAGTCTTGGAGAATACTAGAATATCATCAATGAATACCACTACAAACTTGTCCAGATATTCCATGAATACCTTATTCATCAAATACATAAAGTATGCAGGAGCATTAGTCAGACCAAAAGACATCACTGTATACTCATATAACCCATACCGTGTGGTAAAAGCTGTCTTTGGTACATCACTAGCACGAATCTTCAACTGATGATATCCAGAACGAAGATCAATCTTGGAGAATACACAAGCACCTCTTAACTGATCAAACAAGTCATCAATCCTGGGCAACGGGTACTTATTCTTGATGGTAACCTCATTGAGAGACCGATAATCTACACACATCCTCTGAGTACCATCTTTCTTATCCACAAAAATCACTGGTGCTCCCCAAGGTGAAGAACTAGGACGAATGAAACCCTTATCCTGCAATTCCTTAATTTGTTTCTTAAGTTCTTCTAATTCATCTACTCCCATTCTATATGGACGCTTAGCTATGGGTGCAGTTCCAGGTAATAATTCAATAATAAATTCAATGTCACGGTCTGGCGGCATACCTGGCAATTCCTCAGGAAACACATCGGAGAACTCTTCCACAACCTGGTCCTCCTTGTTGGCACCATCAGTAAGCTGGTTCACTGTAGCGGTCTCCTGTTTCTGCACTTTCACATCAACTCTGATCCTATCTCCCTTTGGTGTTGTCAACACTACTGATTTCCCTTTGCACTGAATCTCTGCTTGTTGTTGAATCATCCAATCCATTCCCAAGATAAGATCAATCCCAGCTGTTCTCAATACTATAGGACTCACCTTAAACTCTACCCCCTTAGAATGAGACTAATCGGGAGACAACGATAAGATGCTGGCATACTTCCACCAGGTGAGTTTACTAATATAGGATTCTTCATGGCACACAAATGAATTCTATGTATTCTAACAAATGATTGTGATATGAAAGAATGTGATGCTCCAGAATCAAAAAGAACAGTGGCGGGAGTGGAATGGACATCGAACGTACCAAGCATAACTTCTGGTTCCTCCACTGTGGTTTCCTGGGACAAGTGGTTCACCCTTCCAGTATTAGATGCAGGCTTCTGGTGACTACCCTGCCTCTGTGGAGTCTGCTGGTTGATCTTCTCAGGGCAATTGTAGGACAAGTGACCCTCTTTCCCACATCGAAACACTTGTTGGGGGTATTGGGAGCACTGGTCTTTATTGGAGTATTATTGGAAGGACCCTGGCGCTGAGGCTGATTCCCATTCTGGTGCGAAGGGCATTGGTTACCATTCTGCGGCTGGAATGGGGGACGTTGCGGGAACTAATTGCGGAAAGGGACCTGACCACGATTCCACTGACCAGAAGGAGGCCTCTGCTGATTACCCTGCTGGAAACCAGTACGAGGACGAGTGTTACTACCAGAAGTCTGTCCCTGAAGCCTTTTCCTCTTGGCATCCATCTCCTTGCGCTTGTTGTCCACCACGATAGCGCGGTTCACAAGCGTCTGAAAATTGGGATAAGTATTGGACATCAGCTGCAATTGTAATCCATCATACAATCCCTTCAAAAAGCGGCGCTGCTTATCATTGTCATTGGCCACCTCATGTGGAGCATATCGTGACAACTGGGCAAACCTGTCACGATACTCAGCTACAGACAATGACCCCTGGGTCAAATTCCGGAATTCCTCTGCCTTCAGTTCTATTATTCCTTCTGGTATATGATAAGCTCTGAAGTTCTCTCTAAACTCCTGCCAAGTGACTGCGGGAGCATTGGCGGGACGACCATACTCATATGATTCCCACCAGTCCTGAGCTTCTCCCTGGAGTTGTCCAGAAGCAAACAACACCTTCTGCCGGTCATCACATTGAGCAATGTTGAGTTGTTTTTCCACGGCACGGAGCCAATCATCCGCTTCCAATGGATTAGCGGCATGCGTGAACACCGGGGGATGACCCTTCAAAAACTCACCACGCTTATCACGTGGTGGTGCTCCAGCAACTGGATGATTATGTTGGTTCTGCACCAATTGTTGCATAAGTTGCGTCTGCACTGCCAGAAGTTGCTCAATAGTTGGTGGCGGTGGTGGTGGTGGATTTGGGGGAACACCTCCACGACCCCTGCCTCTTCCTCTTCCGGCCATCTGCCATCCATAAGAATGCAAACTTTGAGATTTCCATGTTATCAACCACTTATAAGATAAAGAATGAGATCTGAAAGTTTTCTGGGCGAATATCAATGTTAACAGTTCAGTAAATCAATCATATCTCGAACTACAGAAGTCCAATAGAGGCGTGCTTTATATGGTTGGAAAGCTTATGAAGTTCCCCACAACTTCTATTTAGACCATAAGACCAGATTCTGTCGTTAAGTTAATGAAAAATAAGGCGCAACAGAAACTGTTCCAGATTCCAGACTGTGCAGAAACTTTAACTTGTGACAGTTATATCTCTCGAACCAGATCAGATAAAAAGGTGATTCCAGTGGCATTTGAAAGGTGCTTAAGCCTAGTTTCTCTCATAAAAATTTCATAAATGTTGCACGAACCGTTTTTGAACCATATCAGAAACATTGCAGACTGCTCCAGAAAACAGCAAGGACAGAAACGAGACAATACCAAACCCAACTATTATTCCCTTGACTAATAGACTTTTTATTCTTAAAAATGGAACTTGTAGACATGCCTACAAGCCCCAGCACTCATAACAAAAATCCAACTCACACATAAGCATAATGATAAAGCAACTATCACACCAAAGTTCAAACCACACGACAGACTCGAAGACTCAACTGACGTTACTAAGAACGTTCTTATTACATAAAGGACTCCTATTTTCTACTGGCGTGGCTCATGCTCTAATGTCTCATAAATCTTGGCCATGCCTTGGTTTGCTCGGAGTTCATCAATCATTGCTTGGCACCTCTTGATGGTCTTCCCCTGTGCCTTCACCATCTCCTCTAACTGCAGCTTCCTCTCCATCATGTCATAGACAAAGTTCACCATCACCCGAGGAAGTGGTTCCAACTGCACTGGATCCATCATGGCCCATCCAAGGTCGGGGTGTGCACGAGGGAGGTAGCGGTGAATATCATGCTTCATGCTGTCAAAGCGAAGGTAGCGAAGGCCCATACATGCTTCAAAAGCAGCATCTTCAATACTATCCTCCATGGTAGCTCGACGACCCATGTGAGCATACATCCTGTCCAGCTGGTATGCCCCTTTTTCTTCATCCTTAGGAAAAATGCTCGCTCTTGCCTTCCAGTAAGTGTCCTCCAGCGGATGGGTGTACTCCCAACAGACGTACTCCACAGCTGGGTGCCAATCAGCGAAGTAGGCAGAGAGCATTCCCACAAGTCGATGGTGAGAAACAGCATTTCCTCCAGCCTTGTGGTAGATCTTCACAGTCCAACCCATTGGAGGGGGTGGCACATCCTCAGCAGCTGCACCAGGTGGGGGAGACGGGGGTTGCTCTCCTCCATTGGCTTCCTCCTCTTCATCATCTTCAATCTCGATGATCTCAGGGTCTTCTTCAGGCTCGGGTTCTTCCTGAGGAGGTGCTGGCACTTGGATTGGTGCTTCAGGGGTCTGCTCATTCTCCTGGGGTACTTCCTCTTGTGGCTCTTCAGGTGCAATCAAAGCACGAGGTGGGTAGTGTCCTCCAGTGGTGATGCGGGCAGTCTTGCGGCCACGAACCATCTACAGAGTTTTTAGATGTAATTAGAATAGAGGCAAAATTTCGTAATAGAATGAGACATAAGAAGCATAAAAATTTATCAAATAACAAGAGCAAGGTAATGAGCATAAAAATAGTGAAAAGATGACACTAAATCGACCATTTCTAGCTAGGCTTGCGTCCTATAGTCAACAATAGCTCTAATACCAATTTGTCACACCCATTTAACGACCAAATGGAGTGCATACCCTTATGTGTGCCCAGAGATCAATCACACATAAGTTAACAAATTATAAAGGATGTATCATCACAAATGTTATTACATCACGATTAATAACACATAGTCTTTACAATAATGTAGCGGAAGTAAAATATAAAAACTCTCCTGGTAGCTCCAAACACAGGCACATTGACTAGTTGACAGCAAGTCTAGTAATCTTCCAGGAAGTAGAAGTAGTCACTACTTGCACCATCTGTTACCCATCCGGGATTTTTATCCAAGTAAGAAAAATAAACAAGCGTAAGTACATCTCGTACTCAACAAGTGTAACATATGGTTCATGAGGCTCAAAGGCATAACATAGGTTTATCAACATGTAGCTTTTAATTAGCATTAATTCAGTATATCAATGATATCAAAGTGTCTCAATGTAACAATAAACATATGATCCATGTGAAATGATTAACGAATAGCAAAAACATATTCATTATTAATGATCCACTATTCCATAAGGGTCCAAGGCCACTCATGACCATGAGCACGACTGTTATAACAGTTTTACACTCTGCAGAGGTTGTACACTTTCACTGTGAGTCATGTTGCCCATATGCCCGGGTAATTAATCTCTTGACACTTCCAAGGAAGCAGGCAGGGAAACACTATGAAGTCTTTCAAAGGTTCGTCTAACAAGTTAGGACCGCTAGGTTTCCAAAGTCAGTATGTGTGATTCACCACGTAGGGATCCACAGTCTGCTCTACCTGATTTGCGCCATAAGGGTAACCTCTAACAAGCTAGAAAAGGTCCTTCTATATGACTAAAGCTAGAGCCATTTTAGCCCTCACAGTTGTATTGTAAATTCTGGATTTTCGCTTACAGATAAGTCCTTATGGAGAGTAACGAGAGCACCAAATAACCCCATGCTCTAGTACCCTTTAACAGTAATAAAATCATCTTTTAATGTTTATTGCATATTCCATTAGTCAAATTACATGATCATAGTTCATGTTGAGCACTAGCGATACTAATCTATGCAGTATAATAGGTATCAAGGAATAAGATCAACTCTAAGTCATCCTTAACAAGGAATATATGCATAATGATATTATTTGCTTAATATGAATAGGACAACAAGGATAATCCCATGCTATACTTGCCTTGCTCAAACTGTTCCTGGTGATCTTGTTCATAGTAAAACTCCTGATCTCCAACGAATTGCTCACCATCTATACTCGATCAACAATAGCAACAACATTCATCTAGAACAATCATGCATAAACAAACAAAACTATAATTAGAACAGTACATCAACAGTAATAAAATAAGATAAAAAGTTTTTAAAATGAATCTACAACTCGCTAGGATCACACAGACGCAAAGATCACGAAAAACAGAGCTAAAACGACGAAGTTATGAATTTACGAAGATTTCCTATAGAAAAGTAATTACTTTAATTCAAGCTCGTAAATAAGTTGTCACAAACCTACTAAACAGTCCTACTAACATGTAGAGCTCTTAATTACGAACCTAACACGATTTGAACGGATCAAATCGGAGTTAAAACGGATAAATTATGATTAAAACAAACTCAGTGGCATAACTGTAAATAGTTGAAAACGTATTTTGACTTAACTGCAATCAATCTACGCTTTCAAACAGATATTACACAATATGGAAGTACGCTTTGGACTGTGGGTTAATCAATTGAAAAACATAGGGTCTCTTTAGCAAAATGCGCATCCGAACCGGTATCTTCTAATATCAGCCGTTGGATTCAAAGTAGACGGCTCAGATCGGATCGGGACGAACGGGGCGGCGTTCCGGCCAGAAAAATACGCCGGCGACCAATTCCACGGCGGTGCCATCGCCGGAGTTCGCTAGAACTTGAAACCGGGCATCATTCGACGAAATAAAAGTACCGGGATGGAGTACAAGGCAATGCGATCTCACCTCGCGCAAGAATGGAGCCGAGGACGAAGCAAAAGGCGGTGCACTGCTCGGTTTGGCGGATGGTCACGGCGGTGCTCCGAGCAATGCCGTCTCGGGATGGTTCCAATGCTCCGTGTCGGAATAGGATGGAGCGGAAGGATCACGGGCTCGGTTTTTATAGCCCGAAGGCGACTCCACGGAAGGAAAGGGGAGATTGAGGGGAGGATTCGACGTCGGCGTTTTTGGAAAGAGAATCCGTTGCCGGCTTGAGGAAGGAGGCATGCCTGACAAGTGGGTCCGCAGCGTCAGCGACACAACGGAGATGGAAAGCGTGGCAGCGCGCGAGCTGGGCCGGCGGCCTGGTTCGTCCCAAGGCGGGGGAACGACGCGCGCGCGTGGAAGCAACGGGCCACGGGGAAAATGGGCTGCCGGGCCGAAAGCGAGAAGAAAGAAGATTTTCATTTTCTTTTTCCTTTTCAATTATTTCAAAGCATTTTCAAATGATTTTGAAACCTAATTTGAATTTAAATCAAACCACTCATCTCAAAAATTTAAATGCAACAGCATGAGTGCACAAACATGTTTCTACTCTTATATTTGATTTTAAGTTAATAAAAATTATTATTACTCCAAATTTGCATGGTCACAAAATTGTATAAAATCATATTTTCCTATTTTTTTTAATATCCAAAATTTTAGGGTGTTACACCGAATGTGGGGGAATATGAGGGACAGACAGGGCTGTCACCACCTGCCACCTACCCCTCAACCATGGGGAACGAGCCAAACAAAGATAACTTCTAGCCTAGACACCGTGTCTACGCCATCGACTATTACTCTATCATGCATGCAAGGGTTATCCGTCTCTATCAGGGCCCTTCTACTAGAGCATCCACCACGAGGACAGACGATGAACCCGCAAACAAGTGAGAGTATAGCTTAACTAATCAAAGACTTTATGACAAAAAGAACCACGAACACTCACTTAGCGGGAGAACCCGTTGAAGTAAAGATGCTCGTCGAGGTACAAGTTGGGGAGACACTGACAAGTCCGGCGCTTCCCTAAGCTCTCCATCACATCGCTCTCTTACTACTCTACTAGCTACTAGGGCCTAAGCCCTTTGGAGTGTTGCTCAAAAGCGGAGAAGCTCTTGGCCTTGTTGTGAGTTGAGAGAGGGGGTACCCTTCTATTTATACAAGAGTTTAGGCGGTGCTAGAGGCTATTCTTGGCGCAAAACCAGAGCTCCACTGCCTTAGCATGGAGGCATGCCACCGCTAGAGCGAGGAGAGTGTTGACGGTAATTAACTATCATTATAAACCATCAAATAAACATATAAAAAGGATAAAAATATGATTCCCACCTTAGAATAGGGGTTCTACTAACAATTTCCATGAGTTTTGGTGAATTGTGATTTTTCAGGGATTAAACAGGAAAATGCAGGAAAATGATATCTTCCATGAGAAGGAACCCATGCCTATCGGACTTATCTCCATGTCACAGCCATGCAAGGACATTCTAGAAGACACCAGAGGACTCCACAAGGCGGCCCACCTCGACCTGCTGCCAAGTGGGGCCGACCGGCCCTAACCCTAGGCTGACCGGCCTCCTCCAAGCCGTCATGGCTCCTTCATTTGCAAGCTGCCTCTACCGCCTCCTATGATGCATCTCAACCCTACGTGAAGGTCGGTTTCATCCAAGGGCCATGGTTGAACCCCTAGGGCTATATAAAGCGGCCTCCAGACCCCCTTCCCTCATTCAATCTCTCCAGATCAGAACCTCCAACAAAATTAGAAATCATAGGAGAAGGATTGAAGAGCGAGTGATCAAGAAGAAGACTAGTTCTCCCTCTAGTTTAGGAATAGAATCTAGTCTTGAATTAGAACTAGAAGAGAGAGAGAAGAGGAGGAGATTTAGAAGGAGCTCCGGCCTGTCGGATCTTCTTTAACATCTTGTACCTGTGGATTCTAGTTCTTTAAGATCTTGCATCTAGATCTCTCTAGTAATCAATGTCTATTTTCATGTTGTTCTTATTGTTCATATTATTCTTGAGGTTTGTGACTCATTTGAGTACTTTAATTCTAGTAGCGCTAGGATTAGAGGAGTTAGAGGGTGTAAGCGCGGTGCTTAGACTTGATAGCTCATGAATGTACCCTATATTCTGGATTTCAGTGGTAGTTCGCAAGGGTGACTCTTATAGCCTTGTTGATTATTCTATAGCCCACTATCCCATTTGTAGGACTAGCAGGATAATTTATTGGTAGGAGAATTCATACTCTGCTTATGACCTCCTATGACAATTTCCCCATCAAGAACACTATTAGCATTTCATACCTAAAGTAGAATTAGACAGCCTTAGTGATCCCCTCTACCTTCAAAATTCTCAGTCTTTGATAGCTACTCAAGAATTAAAGCTTAAGACTTAAGAAGACCATACTCCGTTCCTTTGGGTTCGATATTAAAACTGGGTCATCCTAGTGAAGTGCTACATCGGTAGATGTTATCTGTGCGCTTGCGGGATAAAGTAGAGTGTGCATTAATTTATACCAACAGAGAGGTAGGGAGGCGCCTGCCCCCCTTGGGTCAGCCACCGTCTTCATGTGGTAGGCTTTGGGATGGACCTAGATTGCTTCCTGGTGGTGTTTTGCTCTGTTTGAGTTGAGTTGGTAGGCGTCTTTGCTATTCCTTTGCGCAATTCAGCTTTGGAAAGCACCTTTCAGTGAATTTCTCTATGCATTTTATGTTTGTGACCCACAAAACATGCTCGTACTAAAACTTATGAAAAATGTGAGTAAAAATCCCTAATTCTATGTTTTAGTGTACACATTTGTTCATTTTGTTTAAATGTTGGCGATATGGTAACAAGTTAAGCATCGCCAACACTTAGTGGTTAAGCAAAATATTGCTACTTTCAGTGGAGATACGATCTCCAGAATTTGGTGCATGGTGGTGGTTGAGTGGGTCCTAGGTGTCTCATGTGGGTCCTGATTTCCTGTATTTCTTCTATATATGTTTGTGTATATACGCTATGCAGAAAATATTTTTATGATGCAATGAAATATAACTAGATGTATGCATGTTATTTTTATTTTTTATGCCACCACGATAAATATTCTTGCCGGTTTTTACACACCGTAAAAATTATTCATATGGGGCTTAAGATTTTATAATGCAGTAATAAACTTTTTTTATTTTCTAGATGCAATGCAGAAAAATGAATATGCTAAAGCAAAAATAATTCATGCAATGTGAAAAAGTAAATATGGATAACTACCAATTTTACCTCTCGGTGAGGGTTCAGAATTTTAAGTCCACCGAACCGAACTTGTCCAGTCTTCTTTATTCTTTGGGTGCATCTATCGGTCCCGGAAGTGCAGACCTTGATGGTTGCACCTCTTATGATGGTAACTCTGATGATGAGGCCACCTTTTCCTTCCAGATCTGCTTAGGTTGTGGACTTGACTTCATTCACAAACTGTCTTTCTTCCTCATTCTTTAGGAGTTCCTTTGGCATTGGGATAATCGACATCGTCTCTTGGGATGGATCTTCTTCGCCTGTTCATAAGTCGTATAGCTATTGAAATTGCATCATACCTTCTGTCTTGGAAATTGGAAGTGAATTTGTCCTAATCCAACATAGATGGTTGCATTGGTGGTATTGAGGAACGGTCTTCCAAGGATGATAAGTACTTATTCTTCTTCTTCTCCCATGTCAAGAATCATGAAGTCGGCAGGGACATAGTTGTCTTGTATCTTAACCATAATGTCCTTTGCTATTCCCTCTAGAAACCGGATTGTTTGGTCTGCCATCTGTGATTGCATATATGTAGGAAACAAAGGTTCACCAAACAAATAGTCATATGTTACCTTAGACATTATGTTGATGCCTAATTCAAGATCACAGAAGGTGTTGTGAAAAATTCTTTGTCCAATTGTACACTCGATTGTCGATACACTTGGATCTTCCATCTTGGTAAGGAATGGTGAAGCAAGGAGATGTTCATACTCTGATCAAAGTGTATTGATCATCTTGACTGATTCGTCCTTTGGCTGCATGGTCCTGTACTTCCTTACTCTTCGATTGTTTCCTTCTTGTTGCTCGTTGTGTACTCAGTCAATGTCTGTACTTGTGCATGGCTAGGAGAATGTAATATTCGATTCTTAAAAGTAAATTTCTCCTTTCTATGCTTAATTGTAAAGCAGATTTTGGCACTATCAGCATAGATGATGGTTTTTGTGGTGCTCAGGAAAGGTCGACCCAAGATGATGGGTGCCCTTATATCTCGGCCTATGCCCAAACCACGAAGTCTACGGGTACATATGAGCATCCGACTCGTACACAAATGTCTTCAAGAATTCCCTTGGGACAGCAGAGTGATTGATCTGCAAGCTGCAAACATATGGTTGTATATAACAAAGGATCTCCATGAATTTTCTTATAAATTACCTATGGCATAATGTTAACGCTTGCTCTGAAATCGCAGACAGCTTCTTAGAACGCATGAGGTCCAATGGCTATGGGGATGACGGGTCTTCCTAGATCACCTTTCTTGATGGGTAGAGAGTCATCTTGCCATCCTCTAGTCGATGGTTCTCTATAGAATTCTGCATTGTGAATCTCGACAAGATTTATAGTTTCGGGATCTTCTGGTTGCCCCAAATTCTTACCTTTGTCGGTAGAAGGAACAGCAGCCACTACTGAGCTATTTGTGATTCTATCATTTTATTAAAGCGATGCTAGTTTTTAATGGCTGAGGAGAAACTATCCATTCTATTATTTATATTTTCTAAAGCTTTATCATTGGAAGCTAGTTTTCTAGATAAACCTTCCATAATTTTAGCTTGTCCAAAGACTAAATCTTTCAAAGATGGTTGATTATTGAAATTATTAAAATTATTATCTTGATAGTTACCTTAGTAATTACCTTGGTAATTTGGCTTTTGTTGTTGATTCCATCGTTGATTCTGTTGAGGACGATAGTTGTTGTTGATGAAGTTCACATCCTCTTGAGTATCGAAATAGTTGTTCCTTGAATGCCTAGTGTTTCCACATTCTTCACATGTCATGCGAGAATCATGAATGTGCATGACATCTTGCTTTTCATTTGCTCAGTCTTCAAGCCTCTTCATTAGAAGATCTATCTTGGCAGACAACATGTCTACCTCCTTGAGTTAATGCATACCTCCACCTCTCTTGTGAGGTTGAAGATGTTCTTCGTTCCATCCTTAGTTGGAGGCCATCTTCTCAGCGAGAGTTGTTGCTTGTGGGATTGTGAGTGATAAAAATGCACCTCTAGCAGCAACATCCATATTCTCACGAGTGTTGTTAGTCAACCCATGGTAGAAAGTTTGCATGAGTAGCCAATTCTCCATCCCATGATGAGGTCATTCTGATATGTAGTCTTGAAAGTGTTCCCATGCCTCAGGAACAGATTCATCATGTTTCTACTAAAAGCTTGAGATTCTTCCTTGTAGAGTGTTAGTTTTGCCCATGGGAAAGAACTTTTCTAGGAAGGCAGTGGAGTAGTTTGCCCATGTGGTATTCTTGTCTTTATTGGCATGGCTTTGTAAAGCCTCTTGTATCCTTCATTATTCATATGTTTGCTACATTTGCTATGACATTATTCTATATAATATTCATGTTCATGGTTTACTTTGATTATATGCTTGATACAACTAGAGTTATCATTATGTTTATGCATAGGTTTGCAAAGCTCTTAGCTCATTATGTGAATGGGTTAAGTGGTTGACATTGTGTAAGCGTGGTGTTTATACGTTGTTTACTTGCGGATGCATCCTACATTCTAGATCGAGTGATAGATCGCGAGAGCAACAAGCTCGTTGAGTCCTTTGTAGTCCACCTCCCGTTTGTAGGCCAAGTAGGACCCAGTTGCGAGGGAAGTTAGGCTTTGTTCTTGATCTTCCTTAGTAATATCCCTTATGCATAGATGTGAAGTTAATCTTTTGCCATGATTGCTAAGTATATATGCACATCAATATATGCTTTGACTTGTAACTAGAATGACTTTGGAAATAATCTCTCTTGTATCTACTTAGTCTAGCTATTGCTGTCATAAGGAGTACTCTGAGTGTTTATTTATGATTTATATATATTATCTGATCTCTCAATTTACCCCTATTTAGAGTAAAAGGTTGGTTGGTTTATTCATCCATCATAAGTATATATAAGTTATCAATATTTCCTTTGCCAGTCCTTCCCTGAGGTAAAAATATAAATAACGATACCTAGAATACTCCCGGGTAAAGTGCTACAATGGTATATCTGTGCGTTTGCATAACTTCTCAAATATATATTCTTTCTAAGTCATAGTGTCATTTGCAGTAATGTTAAGAAACTAGTGAGCCCCTCATGCATTGCCGCGGGTGGCAGGAAGAAGTGTAATCACAGTTGATAGTATGTTATTTGGATATACTCCTATATTTATCATATTTTTTGATTAAGATATTAAAACACCTTGTAGTAAACATGATCATGCCTTATCAAATCCAAGCAGCACAGGAAAGGAACTCTAGCAAATACCAGCAGTAAGTCAGTTAGTCAATACCAAAAAGAGTGGTAAGAAACGTGACAACAAAAACAAATGGGCTAGAGGCACCCGGTGTAACCCGCATAATGGTATGATCCTAAAGGGGAAACCTCAGGACCTTTAGTGTTACCAAACTTTTTTATATGAAGGGCATGATTACTTTTTGATATAGAATAGTACAAGACATAGCTTACTGAGATTAGAACGCGAATACCTTGGCAATCTCCTCTACACTCCCGACATTCTTAAGTCTTGTTGCTACTCCGGGTTAAGTTGGACTATAGTTAACCTCACACATTTTCTTATGGATACGATACTTGGAATACCCCTGGGTGAAAGCTATAGTGGTATCCGTGCACTTGCAGATTTATCTGTGTGCGTCTTAAATATACCAACAAGCTTTCTGGTGTTGTTGCCGGGGAAACGGTTGCTGAATTAACTACAAACGTAGATTAACCTTGTATTATAATTTTATCCTTTTATCTTCTTATCCCTTCATTCTTTTCTTTTCTTTTCCATTATGAATTCCACTCCTATCTATCAATTTGCTAAACCCACAAACGTGAGCCTCAGGCCACTAGAATCTTCAGAGCCCATCCTAACACCTGGCTATGAGCTACGCCCGTGTTTTATAAACATGATTCGGGAATAATCCTTCTCGGGAGAAGGCAATGCAAACCCATACTCACACCTACAAGAGTTTGAATAGATCTATGCATACTTGCATATCGCTGGCATGTTAGATAAATCTTTACGATGGAAGCTTTTTCCGTTCTCTTTAACAGGAAAAGCTAAACCGTGGTACAATCTGACCATAGGAAGTATGCAAGGAGATTGGGAGATGTTATGCTCCAAATTTTGCTTGAGATTCTTTCCCATCTCTAGAGTGGCCAGCCTTCGAATAGAAGTTCTAACCTTTACACAACACGAGGAAGAGCCTCTTGGTGCATCTTGGGATCATTTTAATGACCTCATCATCACTGGCCTAGACCTTGCTATTCCAGACCCGATTCTTCTTCAATATTTTTATTTGGGTCTTAGCAAAGATGATACGCAAGACCTTAGTGTAGCCTTTGGAGGAGCTTTTCTTTCTTTGTCTATTAGTGAAGCAAGGCTTGTCCTTGACAAAATCATTGGACAAGCCCCCTACACTAGCATTCATGATGAACTCCCAGAGGAAGAGAAGGAATCATCCCCCGAACAAGAAGAGGAAGTTTTGATAGCTAAATCACGACCATTCTAATCCCAAGATTTAGCTATCAATCCCGAACCATCAAAATCCCAAAATCCTCCAAGGGAACAACAAATTCCACCTTTGGAAAACCCTTTTGAATTTGAGGGTAACCTCATTGCTTTTGGGAGAACAATGAACTCTCATCCACATAAGAGACCTCCAAGTGAATATATTCCAAATCCTCTTATGGAAGAGTTTCTTAGAAAGCATCATTATTCTCACATAGGATATCGGGAAGATCCCAAGGATGGCATGACAAGTAATGCCATAGAAGGAGAGCAAAACCACCCAGAAGCCATTCCTATCTTCTCCCCTTCTATGCTCAGACTAGATGACTTATCCGAACCCATCTTTAAACTCATCCTTGACCTCGATGAATCCTCTTATGCTCTTTCTCCTAAGCCTCATGATGACTCTAGAAATCCACTAAGACAAACGAAGCATAGAAGTCATGAAGACCACAAGGATGACCAAGAGTGGCAACAACAATGGCTACAGGGTATTAAAAACCTATGTGATATTGCCATTGAATGGATGGACGAGGCCTTAAACAAGACTAACCCAAGAGACACCAATCTAAGGAAAATTTTGGACATGCATGAAGAATCACCTTGGAGTTTGAAAAGGAAGATGACATCAACGAGCACGGAAGTTACTTCATAAATATTCCATCGAATCCATACTCGCATGAGAAATCTCCTGATTCAATTTGTCTCTCCAACTTTGCCACACACGAGATCTTCAACCCCCTCATGCTTCTTATTCATAAAAAATTTGAAAGGGTGGTTGTAGATGCTTTTATTTATCATAAATATTGCAAATCTCATTGTGTGGATCTTGAGATAGGTACACAAAGGTTGGTGTTGTAGGGGAAACAACTTCACCAACTTGAGTGGAAATCAAAGGTTTCCCAAGGATGAGTTTTTTGTCCTAAAACAAGCACTTTAGGAGATAACATGAGTGTTCACCTTTTGTTGTAATGACCTTATGAAATGAGCATAGAAATATAATTGTGAAAATATTCCTTCAGGTATTTTTGTCACTAACCATTCCAGGTTTGAGCAAAAAGAACGAAGGATGACAATGTAAGTTATGTCCAACCAATCATTATGCAACATTGAATCACACTCATCCAAACTTGATTTTGCAAAACATCTCTTGCCGTGTTGCTGCATTATCTTGGTTGTCTGTACCTTTTAAGACATGCTCAATTTGCTAAACAACAATCATGCTCTTTCATCTCCTTTTGAGTAAATCTCTGTAACGCTTTCATGCTACTGTTGTCTACCATAGTATATGCTTGGGTTTGGAGTATTTTCATACATCTTTTAAATTAAGCATGGTGCTTAGTTTAGGAGTGTTGATCTCACTTCCAAAGGCTTTTTAAATTAGGCATGGTGCTTAGGTTAAAATGCTTTCCTAAATTAAATTAGACATGGTGTCTGGTTTGATTTTTGAACCAAGAGTATACTCTAGTAGATAGCAGTTATTTTGTTGAACTAACCCTGCAGAAAACTATCAAATTCAATTTGGAAAAGTCCTGAGATGAACTCACATCAGAGATGAAGCAAGGCACATGAACTCTAACAACTTTGCACAAGAAAGACACAACTCATTCATCATGTATAGATAAACTCCATGGAACAAGGAGAAAGAAGAGGAGTGCCATAAAACAAGATCTACAATTAAAGAACTCACTCCTAAGAAGTGGACAAACAAATCTCCGCCATGCCACTGGAAGACAAAGAACATCATTGTCACACCCATTTATCGACCAAATGGAGTGCATACCCTTATGTGTGCCCAGAGATCAATCACACATAAGTTAACAAATTATAAAGGATGTATCATCACAAATGTTATTACATCACGATTAATAACACATAGTCTTTACAATAATATAGCGGAAGTAAAATATAAAAACTCTCATGGTAGCTCCAATCACAGGCACATTGACTGGTTGACAGCAAGTCTAGTAATCTTCCATAAAGTAGAATTAGTCACTACTTGCACCATCTGTTACCCATCCGGGATTTTTATCCAAGTAAGAAAAATAAGCAAGCGTAAGTACATCTCGTACTCAACAAGTGTAACATGGGGTTCATGAGGCTCAAAGGCATAACATAGGTTTATCAGCATGTAGCTTTTATATAGCATTAATTCAGTATTTCAATGATATCAAAGTGTCTTAATATAATCAATAAACATATGATCCATGTGAAATGATTAACGAATAGCAAAAACATATTCATTATTAATGATCAACTATTCCATAAGGGTCCAAGGCCACTCATGACCATGAGCACGGCTGTTATAACAGTTTTACACTCTGCAGAGGTTGTACACTTTTACTGCGAGTCGTGATTTACCCTTTTGCCCGAGGTAGCTAATCTCTTGACCCACTTCCAAGGAAGGTCGGCAGGGTTCACTATGAAGTCTTTCGAAGGTTCGTCTAACAAGTTAGGGCCGCTAGGTTTCCAAAGTCAGTCTGTGTGATACACCACGCAGGGATCCACAGTCTGCTCTACCCTATTTGCGCCACAATGGTAACCTCTAACAAGATAGAAAAGGTCCTTCTATATGACTAAAGCCAGAGCCATTTTAGCCCTCACAGTTGTACTGTAAATCCCGGATTTTCACTTATAGATGAGTCCTTATGGAGAGTAACAAGAGCACCAAAGTAACCCCATGCTCTAGTACCCTTAAACAGTAATAAAATCATCTTTTAATGTTTATTGCATATTCCATTAGTCAAATTACATGATCATAGTTCATGTTGAGCACTAGCAATACTAATCCATGCAATATAATAGGTATCAAGGAATAAGATCAATACTAAGTCATTCTTATCAAGGAATATATGCATAATGATATTATTGGCTTAATATGAATAGGACAACAAGGATAATCCCATGCTATACTTGCCTTAGAACTTGCTTTATACCCAAAGCAACTTGCTCTGAAAAACCTCAACTTAATCTTTCATTTGCAACTTCTGGCACTCAGCTTCTGGTCTTCATCTTCGGATCTTCGGTGCTCACAGATAGTCTTTCTTCTACTCGTAGCAACCAAGCACAGTAAACAAACAACAAATACAACTAAGAACATGCATCAAACAAAAGAAACGCTTTAAAAGAGAACGCATTAAAGGACACGGTACGTTGCTACAGTCACGAAAACACAAGAACGACGGATAATGGAGCTACCATTAAAGAGAACACGCGACTATCGAGACGATTACAACATAACTTAGAAGACCGACTATAAACTTAATACATTTTAGTTATTGAAATAAGGTGATAAACATTCTGAAGAAATATTCTAAAATTAGATTAATCAATTGAATTACAAAACTAGGTTTAACCCTGGTCATATTTTATTTATAAGTATTACCGACTTTGCAGAGATAAAAGAACATGTGAGAACAATTATTCCAATTATATGAGATATGTGGTTGGGCTAAGTAAATTATAATTTAAACATATTTTAAGTTGCCATTAGCTAAGTTCATGCTTAGTTACAAAGGACTAAGGTGACAAGATTATATATTATTTTTAATTATAAAACTAATAACAAGCATATTAATTAATATAATATTCAGCTATATATGGAAAAGCATATGACATGAAAAACATTAGTGCTACTGCACAGAGAACGTCGATGCGAATCTAATGCAACTTAATTGAAGCAAAACAGATTCCAAACGAATAAATGCTCGAAGATTAAAGCCGTATAACTATGAAGAGCAGATACGTACTGTAATGTGAAATTATCTACGCAAGTCTATCATATATGCAACATACTGAGACTAAGCAAATTTTAATTTGAAATATATTATACATTAATCATATTAATCAATTTAATATTGAACTATATATATAGAAAATATGTGGCAACTGAACGAAAGCACTTATGTTTCAAGGTTGAATTAAACATCTTATAATTCAAAAGAAACATTTAGTTTAATATTAATTAGATTAACATTAATTTAGAACAGACTGCCTGTGTTGCGTTTAATTAGAAACTTAATTGCACAAGCATAAATCAAATTAATATCTAACTTATAAATTTTAAGGATGTAAGACATGTCAAACGTTGTTGCTAAAACATAACCTCGATCGGCACTATTGCAAAACAACAAGAACGGATTTAAATCACTAGATAGCTTTTAATTAACAAAGCAACAAAAATAAAATTATAAACCTATGTCACTTTTAATTAAAAACTATTAAATTAATACTAATCAAATTGCATTTTAAATCAATAAATTTATAATTATAAGATATGACAAACATTAGCACACTGTGTAGAGCGCGACGACATGAATCTAACGCGACTTGAACGACTCGAATCGGACGTAAAACATAAATGATATGACCTAAACAAGATTATATGTATACGTATTTCTATTGTATTTCGGGATTTATTTTTCTAAAGGAAAAACGGTCATAATGTATGGGTGACATGGTGATGACGTCATCAAGCTAATTGGAACAGGGGCCAAGAGCACGCACGGTGCACGGCCAGTGGCGTCATGTACAGCGGCGAGCACCTCGCCGGGCAACCGGAGAAAAGGCCTAGGGCCTCGGTTCGACACGGGAAAAACCGAGGAAGATAGAGAGGGCGACCGTGAACTCACCAAGAGGATTTTTGCGATCGGAGATGAGACAGGGACAGCGTGCAGCTCGGTTGATCAGACGACGGCGTTCTCGGCAACAAGTTGCAGTCGACGGGGAGACGACGGTGCAATGACCGAACAGCGGCGGTGGCGACACAAGAAGGAGGAGAAAAATATAATTTACTACACGAGAGATTTCCCAAACTAGGGGCTCATCTACGGTAGTTTTGGTGTGCTTTTACCCAAGGGATAGGTACATATATATAGGGAGGAAAACTCTCCACCTCCATATCAACTAGCGATATGGTGCTAATTGACGTTGCACCATCCACCTTTACTAATAGGCCTAATTAATTATTAAAGCACATTAGTAAATAAAGACATGGGCCTTTGGGCATGAGGAAATCTGAGATATTTTATTATTTTCGGAATTAATTAATTTCATGGATAAAATAATTCTAGAAAAGTCCAGAATTATTATTTAAGCCACGAAAAATACTCCGAAAGCTCTAAAAATTTGGAGAAAATTCTCAGAGACATTATGGAACATAAGGAACCAAAATAAAGTATTTGGACCTCATGAAAAGATATTTTGGAGCATCTAAAAATTAGATAACCCTCGTAGAAAAGCGTGAACTAGCTTCAAAAAAAGCCAGAACAATTCCCGAAGAGTTCACTGAGATTGATTGACATGTGAGGAACTGAAAGGAACAATTTATATTATAAAGAAAAGATTTTAGGAAACTACCAATGAGAACTTAAGATGAGAAACAAGAAATATTGATTGCAGAAAAAGATAAAGACGTGTTGGAGAAGAAAGATCGATCAATTAAACGCATTTTGAAAGACTTTGTTCGCTCTTAACACACAAGAGTTAACGAGCAAACATCACATCGAACAATGCCCGTCAGGTTAATTCCAAAATAATTAAAAAGCACTATTTTTCTTTAATAAAAATATATGGAAACCTAAACTAATGTTGACAAGTTCTATCCAAATATTAAAATATTTATTTTAGTTAGTGTTTTCTATGCACAACCCAAAATCAGAAATTTTGGGATGTGACAATCATGGAGGAACTCAAGTATGCAGCTCCAATGGACATCCTCTTGTCAACCAAGAATCAACGGAAATCAAAGAATGGTTGACAAGATAGGAACATGCAATTGTCTACATCCTCACCTCCAGGAAATGATGATTTGAGACATAGGACAATGAGTGGAGTAGAAGGACCAACAAAATGTCAAGATCATAGGGCAAAAAGATGGCATGACAAAAGGATGAGAAAGAAAGAGTGCAACATAGGAGACAAGTTGTTCATGAACAAGATACACAACCAGCCAAGCAAGGAAAGCTTCCACAAGGTGTTACGGTGCCATCATGCTCCAATGACGAAGGTAACATCTCAAGGTGAGTGATCATTACTTAAAAAGCTTTTCCTTGATCTTGGTATGCACATAAATGAAAGCCAAACATGTTTGAATTACAATTCCACTTAATCTAACTCAACATGTTTAGTTCTTTAAACTTGTTCCTGGCATCACTTTCTTGATCACATAATCTTAACCAATTAAATTGAAAAGTATACATCCTATCTCTAGAAGATGATTGATAAGGAACCTCCTTGAGGGTGGCCCAATCTTCACGATAGTAGGTCACAAATCAAAGATAACTTACTGCGAACAGCGGGATAACTAGCTTTATACCTAAGAAAGGTTGGATGCGACCAAACAATGGGGAGAGAGACACCAAAACCATGAAGACTTTGACTTGATCTATGAACGACCACAAAACCATAATCTAAAACTAATCCACACAAAATGGTGTAGCCATACTAGAAACCGTAGAGCATGAACTAGGGGAACCTAGAGGGATCTCTTTACAGGTCCAAGAAGAACAAGGAAGAACAAAGGTTTGAGTAAGGCACTCGGCAGCTCGGCTGCAACATGAGGGGTTTATCAATTCATCAAAAAGGTTCCTAATAGCTTAGAGGCAGGGGATATTTTTACTAGGAACAACCCTCCTAGTTGGGTGTGAAAATAATATGGAGTTTCTGGAGATAGGTAATGTGAAAGGTCCCCTCAAGATGGATTCCCGAAGTGGTCTTCTTGTAACTGTTGGCCTCAAGAGCAGTGTCCACCAATCTGGCAATAACTCCTTATTGGGAAGTCCAAACAATGAACTGTTTGTTTGGTGTGAAAGTAGACTCAAAGAACTTTCAAATCATGTGCAGCATGCACCACAAAACTTTGTAGAGTGGTACAATTTTGCATGGGAAGTTGTACCAAATTCTACAAACTATTGACCTTCTGTGTCACTTTCTTCTAGGTCCGGTCATCCATTAGTGCGACTTGTAACACCTAGGTGTTTGGCTTCCATATTTGCACTTGCATTTCATAAGCATGAGCATCATTCATCTCATTTATGCATTTGTTTGAACTAAAACATGGGTGTGCAACATAGCCATGTATGCTTGTGTTATAATTCCTTGCTTATGAAATGTGGTTGGTGCAACATGTAGATGCAACATGTGTTCTTGACACTTTGAAACATGTCAAACCTGCTGGTGTAATTTGACAAGCCTAATTGTTGCAACAAAGTCTTGAAACATATGAAACATGGTATTGAAACAAATGAAGTGAATTGCTTGTTTTGCTTGTTTCAACATATGTGACACTTTGAAATTTGTGTAACCAATGTGTAGAGTGGTTAATTATGTCCTAATACACCTTAACTATACTTAGGATAATTAGTGGAACAATGTTCATGTTAACCAAAATGACTAAATTGCCCTTCTAAGTGATGTTGACTGTGTGTTGACCTCTAGAGTACTTTTGTTTGACTGTTTAAAAGGTCCAACCTAGAGGTAATGCATGGAAGTGCAACCTTAAACAAAGTTGTAGAAAATTTGTTAAGGAACAAAAGTTGCTTTAGGGTCATCTCATGAAAATGGCTGGAAAATTCTCAAACAGGGCCCACAAGTCAGTTTTGGCATGCTGTTTAGCACTTTGCCAAATTGGTTAAGTCCTAACTGAAATGCAGTTGCAAAGTGACCTTCTTTGGGACACTGTAACTCTCTAACCATGCCGAACTAGCTCCAATTCATATTGTCAAAGTTGAAGCCCTCACATAGTTCTACAAGTTTGTCAATTACACTTTACACTAACTCGGTCTAGATTGGGAGTTTTAGGGCATCAAAATTCCTCTATCACTCGGTTACAATGGGCTCCGATTTAGACGCAATTCAAAACTTTAGTGAACAGAGGTGGCCAACTGGGCGCTGCGCTGGCTTACTACCCATCGTTCGTACGTCGCTGGCGTTCCACTGGTTATGCCGAGGGGAGCTACATGGTCGCCACGACACGCTGCAGCTGCCCTCATTCACTCCCTCCTCATTCTCTCCTCCTTCCTTACTAGAGAAGCCAAGGCGGGTGTAGGGCGATGCCATTGCCGCCGTAGCTTCGCCCTGCTCGCATGCCGCTGTCACCGCGCCATTGCTCAAATCCCACCACACAAAGCTCCGCCATCACCTCCTCTAGCTTCTCCATCCCTCCGTTGAGCCTATCGTTGCAAGGTAAGGGAGCATTTGTCGATTCCACCGCCGCTACCATGAGCTTGACCTTGCCAGAGTCCAAGCTCGCCATTGTTGGAGGAGTTAGGGAACCGCTCGCCCTTTCTTATCTTCCTTGTTAGCTTTGCCCTGGTCTGGTGGAACTCATACCGAGCTCAGATGAGGCAATGCAGCCTCGCCATCGCCGGAGCACCACTGTGTATGGTGCCGCTGCCGCTGCTCTCGACGTCAGGGAGATTAGTGTTAGGAAGTGGGGTCCATTTTCTATATGGTTCGACTCAGCTCGTCGCGGTGGTCACGTTGGTGGCCAGGGTGTCACCGGATTCCTCACCGGTGATGAGCTTCATCATTGTCCCTCCCTCCCCTGCTCTCTGTTGGACTAAACCATGGGCCCCACGTGTCAGCGCAGGTGGGTGGGAGCAGCCACGGGCTGTGCGGCTTAACCGGGCCGGCCCAGTAGCCGGGTAGATTTAGGAAATGTGATTTTGTTTTTATTCTTTTTCAGATTTGAATGCAAGAGTCAAATTTTCATATCTCAAGATTTGTAGATCCAATTGTAGTGTTCCTTGGGAAGTCTAGTTTTTATTAAAAATATAAAATGTATATGTGTTATTTAAATTCTCGAAGAATTAAATAGAAACTTGAAATGTGTTTTAAAATATATTCAAAATTGTTAATTTTATAACTTGAGTTCCAATGCTCTAAAAATTATGAAATTTGATGAGTGTGCTGTTTTAGGTATATGCTAGCTCTGGTAAAAATTTGAAGGCCAGTGCTTAAGTAGTTTTCAAGTTATGCATTTATCATTTTATAATTGGTGATACTTGAATGAATTTTCATAATTTTTCTATATGTCCAATGATCATGAAATTTTGTAGAGAGTGTCCTGGTACTTTAGGTTTGCCAAGAAAAATATTGTTTCTGTTGTTTGACACTTTTCAATAGGATTTCTTAATTATTCTAGAATCAGCCCTGCTAGCTTGATAATTTTGTGTAGGGAGTTTCTATTGGTAACTTTTGTTCATACTTTTACAGTAGTCTCCTGGTGGTGTGTAGTATTCATTGTAATTTCTATAGAATTTTCTGTATAGTTTGCATCTAGGTTTATTTTCCCACTTAATTAACCAATTAAATTAAGAAAGATATTAAAATAAATGAATTGGGGTTGCACACTTTACTTTCTGGTGATCTTGTGATGTAGGTGAACTAGTGATACACTTGGTTTGGTCAAAAAGTTGTTTGGCACATAAGTAAATAATTAATTTTAGCAATTATAGACATTCTGGACAGTTGGTAGAATTTCTGGGGCTAGACTTTGATAAAAAGTGTTTTCTGAGAATATTGTGAATACTAAAGTTGTAGTAAACTTGTTAAGCTAGCTTGTATCAAAATTTGGTGGCATTTTGCCTAGTAGTTTAGGAGTTCTAGCAGTTTGAAGTTGCTATCCAGAAATGACTGCTCTCTGTTTGGAGAGGATAGATTTCTGGAACTTTAAGAATTTGACTAGGTAAACTTAGGAATCAGGTATTTAGGTCTGAAAATTATTTGTAGAGCATTTCATGAGCTTTCCAGATTATCTTGTGACATATAATTTAGATTTATAGATCTCCAGTTATGGTTAAAAGACTGAGCTGCTATCTAGATTCTGGATTTGCTGAAATGTGTTTGTGTTTGTGAGAGCTTAAGTAATGTTGCTCTTATTGATTGTTTAGGTGCTAGGTCCTTAACTGAGGAAGAGCAATTATACATTAGATTGTGTAGGCTTGGTAAGTACCTCTCTACCAGAGAAGAGATATGCCCATATTGTTAAAGTGATTTGATTAGAGCATTAAGTTGTTATTGCAGTCCGCATACACATTCACCGGGCATGTGCATTCATTCTTATGTATCCTTGAAATTTATCTTGTGCATCCATGCAATAGGTGTACCGGAGGGGGTGATGCTTCTGGATTTTGAGGGAGCGAATTAGGAGGAGGAGGAGGAGCAGCCGGAGGAGCCCGAGATGCCGGCTGGCGAAGGAGTTCCCGAAGAAGAGCTGCCCGAGTGCCCTGATCACCGTCCCTCGTCTTTTCTGAAAGGCAAGCCCCGGTGCATGCTAACCCAATATTTATATACTTATCATTTGAGTACTTTTACTTGTTTATTACATTAAGTTGTAGGAGATGAGTGAAAACACTTGCTGCATTATATCTATCCTTGTCCAGATATCGAACTTGAATCCCAATTAAAGTTTAGGCACGTGTTATTGCTTAGCCCTGCTTAGTGCGGTAGAAGTCATGTGATTTTCTATCATCCACGAGCTTTAGGATGAAGTGGGTCACGGTTGGCTATATTTGCTATCATGGGAAAGAACCATGCTTAAAGAAACGAATTGAGACCGGGCAGGAGTTCGATAGTGCAGCCGCAAGACACTTCACGTCTTGGGTGCGAAGCTATGCCCATCTGAGTCGTTTAAGGACCGATTCGTTGTACGTCCTTGAGTCATGTTGAACGCAGTTTAACACTTAGTTAGCCAGATAAGCCGTTTCGACCGTGAAGCTGAGTAATATAGTTCAACCCAGGAATCGAGGGGTCAAGTGTGCATTCTGGAGGAAGTAAGGATGTGTTTGGGGACATTGGCATGAGACTAGGGGGTTAAAGTCCCTATCACCTGGTAGAGTGTTGCCCTTGGGGATGCGGCATCAGTCGAACCCGCGATTCCTGAACTATATCAAAGGTGACTTGTGCGACCCTGGCACGGGGTCTGTGTGGTTTCTGTTAGAAATGCCCCTCCAACTAGATAGGAATTCAATTCGAATCGCCGTCGCTCCCAGTTAATGAGCGCTTGACTTGAGCAGCGGCAACGTAAATGGATTCAAACATGTTAATTTTATAAATTGAGTTCTAGTGCTCCAAAAAATATGAAATTTAGTGAGTGTGCTTTTCTATGTATATGCTAGCTTTGGTAAAAATTTGAATGTCAGTGCTTAAGTAGTTTTCAAGTTATGCATTTATCATTTTATAATTAGTGATACTTGAATGAATTTTCATAATTTTTCTATATGTCCAATGATCATGAAATTTTGTGGAGAGTGTCCTGGTACTTTAGGTTTGCTAGGAAAAATATTGTTTCTATTGTTCGATATATTTCAATAGGATTTCTTAATTATGCTAGAATCAGCCCTGCTGGCTTGATAATTTTGTGTTGGGAGTTCCTTTTGGCAACCTTGGATCAAATTTTTACAGTAGTCTGTTGGTAGTTTATAGGGTCCACTATAATTTTGTAGAATTTTCTAAATAGTTTGCATATAGGTTTATTTTCCCACTTAATTAACTAATTAAATTAAGAAAGGGATTAAAATAAATGATTTGGGTTGGCATACCATACTTTCTAGTGGTTTCGTGTCATATGTGAACTAGTCATGCTATTGGTTTGGTCAAAAAGTATGTTTAACACATAAGTAAATATTTAATTTTAGCAATTATAGGTCTTTTGGATAGTTGGTAGCATTTCTGGGATTAGGCTTTGATAAAGTGTTTTATGAGAATCTTGTGAATACCAAAGTCGAAGTAAACTTGTTAAGCTAGCTTGTATCAAAATTTGGGGGCATTTGGCCCAGTGGTTTAAGAGTTCTAGCAGTTTAAAGTTGCTGTCTAGGAATGGCCGCTCTCTGTTTGGAGAGGACAGATTTTTGGAACTTTATGAATTCGACTGGGTAAACTTGGGAATCAGGTCTTGAGGTCTGAAACTAATTTGTAGAGTATTTCATGAGCTTTCCATATTGTCTTGTGTCATATAATTTGGATTTGTAGATCTCTAGTTATGGTTAAAAGACTGAGTTGCTATCCAGATTCTAGTTTTGCTGAAATGTGTATGTGTTTGTGAGAGCTTAAGTAATGTTGCTCTTGTTGGTTGTTTAGGTGCTAGGTCCTTAACTGAGGAAGAGAAATTATACATTAGATTATGTATACTTGGTAAGTACTTCGCTATCGGAGAAGAGATATGCATGTATTTTTAAAGTGATTTGAATAGAGCATCGCGTTATTACTGCAGTTCACATTTGCATTCACCGAGCATGTTGCATTCATTCTTATGCATCTATGAAATTTATCTGTGCATCCATGCAATAGGCATGCCAGAGGCAGTGATGCTTCTAGAGTTTGAGGGAGCACTTCAAGAGGAGCAGGAGCAGCCGGAGGAGCCCGAGGTGCCAACCGGCGAAGGAGTTTTCGAAGAAGAGCTGCCCAAGTGCCCTGATCATCGTCCCTCATCCTTTCTGAAAGGCAAGCCCCGGTGCATGCTAACCCATCATATTTATAAATAGCATTTGAGTACTTTTACATGTTTGATGCATTAAGTGGTAGGGGTTGATTGGAGACATTTGCTGCAAATATCCTCCCTTGTCCAGAAATTATCCTGCAAATTCTATTTATAGTTCGGGAACGTGGTATATGCTTAGCAGTGCTTAGTACGGTAGAAGTCGGGTCATTTACTGTCATTCGTGAGCTTTAGGAGAAAGTGGGTTATGGTTGACTATATTTGCTATCATGGAAGGAATCATGCTTAAAAATGAATTTGAGACCGGGCGGGAGTTCGATAGTGCAGCCGCAAGACTCTTCACGTCTTGGGCACGAAGCTATGCCCGTCTGAGTCATTTAAGGACCAATTCGTTGTACATCCTTGAGTCATGTTGAACGCAGTCTAACACTTAGCTGGCTAGATAAGTCATTCCAATCGTGAAGTCAAGTAATACAGTTCAGGCCGGCAATCGGGGGTCAAGTGCGCATTCTTGAGGAAGTAAGGATGTGCTTGGGAACATTGGCATAAGACTAGGGGGGTTAGAGTCTCTATCACCTGGCAGAATGTTGCCCTTAGGGATGCGGCATCAGTCGAACCCGCAATTCCTAAATTGTACCAAAGGTGACTTGTGTGACCCTAGCGCGGGGTCTACGCGGTTTATGTTAGAAATACCCCTCCAGCTGGATAGGAATTCGATTTGAATCGCCGTCGCTCCCGGTTAGTGAGCAGTTGACTTGAGCAGCGACAACGTAGATTCAATTTAGTTAAACGGATGGTTAATCGGATGATGATTTAAATGTTGCCTCAATTTATACCTACTATGGTTAATAATGTTTGCTTAATAATCAAGTGATTGTTTAGCACAAGTGCTAAGATAGATGACAGGTAAACGCTAAAAATCACTACTAGCACTACTTATGCTTTTCTGCAAATGAATTGTCAGCCAGCTCCACTTAAAGAAAGCCTTGCATGATCCTTGGTGTCCTTTATTTCCGTTTTGACGGGTAAGTCTAGCTGAATACATTCTCGTACTCAGGGTTTATTCCCTCCTATTGTAGATGACATGCTTTACCAGGGCTTCTGTAAGCACTGCCTCCACCCGACAGGTGATGAGGACTAGATCACTTGGGCATGATTGTCTAGTAGTCTACTTTTCTTAATGCTTTTGTGGGAACGTGATCTGTAAGACTGGCAATCGTATTTGAACTAAGTGTGTGTGTAACTTATGCTTTCGCTACTTTCCCAACCTAGTTTGTAATATTTGTGACTCTAATGTGTTATAAGCTTCTTCTTAACAACTTGTGAAATGTAACGTGTGATGTGTTATGTTGAATGATGCAATCTTGGTTGTAATCGAGTTGGTTTGAAATTCCTCGTGATTTCGATTGACTATCGGGATTATATGGGATCAAGTTCAAAAATTTAGGCGTGTTGGCGCTCATTTTTGTACTTGTGCTCTTATAATTTGGACGGTTCTGTTACACTGCTTTCCACTCGCATTACTTTTTCCTGGGTCCGGTCATCCGTTAGTGCTACTTTCCATCCGTGTTACTTTTTCCTAGGTTCGGTCATCTACCCGTGTTACTTTTCTGATGGAGCTATTTTGTAGCACCGTGGCGTCTTGATCCTTCAGCCATGTGCCTTCCATGTCTTCATGTGTAAACCTAGGCATCATCAAGATAGGACATTTAGGTAGTATAACATTCTCAAAAGTGTGAAAATTACAATCAATTAGGAATGAATTCACCTGCTCTTGTAGTTTCTTGGCACGACTTCTTGTAAGTGGTCCATGATTTGTATCCTTTGGACTTGAGCTAGCGTGCATGGCTAGGATGTCCTCATTATCCTTTCCCTCTTAAAAAGGAGTCGTCCTCAACTCTTCCAGTCCAAAGAATGGAGATAGATCGGCGACATTGAAACTTGTACTCACACCACAAGTACTTGGAAGATTAATTTCATATCTGTTGTCATTGATCTTGCGAAGCACTTTGAACGGACCATCAGCTTGGGGCTGCAACTTGCTCTTGCGTTGTTCAGGAAAGTGATCCTTGCGCAAATGCACCCAAACCAAGTCTCTGGGTTCAAATAACATCTTCTTGTGACCCTTGTTGGCATGCTTCTCATACATCTTGGTCATCTTTTCAATGTTTGCTCTAGCTCGATCATGAAGCTTCTTGACAAATTCAGCTCGCTTGCTTGCATCAAAGTTCATACATTCCTGCATAGGCAAAGGCAAAAGATCGATGGGAGCAGCAGGTTTGAAACCATATACAATTTCAAACGGACAAAATTTTGTGGTCGAGTGTACTGCCCTGTTGTATGCAAATTCCACATGTGGCAAAATTTCTCCCATAGTTTCAGATTCTTCTTTAGGACAGCTCGCAGCAATGTGGATAGTGTGTGGTTCACAACTTTAGTTTGCCCATCAGTTTGAGGATGGCATGTTGTGGAGAATAGCAGCCTTGTTCTAAGTTTTCCCCACAAGGTCTTCCAAAAGTAGCTCAAAAACTTGGTGTCATGATCGGACACATTGGTATGTGGCACTCCATGTAGATGCACAATTTCTCTGAAAAACAATTCAGCAATATGTGAAGCATTGTCACTCTTATGGCAGGGAATAAAGTGTGCCATTTTGCTAAAACGATCCACAACAATAAAGATTGAATCCCTCCCCCTCTTGGTTCGAGGTAAACTAAGAACAAAGTCCATAGAGATATCCTCCCAAGATACACTAGGAATAGGTAGAGGAGTGTATAAACCATGGGGGTTCAAATAGGACTTAGCTTTGTGGCAGGTTTCGCAGCGAAGAACATGCCTCTCCACGTCTCTCCTCATCTTAGGCCAAAAGAAGTGATCAGCGAGTACTTGCTCTATTTTCTTGGCACCAAAATGGCCCATAAGTCCACCCGCATGAGCTTCCTGCACAAGCAAAATGCGAACAGAACAATCTAGAATGCAGAGTTTATTAGATCGAAACAAAAACCCATCATGCAAATGGAATTTTTCCTATCCCTTGCCAAACAACACTTGGAATATGGTTCAGCAAAATATGAATCAGTGGCATATAAATCTTTTATACTTTCCAAACCAAGAAATTAGCATCAAGTTGTGAAAGCAAAGTATGACGATGAGACAAAGCATCAGCTACAACATTATCCTTCCCTTTCTTGTACTTAACAGTGTATGGAAAAGACTCAATGAATTCACTCCATTTTGCATGTCTTTACTTCAGTTTTAGTTGGCCTTTAAGGTGTTTTAAGGATTCATGGTCTGAATGTATCACAAATTCTTTAGGCAAAAGGTAGTGTTGCCAAGTTTCCAAACTCCTAACAAGAGCATATAATTTTTTATCATAAACTGAATAATTCAAAGTTGGACCACTTAGCTTTTCACCGAAGTATGCAATCAGCATCCTTTCTTGCATGGGCACACCTCCAACCCCTACACCACTGGCATCACATTCAATTTCAAATGTCTTACCAAAATCTAGGAGTGCAAGGAGTGGGGCTGTTGTTAACTTCATTTTCAGCTCTTAGAATGCCTTCTCTTGTGCTTCTCCCCATTTAAAAGGCACTTCTTTCTTTGTCAACTCATTGATTGGAGTAGCAATGGTGCTGAAATCTTTCACAAATCACCGGTAGAAACCAGCAAGTCCGAGGAAGCTCCGTACTTGGCTCACATTTTGTGGAGGCACCCACTCACGAACAACTTTGATCTTTTCCTCATCCACCTCCACATGTTGGCCTGAAACAACAAAGCCATGAAACACTACCTTGTTGGTGCAAAATGTGCACTTGTCAAGGTTAGCATATAATTTCTGCTCACGTAGGACAACAAGCACAGTTCGGATATGCTTAACATGTTCATCAAGGGATTTGCTGTAAATTAATATATCATCAAAGTAAACCACAACAAACTTTCCAATGAAAGCTCTAAGCACATGATTCATCAATCGCATGAAGGTACTTGGTGCATTAGTCAACCCAAAAGGCATTACCAACCATTCATACAACCTAAACTTAGTTTTAAAAGTTGTTTTCCACTCATCCCCTTCTCGCATTCTTATTTGGTGATAACCACTTCTCAAGTCAATTTTTGTGAAAATGATAGCACCACTAAGTTCATCAAGCATGTCATCAAGTCTAGGAATGGGATGTCTATACCTTATTATGATGTTATTAATAGCTCTACAATCAACACACTTTCTTGGGAACTAGAAGAACAGGAACATCACAAGGTGAAAGACTTTCTTGCACATACCCTTTTTTGATCAATTCTTCCACTTGTTGAATTTCTTTTGTTTCCTCCAGGTTGGTGCGGTATGCAGCTCGGTTTGGAAGTGTGGCACCAGGAACAAGGTCAATTTGATGTTCTATCCCTCTCTTAGGTGGCAGCCCCGGTGGTACTTCATCTAGAAATACATCCTTATATTCCTGTAAAACAATAAAAACAACACTTGGCAAAGTAGAGGATAAGTCGTTAGTGGATAGAAAATTTTCCTTGTACAGCAGTACAAAGAACATGGCATTGGGTTCACACAATTCTTTTAAATCCCCCTTCATAGCCATCATAACTAATCCCTCTTTTCCCATTGTCTTGGTTTTTTGCAGCTGTGGGGTTTTATTTGGCTTTGGAAACACTCCCTCACTATTTTTGTGGGTCACTCGTAAGTGGTTCTCGCTCTCTCGCTGTTTTCTTTTTAGATCATCCTTCAAAATCTCCTCCAGTGTTAAAGGAAGCAAAGAAATTTGCTCTCCTTTGTACATGAAAGCCAGCTTGTTGGTTCTTCCAAAAATCTGAACATCATGATCATATAACCATGGCCTTCCTAGCAGCAGTTGGCATGCTTGCATAGGCACCACATCACACTCCACATGATCATTGTACCTCCTAATAGAGAAAGGAACTGTCACAACTTGGTTCACACGCAGCACACCACAATCATTAAGCCATTGCATCTTGTATGGATTAGGATGGCGCCTCTGTTTTAGCCCCATTCTATCAACCAATTCTTGACTTGCAATATTGATGTAGTTGCCATTGTCAACAATAATTCTACACAACTTGTCTTCGATCATGCCTCGAGTATAGAAGAGATTGTGTCGCTGCCCATTCTCTTCTTTTACAGCAGAAACACTAAGCACTCGAAGAGAAATAAAGCAATTATTATCACATTCATCGGGTTAGATCTCATTCTCATCAGTTTCAAGTTCTTCATCATATCTTGGACCATCTTTCTCGTGATCACTTTCAGATTCCCATTCACCATGCTCATTCACAATCATGGTCCTCCTACTTGGACATTGTGCAGCAACATGTCCACGTCCATGACACTTGTGGCACACAATTTCTCTGCTACATGTAGAAGAAGTAGCAGCTGAAGCAATGGTTGGGGCTACTGCACTTGCAGCAGGAGGATGCTGATTTGCAGGAGATGACGCTGTAGAAACCATCATCTTTGAAGGAGCAAAGGATGGAGAGGGCCTAGCTGCAGCACCTTGGGACCGACCCCCTCCAAAAGAAGTACTGGACTGCTGCTTGCACCATGGGGCTGCAATGGAATGGCTTGCATAAGATTCTCCACGTGTCTCTTGCTGAATTTTCCTCTTAGTGCGCATAGCTTGATCTACAAGATCTTGCAAAGTATGATATGGAAACATCTCTACAAAACCAGAAATTTCCTCATTGAGACCACCCAAAAATCTTGCCATTTTTTACTCTGGATCCTCTATATTTCTAGCCCACACTAATAGCAACTCCATCTCCTTATAATACTCATCAACCGATCTTTTTCCCTGCTTCAACATTTGCAACCTATTGCAAAGGTCACGTTGATAGCTTGAGGGTACAAATCACCTTCTCATTAATTGCTTCATCTCTTCCCATGTGTTGATATGTTCACACCCCAACACAAGCTGATCCTCTTGTATTTGATTCCACCAAATGAGAGCATAACCAGAGAACTCAACTGAAGCAAGATTGACACCTCTAATTAGAAAGATTATGCACTCTAAAAATTTGATCACACTGCTTAGCCCACTCAAGATATGCATCTGCATCTTCTCTACCAGTAAATTTTGGGATACTCAACTTGACATGAACAATGTTGTCCGGGTCATCCCTATTATGATGACCACGATGATGCTCCCTGTTGATGGTCCTTAACGACAACATTATACCTTCAATTAATGCACAACATAATGATAAAAGGGTTATTAGTGCATAGTTGTAGGGTTTATTCTGACAAGTTCCATGAGTTGTGTTGCTCTCACCTCTTTTGCAGAATTATTGATATTTCACCACATAAAAGTATCTCAAATGACAAAACAGAACACACCATTGTGAAGATCTTGTCGAGACGATCGAAACGAATATATCATTTGCTATATTTGGAGTCCTGACAAGAAAGTCCTCGATGAATACGCCTAGGAATTCTTTGGAATACTCTGGAACCATCACCAAGCAAGAGTTTTATGGATTAACATGATAATTTCTACAGCTTTGGTGATTTGTGAATTTTTAGGGATTAAAACAGAATAAGCCAAGGAGGAGTAGGAGCCAAGGAACCAAACCAAATCAAGTCGAAATTCCGCAAGAATTGACGGGAAGGTTCTAGAGGACACCAGAGGAGACGGGAACAAAACAGAAGCTCGACGGCTGATAGGTGGGGCCAGCCAGCCCCACATGTCAGGCTGGCCAGCCTGGGCCCACAAGGAAGTGAGCTCTGCTTCGCATGATGGCTTCCAACCGACCTCTACAATGCATCTCGACCATTGTTTCAAGTCGGTTTGATCCAAAGGCTGCGGTTCATCCCTCTAGGCTATATAAGCAGGGGCAGACCCCCCCTGAGGAATCAATCACAATCATCATCAGTTGGTCTCTCATTTAGAAGGCCAGAGAGAAAGGCTAGGGTTTCCAATTAGAAGATTAGAGCTCTATTTCAAGTTTAGGGTTAGAATCTAGCTAGATACAAGTAGAGTTGAGCGTGGCTCAGGATTCTGGATCGACGTCAGGAGATTTGGTAATTCTATCATTGTATCTCATAATTATGACTTTGTTCTACTTTAATATCATTATGTTCTTGTCTATTTCATTCTTAGTTTATTCTAGTTCTACCTTTGATATAGTCTTGATTGATAATAAGTATAGGCATAAGTTCATAGAGCGCCTAGTTCAACTCCAGATTGGATTAGTGGTAGAAGTAATGTAGACGTGGTGTCTAGATTATATTTACCTACGAATGCACCCTATTTTCCGGGCCATGTGGTAGATCGCGAGGGTGACTTTTATAGCTTCGTTGAGTCCTATGTAGTCCACTCCCCGAATCTAGGACAAGTAGAACCCGGTTACTTGGGGAAGGATTGCTCTGTTCTTGAATTCCCTGAAGTAATGTTCCTTATGTTTAGATGGAAGATTGATTATGCTATAGATGATAAAGAGTAGATTAGAAAACCCTGAGACTTGGTAGATAGGACATAACCCTAGGAATTAAATCTCTAACCGTGTCGCTTTAGTCTGTATCCACTTGATCCTACGAGTTCTCTCTAATTATGGATTCTCTATCTTATCTCATTATCATTATCATTATTATCAATGTCATTTGCCTTACCCCTGTTTAGATATAAGTGGTTAATTGATTTATATCTATAGTATGTATTTGTAATTCTTATAGCCATATCAATTTTCTCTTTTTAAACCTTGTTTAGAAGCTCCCAGTGGTAGAATTATAAATAACGATACCTGGAACTTTCTTGGGTGAAATGCTACAACAAGAGTATTTTATTTGTGCGCTTGCGGATAACTTTTTATATTTTATAAGTGCCATGATTATAAGTACAACCGCATTTCTTACATCATGTTAGGGATGACAACCTAGCGGGTGCGGCATAAGAGATGCCAACACTCCCTATCTTCATGATCAGCACGTCGGCAACGATCTTGGTGCCACCTAAACAACCCATCATTTGCACATGGATTTTCATTATCATTAGATCCCTCTTCATGATCAAAATCATCAAATTCTTCATCATCAAAATGCACATGGTGGTCATGACCATGCCCGTGAGCTCATCCTCTATCCTGGCCACGATGACTAGCCCGCCTACCACCAACATGACCATCTCTGAAACGGTCATGTCCCGCATCAGAATTTTTACCACCAAATTCATCATATTGATGGCGAGGAGCCCTTTGTCCATCTGCATCAAACATCCTCTCCATGACCTCCAAGAGCGAGTCTGCCATTTGGTGCAACTCTACCCATGCAACAGGGGGTTCTTCTTCTCCATGATGACCACCATGAATACTCGAATTGGATCCTGACATGTTAGCACTTATGCAAGAAAAGTGGAATAGGTAAATTTGTGGAATCACACAACCTCACCTCTTACTTACCAATGTTCTTGCTTGTTCTCAAGGACAGTGAGTGTGCTGGTGTACAGTTCAATGGAAGTGATTGAGAGGTCACAAGGATTACGAATCGAACGTACCGATTTTAGATTTTGGTGGAGCTATAGGTGGCTAACAAGGGAGGTACGGTACTGTAACCCAAGTGATGTTATCCGTTCAATGATATGAAGTTGCTGCTATTTAGATCACCAAAAATCTGAATATGTAGAACTAAAATTTTCAGCTAGCAAACCACAATACAACCCCTTTCAACTTCTTTCCTTCTTTTTCTAAATCTATATTTTCTTCTTTCTTCTCTCTCTTTTTTAGATTTTTTTATACTAATAGGGGTGCGGATAACAAACAAAACACAACACAAAATATATGAAGATGGTGACTAGCAACTTGATGAACACAACAAGACAAAGAGAGCAGTACTGCCAAAAGGCTATAGGATTTTTTGTGGCTTTTTCAGTGGACTTTAGGAGATTAACAAAAACAGTAACAAATGGTGGATAAATCAAAGGTAAAATATGTGGATGATGGTGAGACCTACCATGATAACGAAAGCTTTAATACCAGATGATAAGGAACCTCCTTGAGGGTGGCCCAATCTTCATGATAGTTGGTCACAAATCAAAGATAACTTGCTACAAACAGCAGGATAACTAGCTTTATACCTAACAAAGGTTGGATGTGACCAAGCGACGGGGAGCGAGACACCGAAACCTTGAGGACTTCGACTCGATCTTTGAATGACCACAGAACCACAATTCGGAACTAATCCACACAAAACAGTGCAGCCATACTGGAAACCATAGAGCATGAACTAGGGGAACCCAGAGGGATCTCTTCACAGGTCCAAGAAGACTATGGAAGAACAAAGGTTTGATTAAGGCACTTGGTAGCTCGGCTGCAACATGAGGGGTTTGTCAATTCATCAAAAAGGTTCCTAATAGCTTAGAGGCAGGGGATATTTATAGTAGGAACAACCCTCCTAGTTGGGTGTGAAAATGATATGGAGTTTCTAGAGATAGGTAATGTGAAAGGTCCCCTCGAGATGGATTCCCGAAGTGGTCTTCTCGTAACTATTGGCCTCTAGAGTAGTGTCCACTAATCTAGCCATAACTCCTTATTGGCAAGTCCAAATGATGAACTGTTTGTTGGGTGTGAACGTAGACTCGAAGAGCTTTCAAACCATGCGTAGCATGCACCACGAAACTTTGTAGAGTGGTATAGTTTTGCATGGGTAGTTGTACCAAATTCTACAAACTATTGACCTTTTGTGTCACTTTCTTCTGGGTCCGGTCGTTTGTTAGTGCTACTTTCCACCCGCGTTACTTTTTCCTAGGTCTGGTCATCCATTAGTGCTACTTTCCATCCACGTTACTTTTTCCTAGGTCCGGTCATCTGCCCGTGTTACTTTTCCGACGGAGGTATTTTATAGCACCATGGCATCTTGATCCTTCAGCCATGTACCTTCCATGTCTTCATGTGTAAACCTAAGCATCATCAAGATAGGACATTTAGGTAGTATAACATTCTCAGAAGTGTGAAAATTACAATCAGTTAGGAATGAATTCACCTGTTCTTGTAGTTTCTTGGCACAACTTCTTGTAAGTGGTCCTTGATTTGTATCCTTTGGACTTGAGCTAGCGTGCATGGCTAGGATGTCCTCATCAATGATGGTCATAATCATGTAAAGATTGATACATTATATACAATTCTTCCATTGGTTAAGAAATTCAACCCTTTTACCAAATGTGCTTAAATGCTACATTCATGCTCAGTCTTCTGATCTTACCACCCATGTTAGAATGGAACAAAACATATAACATCAAATTCATCTTGTTCCATGTGCCCAAGGTTAGCAAAGAATAAATAAAGTTTTGGTTCTGTTGGTGTTTTCCCACCAACAGAGCCCATGCACTTGATCTCTACCTTGTCTTTACAAGCAGGACACACTTCGAGCAAAGTGTGGAGGAGTTTATCAATTCCCCAAAATTCTACAAGTGAAAATTATGAACCTATAAACATGCACACTGAGCAAGATGCTGCCAGCTTCCACTATTAATGCCTCACTTTAAATTGCTAGACAACAAAGAACATGGGTGACACCATCCTCATAATTACCATCTCAAGAGACGCAGTTATCAAGGTCTCCACCTTTGGGATCAGATGATGCACCTAAGGAATCAACATGGATTTGAAGGACCAATAAGAGCTAACAAGCAAGTGGATGTTCTATCCACTGTTGAAGCACTGTCTCAACAGTCATCAACATCAATCAGTGTTCTGATAGAGGAAGTACATCTCCACTGCCAGTCTGCTACACCGCAAGATCAAACGACTACGTCAATATCCAGCTTGGGGGAGAGGCACCCCCGTATATCCAGCTAAGTATTTTCTTTCCCTTAGTTTTACTTTATTCCTTATTATGAGTTTTCTTAATTAGTAACAATAAGAGTCTAAAATAATAAAAACAAAATAAAAAGGTTTGTCTAGTTTGCTTTATTTTGTTTTTAAGTTGTTAATAAAGAGGACTCAGAATAATCTCTAAACATGGAAATGATGAATAGTTGCTCTGCTGTAATTCCTTTCAAGTACCTAGTTTTAAGCCTCGAATCCTCCTGAGTTTTGGGTAAGATTGTTTTGATATAAGAATTTACTCTGAACTTGAAACTCGTGGGTAGCGAATGCTTGATCTAAGTCTAGGTAATTGATGGATATGATATGAGAAGGTCTGAGCTACTATTTATCTTGTTCCAAGTGACACTAGAGTTCTAGAGATTTACTTTTTGAAAACAGAAAAATGCTACATGATGAGTTCCTATATGACAGAGCTTGAATTCCTACCACAGCCATACATGCTATTTAGGCTAGGAAAACTTTCACATATTTGCTGCTTGCTTTGCATTGAGTGTTGTCGAGCTTTGTTGACCCTTAGAGACTTGTCATGCTCTTAAAATCAAGATCACGTATACTCCACCTAAATATGCTGCTTCTACACTAGAAGTATGCAACAACATGCCTTCCTGTTAGATCCACCCAAAAATGTTTTACTCCTACACTGGGAGTGAACACCAAAAACATGCTTTATAGGTTTTCCATCTTCCCAATCACCCCAAAGCCACCAAATAAATGTTCCACTATTCTTGTTGCTATCTCTCAAGGTTTCATTGCAGAAAGAGGTTTGGGCTGTATAGAAAAAAAAATAAATATTGATTTTTTTGGAAAATATATATCTATATTGAAAAAATGGGTGCAAAGTCACCGAAGTGAGAGAGAGAAAACAATGGGTACTTTGATGCCTGCCATGAGTGAAAAAAATGTGTACAGCCCAGGTCCTCTCCAATATTTTCCAAGTCCTAAAAGAGAGATACGTTCCAAGGAGCAAAGTAGAATTAGGTTTGCACCATGCTTTCACCCTTGCCACCATTTGCACCACGCATAGCCACTTCCACCACATACATCCACTCCACATATATTCCACACACATGCATATCTTGATTTGATTGTATGAATCGTTTCTCTAGACCCATTGCTTGACTTTGCAAAATATGCTTTGCAAGTATGTATGCGTTGTCTCCCCTCCTATGAGCTCCACATAAGCATTAGTTGTAGGATGAGAGAGAAGGCACAATGTTATTTTGCTTAATCCAAAAATACAACATATTCTGAGAAAAGAGAGAAGGCATAACATCATTATTGCCTTGGTGAGAATCCACAAATACCACATATTGAGAGACTTGAGAGTATCATACAACAGAATCTCTGAGTTTTATTTTGAAAGCTTACAAAAACTCTAGAATGATGGTTGAACAAAGAGCTTGAGACATAGTGCTTGACTTGATCATTCTGTCTTTCAATTGCTCAAGACTCAAGAGAAGGCTAAGAAGCCCCATGGTTGAAGGTAATACAGGTAAGTTTGAAAGTCAAAATAGTTTATTCTAATCTGGAGGAGAATTCTTGTTTGAACGCATGTGTACTTTTGAGGCATGAAAGCATCGTAGCAACTCCTAATCCATTGCTGAGTTTATCTTTGCTCAGGGATGAGCAAAGGTTAAGCTTGGGGGAGTTATTGATGGTCACTAACTACTATTATAAACCACCAACGAAACATGAATAAGGATATAAATCAATCTCCAACATAGAATTAGGGGTTAAACTGACAGAATTCCACAGGTTTTGGTGAATCTGTGTTTCTGCAGGGGTTACTCAGGAAAGGAACAAAAGAGGACCCACATATCGAGCTAAAAAGCATATCCTACGCGGGAACTAAGTTAAAAAGGATCTAGAAGACACAATAAGGCGATCCACTGATGGGGCCCACCTAGCATTGAGCTAGGTTGGCCGACCCCACCCCCAGGTCGGCCGACCTAGGGGCCCACCTATTAGCTTTAGTCTTCTACGTCGGTTCCTCCACCACCTTAGGGATTGCATCTTCACCGTTGATCAAGGTCAGTTTGATCCGAGGGCTCTAGTTCATCCCACCAGCCTATATAAACAGCCATGTACCCTCTGAGGCAAAGGCATCCTGAAACCCTAATTCATATTCTCTAGTCAGGATCAACTAAGAGGGGTCCTATGAAAGGATCAACCTCTTAGAGCCAGCTATCAAGAGAAGATTAGTCCTCATTAGGATCTAGTCTTTAGAAAAAGAGAGGTAGAGAGAGGAAAGAGTTTGAAGGAGGTGCCGGCCAGTCAGTGCTTCCTCTATGACTTGTACCTTGGCAGAAGTCAACCTACGTCTGAGATTTCTCTGGTAATCAACTTTTTATTTTTAGTAAGCAACATTGTTTATATTGTTCTCCTGGTTTGCGAGTCTCTTTTGAGTACTTTAATATATCTGGCTTCGGTTAAAGTATTATTCGTAGTGTAAGCATGGTGCTTAGACTCGGGTAACTCGTAGATGCACCCTACTTTTTAGATCGGTGGTAGCTCGCGAGGGTGACTCTTATAGCCTCGTTGAATCCTCTGTAGTCCACCTCCCATTTGTAGCACAAGTAGGACCTGGTTGCTAAGAAAAAGTATCCTCTATTGGTGTCTTCCCTTAAGTAATGTCCCCAGATAGAATAGTACAAGACATAGCTTACTAAGATTAGAACGTGACTACCTTGGTGATCTTCTCTACACTCCTGACCTTCTTAAGTCTTATTGTTACTCCGGGTTCAGTTGGACCGTAGTTAACCTCACACGTTTCCCTGTGGATACGATACTTGGAAACCCCCAGGTGAAAGCTACAGTAATATCTGTGTGCTTGTGGATTTATCTGTGTGCGTCTTAGATATAAAAACAAGAGATCTAGAACTAGAGATATCTACGGGTAGTGAAAATAAGAAGGAATTAGCTGTCATGGAACTGCCCAAATTATAAGAACAAAAGTACAAAAACAATCACCAGAGCAATTAAATTCCCGTACTTAAGCTCATATAACTCCGGTAGTCCAATGAAATCACAAGGGATTTCAAACCAACCAACGTACAAGCCAAGATCATAGTGGTTCAACATAACAAGTCACATGCTACATCCATTATTACAAGGAATTCAACATAGATCGGAGTTCCATAGAGTTATCACAACTCAAGTTCAAAAGTAGCGGAAGCAAAGTAGTTTGAAACTAATATCATCTTAATTCAAATACATGCCAGTACCAAGGTCAATTTCCAACAAAAGCATGAGAGACAAGATAGCTCAGAAGGATCATGCCAATGATCACACTCTGCCACTACAGCAGGAGCCATCCAATTCTTGCAGTAACCATGATACATCACAACCTACAACAAGTGGAAATAAACCCTGAGTACGAGAAGGTACTCAGCTAGACTTACCCGTCATAACAAAAATTAAAGTGACACCAAGGATCATGCAAGGCTTTATAGTGGGCTAGCTTACTCATTTGCAAATAGGCATTTTTATCATTTAAAGAACCTTTTTAAAAAGCTTTTATATCAAGTTAATCATTATTAACCTGTCAGCTACATTTGCACCTATGCTAGAGCAAGCATATGATTAAGTCATTAATGATAACCAGTTGATCATTAACATTTCCATAATATCATTTTAACCATAATCATCCAAGTGTTCCATAAACATTACTACGATGAAGTAACTCAAGTCAAGTGTTCACTATCCAGTGAACGATGACGATTCGAATCTATTATATACCAGCTGGTAGGTTATTCCTCACACAAGCCTCACTCACTCATGAAGTGCACTCGTGACGTGATATATTGGCCACTGAGTCAACTATCTAGGTAGAGTCGCGAGTATGACAGGAACCACATGTACACGGGGGCCGCCCGACTGCTCTCAAGACTTATCATCGCGCCCCCGTTGCCTACCACTACTGCTCCTGAACAATACGCTACGGGCATCACTCAGCCTGGATAGCCTCCTAGTTTTGCGGTCGAAAGGTACTTTATTCAGCCAGCTAAATGTGAAGCATGCGTTCAACATGACTCGAGGCCCAATCAACGGACGGTCCTTAATCGATACAGACGGAGTCACTACAAACCGGCAAGCCTCCGCCCGGTCTCAACTTCACATTCACACTTGGTTATATCCCATGATGTACCACATATAGCATTAGATCCAGGTAACACCTATAGCTCGCAGGTGATAGGAAATCACCTGACTTTTTCTGATCTAAGCAAGCTAAGAAATTAACTCGACTTCATATCAGGGTGTACCAAGGATAGGATATAGAAAAGGGTAAGCAAGGTATATATATGCATCAACGGTCACAATCAACTCCTAAACTTAATGCATCAATTTAGTTAAGCATTAGTAAAGCATTTTGCAAACCCAAGGAGATATGCTCCGGGGCTTGCCTGTGATCGGACACTTAGGTTAGTGTTTGACAGATGACACTCGCTTGGCGAGCATCTCCCATCCCAGCACTTGCTTAGTCCTTCCATCTTCGGTATAGGTCCACCAAACACTGTCTTCGGGTTTGGCTCCAACATCTTGTCCTTCACATGGTGTATCTAGTGTACCTAGATGAGATGCAAGATGCATGTGTATGAATATGATGAATGGTAACACAAGATGCATCACATAAGCATTCAAGTAAACACAAGATTACGCAAGACATAGACACCAATAGCTATTCAACTAACATCACACAACCAATTATAGAGGGCAAGCACATCAAACATAACACTAGTTTAACAAGATCACAAGTATCTTAATTTGACCATCATCAAGGGCATAAGCCACATTTAGCAACACATGGAGTAAACAACCTCAACTAGCATCTGTCTATTTCTGGACTGCAAACAACAGCTGCATGTTTGGATCACAACTGGAGTTATACCAATCCAATAACCATGAAACAAGACATTCTAGAAAGCTTATGAAATTGTATACAATTCATCTTTAATCATCTTAGCATGATTCTCAAGTTAACCAAGTCAAACATGCATATTTACAGAATCTGGTCCAGAGATTCCAGAGAACAACTATTTCTGGAACCCAACTTCGAACAGTCATAACTCATAAACTACAAGGCCAAATTCCACCAAAATTTAACACAAGCTAGAGTAATAAGTTATTTACAACTTTGTTATAAGCATGTTTCTCAGAAAACATCATTTTCATGGTGCAATTACCAAAGTCCTAGAAACTGTCTAGGAAAGCATCAATTGCAAGAATAAATATTAACTTATATTCCAAACATACATTTGGCCACAACCAATGTAACCATCACAAAGTACATGTCAAATGATCACCAAAAAGCATAGTTCTCATCACTAAATAAATTCTTTTAATGCATTTCTTAATTTATTTAGATGCCTAGGTGATTTAATGAACATATACCAAAAATGCACCATAAATTCTACACAAATTATAGTAGCTAGCATAGCATCACAATAGTATACTATACAAATTTCAAGTCATTTCGACATATATATGAATCTCTATGAAAAATACAAATTGCTATTGCAAGAAATCATGTGAGAACAAGATACACTAATAACTCACACATACAGCAGCCAAACTTCATGAAATTTTTACCACACATCAAACATCACATGAGTATCATGCCACAAAAATTTCACTTCAATTGGAGCCCTAAATTTGCTGTTATGAAAATGACAAATACAACTAGCACTAAAAACCTAGCTGCATAAATCTATTTTTACAGCTAAAACTTTAAAATAAAACATACCATATTATAGATATAATGCATAGAGAATTTCACAAGGATTCCAAAAAGTCCTTGTTTGCTATTTTACGAATTTCTTTTGATTTATTATGCATTTTCAAAGTTTCAGCAAAACTAAAACAAATAAGTCCTTGTGGGCACTATTCATGTGAGTCTAGGACTATGCATATAGGTCCTTCCCTTAAGTCAAATTGCTGCTGGAGGTCCCTGGTCGCGATTTTAGCAGGGGGTCATTGGGAGCTCGCGGATCTCGGTCAGGAAGGCTCGTCGGCAGTGATGGAGTGGCCGGCTACCTACGTGGGGTCTGTGGGCACCCGCAGATGGCCTCAGTTCGGCCCGAGGCCGCCCGTGGTGGGCTGCCCACGTGCAGCCACGAGTGACGGCCACTGCTCGTGATAGCGGCTCAACGCAGCGGTGGAGGCAGTCGAAAAAACTTCGTGAGGGAGGTGGCGCTAGCTGAGGAAGGCGATGGCAGCGCCAGTAGGACGTGAGGGCACGCGGTGGAGAGGGAGTAGGTAATGGCAGAGGTCCAAACTTGGCAGCCATGGTGAGCATGCGCTCGTGCAGCAGCGGCGCTAGCAATGGGAGGCAGCGAGGTGATCATGAGTGAGGGCACAGATAAGTGAGGTGCACGAGGGGCTCGGCCTCCACTATAGAGCAGCAGAGGCGCGGCAGGGCGGCAAGGACGTGCAGCGTCCATGCACAGCATTTCGCCAAGCACACAGCGGGCAGTGAATGGGGCAAGGTGGAGCGCCGATTTGGGCCAGACCCGGGCCGAATTTGGACATGGGCCAAAAACAAAGTTTACTCACCTCGGTCTGCTCTACATTTCTTATTTAAGGTGCAAAGTAGCCACGGATTAACAAATAATTGGCCTCCAAGATGACACTATCAAAGAATTGACAGTGATTAAGCTTCACTCGGTCTTCACTAGTTTTGGGGGCCAAACTTGATCAAACTAATTCCAACTTTTTATATGTTCTTCTCTAAGGAATATACTCCAAATTTTATATTTGGACCAACTCAAGTTACTTAACAAAAACACGAGAACGCGGCATGCCAATCTAATAACGTTGGTTAACTTCTCCAAGACTTAGAATATTTTCTAAGTGCAGAAATCAGCAACAGGTTCCAACTTTGAGCCACTGGTTGACTTATTTCCAAGATGAATCATGGTATGCTCCAAAAATAAAGTTCATTGTCCTCAAACCATACTACAACTTTTATTAAAGGATCTTTGACTAATTTGTTATAGTTAGGAAGATACAAAGCTCTGAAATGTGCTACACGAAACTGAAACAACAGTTAGGACTTAGCCAAAATCTTGGGCTCCAAAGCGGCACTGCATTGAATTTTATGAGCTCTATTTGACTAGGTTATTGGCCAAACTAGCTCTTGAGCCTTAAACAAAGTTTGTTCTACATGACATAGACTACAACTTTCATTTAAGGTCCAATCTCAAAACTAGTATAAAACCTACTGTTATACTTTGACCAAAGTAGGATCACAATAAAGCTTAAATTTTCCTTTTTGATACATTGGAGCATTTTCTTGGCATTTGCTCAACATGAACCTTTCATGACTTTTGTTGTAGAGTTCATCTAGAGTCATTTTGGTAAGGTTGCAAGGTTTGGTTGATGACCTATATTTACATTCACTTAATAGTGCAATTCAAGCACTTAGTAAAGCCATTCCAACAAGAATATAACTTATCATTTCATGTGACTTTTTGATTCCAAATGTCATGAAACTTTTCTAGTGACCAATATAGATAGGTACTAAGGTGAGACACATGAAGATATTGCAATAACAGCACCCAAGCATATATCTTGAAAATGGCCTATATGTAAAGCAAGGGTGCAACATCCAAGGGTGCAACATCCAAGTTTTGGTTAGGCTCATCTCCATAGGTTGACCATGGCATCATCATCTCCACTTAATCTATCATGTTTGAGCTCAAACCCACTGCTTAATGAGTGACAAACACCTAGGGTGTTATAGCCCTCCCCCCTTAAAAGAATTAAGTCCCGAGATTCGGTGCGAAGAACTTCTCCAGGAAGAGAAACATGTTATCCAATTTCCAACATCTGCATATGCATTAGGGTACTTAGCTTCAAGCAGTAGAGAGGCTAATTTGGTTAAGACAACTTTCTAATACTCGCTCCTCATAGTAAATTTTTTATGTGAAGAATTCCCTTATTGGCTTCCGTGAAGCATTGTTACTCTAGGAGAAATCCAAGGCAATATGGTACTTTGTTCACGGTGTACGGAGAGTGCTACAAGCATAGACTAACTATTCGTAGCATCTACTTCTCTAGTGGCATAGCATGTACAAAGTCAGATAAGGGTTTGGTCCATATAGGAGGTAAAACATTATTTGAGACTATAAAAAATCGTCTAACCAATAGACAATGTCTATACCGATCATAGACTATTCACTCTCTCAAATGCCAACTGCTAGAAAACTATATATTGCTCCATGTGTGTAGTTCACTTTCTCTGATAATAACATGGTATTGTATAAGTCCGTCAAGTGAGTGGTGAATGTGATAGCTAACTCTATCGACTCAACATTCTCGTTGACCATTCCTTAGGGAGCCTTCGTATCCAAGTTGCAACATTTATCTGGGGTTGAATCTGATGCAACCTCTTAGGTAGAAACACATATATGGTACCAAAGGCATGTTAGCATTGGAGAACCATTACCAAAGAAGGATGGTAGCAAGGTCAGAAGGACAACAAAAGTTGCAAGTATTCACCAAACTTCAGAAAATAATTCACTATCGAGCAAGTTGAATACAATTTTCTTTGTGATGCAGTTGCACAGTAAGTTGAGTTGACTTGCATTGTAGCAAAACTAGCCTTCTAGAACTACAATCAACATTGAGGCTTCCATTCCAAGACCATCAATATTTCAAAACCATAATCAGAGATATATAGTTTGACACCTTTCCAAATTACTCTCGACTCGTAGTGGCACAATTTGACTTGTAGAACACCTTGATTGCTCACACATTACTGATCTAAGAGGACAAAAGCAAGGCACATAAGAGTTCAATTAGTCTTCCCAAGGGTATTGATGGTTGTCTAACAACAAGACACCTACTAGTTGTTATTCCTTAGCATGAATTACAAACACAACCTTCTAATGCAAAGGATGATTGCAGTCAATAGAGAAATTGCAGATTCTGTACCCTTTTGTTTTATGTTCATATCTCATAAACTACTACTCCAATATGCACAAATTTTGGTGGGAATATAGATCCATGGGTCTTCTAATTACTCACCAAAATTCAGCTCAATGGACACCGTTTGACTATCCAAACAATTCATCTACCAAAAATGGCTCTATTCTAAAATAGTAGCAAACAAGCTGACAAGATATCTCTCAAATCCTATGTTTTACTCAACCAATACTCAAACCAACTTAAGTCATTGAAGGGTCCTAAGCGCAAAATGAGATCACCAAGTTTGGGGTCAATCTAACTTCGTTTGAGTCACTAATGGCCGGCTAGAACATAACCGGTCTAGTGCCACAAAATCTGGACAGATTTCGTGTTCTTCCTTTTCTTTGCTTTACACGTTGAGGTGTGTGTTTTGCACTCTCTAATCTTTCCCATAGCAGCAGCAACCTTCCTCCCTAAAGATGGAGGCTAGGGTTTTCCTCACATGCTTCTCTGGTAATACTTCAACCATTGTTCTAGACACCAACTTGATGATGCATAAGCATTGGACTTGTGGGTTGTTTTCACAGAGCACCAAGCAGTAATCCGCATGGAGGGCATCCCTTCATAGATAAGGAACCATTTATGAATATTCTCTAGAACTTCGTCCAATAGAGTCTTGAACAATCTATTTGTGGTACCTAGGGCATAATGATGCTGATCGAAACTAGGGACATGCTTTCTCTAATTCTTCACTTAGCTGATACAACATCTTGTACTATATGAGTGGTTGTCCAAGATGGAATTTGTAACACGTCAGGTGTTTGGCTTCCTTAAGTGCATTGCATTTCATGAGCATTAACATTAATCATCTCATTCATGAGTGGGAGCATCATTCATTTCATGCATGAGCTTATAATATGTGAAACATGCTTTGGAAACATTGCCACATATGTTATATTTCATGTGAAGTAAGAAGTGAGTAGTGTGCAACACACAAGTACCTTATGTGCAATTTCATTTGGAAACATGCTAACCACTTTAGTGTAACATAATTAGCAAGTGTTATGCAACACACTCATGCAACATGTGCAACATGAGCTTGCAACATTTGGGTGGAATATTGATTTTCTTGTTTCAAAGTGTGTGACACTAGGAATTTCGTGTAACCAATGTATAGAGTGGCTAATTAGGTCTCATAACACCTTAATTATATTTAGGGAAAGTAGTGGAGCAATGTTCATGTTGATCAAAATTCCCAAATTGCCCTTCCAAATGTTGTTGACTAAGTGTGGACCCCTAGAGTGATCTGGTTTGACCAATTAAAAAGTCCAGCTTAGAGATCTTGCATGGAGAAGAAACCTTAAGCAAAGTTGTAGAGAATTTCATAAGGAACAAAAGTTCTAATATGGCCATCTCATGAAAATGACCAGAACATGCTCAAAAACGGCCCACAAGTCAGTATTAGAGGCTGTTTTGGGACTTAGCATTTTTGGCTAAGTGTGAAGCTGTAAACAGTTTCAATGTACCCCACTTTGGCACCTTATAACTCACAATCCAGGCCGAATCAGTCCTTGAGCCAATTGACAAAGTTGTAGTCCTCATGTAGCTCTGCAATTTTGGTATTGTCATCTTCTGCTAACTCGAGCTGGATTAGGAGTAAAATGAACTCAAAATAGCTCTATCAGTCACCTTTCGGACGTCGATTCAGTCGACCGTTCTTCAGTCGGTGGCCGACCGACGACAGGGCAACACCGACATGTGGCCGCGCGGTGGCAGCCGTACGCCGGCCGCGGTCCCACCCGTCAGGTCACCAAGCCTTCAAGGCCGCCACGACGACGGTCTCTGCCTCACTCGCGCCACACCTCCCTCTCCCTTCCGTTCTCCCCTCCACCGGGCGGAACAACCGAGCGCAGCTCTCGCTTACACTCCGGCGAGCTCGTGCGCGCGCACCACCGCACCACTATCCACAAAAACTCACCCACCGCTCCGCCTTGAAGCCCCCTCCATCTTCCACCTCGCAGCTGGGTTAATTGTGGGGAGGTAAGGCGGCATTGCCGTGTCCGCCACCGTCCGCCTCGGACATTCCTCGCCGGAGCGCTCCCGTAGCGTGGCCGTGCTCCTCTGGTGCTCTACCGTCTTCATTCTTGGGTGCGTTGCGTCCGTCTGGAGTCGTTGATGCTCACGGGACCGGTCTTTTGGGATGAGCCGCCGTATAGCTCACCGGCGTCAGCAAGCCGCGGCCGTGGACCGCCATGCCCGACGATGAGCGCCTCCCCTGGTTCCACTGCTCCGTTCTTGCCACCAATCGACTTAGCTCGAGGACGTGGTCGCGCTCGTCCGCTCAGTTTTGCCGGTCGGCTCACCGCCGGCGATCTCCGGCAACCGCAGCTCCTCCCCTCCGCCTCTCTCTCGCTGACCAGTGGAGCCTTCCGGTCAGCCCCACGCGCACGCGGGCAGGACGGCCTGAGCAGGCCGCACGCGTAGTTGGGCCGCGTCCGCGTAGGGGCCGGCCCAGTAGCGAGTTAGGGTTTGGTTTTGTTTTTCTTTTCATATTTGTCACAGATTTTAGTTAATGTTTGGAAAATGTTGATCTAGGGTTTTACTTGCCCAAAAATTATGAGATAAATTTCATTAGGATCTACATGATGTGTAGTATTTTAGAAAAATATAAATTTGGATATGTGATGTTTAGTTCTAGGAGATTTAAATAGGTCTTTGAAATGTGTTTTAAAATGAAGGCAAATTTGTTAAATGCATAACTGGAGTTGTAGTATTCCAAAAATTATGAAATTTGGTGGGTAGGCTAATTTATACATATGTTAGCTCTGGTAAAAATTTGGGCATTAGTTCTTAAATATTTTTCAAGTTATAATGCTATCTTGTTATTTTAGGAAATATTTAAATGAATTTTAGTAATTTTTCTACATGTGCAATGTTCTTATAACTTTTTGGAGAATATCTTGGTACCCTAAAGTGTCCAAGAAAATTATGAAATCTGTTGTTTGATACTTTTCAATATGATTTGTTATTTATCCAAATATCAGCCTTTTGGGCTTGTGAATTTTGTTTAGGGAGTTTCTTAAATAATTTTAGTTCAAATTTTTACAGTGGTCTCTTTTTGGTTCATAGAGTCTCCTGTAATTTTTGTAGATTTTTAGGAGCAGTTTCCATATATGTTTAAAATTCCACTTAATTACTTAAGTAAATTAAGAAATGAGTATAAATAAATATTTTAGGTAGGCAAACCTGACTTTCTGGTGTTTTTGTGACCTATGTGAACTTGTGGTATCATTAGTTTGATCTTAATGGATGTTTGCCACAAAAATAAATATTTAATCTTTGCAATTCTAGGTTTTCTGGACAGCTGGTAGTATTTCTAGGTTTGACCTTTGATAGAGGTGGTTGCTGGAAAACTTGTAAATACCAAAGTTGTAGTAAGCTTGATAAACTAGCTTGTGTCAAAATTTGGGAGCATTTGGATTAGTAGTGTGGGAGTTATTGCTGTTTAAAGTGACAGTCCAGAAATTGCTACTCTCTGTTTAGAGAGGACAGATTCTGGAATTTATGAAATTCTACATGGAAAACTTAGGAATTTAGGGTTGAGATCTGAAAATGAATTGTATTACATTTCTTAAGCTTTCCAGATTGTCTTAGATCATATCTTTTGGAGTTAGGAATCTTTAGTTATGTTAGAATCTTTGAGCTGCTGTCCAGAATGTCTTACTGTGGTATTTTGGTGTTGGATGTGGTAACCTAAGTAATGCTACTCTTGTAATTGTTAGGTGTTAGGGCCTTAACCGAATAAGAACAGCTATATCTTAGGTTTAGTAGATTAGGTAAGTACTTCTCTACCGGAGAAGAGATTTGCACGTAAGATTGAAGTAATTTGAATAGAATAATTAACTTGCTGCAATGCATCCCATTCCGAGCATATTGCATTCATTCTGCATCCATGAGATTTATTGTGCATTCATGCAATAGGTGTACCGGAGGGGGTAACGCTCCTCGAATTTGAGCAAGTGATTCCGGAGGAAGTCCAGGACCAGCCGGAGCAGCCAGAGGAACCAACCGGCGACGAAGCTCCTGCCGAAGATCTACCCGAGTGTCCTGACCACCGGCCCTCGACCTTTCTAAAAGGCAAGCCCCGGTGCATGCTGCACCCATCAATTTATAAATCTATCTTGAGTACTTTTAATTGTTTAATGCATTAAGTTGTAGGAGTTGTATGAAAACAATTGTTGCATTATACCTGTCCTTGCCCAGATATCGTACTTGAATCCTAATTTAGGTTTAGGCACGTATCAATGCTTAGCCCTGCTTAGTACGGTAGAAGTCGGGTGATTTTCGGTCATCCGCGAGATGTAGGAAGGAGTCACGAGTGGCTTTATGGCTATCGTGGATGGAACCATGCTTTAAAATGAAATTGAGACCGGGCAGGAGTTCGATAGTACAGCCGCAAGACACTTCACGTCTTGGGTGTGGAGCTATGCCCGTCTGAGTCGTTTAAGGACCGATTCGTTGTACGTCCTTGAGTCATGTTGAACGCAGTCTAACACTTAGTTGGCCGGATAAGCCGTTCCGACCGCGAAGCCGAGTAATGTGATTCAGGCCGGGAATCGAATGGTAGGTTGCCTCTTGGAGGAGAGAAAGGATGTGCTTGGGGACATTGGCGTGAGACCAAGGGGGGGTTAGAGTCCCTATCACCTGGCAGAGTGTCGCCCTTGGGGTCGCGACATCATTCGGACCCGTGATTCCTGAATCATATGAAAAGGTGGCCTGTGCGACCCTGGCAGGGGTCTGCACGGTGAGTGTTAGAAATACCCCTCCAGCTGGATAGGAATTCGATTCAAATCGCCGTCGCTCCCGGTTAGTGAGCACTTGACTTGAGCAGCGGCAACGTAGATCTCATTAAATGAACAGATGGTTAAGTGAATGATATAATGTTGCCACAATGTTATACCTGCTATGGATATAATAATAATGTTGTTTGATTATACTCAAGTGAATGTTTAGTACAGGTGCTAAGATAGATGACAGGTAAATGCTAAAAAGAACTGCTAGTATAGGTTATAAGAGTTTCAATTACTTATGCCTTTATGCAAAATGTGATGTCAGCTAGCCTCTTGTGTAAGCCTTGCATAATCCTTGGTGTCATCTTATTTCTGGTTTTTGATGGGTAAGTCTAGCTGAGTACATTCCAGTACTCAGGGTTTATTCCCTCCTGTTGCAGATGATATGCTCTATCAAGGCTTCTACAAAACTTGTCTCCACCCTGCGGGTGACGAAGACTAGATCACTAGGGCGTGATCATCTTTTATGTACTTTTCTGATGCTTTTGCGGGTTGTTGATCAACAAGACTGGCAGTAGTTAAACAACTGGTGTGTGTATGCTTCCGCTACTTTTATAAACTTGGTTTGTAATAATTGCGACTCCGTGTGTGTAAACTTATTTCAGAACTACTTGTGAAATGTAACGTATGATGTTGTATGTTGAATGATGCGATCTTGGTTGTAAGCAAGTTGGTTTGAAATCCTTCATGGTTTCGATTGACTACCGGGATTATATGGGCTCAAGTTCAAAAATTTGAGCGCTTCGGTGCTTGTTTTTGTACTTGTGCTCTTATAATTTGGTCGGTTCTGTTACAGCTGGTACCGGAGCATAATTCAACATTAAACACATCGTATGAGTATTTAAAAACAAAAGTATTTGATTATGAAAAGGGTTAAAACTCTAAAAATTATTTTCATAGGTATGCCAGTGATCACATCCCTTAGCCCAAATAAGGACTCTTAGGTGGCTTATTATAATGACTAACTTGGGGGCTTTGTTTGTTTTTGTTTCGTCGTCCATACGGCGTGATATTGTATGGATGCCATCCACTTGGGTGGTAATGTATGGGTCAATTGCCTCGACGCTCTGGTAAGTGTGAGTTGTGAGAGCATGATCGTCCAACCGGTGATCTAGGGGAGAGTAGTTTTGGTGACTTGCATACTTACATGTTTAAACCGTGTAATTATATAAGCACTTAATTGTGGGGACCTTTATATCGAGTAGCTTTGATACTGAAGTATATACATTAGGGGATGTGTATATGGAAAGTATTTAAATTACTGCTTTCTTGTGTGCTTATATTGGGAAACTATTGGGCTGAAATGAGATTTTCTGCAGGTACACTAACAGCGTAACGAGTAGACCGATAGTTTCGCTTATATGAGAGAACGTATGTATGCCACCGCCTAGCGTTAAAACTTTAGGTTTCTACTAAGGTGAGAGGGCGTACAGAACGTGCATGCATCATGTTTAATTATCTCATACATATCATTTACTCCCTCCTTAAAAATTTCAATAGTCCCGACTAAATTAAATTTCATATCCTCTAAATGATCCTCATTTTAAGTCGTATCTTGTTGCTACAGATGGCACATACCAAGAGGACCGCTCGCAAGTCCACTGGAGGCAGGGCACCTCGTCACCAGCTCGCTCCACGTGAGCCCCGCCCCGAGCCCACTGAGGTGGAAAGGCTGAGAGCTGAGTTGGCCGAAGTGACTGCTGCTAGGAATGCAGCGCGTTAGCAACTGGAGCAAGTGATCCATGATCGTGACTAGGAAACACTTGCAGTCCAGAGATTGACCGTAGCAAATCGTAACTATCAACGCATGCTGGTCCATGTCATGAATCAGAGGGATGAAGCCTGGCACGAGGAGAACGTTCTGAGAGCTTGTCAGTTTGAGCTCGAGCAATAGTTGGAGAATGCTGAAGAATACAATGACAATCTTCATGAAGAAGTGCACCGCCTGAACAACCAGCTAAATCCTCTACTACCTCGAAACAACAACGCAGATGAGGACATGGGTTCGGGAATCAGCATGGCTGAAGATGATGAAGTGGAGGTCAATGGGCCCCAAGATGCCGCACCAGAAGAAGAGCCAGAAGAAGAAGAAGAAGACGAGGAGTTAGAGCCTATTAGCGACGAGGATGGCAGGGAGATCCTTGACACCGACTCTGAGGACGAGGCTTAGAGTAGTCATCGCGTAGCTACGATGTTAGAATCATCTTTTGTGCCTCCTGGGGTTGGAGTGAGGCTTTGTAATAACTTGACTTTTGGGATGTAAGGTCGAACCCTATGTTTCCTAGATGTTTAGTTGAACCTGTTAATTTCGATCACAATTGGATGTCTTATTGCGTGCGTTCGATGATGGTGTCACGATTAGCACCCTTCGGTGCCGCGACAAAACCGAGGGCCTCCTATGGCGCGCGACATAAGGTTGTGCTGCTTGGCACGCGCTGGTATCGAGGTGGCTAGTCATGATCCACCATGGAACTCTACCATTGAGAAGTCTCTTTGTGGTCAGTTTGAAGTAGTCTTTCTCAGTCAACTAAAAATTTTGAGATCGAATCCAAGTACCGGGTGAAAGGTCAAAAATCACGTAGATCTTAACGTAAACAGTTCTGTAACTGTTGTGCTCCTTGTGAGTGAGCCTTTATCAAAGTACATCTTGTTGGATTCCCTCGCATGATTGCGTAAATTGAGGCGCTTGAATGGATTGTGCGGTTGTGATGAATTATTGTGCCATGAGTATTTTAAGAAGTCCATTTCATGAAGTCAGTTTGACATATTTACAATAATTCATCTACAAATTTCCCACATCGTCAGTGCTCATTGGCTATGCATTTTTTGCAGATGTTGTACAATCTCCGTCGGGGTCGTGGCAATGAGGATGAGGAACAACCACCCCCTCCGCCACCACCTACCCCGGCTGAGCTGATGCAGACCGTGGTCGAAGGGCAGCGCATGCTGGCAGATGCTATGCGCCAGCTTGCCAACCGGGAGGCTCGTCATGGCCGCCAGGGCCCAGAACCCAATCAGTATAGTGATTTAAAGGACTTTCTTGATACTAAACCCCCGCTCTTTAAGGAGGCGGAGGAACCACTGCAAGCCGATGAGTGGTTGAACACTATTAAACAAAAGTTTCGTCTGCTTCGCTTGACTGATGAGCTAAAAACTAAATATGCTTCTCACCAACTGCATGGTCCAGCGGGTATTTGGTGGAGCCACTATCGTTCCACACTGCCTGCAAATGTCCTGATTGCTTGGGACCAGTTCAAGGCTGCATTCCGTGGGAACTATATTCCTCTAGGTCTTATGGCTATCAAGCACACAGAATTCATGAGGCTGTCACAGGGAAATAAAAGCTTGACTGAATATCTGCAATCTTTCAACAACCTGGCAAGGTATGCCACATAGTTTGTGGATACCGATGCCAAGAAAATTGCTAGCTTTAAAAGAGGCCTCGGCCCAAAACTGATGAAGACTATGGGCACTAGCAAGTGTACTACCTTCAATGATTTTATCAGTGATGCTCTGACTCAAGAGAACAATAACTCTATCTATGCTGCTTCTAAGAGCCGCAAGAGGGCACTTGAGGCAGGTGCTTCACAGTCTCGAGCTCCAGCTACCCCGAGGGCTCCTCCTCGCCCTCCTGCCACAAGTGCTAAGTTCCGTCCTCCGCAAAAGAAGGCGCCAGTGAAGACTGGGTTTCGCAAGGCATATACAGTCGCTCTGCCAAAGGGAAATTCTGGACAGAGCAGTTCTAGTGTTCCTCCTAGCAACATGCCTTGCTGGAACTGCAACAAGCCAGGCCATTGGTCCAGGAACTGTCCTTACCCTAAGAAGAATGTCAACCAAGGTGGCCTTCAAGGGCACGCTCATTATAACAGTATTGAAGAAATCCCATCTAGTGAGGTTGTCACTGCTGGTAAGTTCCTAGTTGACCAACATCCTGCAGTGGTACTTTTTGATTCAGGTGCTTCGCATTCCTTTATCAGTCCTAAGTTTGCATCAAAGTTTCCACACAAATTGCATACTGTTGAAGATGGAGGTTATTGCATTAGCGCAGCAAGTGGGAATATTTCCACAAATAAAGTAGTGGGGAATCTTGAGCTTGAGATAGAAGGGCGAAAGTACTCGCTTGCCTTAGTGGTTTTGCCAGGATTAGGCATAGATGTTATTCTGGGCATGAATTGGATGAGTCAGAATGGGGTACTCATTGATACATCCACTCGGGTAGTTATGCTCAGAGATCCTACAGATCAAAAGGGTTTTCTGGTACAACTTCCCAGAAAAGTTGATTTGTCTGGGGAAGTTCATGCTGTGCAAGCAAAGGCGTTGGCTGAAATTTCCGTAGTAAATGAGTTTCCGGATGTTTTTCCCGATGATTTGTCGAGACTCCCTCCGGATTGGGATGTGGAATTTAGAATTGAATTGTTGCCTGGCACGGCTCCCATCTCTAGGAGACCTTATAGGATGCCTCCGAATGAGCTAGCTGAACTTAAGGTGCAGTTGAATGAACTTTTGAAGAAGGGGTTGATTTGCCCTAGTTCGTCTCCGTGGGGATGCCCTGCTATCTTTGTGAAGAAGAAGGATCAGACCTTGCGGATGTGTGTAGATTATAGACCTCTGAATGCAGTCACTGAAAAAAATAAGTATCCTCTGCCACATATCGATATCCTGTTTGATCAGTTGTCCAAAGCTAAAGTCTTTTCCAAGATTGATCTGAGGTTTGGTTACCATCAGATTAAAATCCGTCCCAAAAATATTCCAAAAACAGCTTTCTCGACAAGATACGGCCTTTATGACTATCTTGTTATGTCTTTCGGCCTGACAAATGCCCCCGCACACTTCATGTGCTTGATGAATTCGGTGTTTATGCCCGAATTGGACAAGTTTGTGGTGGTGTTTATTGATGACATCTTGATATATTCTGAAAATGAGGAAGAACACGCTGAACACCTGTGTATTATTCTCACCAGACTACGAGAACATCAACTATATGCGAAGTTCAGTAAATGTGAATTCTGGCTTCGTGAAGTACCTTTCCTTGGGCATGTGTTGTCCGATGGGATACCTCGTACAATCATCTCTGACCGTGGTCCACAATTCACTGCTCGCTTTTGGGAGCACTTGCATCACCTTCTGGGAACCAAGTTAGTGAGAAGCTCTGCTTATCACTCCCAGACATCTGGTCAGACAGAACGGGTTAACCAAATCTTGGAAGATCTGTTGCGGGCATGTGTCATTTCATCCAAGGGTTCTTGGGAAAAATGGTTACCTCTAGCCGAATTCTCGTACAATAATAGTTACCAAGAGAGTATTAAGATGGCCCCATTCAAAGCTTTGTACGGTCGTAAGTGTAGAACCCCACTAAATTGGATAGAAGCTGGTGAGAGGAGATTTTATGGTATTGCTTTTGTTGAGGAAGCTGAGGAACAAGTCCGTACCATTCAAAAACATATGGCTGCAGCCCAAGCTAGACAGAAAAGTTATGCGGATCGTCGTAGAAAACCGCTCGAGTTTGAAGTTAGAGACTTCATTTATCTGAAAGTTTCTCCAATGAAGAGTGTCCAACGTTTTGGTGTTAAGCGGAAACTTGCGCCAAGATACGTGGGTCCTTTCCAAATCATAGGCAAGAGTGGAGCTGTTGCGTACAAAATCTAGTTACCTCCTGAAATGAGTGCCATATTCAACGTCTTCCATGTATCTCAGCTCAAAAAGTGTCTTCGAGTTCCTGAGGAAAGAGTCCCTTTAGGAGATATCAGGCTGGAATCCGATCTAACTTACGAAGAAAAGCCAGTCCGAGTGATCGATACTCAGGAACGAGTAACTAGAAGCAAAGTGGTTAAGTGGTATAAAGTAATGTGGAGTAATCAGGGTAGTGAAAGTGACGCTACATGGGAACGGGAGGACTATTTGCGGGATGGCTATAAGGAATTCTATGAAAAATGGTACGCTTTCCAAATCTCGGGATGAGATTTTTATAAGGGGTGAGGGCTATAACACCTCAGGTGTTTGGCTTCCTTAAGTGCATTGCATTTCAAGAGCATTAACATTAATCATCTCATTCATGAGTGGGAGCATCATTCATTTCATGCATGAGCTTATAATATGTGAAACATGCTTTGGAAACATTGCCACATATGTTATATTTCATGTGAAGTAAGAAGTGAGTAGTGTGCAACACACAAGTACCTTATGTGCAATTTCATTTGGAAACATGCTAACCACTTTAGTGTAACATAATTAGCAAGTGTTATGCAACACACTCATGCAACATGTGCAACATGAGCTTGCAACATTTGGGTGGAATATTGATTTGCTTGTTTCAAAGTGTGTGACACTAGGAATTTCGTGTAACCAATGTATAGAGTGGCTAATTAGGTCTCATAACACCTTAATTATATTTAGGGAAAGTAGTGGAGCAATGTTCATGTTGATCAAAATTCCCAAATTGCCCTTCCAAATGTTGTTGACTAAGTGTGGACCCCTAGAGTGATCTGGTTTGACCGATTAAAAAGTCCAGCTTAGAGATCTTGCATGGAGAAGCAACCATAAGCAAAGTTGTAGAGAATTTCATAAGGAACAAAAGTTCTAATATGGCCATCTCATGAAAATGACCAGAACATGCTCAAAAATGGCCCACAAGTCAGTATTAGAGGCTGTTTTGGGACTTAGCATTTTTGGCTAAGTGTGAAGCTGTAAACAGTTTCAATGTACCCCACTTTGGCACCTTATAACTCACAATCCAGGCCGAATTAGTCCTTGAGCCAATTGACAAAGTTGTAGTCCTCATGTAGCTCTGCAATTTTGGTATTGTCATCTTCTGCTAACTCGAGTTGGATTAGGAGTAAAATGAACTCAAAATAGCTCTGTCAGTCACCTTTCGGACGTCGATTCAGTCGACCATTCTTCAGTCGGTGGCCGACCGACGGCAGGGCAACGCCGACGTGTGGCCGCGTGGTGGCAGCCGTATGCCGGCCGCGGTCCCACCCGTCAGGTCACCAAGCCTTCAAGGCCGCCACGATGACGGTCTCTGCCTCACTCGCGCCACACCTCCCTCTCCCTTCCATTCTCCCCTCCACCGGGCGGAACAACCGAGTGCAGCTCCCGCCTCCACTCCAGCGAGCTCGTGCGCGCGCACCACCGCACCACTGTCCACAAAAACTCACCCACCGCTCCGCCTTGAAGCCCCCTCCATCTTCCACCTCGCAGCTGGGTCAATTGTGGGGAGGTAAGGCGGCATTGCCGTGTCCGCCACCGTCCGCCTCGGACATTCCTCGCCGGAGCGCTCCCGTAGCGTGGCCGTGCTCCTCTGGTGCTCTACCATCTTCATTCTTGGGTGCGTTGGGTCCGTCTGGAGTCGCTGATGCTCACGGGACCGGTCTTTTGGGATGAGCCGCCGTATAGCTCACCAGCGTCGGCAAGGCGCGGCCGTGGACCGCCATGCCCGACGACGAGCGCCTCCCCATGGTTCCGCCGCCCCGTTCTTGCCACCAATCGACTTAGCTCGAGGACGTGGTCGCGCTCGTCCGCTCAGTTTCGCCGGTCGGCTCACCGCCGGCGATCTCCAGCAACCGCAGCTCCTCCCCTCCGCCTCTCTCTCGCTGACCAGTGGAGCCTTCCGGTCAGCCCCATGCGCGCGCGGGCGGGACGGCCTGAGCAGGCCGCGTGCGTAGTTGGGCCGCGTCCGCGTAGGGGCCGGCCCAGTAGCGAGTTAGGGTTCGGTTTTGTTTTTCTTTTCATATTTGTCACAGATTTTAGTTGATGTTTGGAAAATGTAGATCTAGTGTTTTACTTGCCCAAAAATTATGAGATAAATTTCGTTAGGATCTACATGATGTGTAGTATTTTAGAAAAATATAAATTTGGATATGTGATGTTTAGTTGTGGGAGATTTAAATAGGTCTTTGAAATGTGTTTTAAAATGAAGGCAAATTTGTTAAATGCATAACTGGAGTTGTAGTATTCCAAAAATTATGAAATTTGGTGGGTAGGCTAACTTATACCCATGTTAGCTCTGGTAAAAATTTGGGCATTAGTACTTAAAAATTTTTCAAGTTATAATGCTATCTTGTTATTTTAGGAAATACTTAAATGAATTTTAGTAATTTTTCTACATGTGCAATGTTCTTATAACTTTTTGGAGAATATCTTGGTACCCTAAAGTGTCCAAGAAAATTATGAAATATGTTGTTTGATACTTTTCAATATGATTTGTTATTTATCCAAATATCAGCCTTTTGGGCTTGTGAATTTTGTTTAGGGAGTTTCTGTAAATAATTTTAGTTCAAATTTTTACAGTGGTCTCTTTTTGGTTCATAGAGTCTCCTGTAATTTTTGTAGATTTTTAGGAGCAGTTTCCATATATGTTTAAAATTCCACTTAATTACTTAAGTAAATTAAGAAATGAGTATAAATAAATATTTTAGGTAGGCAAACCTGACTTTCTGGTGTTTTTGTGACCTATGTGAACTTGTGGTATCATTAGTTTGATCTTAATGGATGTTTGCCACAAAAATAAATATTTAATCTTTGCAATTCTAGGTTTTCTGGACAGCTGGTAGTATTTCTAGGTTTGACCTTTGATAGAGTTGGTTGCTGGAAAACTTGTAAATACCAAAGTTGTAGTAAGCTTGATAAACTAGCTTGTGTCAAAATTTGGGAGCATTTGGCTTAGTAGTGTGGGAGTTATTGCTGTTTAAAGTGATAGTCCAGAAATTGCTACTCTCTGTTTAGAGAGGACAGATTCTGGAATTTATGAAATTCGACATGGAAAACTTAGGAATTTAGGGTTGAGATCTGAAAATGAATTGTATTACATTTCTTAAGCTTTCCAGATTGTCTTAGATCATATCTTTTGGAGTTAGGAATCTTCAGTTATGTTAGAATCTTTGAGCTGCTGTCCAGAATGTCTTACTGTGGTATTTTGGTGTTGGATGTGGTAACCTAAGTAATGCTACTCTTGTAATTGTTAGGTGTTAGGGCCTTAACCGAATAAGAACAGCTATATCTTAGGTTTAGTAGATTAGGTAAGTACTTCTCTACCGGAGAAGAGATTTGCACGTAAGATTGAAGTAATTTGAATAGAATAATTAACTTGCTGCAATGCATCCCATTCCGAGCATATTGCATTCATTCTGCATCCATGAGATTTATTGTGCATTCATGCAATAGGTGTACCGGAGGGGGTAACGCTCCTCGAATTTGAGCAAGTGATTCCGGAGGAAGTCCAGGACCAGCCGGAGCAGCCAGAAGAACCAACCGGCGACGAAGCTCCTGCCGAAGATCTACCCGAGTGTCCTGACCACCGGCCCTCGACCTTTCTAAAAGGCAAGCCCCGGTGCATGCTGAACCGATCAATTTATAAATCTATCTTGAGTACTTTTAATTGTTTAATGCATTAAGTTGTAGGAGTTGTATGAAAACAATTGTTGCATTATACCTGTCCTTGCCCAGATATCGTACTTGAATCCTAATTTAGGTTTAGGCACATATCAATGCTTAGCCCTGCTTAGTACGGTAGAAGTCGGGTGATTTCCGGTCATCCGCGAGATGTAGGAAGGAGTCACGAGTGGCTTTATGGCTATCATGGATGGAACCATGCTTTAAAATGAAATTGAGACCGGGCGGGAGTTCGATAGTACAGCCGCAAGACACTTCACGTCTTGGGTGTGGAGCTATGCCCGTCTGAGTCGTTTAAGGACCGATTCGTTGTACGTCCTTGACTCATGTTGAACGCAGTCTAACACTTAGTTGGCCGGACAAGCCGTTCCGACCGCGAAGCCGAGTAATGTGATTCAGGCCGGGAATCGAATGGTAGGTTGCTTCTTGGAGGAGAGAAAGGATGTGCTTGGGGACATTGGCGTGAGACCAAGGGGGGGTTAGAGTCCCTATCACCTGGCAGAGTGTCGCCCTTGGGGTCACGACATCATTCGGACCCGTGATTCCTGAATCATATGAAAAGGTGGCCTGTGCGACCCTGGCAGGGGTCTGCACGGTGAGTGTTAGAAATACCCCTCCAGCTAGATAGGAATTCAATTCGAATCGCCGTCGCTCCCGGTTAGTGAGCACTTGACTTGAGCAGCGGTAACGTAGATCTCATTAAATGAACAGATGGTTAAGTGAATGATATAATGTTGCCACAATGTTATACCTGCTATGGATATAATAATAATGTTGTTTGATTATACTCAAGTGAATGTTTAGTACAGGTGCTAAGATAGATGACAGGTAAATGCTAAAAAGAACTGCTAGTACAGGTTATAAGAGTTTCAATTACTTAAGCCTTTATGCAAAATGTGATGTCAGCTAGCCTCTTGTGTAAGCCTTGCATAATCCTTGGTGTCATCTTATTTCTGGTTTTTGACGGGTAAGTCTAGCAGAGTACAATCCAGTACTCAGGGTTTATTCTCTTCTGTTGCAGATGATATGCTCTATCAAGGCTTCTGCAAAACTTGTCTCCACCCTGTGGGTGACGAAGACTAGATCACTAGGCCGTGATCATCTTTTATGTACTTTTCTGATGCTTTTGCGGGTTGTTGATCAACAAGACTGGCAGTAGTTAAACAACTGGTGTGTGTATGCTTCCGCTACTTTTATAAACTTGGTTTGTAATAATTGCGACTCCGTGTGTGTAAACTTATTTCGGAACTACTTGTGAAATGTAGCGTATGATGTTGTATGTTGAATGATGCGATCTTGGTTGTAAGCAAGTTGGTTTGAAATCCTTCGTGGTTTCGATTGACTACCGGGATTATATGGGCTCAAGTTCGAAAATTTGAGCGCTTCGGTGCTTGTTTTTCTACTTGTGCTCTTATAATTTGGTCGGTTCTGTTATAGAATTGACTTGATAGCACATTTGGAGAAGAAGCAACAGTTGCATTGCTGACCGGCTTCATGGCTTCTCACTTACCATTGTTCGTCGGGACATAACCACCATAGCTATCGAAGAATAGTTACTTGATTAAAGATTAACCTTCTTGTTGGTAACTAATCAGTTGTCTCTCAACACTCAAAGTTCAAATCTTCACTCTTGACCACAACAATAATTGCAGTTGGGGCACAAATAGGTGGTCGGCATCGAAGTCTGCAGATCAGGAGTCACACCAGAGAGGGTTGATTTTGACTGTAAGACCATCACACAAGGATCAGGACTTTTATAGCTACGTCAAATGCACAATGTGACTATTGACAGTCACTAATGCTCATTATTAACCATCAACTATTGCATGAAATAGCATGAAATGAACCGCAAAGCATAGTTGTAGGGCTTGATTCTAACGAGTTCCACGAGTTGTGTTGTTCTCACTTGTTTTGTAGGATATTTAATATTTCACCACATAAAAGTATCTCAAGTGATGAAACCGAGCACACCATTGTGAAGAGCTCATCGAGACGATCGAAACGAACATATCATTTGCTATATTTGGAGCACCGGAGAGAAAGTCCTCGATGGATACGACTGGAAGACTCTGGAAGACCCTAGAACCATCATCATCACAAGACTAGAGACTAAACCAACAAGATTCCATAGCTCTGTGCATTATTATTTTCCAGAGAGTTATCCAGAAGTTGGAAAAGGGAAGAGTCCAATCACGATACGACATCTTGTGCAAACGGATCGAAAAGTGGCACTAGAAGGACGTAGAAGACTCCAGAAGACACCAGAGCAAAGGAGAAGCCCGGAGGCTGACAAGTGGGGCTGGCCAGCCCCACATGTTAGGCTAGCTAGCCAGGTCCCACCTAAAAGTGACCTCTCCTTTCTTCGATGGCCTCCAACCAACCTCTATGACGCATCTCAACCATTGTTTCAAGTCGGTTTGATCCGAGGGCTGTGGTTCATCCCACTAGGCTATATAAGCAGGGGCAGACCTCCTCCCTCAGGCATCTCCATCTTCATTAGCTACATCTAGAGCAAAAGCTAGGGTTTCACCCTCCATCCAAGTAGAAGTAGAGATCCCTCTAGACGATCGTCTAGTTCTAGTTCATCTAGTTGTAAACTAGAGATCAGGGAGAGAGGAGAGGAGAGAGTTGAGGAGGAGCCGGATCAGTCAGATCTTCCTCGACATTGTACTTCTACAGCATTTGGTTTGTCTTGAGCAATCTCTAGGTTCTTCATTATTTATTTCTAAGTATTTTGTTTTAGTTCTTGCTTTATTATATTTACTGGATCTCTGCTCGTATTTACTGCTCTAGTTATTCTAGATAATTACAGTAGTAAGCGTTAGTGTAGACGTGGCGTCTAGACTAGGGTTTACCTGAGTTTACGCCCAATCCTCTGGATAGTTGTAGTAGCCCTAGAGGTGACAGCTCTATTAGGCCTTTGTAATCCACCATATTAGGGTTGGTGTTTTCGTAGAGCTTTTGGCAGCCTTCGATAAAGATAGAACCACTTAGAAAACCCTAAAAACCCTCTCTACCCTATAATTACCCTTTCCTTGGATGTTCCTAATTCTTATAGTACACTTCACGTTCCCCGTGGAAATCGATACTCTGAAATACTCCCGGGTGAAAGCTACATCAGTATCCGTGCGCTTACGGATCTTTTCATGTTCACGTTTAAAATACCCCACAAGCTTTCTGGGGCCGTTGCTAGGGAACAGTAGCTGTTCTAGAATCGAACCAAGTTCATCCGAGTTTTCTTTTTCATTTTTATCACCTTTTTACCACCTTTTTCTTTTTACCACTTTACCACATGTATTCCACTCCTATCTATAAATATTCTGCTTCAAAGGGTGACATGTTAGTGCCTCCACCATCTTCACAACCCATTCTTACAGATGGCTATAAGCTTCACCCTGCTTTCATAGCCATGGTTCGGGACAAACCCTTCTCAGGGCTAAATGATGAAAATCCATACACCTGCCTTAGGGAATTTGAGCACTTATGTTCTTGCCTCACTATTGCTAGCATGACACAAGAGATCATCAAATGGAAATTGTTTCCTTTCTCACTTTTGGGAAAAGCGAAACAGTGGTATGCTCATTCCGTACGAGGTGTAAATGGAGATTGGGATGAACTTTGGAAAAACTTTGGTCTAGCATTCTTCTCACCATCCCAAGTTAATGCCCTTCGAATAAAAATTCTTACATTCCAACAGAAGGAGAATGAGACTCTAGGAGCAGCTTGGGCTAGATTCACAAGCCTTAAAAACACCAGCCCAGACCTCTCTTTGCCTGATCACGTATTTTTAAATCACTTCCATCATGGTCTTAGCAAAGAAGCTGCTTTTCATCTTGACCTATCTTCTAGAGGTTCATTCACACACATGTCCTTTAGTGAGGGGGAAGTCATTCTATAGAAAATCCTTGAAAATACCCCTTACATGGGCATCTATGATGAGTTTCCCAAAGAAGAAAAGAAAACGAGTCTAGCCCCGAGCCAAAAGAGGAGGAATATGCAACCGAATCTATTTTTTTCAAATTCTTCCAATAATTTGGTTGCCACTCCTAAACAAGAAAAGAAAGTTTTGATAGCCAAATTACAACCACTCCAATCTCAAAATTTAGCTATCGATCCTAAACCATCAATACCCCAAAATCCTCCAAGGGAAGAAGAAATTCCACCTTTGGAAAGCTCTGACCTTAGGGATGGTTTAGACTTCTAGTTTCATAAGAGATCTTCAAGCGAATATAATTCAGATCCTCTCTAGAAGGAATCTCTTATAAAATGTCCTTATTCCCAATGGGAAGAATTCAAGGATGACATGTTGAATGATGCCATAGAAGGATAGCCTTGCCATACGGAAAATCCTATCTGTTGTCCTATTATGTTCATAGACGACACAAATTCTGGACCTATATCTAAACCCATCCTTGTCTTCAAAGATCCATCTTATGCTCATCCTTTCTAGTCTCATGATGATCCTAGAAATCCACTAAGTCAACCAAACCATAGGAGTCATGAAGACCATAAGGACGACCAAGAGATACTACGACAGTGGCTAGAATGTGTAGAATGGATGGACAAGAAAGAAGCCTTAATGGAATTCAACCTTGACTTAGCTTCAAATGGTGAGATTTCAACTCCCTTTGAAGACGAGACTTATCCATCTATCGAAGAGGCCCTAGATGAGACCAACTCAAGAGTCACCAATCCAAGTGAAATTCTGAACACTCAGATTAGAGACGAAGATGACATCAATGAGCGTGGAAATTACTCCATAACCATCTCATTAAAACCATGCTCATATGAGACATCTCTCAATTCAATTGGTCTCTCCAACCTCACCACATTCGAGATCTCCAACCCCTTATTCTTTCTAGTTACAAAAACTTTAAAATTGTGGTTGTAGATGCATATGTTTATCATAAATATTACAGATCTCGTTGTGATTGAATCTTGAAATAGGAACACTTAAGTTGGTGTTGGAGGGAAACCACTTCACCAAATCACATCTTGAAGGTTTCCTAAGGACAAGCTCAGTGTCCTAAAACAAGCACGTCCTAACATGAGTGTTCACCTCTCTACTATGATGTCCTTGTGAAATGAGCATAGGGATATAATTATGAAAATATTCCTTCAGGTATTCTTGCCACTAACCTTTTCAGGTCTGGAGCAAAAAGAACAAAGGGATGATGAACATAAGGTATGTCCAACCAATCATCATGCAACATTGAATTAGATCCATCCAAACTTGATTTTTTCAAAATTCAAGCTTGGGGGATAACTTTCTAAGAACATCCCCTGCCATGTTGCTATTCTGGTTGTCTCTACCTTTAAGACATGCTCAATTTACGATACATCAATCATGCTCTCTTCCATCACCATTTGAGTAAATCTCTATAATGCTTTCATGCTACCTTTGTCTATCATAAGTAAGTGTTGGTTTAGAAGTACTCGCCATACTTCCATTGGCTTTTAATGTAAGCGTGGTGCTTAGGTTAAATAGCCTTCCTTAATCTAATTAGACATGGAGTCTAGTTTAGTTATTGAACTAAAAACTGCTTGTGTGCACATTGTATATTTTGTTGGACTAACCCCTACATGAGAAACTTTCAAAAGTCAAACTAGGAAGTCCTAAGATAAACTCACACAGAGAGAAAAGAGGTACATGAACTTCAACAACCTTGCACAAGGGAAACACAACTCACGCATCCTGAAGAGATCCATGGAACAAGAAGATGAGTGCCACAAAACGAGATCTATAATCAAAGTACGTATTTCATGGAATAAGGTGAACAAATCTCCATCAAGCCCCTTCAAGACAAAGACCAACATGGAGAAATTCTTAAGACAATGAAGGGAGCACAAGGACTATCAAGAATGTCAAGATCAGGAGAACAAAAAGATGGTGAGATTAAAGAGAAAGGAGTGAGGAGTGCAGCAGAGAAGACAATCCATTCATGAGCACAACTAGCTAGGCAAGAGAAGCTTCCATAAGATGTTTGGTACCATCACTCTTCAATGATAAAAGGTAAAATCTTGAGGTACGTAATCACTATTTAAAAAGCTTTTCTTGATCCTGGTATGCACATAAATGAAGAACCATACATGTTTAAGTTGCAACATCACTTGATCCAACCTGATCGACTTAACATGTTTAGTTCTTTTCTTAGCTTCACTCTCTTATCTTTACCTGATGAGCTAAAATATTGTGCACCCAACCTTTGGAAGATGATATATCACAATCTTGAAAAGATCAACATATTATGAATAGATATGATTATCCTTCCATAGGTTAAAACAATCTGATCTATCAAATGTTTTGAGATATTACACTCATGCTCAGTTTCTGATCTTGTCACCCATAACATCAGCTTTATCTTGTTCACTGTGCCTAAGGTTAGAGAATAATGAATAGACTTTTGGTTCTGTTGGTGTTTTTCCACCAACAGAGCCCATGCACTTGATCTCTACCTTGTCTTTATGAGCAGGACACACTTTGAGCAAAACATGGAGTTGGTTAACTCCTAAATTCTATAAGTGAAGGTCCTAAATCTACAAGAACATGCACACTAAGCAAGATGCAGCCAGCTTCCACAATTAATGCTTCACTTCAAACGGCTGCTGGACGAACGAAGAACATGGGTGACACCATATCAAGAGGTACACATATCATGATCTCCACCTTGGGGTCAGATGAGTCACCCAAGGAATAAACATGGCAAAAAGTCTCGTTCAGAGGACTTGAAACATTGAACCCTCACCGGGAGGTAAAATCGGTAGTTATCCATATTTATCTTTTCTGCATAATCATTTTTTCTTTAGCATATTTACTTTTTCGCATTAGCATTATAAAAATAAAATAAAAATATTTATTTGTTGCATTATAAATCCTAAAGCCCCATGTGAATAAATATGTGGTGTGTAAAAACCCATAGAGATATTCATCGTGGTGACATAAAAATAAAAATGCTTGCATTCATCCTGTTGCATTTTCTCTTGCATCTTAGAAAATATAAAAATACAAAAATATATTGAGAAAGAGATCCCACTGAAACTCTGCCTAGAAGAAAAAGCTTTGGACAACTGAGGCTTAGGTGGCCAAACCACTAACGTTTAATCAATTCCACAAGTTTTGTTGTCTATTTGAGTTTCATAGGATTCGAAGAACTAAAAAGAGCTGACAAGCAAGTGGATGTTCCATCCACTGTTGGAGCACTGTCTCATCTATCATCAACATAAAATCAATGCTTTGATAGAGGAAGTATAGCTCCATTGCCAGTCTGCTACATCACAAGATCGAACGATTATGTCAACATTCAGCTTGGGGGAAGGCATCCCCATGTATCCAGGTAAGTATCCTTATCCTCTTATGTTTTTTACATAAATTAATCCAAAAATAATAATAGTAAAAAGTGAGCACATGAAGGTTCACACTTATTCTATCGAGTTTTTGTTCTATATTGTGTTATTTCATAATTGTGTGTGCTAGTTAGAGTGTGTATAAAAGTTTGCTTTTCTGTTTAAATAAATGGACTCTGGAGATAATCTCTGGTATAGAAATGATGAATAGTTGCTCTACCGTAATTCCTTTCAAGTGCCTTGTTTACAACCTTGAACTCTCCTGAGTTTTGGAAATTATTGTTTTGACCTAAGAATTTACTTTGAACTTGAAACTTGTGGGTAGCGAATGCTTGATCTAAGTCTAGGTGATTGACGGATATGATATGAGAAGGTTTGAGCTACTGTTTATCTTATTCCTAGTGACACTAGAGTTCTAGAGGTTTATCTTTTGAAAAACTTAAAATCACCACATGATGAGTTCCTGTATGACGAGAGCTTTAATTCCTACCACAACCATATATACATGTTTGCTAGAATAGGAAAACCAGCTCATAGGCTGCTTGCTTTGTGTTGAGTTTGGTCCACCCGTGTGAGACCCTTGTCGAGAGGGTGGTCATGCTCCCAAGATCAAGATCACTTACACCCACATATATCCTACTACTCCTACCCTGGGAGTACGCAAAAACATGCCTTTCCACCCCAAAATCTGTCTCCTACCCTAGGAGAAGATCCAAAAAGATTGTTAGGTTTCCAAATAAATGCTCTAAGATTGTGATTTATCTTTTCTCCATATTCATTGTATCCAAAGTAAGAGGTAGGATATCTTTTGTAAAAAAAGGGAAAAGAAGAAGAAAAAGAAGAAGAAAAAAGAGAGAAAAAGAGTAGTCTATGATCTCTATGCCTAGAAGTTCATCATTGTCATCAAAGAAGGAAGAAGATATCCCAAGACCTCCATAGTAAAGTTCTTCGTAAATTCTTCAGTTGGAGGCAGTCTCTCTAGGAGCAAAGTAGAATTAGGTTAGCCAGTAAATATATCCACACACATGCACATCTTAATCTAAGGGTATGGTCTCCCCTCCGAGGATCCTATTTTGATTGAGCAATATATGCATGGTAAGTATGCTACATCATTGAAACACCCTCAGCTACATATAAGCTTATTAGTTATAGGGTGAGAGAGCGGAGGTATGATGCTACTCTGCCATATTCCAAAAATACCACATATTCTAAGTGAAAGAGAGAAGGCAAAACATCATCATTGCCTTGGAAAGGATCCACAAATACCACATATGAGAGACTTGAGAGGGTCATACAAAGGAATCTCTGAGTTTTATTTTGAAAATCTATAAAAACTATAGAAAGAAGGTTGATCAAAGAATTCAAGACACAGTGCTTAACTTGATTGTTCTATCTTTCAATTGCTCAAGACCTAAGTGAAGGCTAAAAGCTCCATGGTTGGAGGTAATACGGGTAAGTTTGAAAGTCAGAATGGTTTGCACTAATCTAGAGGAGAATTCTTGTTTGAATGCATGTGTACTTTTGAGGCGTGAAAGCATTGTAGCAACTCTTGATCCATTATTGAGATTGGCTTTGCTCAGGGACTAGCAAAGGTTAAGCTTGGGGGAACTTGTTACCGGTCACTAATGCTCATTATTAACCATCAACTATTGCATGAAATAGCATGAAATAAACCGCAAAGCATAGTTGTAGGGCTTGATTCTAACGAGTTCCACGAGTTGTGTTGTTCTCACTTGTTTTGCAGGATATTTAATATTTCACCACATAAAAGTATCTCAAGTGATGAAACAGAGCACACCATTGCAAAGAGCTCATCGAGACAATCGAAATGGACATATCATTTGCTATATTTGGAGCACCGGAGAGAAAGTCCTCGATGGATATAAGTCGGAAGACTCAGGAAGACCCTAGAACCATCATCATCACAAGACCAGGGACTAAACCAACAAGATTCCATAGCTCTGTGAATTATTATTTTCCAGAGAGTTGTCCAGAAGTTGAAAAAGGGAAGAGTCCAATCACGATACGACATCTTGCGCAAACGGATTGAAAAGTGGCACTAGAAGGACGTAGAAGACTCCAGAAGATACTAGAGCAAATGAGAAGCCCGGAGGCTAACAAGTGGGGCCGGCCAGCCCCACATGTCAGGCCAGCCAACTTGGTCCCACCTAAAAGTGACCTCTCCTTTCTCCGACGGCCTCCAACCGACCTCTACGACGCATCTCAACCATTGTTTCAAGTCAGTTTGATCTGAGGGTTGCGGTTCATCCCACCAGGCTATATAAGCAGGGGTAAACCTCCTCCCTCAGGCATCTCCATCTTCATTAGCTACATCCAAAACAAAAAGCTAGGGTTTCACCCTCCATCCAAGTAGAAGTAGAGATCCCTCTAGATGATCATCTAATTATAGTTCTTCTAGTTCATCTTCTAGTTCTAGTTCTAGTTCATCTAGTTGTAAACTAGAGATTAGGGAGAGAGGAGAGGAGAGAGCTGAGGAGGAGCTGGATCTGTTAGATCTTCCTCGATATTGTACTTCTATAGCATCTGGTTCGTCTTGAGCAATCTCTAGGTTCTTCATTATTTATTTCTAAGTATTTTGTTTTAGTTCTTGCTTTATTATATTTACTGGATCTCCGCTCGTATTGAGTGCTCTAGTTATTCTAGATAATTAGAGTAGTAAGCATTAGTGTAGACATGGCATCTAGACTAGGGTTTACCTAAGTTTGCGCTCAATCCTCCGAATAGTTGTGGTAGCCCCAGAGGTGACAGCTCTGTTAGGCCTTTATAATCCACCACGTTAGGGTTGGTGTTTTTGTAGAGCTTTTGGTAGCCTTCTCCCAACTACTGTTTCCCTAGTCTTTTTCGAGAGTTGGAAAGGACCTGCTACTCCGAAGTAGGTAAAATAGAGTAAGCCTTCGACAAGATAGAACCACTTAGAAAACCCTAAAACCCCTCTCTACCCTATAATTACCCTTTCCTTGGATGTTCCTAATTCTTCTAGTACACTTCACGTTCCCCGTGGAAATCGATACTCTAGAATACTCCTGGGTGAAAGCTACATCGATATCCGTGCACTTGCGGATCTTTTCCTGTTCGCGTTTAAAATACCCAACAGTGATGATAGATTCTTATCCAACGGATAACTTGTCCAACATTAAGTGTTATGTGCCCCTTTGATCCAACTGGGATAACATACATTGCTCAATCGATGACCATCATCATACAAGGACACTTGGGGAGAGTCACTTGTATAGCACTTTTTGCAGTCTATCAAGGTTGATGTCGGTGATTGTTCTTCAAAGGTTATACTCTTAGCAACTTCAGAAGGAAACTCTACTGCATTGGTCTGATATAAGGATCTTTAGATAAGATATAGGGAGATAACCAAGGAATAACTCATGTGAAAATAACACATTGGTGGAGTTCCATAACAGATCATGACTAGCAACCTCGATACCAGCGCGTGATGAGCAGCGCAACCTTGTGTGTGCACCCACAAGAGGCTCTTAGTTTCGTCGCGGCACCGTCACTTATTAATTAAGACACCATTACCGGGTCTACCACCAAAATGAAATTTTCAAGTGGCACATATTTGGGTTGTAAGAACAAGCATCGTATAAGGAAGGGATAGCAAACAAAGGTAGTCACAAGGTTTAGAATCAATAAGGAGGTGATCCAAAGATCAAAACACAATGCAAGGGACCATAGCTTAATTGTCGAAGACAACTGAGAAAGGGTTCTTGCTTTATTTCCATGCACGCCTTGCGTCCACCAATGTGATTACCAGATGAAAGGTTAACATGAGATCCGGTCATGTTGGACAATAACATGAGATCAAGACTGATAACATTGAGAGACGTTAGAAGTTGAGATGAGCTTAGCAAACTTCCAGAACAAAATTGATACACTGATCAGAGATTGGGTTGATATGGTAGCCACCTGATTTTGTAAGCAAGGATTTCAAGATCAAACAACGAGAGATTAGCATTGCTCGGATCATCTGTAGGAGAGACAATCGGGAGGTCCAACCTAGATTTGGGTAAGGTATCCACAACTTGGCAGAGAACAACTAGGGTCAAAGGCTAGCGTTAACTAGGACTTAACTCAGTTGGTCAATCAAACAAGGGTCTTAACCAAAGGGTACTAACATCTATGGCCTAAGCAGATATATACGGGAACTAAGCTTGGGCTTTCCTTCAAGCAAAGGCAGAGATACACAAACATTCAAGGGCTAAAAACCACGTCTACAGGCTTAGGCTCCTAAGAGAGAACCTAATTAGAGACGACAACCATGCGATTATGTAACTTGAGCGTCGTTCTAGGACAAAGCGTCTTTAACACTCATATGCTCACCAAGGACAAAAGAGGTGATAACTATGACACTGTCTACATAACAAGAATCCGCGCAATCATCATAGTTTTAAGCAGACACTTAAGAAAATCAACCAAATTAGCTTAAGCACCCAATACTAAGCACAAGGCTCACACATAACAAGCATTTAGCAAACAAGAACTAACCGCGAGTTTAGTCACAACAAAAGCATGCTAAAGTAACCAACTTAGTATATACATAGAGCTTAGACAGCAATGCAGCAAGCACATTTCAACCATAACTAAAGTTATAGAAATCAAACAAAGGGGATCCTAGACTTTTTAGAAAGCTTAACAAAAGTATTACACCTTTTCTATTATATCCAAGACATGATTTCATAAGTACACAAGTCAAACAAATCAATTATTTAGATCTATTCAGAGCATAAGTAAAACCTGACAACAAAACTCTAACATCAATAGCTCCTAAACCATCTGGCCTATTGGCATGAAATTTTAGGACAACAAAAATCAATAAGTTAGCTATAACTTTGGTATTCACCACATTCACAGGAAACACTATTAGGACCATGAAAACATTACTGCAACAGAAACTGTTCTAGCAGCCAAAGTTCATTGCATGCAAAACAATGTTTAACCTTGTTGTGTTAACAAGAGAGCACACAACCACATTATCCTAGTAGCTCCAAACATTATTACTTTAGACTAATCGCTAATTTAGTTTAGTCACAAGATTCATAATTACTTAAGTGAGATCTAAAGCATTTTGCAAGAGCTTGCATGAGCAACATATCCACCACTTGACTAATTTAGAGGACATCTATAAATTTAAGCATGTAACCTCAATTACCTATTAAGACTAAGCACACACTATTTCAAGCACTTCCTATTCAAGTAACATGGAACAAGGCATTCTTGACTAACTCTAAACAAGAAAGATAGTGCCTCACATCAATCACAAGTTACTTATTATTAGGATAAGGTGAGAGGAGCATAGTTATATGCACAAATCAATAATCATGAAGATGCATGCTTCATCCTATTTGTCCTCACAAGATTGCCAGCCTAAGATGCCAATCACGTTCTATGTCGGTGGCACAACATGCACTCTTGATATTTAGCTAGTCGTCAGCTATATTCAACTTACGCATTCGTGGTTAGCGTACCTGTAGAAAATTTCATTGTAGCTCAAAATTTCCCAATATAGCACATAATGAAAGCAGTAAACTAAATACTCTCCATACATACATCCCCTGATGGATATACTTTGGTATCATAGCTACCCAATAGATGTACCCACAATTAAGTACTTTCATAAATACATGGTTAAACATGTAATTATGCCAGTAACCATAGCTAACTCTCCCCTAGATCAATGGTTGAACGGTCATGCTCTCCCAGCTCATACTTACCTTGGCGTAGGTGCGACGTGGCAAGAATGTAACTCTAGCAACATATATGGCTATTTCATATATGAAGGTTACCTCTACCATTCGACCACAGGGTAACAGTGCGGTTAAGTTATCACTCATACATACCTTGGCTTGGGCGTAAATGCAAAAATTAAAAAACCTCAAGCTAGTACTTAATTAAGCCACCTAAGGGTCCTTAATTGTGCATAAAGGAAATGACCACTAGCATACTTAGATTTAAAATTCAGATTTGAACAAACCTATATATGTAGTAGCTATAAGTTGTCAAAAACTGATTTTTGCAAACAAAAACCTTTGTTTTCAATACACATATGACATGTTTAGTGTTGAACCTTGCTCCGATGCCAGCTATCATGGAACCGCCCAAATTATAAGAATAAAAGTACAAAAACAATCACCGGAACAATTAAATTCCCATACTTAAGCTCCTATAACTCCGGTAGTCCAATAAAATCACGAGGGATTTCAAACCAACCAATGTACAAGCCAAGATCGTAGTGGTTCAACATAACAAGTCACATGCTACATCCATTATTACAAGTAATTCAACATAGATCGGAGTTCCATAGAGTTATCACAACTCAAGTTCAAAAGTAGCGGAAGCAAAGTAGTTTGAAACTAATATCATCTTAATTCAAATACATGCCAGTACCAAGGTCAATTTCCAACAAAAGCATGAGAGACAAGATAGCTCAGAAGGATCATGCCCATGATCACACTCCACCACTACAGCAGGAGCCATCCAATTCTTGCAGTTACCATGATACATCACAACCTGCAACAAGTGGGAATAAACCCCTAAGTACGAGAAGGTACTCAGCTAGACTTACCTGTCATAATAGAAATTAAAGTGACACCAAGGATCATGCAAGGCTTTATAGTGGGATAGCTGACTCATTTGCAAAAAGGCATTTTTATCATTTAAAGAACCTTTTTCAGAAGCTTTTATATCAAGTTAATCATTATTAACCTATCAGCTACATTTGCACCTATGCTAGAGCAAGCATATGATTAAGTCATTAATGATAACCAGTTGATCATTAGCATTTCCATAATATCATTTTAACCATAATCATCCAAGTGTTCCATAAACATTACTACGATGAAGTAACTCAAGTCAAGTGTTCACTATCCAGTGAACGATGGTGATTCGAATCGATTATATACCAGTTGGCAGGTTATTCCTCACACAAGCCTCACTCACTCATGAAGTGCACTCGTGACATGATATATTGGCCACTGAGTCAACTATCTAGGTACAGTCGCGAGTATGTCAGGAACCATGTACACGGGGGCCGCCCGACTGCTCTCAAGACTTATCATCGCACCCCCGTTGCCTACCACTACTGCTCCTGAATAGTACGCTATGGGCATCACTCGGCCCGGATAGCCTCCCAGTTTCATGGTCGAAAGGTACTTTATTCAGCCAGCTAAATGTGAAGCATGCGTTCAACATGACTCAAGGCCCAATCAACGGACGGTCCTTAATCGACACAGACGGAGTCACTACAAACCGGCAAGCCTCTGCCCGGTCTCAACTTCACATTCACACTTGGTTATATCCCATGATGTACCACATATAGCATCAGATCTAGGTAACACCTATAGCTCGCAGGTGACAGGAAATCACCTGACTTTTTCTGATCTAAGCAAGCTAAGCAATTAACTCGACTTCATATAAGGGTGTACCAAGGATAGGATACAGAAAAGGGTAAGCAAGGTATATATATGCATCAATGGTCGCAATCAACTCCTAAACTTAATGCATCAATTTAGTAAAGCATTTTGCAAACCGAGGGAGATATGCTCCGGGGCTTGCCTAGGATCAGACACTTAGGTTAGTGTTTGACAGATACACTCGCTTGGTGAGCATCTCCCATCCCAGCACTTGCTTAGTCCTTCCATCTTCGGTATAGGTCCACCAAACACCGTCTTCAGGTTCGGCTCCAACATCTTGTCCTTCACATGGTGCATCTAGCATACCTAGATGAGATGCAAGATCCATGTGTATGAATATGATGAATGGTAACACAAGATGCATCACATAAGCATTCAAGTAAACATAAGATTACGCAAGACATAGACACCAATAGCTATTTAACTAACATCACACAACCAATTATAGAGGGTAAGCACATCAAGCATAACACTAGTTTAACAAGATCACAAGTATCTTAACTTGACCATCATCAAGGGCATAAGCCACATTTAGCAACACATGGAGTAAACAACCTCAACTAGCATCTGTCTATTTCTGGACTGCAAACAACACTTGCATGTTTGGATCATAACTAGAGTTATACCAATCCAATAACCATGCAACAAGACATTCTAGAAAGCTTATGAAATTGTCTACAATTTATATTTAATCATCTTAGCATGATTCTCAAGTTAACCAAGTCAAACATGCATATTTACAGAATCTGGTCCAGAGATTCCAGAGAACAACTATTTCTGGAACCCAACTTCAAACAGTCATAATTCATAAACTACAAGGCCAAATTCCACCAAAATTTAACACAAGCTAGAGTAATAAGTTATTTACAACTTTGTTATAAGCATGTTTCTCAGCAAACATCATTTTCATTGTGCAATTACCAAAGTCCCAGAAACTGTCCAGGAAAGCATCAATTACAAGAATAAATATTAACTTATATTCCAAACATACATTTGGCCACAACCAATGTAACCATCATAAAATACATATCAAATGATCACCAAAAAGCATAGTGCTCATCACTAAATAAATTCTTTTAATGCATTTCTTAATTTATTTAGATGTCTAGGTGATTTATTGAACATATACCCAAAGTGCACCATAAATTATACAAAAATTATAGTAGCTAGCATATCATCACAATTGTATACTGTACAAATTTCAAGCCATTTGGACGTGTATATCAACCTCTATGAAAAAGACAAATTTCTATTGCAAGAAATCATGTGAGAGCAAGATACACTAATAACTCACTCATATAGCAACCAAAATTCATGAAATTTTTACCACACATCAAACATCACATGAGTAGCATGCCACAAAAAGTTCACTTCATTTGGAGCCCTAAATTTGTAGTTATGAAAATGACAAATACAACTAGTACTAAAAACCTAGCTGCATAAATCTATTTTTACAGCTAAAAATTTAAACTAAAACATGCCATATTATAGATCTAATGCGTATAGAATTTCACAAGGATTCCAAAAAGTCTTTATTTGCTATTTCACGAATTTCTTATGATTTACTATGTATTTTCAAAGTTTTAGCGAAACTAAAACAAATAAGTCCTTGTGGGCACTATTCATGTGAGTCTAGGACTATGCATATAGGTCCCTCCCTTAAGTCAAATTGCTGCTGGAGGTCACTAGTCGCGATTCTAGCAGGAGGGTCGTCGGGAGCTCGCAGATCTCGGTCGGGAAGGCTTGTCGGCGGCGATGGAGTGGCCGGCTACTTGCGTGGGGTCTGTGCGCACCCGTAGATGGCCTTAGTTCGGCCCAAGGCCGCCTATGGTGGACTGCCCGCGTGCAGCTGCGAGTGACGACTGCTGCTCGTGACGGCGGTGCAACGCAGCGGTGGAGGCGGTTGGAAAAACTTTGTGAGGGAGGCGGCGCTAGCTGAGGAAGGCAATGGCAGCGCTGGCGGGATGTGAGGGCACGCGGTGGAGAGGGAGAAGGTAATGGCAGAGCTCCAAGCTTGCAGTCTGAGTGTGCGCTCGTGCAGCAGCGGCGCTAGCGATGGGAGGCAGCGAGGCGAGCGTGAGTGAGGGCGCAGATGAGTGAGGTGCGCGAGGGGCTTGGCCTCCACTATAGAGCAGCAGAGGCACGGCAGGGCGGCAAGGACGCGCGGCGTCCATGCACGATATTTCATCGAGCACGTGGTGGGCAGTGAATGGGCCAAATCCGAGCCGAATTTGGACATGGGCCAAAAACAAAGTTTACTAACCTCGGCCTGCTCTACATTTCTTATTTAAGGTGCAAAGTCATTAGAGCCACGGATTAACAGATAATTGGCCTCCAAGATGACACTGTCAAAGAATTGACAGTGATTAAGCTCCACTCGGTCTTCGCTAGTTTTGGGATGCCAAACTTGATCAAACTAATTCCAACTTTTTATATGTTCTTCTCCAAGGAATATACTCTAACTTTTATATTTGGACCAACTCAAGTTACTTAACAAAAACACGAGAATGCGGCATACCAATCTAATGACGTTGGTTAACTTCTCCAAGACTTAGAATATTTTCTAAGTGCAGAAATCAGCAGCAGGTTCCAACTTTGAGCCACTGTTTGACTTATTTCCAAGATGAATCATGGTATGTTCCAAAAATAAATTTCGTTTTCCTCAAACCATACTACAAATTTTATTAAAGGATCTTTGACTGATTTGTTCTGGTTAGGAAGATACAAAGCTCCGAAATGTGCTACATGAAACTGAAACAGTAGTTAGGACTTAGCCAAAATCTTGGGCTCCAAAGCAGCACTGCATTGAATTTTATGAGCTCTATTTTACTAGGTTATGGGGCCAAACTAGCTCTTGAGCCTTAAACAAAGTTTGTTCTACATGACATAGACTACAACTTTCATTTAAGGTCCAATCTCAAAACTGGTATAGAACCTACTGTTATACTTTGACCAAAGTAGGATCACAATAAAGCTTAAATTTTTCTTTTTGATACATTGGAGTATTTTCTTGGCATTTGCTCAACAAGGACCTTTCATGACTTTTGTTGTAAAGTTCATCTAGAGTCATTTAGGCAAGGTTGCAAGGTTTGGTTGATGACCTATATTTCCATTCACTTAATAGTGCAATTCAAGCACTTAGTAAAACCATTCCAACAAGGATATAACTTATCATTTTATGTGACTTTTTGATTCTAAACGTCATGAAACTTTTTTAGTGACCAATATAGATAGGTACTAAGGTGAGACACATGAAGATATTGCAATAACATCACCCAAGCATATATCTTGAAAATGGCCTATATGTAAAGCAAGAGTGCAACATCTAAATTTAGATTAGGCTCATCTCCATAGGTTGACCTTGACTTGTCATCTCCCCTTAATCTATCAAGTTTGAGCTCAAACCCACTGCTTAATGAGTGACAAACACCTAGGGTGTTACATTAACTACTATGGGAATGTCTAAAATTATACTAAATTTAAGGAGTGATATATCAAATATGTTTACTGCGAAGCGTACTTACCCTAACCTCACCCAAGGGGTTGATTAGTGTTGACGGTAGATAAGTGTCATTTTTACCGTCAACCTAGCATGAAAAAGGACTTATATATAAATATCATCTAGAGATAGGGGTTACACTAACAGAATTCCACTAGTTTTGGTGATTGTCTATTTCTGCAGGGGGGTTATCAGAAAAGAAACCAAAGGAGGTCCACATGTCAGATTTACATAGAGAGAAACGCACCTACGTATACAAAAGAAGACTCTACAAGACTCAAGAAGATGGCACCCTAGAGGTGGGGCCCACCTGGCAGACCCCCAGGGCAGTCGCCCTGGCCTCTAGGGCGGGTGCCCTGCCCCCTCAACCAATTAGGTTGAATCTCGTGGATTATGTCCCCACTGCCTTTGAGGTTCAATATTAATCATTGATCAAGGTCGATTTGATCCGATGGCCGATATTCCTCGAATAGGGCTATATAAGCAAGGCCCATGGCCTAGGAGAAACCCTAATTCATTCAAGTCTACAATCAAGAAGAGTTCATCCTCTGATCAAGCCCTAGAGCCACCATCTCAATTAGAGCTCCATAGTTTAGAGCATAGCTATATAGAATTAGAACTAGAAGGAGACAAGCATTGCTTGGTTTCTGGATCTGTCGGAGATTGCTTGGTAATTTCCTCGCTTTTCTCTCCTACTTTTATATATTTGTTATTGTATTATTCACCTTGTTCATTGCTACTATGAATATGCCTTTGGTCTATTCTACTATATTAGATATGACTTTGCTCTATTTGCTTATATTCTTAATTATAATGTTCTTAGTCTACTTTGATTATATGTTTGACATAGTTGGATTAGAATTATGTTTATGCATAGGATCGTATAGCGCTTGCTCATTGGATCCATGGGTGAGTGGTAAATATTGTGTAGACGTGGTGCCTATACCATATTTTTCTGCGATTGCACCATATATTCCGGATCGTGAGGTAGATCGCGGGAGTGACAGTCCTGTTGAGCCCTTTGTAGTCCTCCACTACAAGAGATTAGGCCTTCTATGACAATTTTCATATGACAAAGTACTTTTTAGTCATAAAAACGATGCGTTTATGACAAATTTTCAATGGATGACAAGTGTTTGTGACTAAGTTGTGCTTTAGTCATAAACAATTGTCACCATGTGCACTGCTCAATCTTTGTGACATAACTCATGACAAAAGTGGTCAAATATAATTGTCATTAATTAAAAAGCGTAATCCTATAATTCAAATATTTTGCAATTCAAATGAACTCGGATGGAGAAATGATCAAAACAAAAGTAATAGATTATGATAAGACCTCCAACTTTATAGTTGACAATCCTTTCATTTGAAGTCATTTATGATACTAAAAATTGAACTTGGAAGGAGAAATGACCAAAACAAAAGTAGTAGATTATGATAAGACCTCTAACTCTGTAGTTGACAATCCTTTCATATGAAGTCATTTATGGTACCAAAATTCTGTTTGAATATCTTATATTTTGAAATTTAAATTCTTTGTACTGCCCAAAAGTCTAAGTAAGTTTATATTTAGTTGGAGAAGATAAATTTCAATTGGATAGTTTGAAATAATATATTCGTCTCTCTTTTTTGCATTAATTTTTGTTGGGCTGAATCTGCTCTCTCTATTTATTCCCCCTAGCCCACAGGCTAAAAAAGCTTGAGTTAAAATCTTAATTTTGTCAAAATACAAAAAACAGTAGTACATTGGGCTTGAACACAGAACCTCCAAGTCGACCATCGTTGCCTTTGTGATAGCAATTGATAATAATGTCTCTTTATTTTAAATAAGCGTACAGGTAATAAAAACATTGCAAAAACCAAAAATCGACGCAAAGGGCGCTCGAACTCAAAACCTCTTGAACCAAACGAGCAGGCTCTACCACCAGAATACAACCTTGTTAGTTAACAAATCTGCAGTTAGTTATTTTTAACGAGGCAGGCAGAAAAGCGTAAAAACTGAAAAAAAGAATGTAATCCAAGCAGTACTAAGGGTTCACCTGGACCATTCGGCACACAAACGTGCGCTCCACCGCTAAGACATGGTAGTATTTTATGATTCATGTTGCACAAAATTAGTATATGTACTTTGTAGTTGAGAGCGCCCCGAACGTGCGGCCACGTGGTGACTCAGCCCATCATGAGGCCACGAATCTATAAAGGCATGATAATTTTTTCTTTTTAATCTGTAGTTAAATTTTGTAACTTATTTTTCTTCCTCATACTAACTTCAAATGAGATGATTTTTTTCTATTTTTTTATTAAGTCATGATTTATCAATTGGTGGTCCAGGTTGACAATGATTCCATTTCAAACTATTTATGGTGCAAAAATTCTATTTCAAGTTCTCATCTTTTGAAATTTAATTTTTTTGAACTATTCAAATGAAGTCGGATGGATAAATGATCAATACAAAAGTTGTATACCGTGATGATACCTACAACTTTATAGTTGATGACCTTTTCATTTAAAATCATTTACTACACCTTGTTCATAAAATGACACATCTCTCGCATTGTTATAAGTAACTATATGAGAGATTTATCAATTTATGAACAATGTATAGCCACACTTTATTAAAATGATTTGAATTTTTTAATACAAGCTTATACACCCATAGTATGCCCACATGCCAATTTTTAGGATTTTTGGACCACTTTACGATATTATTACTTTTTTCCAACGGATCGACAAAAATATAAGTTCGAGTAATCCCTAATGAAACACTTCATTTTCCACCATTTTTCGGGATGTGGGCTCAAATAGAACATGTCTTCTTACACATATTTTTTCTAATTTTTGGACATTGTTTGCCATAACATCTAGTTTAAGTTAGAGTTAATTTACAAAACCACGCAAAAAATCACTTAAATCTTAGAAAATAACAAATCACCTCGAAAATCCATAAAAATTCTAGACAACATATTTTAGGTAATATAGTGTCCGTAAAAAATATTAGAACAATGTAAATCACAAATTATAAATGAAATACAATACTAACTAAGAAAGTGATTGGATTTTGAAATAAAAAGAAAAAATTTAAAGACTAACAGGCCAACACAACCGAAGCTCAGCCCAAATATGAAAATCAGCAGCCCAGTTTAACTTCTACCTCATCCCAGAACCATCCGATCCATATCGACGGTCGATCATGCGAGCTGAGATTAAAATATCCACCCGGCTGACCTTCTATTCAAACCCTAGCTCTTTCTCCTCCACACCTTCTCCCTGTTCATAGTAGATGCGGCGGCGGCGGCGCACACTCCAGGTTCCTCTCCCGTGCGCTCTAGCATGTAGCCGGATCCGTTGGCGCTCGGAGGAGGAAGAGCTGGATCAACTGGCGTGCTTTCCTAATCTCTCATCTCTCTCTTCTCTCTCCTAGCGTCTGGATCCGGATCTCACAAAAGGTTCTGGTGATGGCGGCCCTCGTCCTCATGCGCACGGCGAGCAGCGGTCCAGCCATGACTGCTCCCGCACCACCCGGATGGTGCCCCCACCACGACGACTCCCGTACCGGCGGCAGCAGCAACGACACCAAGGTTTGTTGGGTTCCTCTCACAAAATCAGATTGCTAAACTGTTGTAGCCATTCATTCTTTCTTCTATTTGATTTAGACCTCACCAATTATGAAGACTAACCCCGCCATGCATAATCTGACTAGTTCTTTTCTCTTATTTCTTTTCAAGTGTAACAGTTGGTAATGTCCTCAACTTGCTTGCGATGTTTTTGCTAGACTTCAGGCTATAGTAAACTGTTTCGCATACACTAATATGGGTGCTGTACAGAGAATGCTATATTTGCTATGTGCATTCCCCTTGCTCATTTTAGTATAGACATTGCTGTGATGGCCTTACAAAGCATGCCATTAGTTTATTCTTACTGAACTTTGCTTCCACGTAATTATGGATTCATTCACAGTATGTTTGGTTCGGCTACCTACATTATTCAACTTTGCTACCTTTGGCATGGGCCAAATACCTGTTTCTGGTCGTCACTCTGTATCATGTCCATCCTGTTAGTTCTGTGACAACTGTTTAGCCTACAGCCCCAGTTAGCTTTTTGGTGTCCTTTGTCTTCTTGAATGTAATTTATAAATAATCTGTCTTGCCTTGGTCCTTTCATTTTAGCTGCTGTTCGCGTATGCATTTTAATTGTGCAAGCAAGCAAATATATCCAACTTGTAATGCTCATCATGTTTTCCAATCGGCAATACACATGCTTTAGAAATTCATAAGGTGAAATATATATTCTGCAGCTCGGCTTCAGTCTCAAGCAAGTCTTTACTGCCTTACTGGGACTAACAGTACAAAAACAGATGCTACATTTCTAAGACAGTGATTCCTTGGTGCTTTGTTTGGTCACGTTATTTGGGTCAGAGAATTAAACTGCGTGCTGAATCAGTGGAGGGAGGGTAGTTGTCATCTGCTGGTGGATTTGGTTTTACCTTGGTGCAAATTTCGTAGGCCATTTATCGATTCTTACATTACAGTCACTGAATGCTTTATGAATAATGAGCGATTTTTGTTAGATGATGCGTACACAAAAACTGTAAGTCTGCATAGTTAGGATGGAATGCCTCAATTGATAGCTGGTGTCTGGGCACTTGAAAAATTAAAATCGTACACACTTCAATAGAAGTGGATTCCACTTTGCCACTTAAAATCGTGCACACTTCAATAGAAGTGGATTCTACAGTGGGGTGTGTGCTTGCTCGGAAAGACTAGCAGCTTCCCATTGTCTCTGATGCAGATCAGCCCCATGTTCAGGCTATATATATAAATATTATCCAATTATTCCTAATTGTGTTATAGATCATGAATGGTACTGCTGAAATGGTCTTTTGGTATCTATTGACATGTCTAATTATCTTTTGGTATCTTTTAGGAGTCCACTGCAGTTTGTAGTATCTGTCATTGTGCTTTTGTCAAATTGAAATGTGGACTGAGTCCAATCTGGATTTGAAAGTTTGTGCTAAGTCACTTTTCATGCATTTTTCCCCAAATTAGAACCCCAGATTTGAGCTGAAATCTGCCACTGGTATCTATATCCAAGTAACACTGGGTAGTAGGCTGTACAATTTTTTTCAGTTGATGCAGTGACGTGCTGTTTCATTCTTTTTGTTATCAGCACAGTGTTCTTTTTCTTGGCACCTTTGCTCGTGTACTCATTTTTGCCAAATCAGACATCCAAATTAGTCAGATATTCTGTGTCATCCGTATTAGCACTCAATACTAGGCTAATAATTGTTTTTGGTTGCTTGCAGGTTGGAGCTTTTGGCGTGCTGGTTGCTGGCAGGCTGCTGCTGGCTGGAATTTTTTGTGTTGGTTGCTGGCAGGCTGGAATTTTTGGCATTGGCTGCTTGGTGGGATTGTTTGGTGCAGGAACTTGGCGCTAGCTGCTAGAACTTTTTTTAGTTGACTGGAACTTGTTTAGTTGGCTGCTGTGAGCATATTGTCATCTGTTGAAATATGCAAATGTATAGTCCATGATAGTATCTTATATGAATGTCAAATTTGAATATGTATGACAATTGATTGATTGGACCATTTGAATTGTATTATATATGATCATTGTTTATTAAATGGGCTGTTTAATGATAATTCGGTCAGATTATGGGCTAAGCCCAAATAATAGATAGTGGCCATAAAATAGCCCATGGCATATGGGCCAACTGGGCCAAATTCATTGTGACAATTATTTTTGTCATGAGGTTTGTGCCACGTCATCTTCCATGTCACCTGCCACATCATTTGCCACGTCAGATTCACCATGTCAACAAACACGTGGCAACACCTGGGCAGATATGTTATGACAAATATAGTGACAAATACTATTGTCATAAATTGGTGACAAACATGTAATTGTCACTAAGATTAATGACAATTGGGCCTATTAGTCACAGAAGGGGGATTATGACAGGGCTTCTATGACAATAGCCATATTGTCACCGGTGTGTCATAGAAGAGGTACAATGACAAGAAAAATGCTGTAATTGTCACAATCAGTTAGTTATAGAAGGTCTAAGCTCTTGTAGTGCTCCCGAGTATAGGACTGGTAGAACACAACTATTACAGGGAAGTGATTGCTATGTTTTTTTATCTCCCTTCGTAATATTCCTATGCATAGATGTAACATTGTCCTGCCATAATTGTTAAATATAATTGCACTAATCACTGTATGCTAGACTTTATAATTAGAATAACATAGGATTTATCCTTGTAGTTTGTCCTAATTCCATGCTGGTGATTATAGACTTAGAGTATTCTATTGAGATGCTTATTATTTATTATGTGGTTAAGTGCTTATCGGTTATCATTCATTATATATATATATATATATATATATATATATATATATATATATATATATATATATATATATATATTGTGACACTTAACCTGTATGAGGAGATAAACAAAGACATGGTTACACTCTCCATTACCACATGCAGTGATGTTCATTGTTCATTATCCTTAGCTTTCCCTTCCCATGAGTAAAAATATAAATAACGATACCTGGATTACTCCCGGTTAAAATGCTACATCGGTACTATCTGTGCGCTTGTGGATTTCATATTTAATTCTAGAGGAGCATTTGCATATTTAGTACCACACCTCTGGTGCCATGCTGGGGATGACAACTTGGCTTAAGTGGTGTTAGAGGTGTTGTTAAGGCATTTCTTGGCACTGTTGCTAGAGTGGAGTTAAAACCTCCATTCTTGGTGATAGTGTTAAGAAGTGCCAACAAGCATTTTTGGCGTCATTGCCGGGAAGGTTGATTAAGATATTCACAAAGGATAATGAGCCATCATTTGCATCTACTAATGTGATCAAGAAACCATCATTTTCTCTTCTCATACAGCTTTACCTTTGTCTTTTATCTATTTATATATCATATGCAGGGTAATTTTGGTGAGTGTGCTATTCTATTATATGCTAGCTCTGGTAAAAATTTGAATGCTAGTGTTTGAGTAGTTTTTCAAGTTATGCCTTTGTTATTTTATAATTGGTGATACTTAGAATGAATTTTCATAAATTTTCTATATGTCCAATGATCATGAAATTTTATGGAGAGTGTTCTGGTACTTTAGGTTTGCTAGGAAAAATATTGTTTCTGTTGTTTGATACTTTTCAATAGGATTTCTTAATTATACTAGAATGAGCCGTGCTAGCTTGATAATTTTGTGTAGGGAGTTCCTTTTGGCAACCTTGGCTCAAATTTTTACAATAGTCTCCTAGTAGTGTATAGAGTCCACTGTAATTTTTGTAGAATTTTCTGAATAGTTTACATATAGGTTTATTTTTCCACTTAATTGACTAATTAAATTAAGAAAGGGATTAAAATAAATAATTTGGGTTGGTACCTTACTTTCTGGTGGTTTTGTGTCATATGTGAACTAGTGGTGCCATTGGTTTGGTCAAAAAGTATGTTTGACACATAAGTAAATATTTAATTTTAGCAATTATAGGCCTTCTGGATAGTTGGTAGCATTTCTGGGATTAGACTTTGATAAAAGTGCTTTCTTAGAATCTTGTAAATACCAAAGTCGAAGTAAACTTGTTAAGCTAGCTTGTATCAAAATTTGGGGGCATTTGACCTAGTAGTTTAGGAGTTCTAGTAGTTTGAAGTTGCTATCTAGGAATGGCTGCTCTCTGTTTGGGGAGGACAAATTTCTAGAACTTTAAGAATTCAACTGGGTAAACTTGGGAATCAGGTCTTGAGGTCTGAAAATGATTTGTAGAGTATTTCATGAGCTTTCCAGATTATATTTTTTCATGTAATTTGGATTTGTAGATCTCCAGTTATGGTTAAAAGACTGAGCTGCTATCCAGATTCTAGTTTTGCTAAAATGTGTTTGTGTTTGTGATAGCTTAAGTAATGTTGCTCTTGTTGATTGTTTAGGTGCTAGGTCCTTAACTGAGGAAGAGCAATTATATATTAGATTATATAGGCTTGGTAAGTACTTCTCTACCAGAGAAGAGATATGCCCATATAGTTAAAGTGATTTGATTAGAGCGTTAAGTTGTTACTGCAGTCCGCATATGCATTCACCGAGCTTGTGCATTCTGTAACACTCCGGTGTTGCGCAATGCATTTTTGCATGGCAATCATATTGCATAGCATTTATGTCATCATAATCATGTGTGATAATGTTACAATTTAAATCAAATAAAAGCTTGAAAATGATATAGGTGATGAAATATATTAATATGATAATCACATTTGTACCAAAACCTCGCAACTATAGATTCTACATCACTTGGAACCCTAGTTCAAATTTTGGAGCTCAAAAATTTGTCAAAACTTGCTTAAAAATAATTATGAAAAATATTCAAAATTTTCCCTATTCTAGTTTTTATTCTGTCATTCAAAATCTATCAAAAATTTTGAGTTGGCCCCTTAATCAAAGTTGTAGAGAATTTAATTTTGAGCAACTTTTATTTTTGGGCCAATTCCAGAAAATGTCTTCTTCTTGTTCAAATTTTGGTTTGAAGTTTGAAATCCATTTGAATTAATTTTTGAAAATTGGAAAAACAAGTTTCGTCTTAGCAGGCCTCGTCCTCACTTCCCGGCCCGCTCGCGAAGCCGCCCGGCCCAGCCAGCCTCGCGCGCGCCCGCGCGACGCAGTCGGCCCGGCCCGCGACCCCGGCCTCCTTCCTCCTCCCGCGCGCGCCCACGCAACGCTGGCCGCCGCGGCAGAGCGCGTTCGCCGCGTGTCGGCCATGCGCTGCCGCCGCTCGCCGCGCGTCGTCCTCGCCCTGATCTCCCGCCAGCGCGAGCGCACTCAAAACGACTGCCCGAGCCTCCTCGCTCCCTCACTTCCCCTCCCTCACTCGCCAGCCACCCCTCCTCTCCCCACCGCGCGGTCGGACGGCTCGCCGCCGCGAGCTCCGGTTTCGCCTCCCCGTTCCGGCATCGTCAGGCCACCACCATCAAATTCACCTTGCACCGAGCTCCGCCCCATTCTTCCCTCCTCCGAACGAGCCTCTCCGCTCCCTCGCTACCCGTGGTAGGGCTCCTTTCCTCCTCGCCTCGCCGCGCCACCGCAACGGTGCCGACGAGCCGCGCCTCTCCACCGCCTCAACCGCCACCTCTTTGCTCTCCTGCACTGACGTCTCGTGTTGGCCACTTCTTGGCGACCCTATTGCGCGTCTTGGTGGGTCGTTGGCTGGCCGGAACCGGCCGATTGGCCGTGACCGCCGCCGCGACGTCGGCGTCGGGAACGCCGGCGACGCGCTCGGGTCTCTCTCTCCCCCCCCCTTCCTCGCTCGGTGGGCTGAGCCGTGCCTGCGGGCCGCGCCCGAGCAAGCCGGCTCGGTCTCCTCCCCGCGCGAGCGAGATGGGCCGCGACCGCCGTGGGCCGATCATTTCCCTCGGGCCGGCCCAGCGACATTTAAATAAATCCGTTTTCATTTCTCTTTTTTATTATTTTGATGAAAAACACTTGGGAAAATGAATTCTTGGTCATTTTAGCTCCAAAATTTGTGAAATAAATTTTTATATACTCATTTGAATTAGATCTACAATATAAAAATGTTGCATGTCAATATTTCATTACTTTTCTGTAGTGTTTTATTTAATCCTTGAAATTGGTGTTTTCTTGAAAAATTGATAAGAAAATGTAGAAAAATCAGAAAAATGTGGTTCCAAGTTTATTAATCCTGTTATGCCATGTACTTGCTAGGGTAATTTTATTTCATGGTTGTTATGTAGAAAAAATGTATAGTTGCAGTTCAAATGCTTTCTATTACCAATATTTGTTATTTTTGTTATTTAAATAAATTTGAATAAAACATGCAAGTGATAATTTTTCCATAGTGTTTGTTTAGGTAGTAGATAGTAGAAAAAATTCCTAAATCTGTTGTTTGATACTTTTCATAATGTAAAGTATTTTAAATATCTATTTGAGGCCATATTTTGTTATTTTTGTATAGTAAGTTCTAATTATCCAAATGCAGTAAAAATTTTATGTCAAGCTATTCTTGATATTAGTAATCCACTGTAATTTTATGAGATTTTTCTGAGCTACTAAAATATGTGTTGCTGTTCAACCATAGGACTAATTAGGGTTTCTATTTATTCTTAATGCAAAGTTAGTTAGAAAAATATACTTTGGTGTATCTTTGAAGCATCTTAATTGTTTAATACTCTCGCATGGTAGAAACTAGTGTTGGTAGTTTTCGAGTACATGTTCTTGGATGATGTTGACTACCTTGTAGAAGAGTCATAAGTTCCACATAATCCGATGACATAATACATTCATTACACCGTATGCATTCCGCATCTTCATCATCTCATGTCACTTCTGCATTTCACCTATGCATGTTGCACTCATACTTCTGCATCATACAGGATCGCAGGAAGTGGTTCCGGCAGTAGTTCCCGAGGACGCAGAGGAGCAGCCCGAGGAGCCGGAGCCAGCAGAAGTAGAAGAGGAGTCCGGTGAAGAGCTTCCGGAGTGCCCCGACCATCGTCCCAGTACCTTCGAGCGAGGCAAGCCCCGGAGCATTTCTCCCCGGTTTGCAAATAATTATTTATTAATTTTTCTTAATCTAATGCATTAAGTTTAGGAGTTGTTTGCAAACGTTGCTGCATTATACCTTGTTCCACCTTGTTTTACCCGATCCTTGTCACCCTGGTGTCCACGGTCAATACTTGCTTAGCTTGCTTAGACCGGTAGAAGTCGGGTGATTGCCTGTCATCCGCGAGCTATAGGGGATTACCTGGTTTTGTGAAAGAGATGTCATGTGAGAATAACTCAGTGTGGAATGAATGTGAGACCAGGCGGAAGCTTGCAGGGTTCTGGACTGTAGTGTCTTCCGTCTGTGTCGATTAAGGACCGTCCGATGTCGGGCCTCGGGTCATGTTGAACGCATGCCTCACATTTAGCTGGCCGGATAAAGTACCTTTCGACCGCGAAGCCGGGAGATTATTCGGGTCGAGTAGATTGCCCGCAACGCACTGTACCGGAGCAGTAGTGGCAGGAAACGGGGGCGCGATGATAAGGCCAAAGAGCAGTCGGGCGGCCCCGGGTACATGTGGTTCCTGGCAAGCTCGCGACTTTACCTGAATGGTTGACTCGGTGACCAATACCTCACTTTAGCGGGTGAGTGAGGTTTGTGTGAGGAATAAATTACCAGCTGGTTAATAATCGATTCGAATCGCCATCGTTCACTGGATAGTGAGCACTTGACTTGAGTTACTTCATCGTAGTAATACTGATGAAACACTTGGATAGTTATGAGGAAATGACATGGTAACTATTGTTAATTATCAATGGTAATCCTTGCTTGCTTAATTATATGGTTACTTTAGCTTAAGTGCAAACATAGTTGACAGGAGAATAAAGAATTAAAAGATGACATGCTTTTGTAAATGATTTGGTAAGCTAAAAATGCTTTTCTTGCAAATGAGTCAGCTACCCCACCAAAATGCCTATCATGATCCTTGGAGTCTTTTTGTTTTGGTTCTGTCGGGTAAGTCTAGCTGAGTACCTTCTCGTACTCAGGGCTTTGTTCCCACTTGTTGCAGATGGACAGACGTACTATGGTTATTGTATCAACTGTCTCTACCCTGCGATGGGCGAAGCCTAGGACCATGGGCAATGGTCACTCACTACTCCTCGCCTGATGCTTTTGTGGGAGATGATCGCGAGCTGGCACTGTATTTTGGAAAAGATGTGTGTGTGTGTGTGCTTTGAACTAATGCTTCCGCTACTTTATTTGAAACTGGTTTGTAATAACTATGTTTAAACTCCGATGTATTTTGTGCCGCAAACTGCTGTGTAACTTATGAAGGTAATCGCTGAACTTATTACGATCTTGGCTGTGATGTGAAATGGTTTGAAATCCGTCGAGATTTCACGGACTACCGGGTTATACGGGCTTAAGTTTGGTAAATTGTCCGTCCGTTGGATGATTTTCTTACTTAATCTCGTATAATTGGGCGGTTCTGTTACAGCTGGCATCGGAGCATGGTTTAGCGTAATTACTGTTCATAAGTGTATTTAAACCAAAACCCTGTTTAAAAAGTGTGATTTTAAAACTAAAAAGTGTGCCAGTGGTCATATCCTGTATGCCCAGTTAAGGACTCTAGGTGGCTATTTAAGTACTAACTTGGGGTTCTGCACCATATTTCTTTTTTCGTTGCTCATACGGCGTGCTATTGTATGAGTGCCACTTAATTGAGTGGTAATGTATGGATCAGTTACCTCTACGCTTCGGTAAGTGTGAGTTGTGAGAGCATGATCGGATACACCGCCGATCTAGGGAAAGTGCTTATATGATACTTGGATAATTACATGTTTTACACATGTTTTTATAAAAGTGTCGCATGTGTGGGTGTTCCGTCCGTTGAGGCGATGCCGTCAATAGGACGATGTGTTTGGGTAGTCACTACCGTTGTACACGCATCTGGGGATTCGTGTAAAGCGTGTAGGTAGGTTTACTGCTTTCATGCATTCATGGGGAATGGGCTGAAATGAGTTTTCTGCAGGTACATAACAGCGTATCGTGTAGACCGAATTAGTTACGTATATGAGAGATCGTTGTATGCCACCGAATTCACCGTTAGATGCTTTTTTTTTTCCTAAGTTTGTGAGAACGTAAGACTCGTGCATGCATCATATTGTTTGTGCATTCCATTCATGGCATGCATTCCTCCCCTTATAAAAGGATTATCCCATTTCGATAAAAGTGACCTCAACTAAAATATGTTCTCACCGGGTAATTTAAAACTTGTGCTACAGATGGCCAACACTCGTCGTGCTACGTACGAAGCCGCTGAGACTGGTGGCAACGGTGCAGGAGCTGGTGGAAGTGGTGCCAACAATGTCAACCACCAGGAACCACGTCCAGAACCACATTTGCCCCCTCCTCCGCCGCTTACCGCAGAAATGTTCTTCACACAGTTTCTTGGAAGTCAACGCAGTACTGAACAATCACAGAGGAATATGGAAGACTTTCTGCGTACCATCGCGGAAAATGTTCAAAGAGGAAATAACCAAGGTGGTGGCCATGGAGTGAACTAGTACAGCAGTTTCAAGGATTTCATGGATACTAGGCCACCTATTTTCAAAGAAGCAGCAGAGCCACTTGATGCCGAAGAATGGATTAACACTATGGAAGATAAGTTCCGTGTGTTAAGGATGACAGAAGTTCTGAAAGTAGAGTATGCTGCACATCAGTTACAAGGACCAGCAGGAATGTGGTGGAAGCATCACCGCAGTACTTTTCCTCCTAATGCCCAGATCTCTTGGAGGGATTTCACTGAAGCTTTTAAGGGAGTTTATATTCCCCCAGGGTTGGTTGAGATGAAGCTTGGAGAGTTTTTAGCCTTGAATCAGGGTACCAAGACGGTGACACAGTATCTGCATGCCTTTAATAACTTGTGCCGCTATGCCCCAGACATGGTTGACACAGATGCAAAGAAGATTGCTAGTTTCAAGAGAGGGTTGAGTCCGAAGATGATGAAGCATGTGGGTACCAATACCCGCAACAGATTCAACGACTTTATCAGTGACTGTTTGAAGCAAGAGAAGAACAATAATGCTTACACCGCATCCAAGAACCGCAAGAGAGTGTTCGAGTCAGGACCATCCCAGTCCAGAGTTGTCCCTGTCAACCGTTCATCTTATCGTCCGTCCGCACCTGGTGCGAGGTTCAGGCCGCCGCAGCATAAAACCCAGAATTACAAGGGGCCACAGAAACCGTACAAGATCGCAGTGCCGCCAACAAAGACCAGCGCAGCTGCAGAACAGAGCAACTCCAAGGGAGCTATAGGGTCTGCTGGTACAGTGAAAGGGCCCTGCTACAACTGTGGTCAGCCAGGCCACTTTTCAAAGTTCTGCCCTTATCCGCCTAAAAAGAAGCAACAGACTTACAATGCTCGTGTACACCACACCGCCATTGATGAAGTTCCTGAGGGAGAGCCCGTAACTGCTGGTAAGTTTCTTGTGAACCATCACCCTGCAGTTGTTCTTTTTGATTCTGGATCTTCGCATTCTTTTATGAGTCAAGCATTTGCACGGAAGCATGAACAGCTATGCACAGAATTGAGTTATGGTTATCGCATAAGTTCAGCAGGAGCTGATGTGTTAACCAATAAGATGGTTAGAGGGGCAACCCTTGAGTTAGGTAGTCGGAAGTTTCGAGTGAACCTGGTAGTTATGCCTGGACTAGTTTTGGATGTAATAATAGGAATGAACTGGATGAAAGACTGGGAAGCAGTCATAGATACAAGCAGTAGGATGCTTACCCTTAAAGATCCCCAGGCAGAGGGTACTTTCCAGGTACCATTGCCTAAAAGAACAGATCTTGTGAGTGTGACCTGTGCCATGGAAGTTGCTCCTATCCATCAGATCCCAGTAGTATGTGAGTTCCCGGATGTGTTTCCAGACGAGTTGCCTGGCCTTCCTCCAGACAGAGATGTTGAGTTTGGAATCGAGTTGATCCCCGGGACAGCTCCAATTTCGAGGAGACCTTATCGGATGCCTCCGGATGAGTTAGCTGAGTTGAAGAAACAGTTGGAAGAGTTGTTAAAAAAGGGGTTTATTCGTCCAAGTAAGTCTGAATGGGGATGTCCTGCCTTGTTTGTAAAGAAAAAGAAAGAGGGTACTCTCAGGATGTGTGTGGATTATCGACCTCTTAACGCTGTAACTATCAAGAATAAATATCCCTTGCCTCATATTGATGTTCTGTTTGATCAGTTAGCTAAAGCCAGAGTGTTCTCCAAGATAGACTTAAGGTCTGGGTATCATCAGATAAAGATTAGACCTCAAGATGTTCCGAAAACCGCCTTTTCTACCAGATACGGGTTGTACGAGTATCTTGTTATGTCATTTGGACTAACAAATGCTCCTGCATATTTTATGTATCTGATGAATACGGTTTTCATGCCGGAGTTAGATAAGTTTGTAGTTGTCTTCATTGATGACATTCTAGTATACTCTGAAAACGAGAAAGGTCATGAAGAGCATCTGAGAATTGTCTTGACCAGGTTGAGAGATCATAAGTTATATGCTAAGTTCAGCAAATGTGAATTTTGGTTGAAGAAAGTTCCTTTCCTCGGTCATATCCTATCTGAGAATGGAGTTTCTGTAGATCCGAGTAAAGTGCAAGAGGTTATGGATTGGAAGACTCCAACCACAGTGTCAGAAGTCAGAAGTTTCCTAGGGTTAGCGGGTTACTATCGCCGTTTTATCCCAGACTTCTCGAAGATTGCCAAGCCTATGACAAGTCTGTTACAGAAAGATCACAAGTTTGCGTGGACAGAGGAGTGTGAGACAGCTTTCCATACCTTGCGGAAACTGTTGACCACTGCTCCAGTTCTTGCACAACCCGACATCGAGAAACCTTTTGATGTGTTCTGCGACGCATCAAAAACAGGATTAGGGTGTGTGCTAATGCAAGAAGGAAGAGTAATTGCTTATGCCTCCCGGCAGTTGAGAAAACATGAAATCAATTATCCGACCCACGATCTTGAGCTTGCCGCTGTGGTGCATGCCTTAAAGATTTGGAGACACTATCTGCTGGGTAATGTGTGCAATATTTTCACCGATCATAAGAGTCTCAAGTACATTTTCACCCAACCAGAATTGAACATGAGACAGCGAAGATGGTTAGAACTGATCAAAGACTACAACTTGAATGTACAGTATCACCCTGGGAAAGCCAATGTGGTAGCTGATGCTTTAAGCAGAAAATCACATTGTCTGAATGTGCAACCCTTGCTTGAAGATGGTTTCGATCTAATGCACCCTGCCGTGCTACAAAGTATTCAGGTCAGTTGTTCCTTGGAGAGTAAGATTATAGAAGGTCAGAAAACAGACAAGGGGATATTCCACATCAAAAAGAAGATTCAAGAAGAACCCTCGAAACACTTCAGGGTGGATGAGCAGGATGTGTTGTGGTTCGACAACCGTCTTGTTGTTCCAAAGGATAGAGAGCTTAAGAATAAAATTTTGGATGAAGCTCATCTCTCTAAGTTGTCTATTCATCCTGGCAGCAGTAAAATATATCAAGAACTAAGACCTCGTTATTGGTGGACCAAGATGAAGAAGGAAATTGCAGCGTATGTAGCCAGATGTGACACATGTTGTAGAGTAAAAGCAATTCACATGAAGCCTGCCGGAATGCTACAACCTTTGTCAGTACCGAGTTGGAAGTGGGATGACATAAGTATGGATTTTATCACGGGTCTACCCACTACTCAAAAAGGTCACGATTCCATTTGGGTAATTGTGGATCGTCTTACTAAGACAGCCCACTTTCTGCCTGTCAAAACGGAATATAGACCACCTCAATATGCTGAGAAGTATATTGCGGAGATTGTGAGGTTGCATGGCATACCAAAGACTATAGTGTCTGACAGAGGGTCACAGTTCACTGCTCACTTTTGGGAGCACTTGCACAAAGGTTTGGGGACTAGTCTGATTCGTAGCACTGCCTATCATCCTCAAACAGATGGTCAAACTGAGAGAGTTAATGCTGTTCTAGAAGATATGTTAAGAGCCTGTGTGTTGTCTTCCAGAGGTTCATGGGAGTCATGGTTACCATTAGCAGAGTTCTCATACAATAACAGCTATCAAGAGAGTATCAAGATGGCACCTTTTGAGGCTCTGTATGGCCGAAAGTGTAGAACACCGTTAAACTGGATTGAGCCCGGAGAAAGAAGGTATTATGGTATTGACTTCGTAGAAGAAGCCGAAAGGAAAGTTCATATCATCCAGCAGAATATGAGAGCAGCCCAGTCACGTCAGAAAAGTTATGCAGATAAGAGAAGGAGACCGCTTGTGTTCGAAGTTGGTGACTATGTCTATCTAAAAGTTACGCCAATGAAAAAGAAAAGATTTGGTGTGCGCAGAAAGCTGGCCGCCAGATTTGTGGGACCTTATAAAATCCTGGAACGAAAGGGTCCTGTGGCTTACAAATTGGATTTACCAGAGTCAATGGGTGCTATATTCCCAGTTTTTCATGTATCACATCTCAAGAAGTGTTTGCGCGTTCCAGAGGAAAGGATTGAACCTCGAGGCATAAAACTAAAGTCAGATTTGGTGTATCGTGAGCAACCAGTTCGAGTATTGGATACCAAGGAAAGGGCTACTCGAAACAGTGTGGTGAAAACGTATAAGATACAATGGAGTCATCACGATGAAGGGGATGCATCTTGGGAAACGGGTGAATACTTAAAGAACGCCTATGAAGATTTTTATAATAAATGGTTCGTAACCCAAATCTCGGGACGAGATTTTTATAAGGGGGGAGGGCTGTAACACTCCGGTGTTGCGCAATGCATTTTTGCATGGCAATCATATTGCATAGCATTTATGTCATCATAATCATGTGTGATAATGTTACAATTTAAATCAAATAAAAGCTTGAAAATGATATAGGTGATGAAATATATTAATATGATAATCACATTTGTACCAAAACCTCGCAACTATAGATTCTACATCACTTGGAACCCTAGTTCAAATTTTGGAGCTCAAAAATTTGTCAAAACTTGCTTAAAAATAATTATGAAAAATATTCAAAATTTTCCCTATTCTAGTTTTTATTCTGTCATTCAAAATCTATCAAAAATTTTGAGTTGGCCCCTTAATCAAAGTTGTAGAGAATTTAATTTTGAGCAACTTTTATTTTTGGGCCAATTCCAGAAAATGTCTTCTTCTTGTTCAAATTTTGGTTTGAAGTTTGAAATCCATTTGAATTAATTTTTGAAAATTGGAAAAACAAGTTTCGTCTTAGCAGGCCTCGTCCTCACTTCCCGGCCCGCTCGCGAAGCCGCCCGGCCCAGCCAGCCTCGCGCGCGCCCGCGCGACGCAGTCGGCCCGGCCCGCGACCCCGGCCTCCTTCCTCCTCCCGCGCGCGCCCACGCAACGCTGGCCGCCGCGGCAGAGCGCGTTCGCCGCGTGTCGGCCATGCGCTGCCGCCGCTCGCCGCGCGTCGTCCTCGCCCTGATCTCCCGCCAGCGCGAGCGCACTCAAAACGACTGCCCGAGCCTCCTCGCTCCCTCACTTCCCCTCCCTCACTCGCCAGCCACCCCTCCTCTCCCCACCGCGCGGTCGGACGGCTCGCCGCCGCGAGCTCCGGTTTCGCCTCCCCGTTCCGGCATCGTCAGGCCACCACCATCAAATTCACCTTGCACCGAGCTCCGCCCCGTTCTTCCCTCCTCCGAACGAGCCTCTCCGCTCCCTCGCTACCCGTGGTAGGGCTCCTTTCCTCCTCGCCTCGCCGCGCCACCGCAACGGTGCCGACGAGCCGCGCCTCTCCACCGCCTCAACCGCCACCTCTTTGCTCTCCTGCACTGACGTCTCGTGTTGGCCACTTCTTGGCGACCCTATTGCGCGTCTTGGTGGGTCGTTGGCTGGCCGGAACCGGCCGATTGGCCGTGACCGCCGCCGCGACGTCGGCGTCGGGAACGCCGGCGACGCGCTCGGGTCTCTCTCTCCCCCCCCTTCCTCGCTCGGTGGGCTGAGCCGTGCCTGCGGGCCGCGCCCGAGCAAGCCGGCTCGGTCTCCTCCCCCGCGCGAGCGAGATGGGCCGCGACCGCCGTGGGCCGATCATTTCCCTCGGGCCGGCCCAGCGACATTTAAATAAATCCGTTTTCATTTCTCTTTTTTATTATTTTGATGAAAAACACTTAGGAAAATGAATTCTTGGTCATTTTAGCTCCAAAATTTGTGAAATAAATTTTTATATACTCATTTGAATTAGATCTACAATATAAAAATGTTGCATGTCAATATTTCATTACTTTTCTGTAGTGTTTTATTTAATCCTTGAAATTGGTGTTTTCTTGAAAAATTGATAAGAAAATGTAGAAAAATCAGAAAAATGTGGTTCCAAGTTTATTAATCCTGTTATGCCATGTACTTGCTAGGGTAATTTTATTTCATGGTTGTTATGTAGAAAAAATGTATAGTTGCAGTTCAAATGCTTTCTATTACCAATATTTGTTATTTTTGTTATTTAAATAAATTTGAATAAAACATGCAAGTGATAATTTTTCCATAGTGTTTGTTTAGGTAGTAGATAGTAGAAAAAATTCCTAAATCTGTTGTTTGATACTTTTCATAATGTAAAGTATTTTAAATATCTATTTGAGGCCATATTTTGTTATTTTTGTATAGTAAGTTCTAATTATCCAAATGCAGTAAAAATTTTATGTCAAGCTATTCTTGATATTAGTAATCCACTGTAATTTTATGAGATTTTTCTGAGCTACTAAAATATGTGTTGCTGTTCAACCATAGGACTAATTAGGGTTTCTATTTATTCTTAATGCAAAGTTAGTTAGAAAAATATACTTTGGTGTATCTTTGAAGCATCTTAATTGTTTAATACTCTCGCATGGTAGAAACTAGTGTTGGTAGTTTCCGAGTACATGTTCTTGGATGATGTTGACTACCTTGTAGAAGAGTCATAAGTTCCACATAATCCGATGACATAATACATTCATTACACCGTATGCATTCCGCATCTTCATCATCTCATGTCACTTCTGCATTTCACCTATGCATGTTGCACTCATACTTCTGCATCATACAGGATCGCAGGAAGTGGTTCCGGCAGTAGTTCCCGAGGACGCAGAGGAGCAGCCCGAGGAGCCGGAGCCAGCAGAAGTAGAAGAGGAGTCCGGTGAAGAGCTTCCGGAGTGCCCCGACCATCGTCCCAGTACCTTCGAGCGAGGCAAGCCCCGGAGCATTTCTCCCCCGGTTTGCAAATAATTATTTATTAATTTTTCTTAATCTAATGCATTAAGTTTAGGAGTTGTTTGCAAACGTTGCTGCATTATACCTTGTTCCACCTTGTTTTACCCGATCCTTGTCACCCTGGTGTCCACAGTCAATACTTGCTTAGCTTGCTTAGACCGGTAGAAGTCGGGTGATTGCCTGTCATCCGCGAGCTATAGGGGATTACCTGGTTTTGTGAAAGAGATGTCATGTGAGAATAACTCAGTGTGGAATGAATGTGAGACCGGGCGGAAGCTTGCAGGGTTCTGGACTGTAGTGTCTTCCGTCTGTGTCGATTAAGGACCGTCCGATGTCGGGCCTCGGGTCATGTTGAACGCATGCCTCACATTTAGCTGGCCGGATAAAGTACCTTTCGACCGCGAAGCCGGGAGATTATTCGGGCCGAGTAGATTGCCCGCAATGCACTGTACCGGAGCAGTAGTGGCAGGAAACGGGGGCGCGATGATAAGGCCAAAGAGCAGTCGGGCGGCCCCCGGGTACATGTGGTTCCTGGCAAGCTCGCGACTTTACCTGAATGGTTGACTCGGTGACCAATACCTCACTTTAGCGGGTGAGTGAGGTTTGTGTGAGGAATAAATTACCAGCTGGTTAATAATCGATTCGAATCGCCATCGTTCACTGGATAGTGAGCACTTGACTTGAGTTACTTCATCGTAGTAATACTGATGAAACACTTGGATAGTTATGAGGAAATGACATGGTAACTATTGTTAATTATCAATGGTAATCCTTGCTTGCTTAATTATATGGTTACTTTAGCTTAAGTGCAAACATAGTTGACAGGAGAATAAAGAATTAAAAGATGACATGCTTTTGTAAATGATTTGGTAAGCTAAAAATGCTTTTCTTGCAAATGAGTCAGCTACCCCACCAAAATGCCTATCATGATCCTTGGAGTCTTTTTGTTTTGGTTCTGTCGGGTAAGTCTAGCTGAGTACCTTCTCGTACTCAGGGCTTTGTTCCCACTTGTTGCAGATGGACAGACGTACTATGGTTATTGTATCAACTGTCTCTACCCTGCGATGGGCGAAGCCTAGGACCATGGGCAATGGTCACTCACTACTCCTCGCCTGATGCTTTTGTGGGAGATGATCGCGAGCTGGCACTGTATTTTGGAAAAGATGTGTGTGTGTGTGTGTGTGCTTTGAACTAATGCTTCCGCTACTTTATTTGAAACTGGTTTGTAATAACTATGTTTAAACTCCGATGTATTTTGTGCCGCAAACTGCTGTGTAACTTATGAAGGTAATCGCTGAACTTATTACGATCTTGGCTGTGATGTGAAATGGTTTGAAATCCGTCGAGATTTCACGGACTACCGGGTTATACGGGCTTAAGTTTGGTAAATTGTCCGTCCGTTGGATGATTTTCTTACTTAATCTCGTATAATTGGGCGGTTCTGTTACACATTCATTCTTATGCATCCATAAAATTTATCTTGTGCATCCATGAAATAGGTATACCAGAGGGGGTGACGCTTCTAGAGTTCGAGGCAGCGCATCAGGAGGACGAGAAGGAGCAGCCGGAGGAGCCCGAGGTGCCGGCCGACGAAGGAGTTCCCGAAGAAGAGCTGCCCGAGTGCCCTGATCACCATCCCTCATTTTTTCTGAAAGGCAAGCCCCGATGCATGCTAACCCAATATTTGTATACTTATCATTTGAGTACTTTTACTTGTTTATTGCATTAAGTTGTAGGAGATGAGTGAAAACACTTGCTGCATTATATCTTTCCTTGCCCAGATATCGAACTTGAATCCCAATTAAAGTTTAGACACGTGTTATTGCTTAGCCCTGCTTAGTGTGATAGAAGTCGGGTGATTTCCTGTCATCTGCAAGCTTTAGGATGAAGTGAGTCACGATTGACTATATTTGCTATCGTGGGAAAGAACCATGCTTAAAGAAATGAATTGAGACCGGGCGGGAGTTCGATAGTGCAGCCGCAAGACACTTCATGTCTTGGGTGCGAAGCTATGTCCGTCTGAGTCATTTAAGGACCGATTCGCTGTACGTCCTTTAGTCATGTTGAATGCAGTCTAACACTTAGTTGGTCGGATAAGCCGTTTCGACCGTGAAGCCGAGTAATATAGTTTAGGCCGGGAATTAGGGGGTCAAGTGCGCATTCTAGAGGAAGTAAGGATGTGCTTGGGGACATTGGCATGAGACCAAATGGGGTTAAAGTCCCTATCACCTGGCACAGTGTTGCCCTTAGGGATGCGGCATCAGTCGAACCCGTGATTCCTGAACTATACCAAAGGTTACTTGTGCAACCCTAGCGCGTGGTCTGCGTGGTTTATGTTAGAAATACCCCTCCAGCTGGATAGAAATTCGATTTGAATCGTCGTCGCTCCCAGTTAGTGAGCGCTTGACTTGAGCAACGACAACATAGATTCAATTACTTAAGCAGATGGTTAATTGAATGATGATTTAAATATTGCCTCAATTTATACCTGCTATGGTTATTAAAGTTTGCTTAATAATCAGATGATTGTTTAGTACAAGTGCTAAGATAGATGACATTTTAATGCTAAAAATCACTGCTAGCACACGTTAAAAGAGTTACTACTACTTATGCTTTTCTGCAAATGAGATGTCAGCCAGCTTCACTTAAAGAAATCCTTGCATGATCCTTGGTGTCCTTTATTTCTGTTTCGAAGGGTAAGTCTAGCTAAGTATATTCTAGTACTCAGAGTTTATTCCCTCCTATTGCAGACGACATGCTTTACCAAGGCTTCTGCAAGTACTACCTCCACCCGACGGGTGACGAGGACTAGGTCACTTGGGCATGATCATCTTTTAGGCTACTTTCCTCAATGCTTTTGTGGGAATGTGTCTGTAAGACTGGCAGTCGTATTTGAACTAAGTGTGCGTGTAACTTATGCTTTCACTACTTTCTGAACCTAGTTTGTAATAATTGCGACTCTGGTGTGTTGTAAGCTTATTTCTATACTTCTTGTGAAATATAACGTGTGATGTGTTATGTTGAATTATGCGATCTTGGTTGTAATCGAGTTTGTCTCATGATTTTGATTGACTACCGGGATTATATGGGCTCAATTTCAAAAATTTGAGCGTTTTAGCGCTTGTTTTTGTACTTGTGCTCTTATAATTTGGATGGTTCTGTTACAGCTAGCATCGAAGCAGAGTCAACACTAAACACATCGTATGGGTATTTAAAAATGAAAGCTTTTGTTTGCAAAAACTGTTTTCCAACTTATAAAATATACAAGTGTTAGAAATCTAAAATTATTTCTATAGTGTGCCAGTGATCACATTCCTTAGCCCAAATAAGAACTCTTAGGTGGCTTATTAAAGTACTAAGTTGGGGGTTCTTGCTTTGTTTTCTGTTTTGTTGTCCATATGGCATGATATTGTATGGATGCGATCCGCTTGGGTGATAATGTATGGACCAAATACCTCTATGCTCTAGTAAGTGTGAGGCATGACCGTCCGACCGTCGATCTAGGGGAGAGTAGTTGTGGTTACTCGCATACTTACATGTTCAATCATGTATTTATGAGAGTACTTAATTATGGTATATCTATCGGGTAGTTATGATACTGAAGTATATACATCGGGGGATGTATGTATGGAAAGTATTTAGTTTACTGCTTACCTTGTATGCCTTATTGGGAAATTATTGGGCTGAAAGGGAATTTTCTGCAGGTACACTAACAACGCATCATTGTAGACCGATAGTTTTGCCTATATGAGAGAGCGTATGTATGCCACCGTCTAGCATTATAATTTTAAAATTCTACTAGGGTGATAGGACGTATGGAACGTACATGCATCATGCTTATTCATGTTATACATATCATATTTCTCCCTCCCTTAAAATTTGATTATTCCGATTAATTAAATTTCGTATCTCTTAAAATATTCTCACCTTAAGTTATACCATGTTCTACAGATGGCCCGCACAAGGACTACCGCTCGCAAGTTGTAACACCCCGGTGTTACGCAAGCATTTAGGCATTGCAAATCATGCATATTATGCATCATCAAGCATCATAATCATACATGCCTAATCATGTTAAATAAACATTGAAACAATGCTTTAAAACATTGAAACATGGACTTGAAACATGCTTGTTTACTTAACTAATTAACTTTTAATGGTTCACCATGATTTTTGGAGCAACTTTGTTATTCAAAGTTTTCTAAAAATTTGCTTTTAAAAATGTTATTGAAAATGGTCAAAATACCCTTTATTTAGCTTTTAACTTCCAATTCAAAATCTATTTGGATTTTTGAGTTGGTCCCTTAATAAAAGTTGTAGATAATTAAATTCTAAGCAACTTTCATTTTTAGGCCATTTCCAGAAAATGCCATTTTGTTGCTCAAAAATTGATTTAAAGCTGCTACCTTTTGAAAATCTTGAAAAAGAATTGAAAAATAAAAATAAAACTCTTTCTTTGCCTAGGTGGGCCGGCGCCCCACTTTTGGCCCAGCACGGAAGACGGCCCACGCGCTTCCTGCCTCCTCCCCGCTCCCGCACGCGCGGCGCGAACGCGCCGCGCGCGCGTGCCCAGCCGACGCCGGCCGCATGGCCACCCGCCACCGGCGGCAAGGGGCGGTGGCTGGCCGTTCTGACCGGGACGCTGCGCCCTTATCCCCCTGTCCGAGACCGCTCCCCACCCACTCCTCTCTCTCTCGCCCTTCATTCGAAGAAGCCGAGCAGCTCCTTCTCCTTTACCACCGCGCACCGCCGCACCTCCGCCAGCATTGCTCACCGCCGTCAAGGCTTCCCATCCTGATTTGGCATGCATGCGGTGCCGCCCAACTTCCTCTTCACCGTGCACACGTTGGCAGGTGTCGGCGTCGAGGTAATAAGGCGGATTTCGCCGCTTCGTCCCCGCCCCCGGTGAGTGCGCCACCACGTGCGTGGCCAACCGCGCCACCTCGCCTTCCCCTTCTTTTCGCGAGCACCGCGCTCGCCTTGGCCCGCTAGAGCTCACCCACACGTCCTCTAGCTCCGCTATGGTCTCGGCCGGCGGGCTCGCCGACATGCAACGCCACCGTGCCGCCTTCGTCGGCCGGCGGGGCTCGCCCCTGCTCTGCCCCGATGGGCCGTTCTCGGCCTTGGGCCGGGAGGCCCGAGTCGGGCTGACTCGCCCCGTCCCTACCCTTGTTGGCCAGGCTGAAAGCAGACATGGGCCGATTGGATCCCTTGGGCCGGCCCAGTAAGGGGTTGGGTTTGGGATTTTCAGAAAAGAAAAGAAATGGAGTTTGTTTATTCTATAAAATGTTTGGAAAATGGTGTTGTGTTCATTTTTGCTCCAAATCTGGTGAAACAATTTTTTCTAGGTTTATTTTGAGTAGATCTACAGCAAAAAAATATTGCATGTTGATTTTGATATACTTTTCTGTGGAGCTTTATTTAAGTCTTGTAATTGCTATTTATCTTAGAAAATGAATAGTAAATAGAATATGTATCAGAAAAATATGGTTCCACTTGCATTAGTTTTCTTTTGTGATGTAGTTTTTGGGAAAAATGTATGCTATGCATGTTCTGTGTGAAATTATTGATGTCTAGTTCAAGTGCTATTTATTACCTAGACTTGTTATTTTTTTATAAGGGAAAAATATGAATAAAACATGCATGTGATAAATTTTGTACAGTGATTATTTACTGTGTAGAATCTAGAAAAAATGATAAATCTATTATTTGATACTTTTCATAATACAAAGTATTTTCTTGCTCATATATATGCCATATCTTGTTATTTTTGTGTAGGCAGTTTTGCTTATTCAATTCACATAAAAATTTTATGGTAGACTAATTTTGGGGTGATTGTGCTACTGTACTTTTCTTAGATTTTTATGAGCACCAGAATTATAGGTTGCTGTTGCAGCCCTAGTTTAAATTAAATATAAGATAATAATTTCTAATGCATGTTTAGTTACTAATGTTTGCTTTGGTGTATCTTTGAAGCATCTTAGCTTGCTGTGGTGACTTAGTATGTAGTATAGTGGTTGTAGTAGTAGTTTAGTAGTACATTTTCTTGGATGATGTTGACTACCTTGTAGAAGAGTTGTATTTCTACTCTATCCAATAAAGTAAACATGTTCATCTACATTCCATTCATCAGGATCATTACATGTCATCCCTCCAATGCACCTATGCATGAGCATTTATACATCTGCATCATACAGGATCGCAGGAAGGAATTCCGGTAGCAGTTCCCGAGGAGCTAGAAGAGCAGCCCGAGGTACAAGAGCAGGAGGTTTCCGAGGTAGACGAGGAGGTCAGTGAGGATCTTCCAGAGTGCCCCGATCATCGCCCAAGCTCTTTCGAAAGAGGCAAGCTCTAGAGCATTTGTTTCTCCCACGGTTTGCAAAACATTTAATTAATGTTCTACTTTAATTGATGCATTACGTTCAGGAGTTATTTGCAATCATTGCTGCAATATAACTTGTTGACCTTTGTATACCATATCCTTGTTACCCTGGTATCTGCAGTTGAGTCAATGCTTAGCTGGCTTAGACCGGCAGAAGTTGGGTGATTTCCTGTCACCTGCGAGCTATAGGTGAGTACCTGGATCTTGTTTGGCTAAATGTGGCGTCATGAGATATAACTAAGTGTTAATATGAAGTTGAGACTGAACGAAGACTTACAGGGTTTCGGACTGTAGTGATTTCTGTCTGTGTCGATTAAGGACCGACCGTTGTTGGGCCTCGAGTTATGTTGAACGCATGCCTCACATTTAGCTGGCCGAATAAAGTACTTTTTGACCACGAAACTGGGAGATTATTCAGGCCGAGTAGATTGCCCGTAGCACACTGTACTAGGGAAGGTGTGCTAGGACACGGGGGCGCGATGATAAGACCAAAGGGCAGTCGGTCGGCCCTCGGGTACATGTGGTTCCTGGCAAACTCGAGACTTTACCTAGATAGTTGACTCGGTGACCAATATCTCACTTTAGCGGGTGAGTGAGGTTTATGTGAGGAATAAATTACCAGCTGGTTAATAATCGATTCGAATCGCCATCGTTCACTGGATAGTGAACACTTGACTTGAGTTACTTCATCGTAGTAATATTGATGGAACACCTGGACAGTTAAAATGGATATGACATTATGGTAGTTGATATTGATCACTGGTTATCATTACTTGTTAATCACATGTTTACTCTAGTATAGGTGCAAATGTAGCCGACAGGTTAATAATTATTAACTTGCCAATAATGCTTTTGGAAAGATTCTTGTAATACTAAAAATGCCTTTTTGCAAATGAGTCAGCTACCCCACGATAAAGCCTTCATAATCCTTGGTGTCATTTTATTTTCGGTTATGTCGGGTAAATCTAGCTGAGTACCTTCTCGTACTTAGGGCTTTGTTCCCACTTGTTGCAGATGGGTAGATGTATTACGGCTACTGTATCAACTGCCTTTATCCTGCGATGGGTGAAGCTTAGGACCATGGGCAGTGGTCGTTCCCTACATCTCATCTAATGCTTTTGTTGGAGATGATCATTAGCTGGCACTGTACTTGAACTCTGTGTGAGTGTGTGGGTGAATTTGAACTAAATGCTTCCGCTACTTTTATTTGAACTTGGTTTATAGTAACTATGTTTAAACTCCGATGTATCTGTGATGTGAACTTTTATGTAATTTGTGATGGTGACCACTAAACTTATTACGATCTTGGCTGGTATGTGAGTTGGTTTGAAATCCCTCGAGATTTCACGAACTACTGGGTTATACGGGCTTAAGTTTGTTAAATCAACTGCTCTGGTGGATGATTTTCTTACTTAATTTCGTATAATTGGTCGATTCTGTTACAGCTGGTATCGGAGCGTGGTTTAGCATGTTACTGTTCACAAGTGTATTTAAAACAAAAAGGTGGTTGAAAAACGTGATTTCCAAACTAAAAAGTATGCCAGTGGTCATATCCTTTATGCCCAGTTAAGGACTCTAGGTGGCTTATTAAAGTACTAACTTGAGGTTCTTGCATCATATTTCTCTTTCGTTGCTCATACGATGTGGTATTGTATGAGTGCCACTTGTTTAAGTGGTAGTGTATGGATCAATTGCCTCTACGCCTCGGTAAGTGTGAGTTGTGAGAGCATGATCGGATACACCGCCGATCTAGGGAGAGGCTTATATGATGCTGGAGTAAATACATGTTCTACGCATGTTTTACAAAGGTGTCGCATGTGTGGTTGTTCCATCCGTTGAGGCGATGCCATCAATAGGATGATGGTTTGGGTAGTTACTACCGTTGTATGCGTATCTAGGGATGCGTATAGAGCATGTAGATAAATTTACTACTTTCATGCATCCATTGGGAATTGGGCTGAAATGAATCTTCTGTAGGTACATAACAGCGTGATCGTGTAGAACGTATTAGTTACGTATATGAGAGATCGTTGTATGCCACCATCTATATCGCTAGAATTCATTTATTTTCTAATTTTGTGAGAATGTACAAAACGTACATACATCATATTACTTGTGCATTTCATTCATGTCATGCATTCCTCCCCTTATAAATTGATTATCTCCTTTTGATAAAATTTGTACCAACTTAAAATATGTTCTCACGAGGTAGTAAAAACTTTGCTACAGATGGCCCACACGAAGCAGACTGCCCGTAAGTCCACTGGAGGAAGAGCACCTCGACACCAATTGGCCCCGAGGGAGCACCGCACCACGGACACCTTCTTGAGCGAGTTTAGCATGCCAACCTTGCTTTGGAGAGTGCTCCATGATGTGGGGTACCTAGAGGGTCAGGAGCCGGTGTACTCTTGGAGTGAGAGTCAGTTGGTTGAGGATGGGATTGCAGTGGTGGAGATCACAGTTCCTGCTCTTGGTGATGCTCCGGAGTGGGATGGCTGGCACTTAGAGTTCGAGGGTCGCACTCCTATTGAGGGTGCAGAGGGAGCAACTTTCCATGTTATCAGGGACATTATGATTAGGTTTCCCAATGAGCTAGCAGCCGCGTTAGCAGGTACTTTTCCTCGGGATGATCCTCGAGATGCTATCTGGGTTCAGCCTCAAGGAAGTGCCTTGGTCAGAGGTCCGAATGAGGGACAAGCTAGCGACAACCATGCCATGAGCGCTATGTTCACAGCTATCAGAGCTTATGAGGGTCTTGAGTGCACTTATTGGACTTTGACTGGCTTGTGTGGTGATGATAAGCTCAAGGCAAGGAAGCAGAAGAAGAAGCAGGCACGTGTGATAGCGAGCTTGCAGGAGCAGTTGGCTGACATGACCTTGCAGCGAGACTAGGCTATGGTGAGAGACGAGGATGCTACGTAGCGAGTGCAGACGTTGACTCATGCCAACAACAATGCAGACCACATGATTGAGCAACTAGTTCAGGAGAGGAACGAGGCCTGGGATGAGAGGGACCTTCTGAGATAGGGGATCGATGAGCTAGAGGAGTACAACATCAACTTGCACGAGGAGTTTCACGCGCTCTACAACAGGGTTGGCCCGTATGCTCCTCCAGACGCCACCGGCATGGACATCGACGACGACGAGGATGAGCTTACAGTTGCACCTGTTGACGATGATGACACCGCTACTGATGGTAGTGATGGTGACATCTCCAACCCCGACGATGGCCCTAAGGAGTAGGCTAGTTGCTTTGCGTTAGTGATTAGGTCCTGCCGTGATGACCTTTCTTTTGGCTTCATGCATCTTGATGTATCTCATTTCGAACCTTGAGATTTGGTAGGATATTGGAACTTGGTTGGTCATGCGATACCTGAACACATAAAAGTCTAGTGTATGTATGCTAATAATTTGGTTGTATGGACGCGATGTTTGCATTTGAAGTAATTTAATTAGTGGTGTTGTTTTAATTGGAATGCAATTATTGTGCCTCTATTTTATTGTATGAATTTGTTCTCTCCAATGAATTAAGTATGACATAATTTTCCATTCACTCACAATTACTACAACTTCACTTAATCATTACTTGTTGCTGAAATATGCAGATGGCAAACACTCGTCGCGCCACGTATGAGGACGCTGAAATAGGTGGTAATGGTGCCGGGGTAGGTGGTAGTGGTGGAAACAACGTCAACCACAATGAGCCACACCCGGAACCACATTTTCCACCTCCTCCCCCACTCACTGCAGAGGTGTTCTTTGCACAGCTTCTCATAAGTCAGCGCAATACCGAGCAATCTCAGAAAAACATGGAAGATTTTTTGCGTACCATTGCCAACAATGTCCAACACGGAAATAATCAGGTGGTGGCAATGGGGCGAATCAGTACAGCAGCTTCAAAGATTTCATGGACACTAGACCACCAATATTCAAGGAAGCAACAGAGCCACTTGACGCTGAAGAATGGATCAACACCATGGAAGACAAGTTCCGTGTGTTGAGGCTGACTGAGGTATAGAAGACAGAATATGCTGCACATCAGTTACAAGGACCAGCAGGAATGTGGTGGAAGCATCATCACACCACCTTCCCTCTAAATGCTCAGATTTCGTGGAAAGAGTTCACTGAGGCCTTCTGTGGAGTTTATATTCCACCAGGGCTGATTGAGATGAAGTTGGGAGAGTTCTTGGCTTTGAATCAGGGCACCAAAACAGTGACGCAGTATTTGCATGCCTTCAACAACTTATGCGTTATGCTCCTGATATGGTTGACACGGATGCTAAGAGAATTGCTAGTTTCAAGAGAGGATTGAATCCAAAAATGATGAAGCATGTGGGTACCAATAACCGCGCCAGATTCAATGACTTTATTAGTGATTGCCTGAAGCAAGAAAAGAATAATAACGCCAGTACCGCAGCCAAGGCTCGCAAGAGAGCACTAGAGGGTGGTCTGTCCCAAGCAAGAGCACCTGCGGGAGGTCGTCCTCCCTATCGTCCATCGGCACCTGGCGCTAGGTTCAGGCCACCACCGTAGAGAGGTCAGAATTTTAGGGGACCACAGAAGCCTTACAAGATGGCAGTGCAGTCCAACAAGGCAACCGCAAGTGCGGGACAGGGTAGCTCCAAGGGGGCTGTGGGATCTGCTGGTACAGTGAAGGGACCATGCTACAATTGTGATCAACCAGGTCACTTCTCAAGGTTTTGTCCTTATCCGCCTAGGAAGAAGCAACAGACATATACTGCTTGTGTGCACCACACCACTGTGGAAGAGATTCCTGAGGGAGAGCCCATAACTGCTGGTAAGTTTCCTATCAACCAACACCCTACAGTTGTTCTATTTGATTCTGGATCATCGTATTCTTTTATGAGTCAAGCATTTGCACGGAAACATGAACAACTATGCATAGATTTGAGTTATGGTTACCGTATAAGTTCAGTGGGGCTGATGTTTTGACCAACCAGATGGTTTGAGGGGCAACCCTTGAATTAGGTAACAGAAAGTTTAGAGTGAACTTGATAGTTATGCCTGGGTTCGTTTTGGATGTCATTATAGGGATGAACTGGATGAAAGATTGGGGAGCAGTCATAAATACAGGGAGTCGAGTACTTACCCTTAAGGATCCTCAGGGTGAGGGTACTTTTCAGGTACCATTGCCCAGAAGAACTGACCTCGTAAGTGTGACATGTGCTATAGAAGTCATTCCTATTCATCAGATTCCGGTAGTGTGCGAGTTTCTAGATGTGTTCCCAGATGAGTTAGCTGGTCTTCCGCTAGATAGGGATGTTGAGTTTGGAATTGAGTTAGTTCCCGGGACAACCCCAATTTCGAAGAGACCTTATCGGATGCCTCCGGATGAGTTAGCTGAACTGAAGGAACAACTATAGGAGTTATTAAAAAAGGGGTTTATCCGACCAAGCAAGTATGAATGGGGATGTCCTACATTATTTGTGAAGAAGAAGAAAGAGGACACTTTGAGAATGTGCATGGATTATAGGCCACTTAATGCTGTAACTATCAAGAATAAGTATCCCTTACCTCACATTGATGTTCTGTTTGATCAGTTAGCCAAAGCCAGAGTGTTCTCCAAGATAGATTTAAGATCCGGTTACCATCAGATCAAGATTAGGCCACAAGATATACCGAAAACCTCCTTTTCCACCAGATACGGGTTGTACGAGTATCTTATCATGTCTTTTGGATTAACAAATTCTCCTGCATACTTTATGTATCTGATGAATACAATTTTTATGCCAGAATTGGATAAGTTTGTGGTTAAGGATGAAAACGGTCGAAAACGGACTTACGATATAGAAAAACGAAAACGGTCGGTTCGGGATATTTCTACATTTAGCAATTAAAGAGTACAAAAAATGGTTGAAAATGGTTGTGAAACCAATTGCAACTGACAATTTTTCATGTTAAAAAATGGTTCATAATATAGAAAACAAAAATGGTCAATTCAGAATATTTCTGTTCCGTTTTCATCCCTATTTGTGTTAGTGTTTATTGATGATATTCTGGTGTACTCCAAGAATGAGAAGGATCATGAAGAGCATCTGAGAATTGTCTTGACCAGACTTAGAGATCATAAGTTGTATGCTAAGTTTAGCAAGTGTGAATTTTGGTTGAAGAAAGTTCCTTGGTCACATTCTGTCAGAGAATGGAGTTTCAGTAGATCCAAGCAAGGTGCAAGAGGTTATAGATTGGAAGGCACCGACCACAATTTCTGAAGTTAGAAGTTTCTTAGGATTAGCTGGTTACTATTGCCGTTTTATACCAGATTTCTCAAAGATTGCTAAACCAATTGTAACACCTCAAGTGTTTAGCTCCATAATTGCATTGCATTTGCATAAGCATAAGCATGCATCATGCATATTATTTTATGTGATGCAACAACTGTGATTGTTTTAGAAGTTTTATTTGGCTCACATCATGTGATACTTGATAGTTGGTGTGACAAAAAGGTAGAGTAGTCAATTATGTCCTACAACACCGTAGTTATACCTAGGGTAACTCTTGGAGCAAGGTTCATGTTGGCCAAAATTACTAAAATGCCCTCCAAGAGATGGTTGACCACCATTTGGCCCTAGGATGATCTGGTTTGACCAATTAAAAAGTCTATCTTAGAGACCTTGCATGGAGGAGCACCCTTAAGCAAAGTTGTAGGGAATTTTATGGGGAACAAAAGTCTCAATATGACCCTCTCATGAAATTGACCAGAACATGCTCAAAAATGGTCCACAAGTCAGCTTGAGTGGTGATCAACACTTAGAAAAATTCTAAGTCTAGAAATTGGACTTTTCAGTTTCAATATACCCCACTTTGACACCTTATAACTCACAAACCAGGCCAAACCAGTCCATGAGCCAATTGACAAAGTTGGAGCCCTCATGTGGCTCTACAACATTGTCAACATCACCCAAGCCTGGTTCCCAATGGTTTATGAGTTAGAGTGCTTCGAAAATCAGGTTTCAGTCGGGGGAAATAACTGAAACTCAGTTCAGCTTTCTTGTGCCTCACTTTGGGGCGTTGTATCTCACTAACCAAGCCGAGTTAGCTCATGACCCTATTGGCAATGTTGAAGCCCTCACATAGCTCTACATTTTTGTTAACTACGGCTCTCATCGAATCAGCCTTGAAAACGAGCGGTGGGGCGATGAAATCACGCTGTCAGTCGTCGTGATTAGGACTGAATCAGGAATTCGGGTTCAGACACCGACGGCCGTGGCCGACCGCGCGTAGGGCCAGAACGCCGCGTGGCCGTCATGCTCCGCTTTTGCCCCCACTCGCGAGCGCGCTGGCGCGTTCATGCTGCCTGAGTGCTGCTGCTGCCCCCCCTACTCCCTCCATTTAACTCTTTCGTCTCTGTGGTGCTCACCGAGGCGGAGAAACCGAACACCATTGACGCCGCCCTCTCCCGCGAGCTCGTGAGCGTGCGCCGTGGCACCGCAAGCCGCCAAAGCTCGCCCACACCTCCGCCACCGCCTCCTTTACCTCGGCCGTCCCTCCGACGAGCCGGTCAAGCAAAGGTGAGGGCGAATTTCGCCGGTTCCGTCATCACCGTCGCGGGCCGACTTCGCTGGAGTTGGAGCTCACCGTGGCCAGCTATCACCGGGCCCCTTTCACCCCTTTTTCTCCATTCCCTCAGCTTCCTCGTGAGTCCAAGAAGCTCGTACCGAGCTTCGTTGCGCCTACGATGGCCGGACCTCGCCGGAGCACCGTCGTCTCCCTCGGCCGTCCGCCATGCGCGCTGGTGGCGGTGTTTCCGTGCTCCACCGGTCAGTTTAGTGGCACCCTGGTGTGTGGGTGGTCGCGGGGAGGACCACGACGGTGACCTCGCCGCCGGTGGTCTCGCCGTCGACGAGCGGTGGTCGTGCAAAGCCGCGCCCTGCGCTGCTCTCTATGACGTGCAGGGCCCGCGTGTCGGCGTTCCCCGGCCTCGGCTCCGGTTGAGCCAGCGAGCTGGGCCGAGCCGCGCGTTGGGCCGAGCCGCGTGCCGGGCTGAGCCGTGCGCGGGGCCAAGCAGTCCAGCTGGGCCGGCTCGGCACTGTAGCGTTAGGGTGTAGTGATGTTTTTTTCTTTTTGTCACAGATTTTTGTGGTAGTTTGGAAAGATGTAGATCTAGGGTTTTACTTGCTCAAAAATCATGAGATAAATTTTGTTAGAATCTACATGAGGTGTAGTATTTTAGAAAAATATGAGTTTGCTATGTGATGTTTAGTTTTTGGGATATTTAAATAGGTCTTTGAAATGTGTTTTAAATCACATGCAAACTTGTTTAAATTATATCTTGAGTTTCAGTGTTCCAAAAATTATGAAATTTGGTGGGTAGGCTAATTTATACTTGCTCTAGCTCTGGTAAAAATTTGGACAGTAGTGCTTAAGTACTTTTCAAGTTATAATGCTATCTTGTTATTCTAGGAAATAATTAAATGAATTTTAGTAATTTTTCTACATGTGCAATGTTCTTATAAATTTTTGGAGAATGTCTTGGTACCCTAGAGTGTCCAAGAAAATTAAGAAATCTGTTGTTTGACACTTTTGACTATGCTTTGTTAATTATACAAAAATCAGCCTTTTTGGCTTGGGAATTTTGTGTAGGAAGTTCCTGTGAATAAATTGAGTTCAAAATTTTACAGTAGTCTCTTTGTGGGTCAGAGAGTCTCCTGTAATTTTTGTAGAATTTTAGGAGCAGTTTACATATACGTTTGAAATTCCACTTAATTACTTAAGTAAATTAAGAAATGGGTTTAAATAAAAATTCTAGGTGGGCACACCTTACTTCCTGGTGTTTTTGTGACCTTTGTGAACTTGTAGTAGTATTAGTTTGGTCCTAGAGAATGTTTGCCACATAAATAAATATTTAACCTTTACAATTTTAGGTTTTCTGGACAGCTGATAGTATTTCTAGGTTTGACCTTGGATAAAGGTGGTTGCTGGAAAACTTGTAAATACCAAAGTTGTAGTAAAATTTGTAATTGAGCTTGTGTCAAAATTTGGGAGCATTTGACTTAGTAGTTTGGGAGTTATTGCTGTTTAAATTGCCAGTCCAGAATTTACTGCTCTCTGTTTAGAGAGAACAGATTCTGGGACTTTGGAATTTCGACTAGGTAAACTTTGGAATTAAGTGCTGTGGTCTGAAAACATTTTGTAGTGCATTTCATAAGCTTTCCAGATTGTCTTAGATCATATCTTTTGGAGTTGGGATTCTCCAGTTATGTTAGAATCCTTGAGCTGCTGTCCAGAATGTTTTACTGTGGTAACCTAAGTAATATTACTCTTGTATTGTTAGGTGTTAGGGCCTTAACCGAAGAGGAACAACTATATCTTAGGTTGGGTAGATTAGGTAAGTACTTCTCCACCGGAGAAGAGATTTGCACGTACTAATAAAATAACTTGAATAGAGTATTTTATTTCTGAAATGCATTTCATTCCGAGCATGTTGCACCCATTTATGCATCCATGGTATTTATTGTGCATTCATGCAATAGGTGTACCGGAGGGGGTAACTCTCCTCGAGTTCGAGCCTGTGATTCCGGAGGAAGTCCAGGACCAGGAGCAGCAGGAGCCCGAGGATCCAGCAGGCGAAGGAGTGCCCGCAGACGACCTTCCTGAGTGCCCAGACCACCGGCCCTCGACCTTTCTAAAAGGCAAGCCCCGGTGCATGCTGAACCTACTATTTTATAAATTAATCTTGAGTACTTTTAATTGTTTAATGCATTAAGTTGTAGGAGTTATATGAAAACACTTGTTGCATTATACCCGTCCTTGTCCAGATATCGTACTTAATCCTATTTTAGGTTTAGGCACGTGTCAATGCTTAGCCCTGCTTAGTACGGTAGAAGTCGGGTGATTTCCGGTCATCCGCGAGATGTAGGAAGGAGTCACGAGTGGCTGTATGGCTATCGTGGATGGAACCATGCTTAAAAATGAAATTGAGACCGTGCGGGAGTTCGATAGTACAGCCGCAAGACACTTCACGTCTTGGGTGTGGAGCTATGCCCGTCTGAGTCGTTTAAGGACCGATTCGCTGTACGTCCTTGAGTCATATTGAACGCAGTCTAACACTTAGTTGGCCGGATAAGTCGTTCCGACCGCGAAGCCGAGTAATGTGGTTCAGGCCGGGAATCGAATGGTAGGTTGCTTCTTGGAGGAGAGAAAGGATGTGCTTGGGGACATTGGCGTGAGACCAAGGGGGGTTAGAGTCCCTATCACCTGGCAGAGTGTCGCCCTTGGGGTCGCGACATCATTCGGACCCACGATTCCTGAATCATATGAAAAGGTGGCTTGTGCGACCCTGGCAGGGGCCTGCGCGGTGAGTGTTAGAAATACCCCTCCAGCTGGATAGGAATTCGATTCGAATCGCCGTCGCTCCCGGTTAGTGAGCACTTGACTTGAGCAGCGGCAACGTAGAATCCATTAAATGAACTGGTGGTTAAGGGAATGATACAATGTTGCCATAATGATATACCTGCTATGGATATAATAATAATGTTGTTTGATTATAATCAAGTGCATGTTTAGTACAGGTGCTAAGATAGATGACAGGTAAATGCTACAAATAACTGCTAGTACAGGCTATAAGAGTTTCAATTACTTATGCCTTTATGCAAAATGTTATGTCAGCTAGCCTCTTGTGTAAGCCTTGCATAATCCTTGGTGTCATCTTATTTCTGGTTTTCGACGGGTAAGTCTAGCTGAGTACATTCCAGTACTCAGGGTTTATTCCCTCCTGTTGCAGATGATATGCTCTATCAAGGCTTCTGCAAAACTTGTCTCCACCCTGCGGGTGAAGAAGACTAGATCACTTGGGCGTGATCACCTTTTATGTACTTTCCTCATGCTTTTGTGGGTTGTTGATCATCGAGACTGGCAGTAGTTAAACATCTGGTGTGCGTTTGCTTCCGCTACTTTTATAAACTTGGTTTGTAATAATTGCGACTCCGTTTGTGTAAACTTATTTCAGAACTACTTGTGAAATGTAACGTATGATGTTGTATGTTGAATGATGCGATCCTGGTTGTAAGCAAGTTGGTTTGAAATCCTTCGTGGTTTCGATTGACTACCGGGATTATATGGGCTCAAGTTCGAAAATTTGAGCGCTTCAGTGCTTGTTTTTGTACTTGTGCTCTTATAATTTGGTCGGTTCTGTTACAGCTGGTATCGGAGCATAATTCAACATTCAACACATCGTACGAGTATTTAAAAACAAAAGTATTTGATTATGAAAAGGGTTAAAACTCTAAAAAATTATTTTCATAGGTATACCAGTGATCACATCCCTTAGCCCAAATAAGGACTCTTAGGTGGCTTATTATAAAGACTAACTTGGGGGCCTTGTTTGTTTTTGTTTCGTCGTCCATACGGCGTGATATTGTATGGATGCCATCCACTTGGGTGGTAATGTATGGATCAATTGCCTCGACGCTCTGGTAAGTGTGAGTTGTGAGAGCATGATCGTTCAACCAGCGATCTAGGGGAGAGTAGTTTTGGTGACTTGCATACTTACATGTTTAAACCATGTAATTACGTAAGCACTTAATTGTGGGAACCTTTATATCGGGTAGCTTTGATACTGAAGTATATACATCTAGGGATGTGTATATGGAAAGTATTTAAATTATTGCTTTCTTGTGTGCATATATTGGGAAACTATTGGGCTGAAATGAGGTTTTCTGCAGGTACACTAACAGCGTAACGAGTAGACCGATAGTTTCGCTTATACGAGAGAACGTATGTATGCCACCGCCTAGCGTTAGAACTTTAGGTTTCTACTAAGGTGAGAGGGCGTACGGAACGTGCATGCATCATATTTAATTATATCATACATATCATTTACTCCCTCCTTAAAAATTTCTGTACTCCCGACTAAAGTAAATTTCGTATCCCCTAAATGATCCTCACTTTAAGTCATATCTTATCTTGTTGCTTCAGATGGCACGTACCAAGAGGACTGCTCGCAAGTCCACTGGAGGCAGGGCACCGCGTCACCAGCTCGCTCCACGTGAGCCCCGCCCTGAGCCTACTGAGGTGGAAAGGCTGAGGGCTGAGTTGGCTGAAGTGACTGCTGCCAGGAATGCAGCGCGTCAGCAACTGGAGCAAGTGATTCATGATCGTGACCAGGAAACCCTTGCAGTCCAAAGGTTGACAGTAGCAAACCGCAACTGTCAACGCATGTTGGTCCGTGTTATGAACCAGAGGGATGAAGCCTGGCACGAGGAGAACGTTCTAAGAGCTCGTCAGTTTGAGCTCGAACAACAGTTAGAGAATGCTGAAGAATACAATGACAATCTTCATGAAGAAGTGCACCGCCTGAACAACCAGCTAAATCCTCTGCTGCCTCGAAATATCAACGCAGATGAGGACATGGGTTCAGGGATCTTCGTGGCTGAAGATGATGATGAAGTGGAGGTCAATGGTCCCCAAGATGCCGTACCCGAAGAAGCACCAGAAGAAGAACCAGAAGAAGAAGAAGAAGATGAGGAGTTAGAGCCTGTTAGTGATGAGGACGGCGGGGAGATCCTTGACACCGGCTCTGAGTACGATGCTTAGAGTAGTTATCACGTAGCTATGATGTTAGGATCGTCTTTTGTGCCTCCTGGGGTTGGAGTGAGGCTTTGTAATAACTTGACTTTTCGGATGTAAGGTCGAACTCTATGTTTCCTGGATGTTTAGTGGGAACCTGTTAATTTCGATCGCAATTGGATGTCTTATTGTGTTGCGTTCGATGGTGGTGTCACGATTAGTACCCTTTGGTGCCGCGACGAAACCGAGGGCCTCCTATGGCGCGCGACATAAGGCTGTGCTGCTTGGCACGCGCTGGTATCGAGGTGGCTAGTCATGATCCACCATGGAACCCTACCGTTGAGAAGTCTCCTTGTGGTCAGTTTGAAGTAGCTTTCTCAGTCAACTAAAAACTTTGAAATCGAATCCAAGTACCGGGCAAAAGATCAAAAATCACATAGATTTTAACGTAAACGGTTCAGTAACTGCTGTGCTCCTTGTGTGTGAGCCTTTATCAAAGTACATCTTGTTGGATTCTCTCGCATGATTGCACCATTTGATCCGCTTGAATGTATGGTGCGGTTGTGATGAAGTATTGTGTCATGAGCATTTTGAGAAGTCTATTTCATGAAGTCAGTTTGACATGTTTACAATAATTCATCTACAAATTTCCCACATCGTCAGTGCTCATTGACTATGCATTTTGCAGATGTCGTACAATCTTCGTCGGGGTCGTGGCAATGAGGATGAGGAACAGCCACCCCCTCCACCACCACCTACCCCGGCTGAGTTGATGCAGATCGTGGTGGAAGGGCAGCGCATGCTGGCAGATGCTATGCGCCAGCTGGCCAACCGGGAAGCTCGTCCTGGCCGCCAGGGCCCAGAACCCAATCAATACAGTGATTTCAAGGACTTTCTTGATACTATGCCCCCGCTCTTTAAGGAGGTGGAGGAACCACTGCAAGCTGATGAGTGGATGAATACTATTGAACAAAAGTTTCGTTTGCTTCGCCTGACTGAGGAGCTAAAGACTGAATATGCTTCTCATCAATTGCATGGTCCAGCAGGTATTTGGTGGAGCCACTATCGTTCCACATTGCCTGCAAATGTCCCTATTGCTTGGGATCAGTTCAAGGCCGCATTTCGTGGGAACTATATTCCTCCAGGTCTTATGGCTATCAAACACACAGAATTCATGAGGCTGTCGTAGGGAAATAAAAGCTTGACCGAATATCTACAATCTTTCAACAACCTGGCAAGGTATGCCACCGAGTTTGTGGATACCGATTCCAAGAAAATTTCTAGCTTTAAAAGAGGCCTAGGCCCGAAGCTGATGAAGACTATGGGCACTAGCAAGTGCACTACTTTCAATGAATTTATCAGTGATGCTCTGACTCAAGAGAACAACAATGCTATCTATTCTGCCTCTAAGAGCCGCAAAAGGGCCATTGAGGCGAGTGCTTCACAGTCTCGAGCTCCAGCTGCCCCGAGGGCTCCTCCTCGCCCTCCTGCCATGAATGCTAAGTTCCGTCCTCCACAAAAGAAGGCTCCAATGAAGACTGGGTTTCGTAAGGCATATACAGTGGCTCTGCCAAAGAGTAATTCGGGCCAAGGCAACTCTAGTGTCCCTCCTAGCAACATGCCTTGCTAGAACTGCAACAAGCCAGGCCATTGGTCCAGGAACTGTCCTTATCCCAAGAAGAATGTCAACCAAGGTGGCCGTCAGGGGCACGCTCATTATAACAGTATTGAGGAAATTCCATCTGGTGAGGTTGTCACCGCTGGTAAGTTCCTAGTTGACCAACATCCTGCAGTGGTACTTTTTGATTCGGGTGCTTCGCATTCCTTTATCAGTCCTAAGTTTGCATCAGAGTTTGCACACAAATTGCATACTGTTGAAGGTGGGGGTTATTGTATTAGCGCAGCAAGTGGGAATATTTCCACAAATAAAGTAGTGGGAAATCTTGAGCTTGAGATAGAAGGGCGAAAGTACTCGCTTGCCTTAGTGGTTTTGCCGGGCTTAGGCATAGATGTTATCTTGGGCATGAATTGGATGAGTCAGAATGGGGTACTCATTGATACATCCACTCGGGTAGTTATGCTCAGAGACCCTACAGATCAAAAGGGTTTTCTGGTACAACTTCCCAGAAAAGTTGATTTGTCTGGGGAAGTTCATGCTGTGCAAGCAAAAGCGTTGACCGAAATTCCAGTAGTAAATGAGTTTCCAGACGTTTTTCCCGATGATTTGCCAGGGCTCCCTCCGGATCGGGATGTGGAGTTTAAAATTGAGTTGTTGCCTGGCACGGCTCCCATCTCTAGGAGACCCTATAGGATGCCTCCGAATGAACTAGCTGAACTTAAGGTGCAATTGAATGAACTTTTGAAGAAAGGGTTGATTCGTCCTAGTTCATCGCCGTGGGGATGTCCTGCTATCTTTGTAAAGAAGAAGGATCAGTCGTTGCGGATGTGCGTAGATTATAGACCTCTCAATGCAGTCACTGTCAAAAATAAGTACCCTCTACCACGTATCGACATCTTGTTCGATCAGTTGTCTAAAGCTAAAGTTTTCTCCAAGATCGATCTAAGATCTGGCTACCATCAAATTAAAATCCGCCCAGAAGATGTTCCAAAGACAACCTTTTCTACCAGATACGGTCTTTATGAGTATCTTGTTATGTCTTTCGGCTTGACAAATGCCCCCGCACACTTCATGTACTTGATGAATTCGGTGTTTATGCCTGAATTGGACAAGTTTGTGGTGGTATTTATTGATGACATCCTGGTATATTCTGTGAATGAGGAGGATCACGCTGAACATCTGCGTATAGTCCTCACAAGACTGCGTGAACATCAACTATATGCAAAGTTCAGTAAGTGCGAATTCTGGCTTCAGGAAGTACCTTTCCTTGGGCATGTGTTGTCTGATGGAGGAATTATGGTGGATCCCGCCAAGGTACAGGAAGTACTGAACTGGAAGGCTCCTATCTCGGTTCATGAGGTCCGAAGTTTTCTTGGTTTGGCTGGCTATTATCGTCGCTTCATCCCGGATTTCTCCAAAATAGCCAAGCCAATGACTCGGTTGCTGCAAAAAGACACCAGGTTTGTCTAGACTCCTGAGTGTGATGCGGCTTTTCACCAACTGCGAACCCTCCTAACCTCAGCTCCGGTTTTGGCACAACCGGATATCGAGAAACCATTTGATGTTTATTGTGATGCCTCAGGCATATGTTTGGGAGGTGTGTTGATGCAGGAGGGCCGGGTAATTGCATATACCTCTCGACAACTTTGGAAGCATGAGGTGAATTATCCAACACATGACTTAGAACTCGCTGTGGTTGTGCATGCTTTGAAAGCCTGGCGACACTATCTGTTGGGCAATGTTTGCAATATCTACACAGACCATAAAAGCCTCAAATACATCTTCACCCAACCCGAGTTGAATATGCGTCAAAGAAGATGGCTCGAGTTGATTAAAGATTATAACCTTCAAGTGCACTATCATCCTGGCAAGGCAAATGTGGTTGCGGATGCTTTAAGCCGTAAGTCTCATTGCCATTCCTTAGTTGAAACTGATTTTCATCGATCTCGCCTTCTACATCCAGCAGTCTTGTACAACATCACTGTCAGTTGTACTCTCAAAAGCAGAATTATTGAGCTCCAAAAGACTGACACTGGTATATTCCACATCAAGCGTAAGATGAAAGAGCAAGAAACTACACAGTTCAGGATAGATGAAGAGGGTGTACTATGGTTCAAGGATAGGTTAGTTGTGCCTAAGGACCGAGAGCTTAGAAATGATATTATGTCGGAAGCACACTCCTCTAAGTTGTCCATCCATCCTGGTAGCAATAAGATGTATTATGATTTGAAGCCATACTATTGGTGGACCAAGATGCGGAAAGAAGTAGCTGCATATGTGGCTAGGTGTGACACCTGCTGTAGAGTTAAAGCTGTGCACATGAAAGCTGGGTTGCTTCAACCACTTTCTATCCTAGGTTGGAAATGAGAAGAGATAAGTATGGATTTCATTGTCGGTCTTCCTCCTACTGTCAAAAATCATAACTCCATCTGGGTAATTGTGGATCGTTTGACCAAATCAGCTCACTTCATTCCAGTTAGAGTGGACTATCGTCCCACTGACTATGCTGAGTTGTACTTCAATCAGATAGTCCGGCTCCATGGGATACCTCGTACTATCATATCTGACCGTGGTCCCCAGTTCACTGCTCGCTTTTGGGAGCACTTGCATCATCTTCTGGGAACCAAGTTAGTAAGAAGCTCTGCTTATCACCCCTAGACGTCTGGACAGACAGAACGAGTTAACCAAATCTTGGAAGATCTGTTGCGGGCATGTGTAATATCATCCAAGGGTTCTTGGGAAAAATGGTTACCTCTAGCCGAATTCTCGTACAATAATAGTTACCAAGAGAGTATTAAGATGGCCCCATTCGAAGCTTTGTACGGTCGTAAGTGTAGAACTCCACTAAACTGGGTTGAGGCTGGTGAAAGAAGGTATTATGGTATTGATTTTGTTCGGGAAGCTGAGGAACAAGTCCATACCATCCACAAACATATGGCTGCAGCCCAAGCTAGACAGAAAAGTTATGCTGATCGTCGTAGAAAACCACTCGAGTTTGAAATTGGAGACTTCGTGTATCTGAAAGTTTCTCCAATGAAAAGTGTCCAACGTTTTGGTGTTAAGCGGAAACTTGCGCCGAGATACGTGGGTCCTTTCCAAATCATAGGCAAGAGTGGAGCTGTTGCGTACAAAATCCAGTTACCTCCAGAAATGAGCGCCATATTCAACGTCTTCCATGTATCTCAGCTCAAAAAGTGTCTTCGAGTTCCTGAGGAAAGAGTTCCGTTAGGAGATATCAGGCTGGAATCCGATCTAACTTATGAAGAAAAGCCAGTCCGAGTGATCGATACTCAGGAACGAGTGACTAGAAGCAAAGTGGTTAAGTGGTATAAAGTAATGTGGAGTAATCAGGGTAGTGAAAGTGACGCTACATGGGAACGGGAGGACTATTTGCGGGATGGTTATAAGGAATTCTATGAAAAATGGTACGCTTTCCAAATCTCGGGACGAGATTTTTATAAGGGGGGAGGGCTGTAACACCTCAAGTGTTTAGCTCCATAATTGCATTGCATTTGCATAAGCATAAGCATGCATCATGCATATTATTTTATGTGAACTATGATTGTTTTAGAAGTTTTATTTGGCTCACATCATGTGATACTTGATAGTTGGTGTGACAAAAAGGTAGAGTAGTCAATTATGTCCTACAACACCGTAGTTATACCTAGGGTAACTCTTGGAGCAAGGTTCATGTTGGCCAAAATTACTAAAATGCCCTCCAAGAGATGGTTGACCACCATTTGGCCTAGGATGATCTGGTTTGACCAATTAAAAAGTCTATCTTAGAGACCTTGCATGGAGGAGCACCCTTAAGCAAAGTTGTAGGGAATTTTATGGGGAACAAAAGTCTCAATATGACCCTCTCATGAAATTGACCAGAACATGCTCAAAAATGGTCCACAAGTCAGCTTGAGTGGTGATCAACACTTAGAAAAATTCTAAGTCTGGAAATTGGACTTTTCAGTTTCAATATACCCCACTTTGACACCTTATAACTCACAAACCAGGCCAAACCAGTCCATGAGCCAATTGACAAAGTTGGAGCCCTCATGTGGCTCTACAACATTGTCAACATCACCCAAGCCTGGTTCCCAATGGTTTATGAGTTAGAGTGCTTCGAAAATCGGGTTTCAGTCGGGGGAAATAACTGAAACTCAGTTCAGCTTTCTTGTGCCTCACTTTGGGGCGTTGTATCTCACTAACCAAGCCGAGTTAGCTCATGACCCTATTGGCAATGTTGAAGCCCTCACATAGCTCTACATTTTTGTTAACTACGGCTCTCATCGAATCAGCCTTGACCACGAGCGGTGGGGCGATGAAATCACGCTGTCAGTCGTCGTGATTAGGACTGAATCAGGAATTCGGGTTCAGACACCGACGGCCGTGGCCGACCGCGCGTAGGGCCAGAACGCCGCGTGGCTGTCATGCTCCGCTTTCGCCCCCACTCGCGAGCGCGCTGGCGCGTTCATGCTGCCTGAGTGTTGCTGCTGCCCCCCCTACTCCCTCCATTTAACTCTTTCGTCTCTGTGGTGCTCACCGAGGCGGAGAAACCGAACACCATTGACGCCGCCCTCTCCCGCGAGCTCGTGAGCGTGCGCCGTGGCACCGCAAGCCGCCAAAGCTCGCCCACACCTCCGCCACCGCCTCCTTTACCTCGGCCGTCCCTCCGACGAGCCGGTCAAGCAAAGGTGAGGGCGAATTTCGCCGGTTCCGTCATCACCGTCATGGGCCGACTTCGCTGGAGTTGGAGCTCACCGTGGCCAGCTATCACCGGGCCCCTTTCACCCCTTTTTCTCCATTCCCTCAGCTTCCTCGTGAGTCCAAGAAGCTCGTACCGAGCTTCGTTGCGCCTACGATGGCCGGACCTCGCCGGAGCACCGTCGTCTCCCTCGGCCGTCCGCCATGCGCGCTGGTGGCGGTGTTTCCGTGCTCCACCGGTCAGTTTAGTGGCACCCTGGTGTGTGGGTGGTCGCGGGGAGGACCACGACGGTGACCTCGCCGCCGGTGGTCTCGCCGTCGACGAGCGGTGGTCGTGCAAAGCCGCGCCCTGCGCTGCTCTCTATGACGTGCAGGGCCCGCGTGTCGGCGTTCCCCCGGCCTCGGCTCCGGTTGAGCCAGCGAGCTGGGCCGAGCCGCGCGTTGGGCCGAGCCGCGTGCCGGGCTGAGCCGTGCGCGGGGCCAAGCAGTCCAGCTGGGCCGGCTCGGCACTGTAGCGTTAGGGTGTAGTGATGTTTTTTTTCTTTTTGTCACAGATTTTTGTGGTAGTTTGGAAAGATGTAGATCTAGGGTTTTACTTGCTCCAAAATCATGAGATAAATTTTGTTAGAATCTACATGAGGTATAGTATTTTAGAAAAATATGAGTTTGCTATGTGATGTTTAGTTTTTGGGATATTTAAATAGGTCTTTGAAATGTGTTTTAAATCACATGTAAACTTGTTTAAATTATATCTTAAGTTTCAGTGTTCCAAAAATTATGAAATTTGGTGGGTAGGCTAATTTATACTTGCTCTAGCTCTGGTAAAAATTTGGACAGTAGTGCTTAAGTACTTTTCAAGTTATAATGCTATCTTGTTATTCTAGGAAATACTTAAATGAATTTTAGTAATTTTTCTACATGTGCAATGTTCTTATAAATTTTTGGAGAATGTCTTGGTACCCTAGAGTGTCCAAGAAAATTAAGAAATCTGTTGTTTGACACTTTTGACTATGCTTTGTTAATTATACAAAAATCAGCCTTTTTGGCTTGGGAATTTTGTGTAGGAAGTTCCTGTGAATAAATTGAGTTCAAAATTTTACAGTAGTCTCTTTGTGGGTCAGAGAGTCTCCTGTAATTTTTGTAGAATTTTAGGAGCAGTTTACATATATGTTTGAAATTCCACTTAATTACTTAAGTAAATTAAGAAATGGGTTTAAATAAAAATTCTAGGTGGGCACACCTTACTTCCTGGTGTTTTTGTGACCTTTGTGAACTTGTAGTAGTATTAGTTTGGTCCTAGAGAATGTTTGCCACATAAATAAATATTTAACCTTTACAATTTTAGGTTTTCTGGACAGCTGATAGTATTTCTAGGTTTGACCTTGGATAAAGGTGGTTGCTGGAAAACTTGTAAATACCAAAGTTGTAGTAAAATTTGTAATTGAGCTTGTGTCAAAATTTGGGAGCATTTTACTTAGTAGTTTGGGAGTTATTGCTGTTTAAAGTGCCAGTCCAGAATTTACTGCTCTCTGTTTAGAGAGAACAGATTCTGGGACTTTGGAATTTCGACTAGGTAAACTTTGGAATTAAGTGCTGTGGTCTGAAAACATTTTGTAGTGCATTTCATAAGCTTTCCAGATTGTCTTAGATCATATCTTTTGGAGTTGGGATTCTCCAGTTATGTTAGAATCCTTGAGCTGCTGTCCAGAATGTTTTACTGTGGTAACCTAAGTAATATTACTCTTGTATTGTTAGGTGTTAGGGCCTTAACCGAAGAGGAACAACTATATCTTAGGTTGGGTAGATTAGGTAAGTACTTCTCCACCGGAGAAGAGATTTGCACGTACTAATAAAATAACTTGAATAGAGTATTTTATTTCTGAAATGCATTTCATTCCGAGCATGTTGCACCCATTTATGCATCCATGGTATTTATTGTGCATTCATGCAATAGGTGTACCGGAGGGGGTAACTCTCCTCGAGTTCGAGCCTGTGATTCCGGAGGAAGTCCAGGACCAGGAGTAGCAGGAGCCCGAGGATCCAGCAGGCGAAGGAGTGCCCGCAGACGACCTTCCTGAGTGCCCAGACCACCGGCCCTCGACCTTTCTGAAAGGCAAGCCCCGGTGCATGCTGAACCTACTGTTTTATAAATTAATCTTGAGTACTTTTAATTGTTTAATGCATTAAGTTGTATGAGTTATATGAAAACACTTGTTGCATTATACCTGTCCTTGTCCAGATATCGTACTTAATCCTATTTTAGGTTTAGACACGTGTCAATGCTTAGCCCTGCTTAGTACGGTAGAAGTCGGGTGATTTCCGGTCATCCGCGAGATGTAGGAAGGAGTCACGAGTGGCTGTATGGCTATCGTGGATGGAACCATGCTTAAAAATGAAATTGAGACCGGGCGGAGTTCGATAGTACAGCCGCAAGACACTTCACGTCTTGGGTGTGGAGCTATGCCCGTCTGAGTCGTTTAAGGACCGATTCGCTGTACGTCCTTGAGTCATGTTGAACGCAGTCTAACACTTAGTTGGCCGGATAAGTCGTTCCGACCGCGAAGCCGAGTAATGTGGTTCAGGCCGGGAATCGAATGGTAGGTTGCTTCTTGGAGGAGAGAAAGGATGTGCTTGGGGACATTGGCGTGAGACCAAGGGGGGGTTAGAGTCCCTATTACCTGGCAGAGTGTCGCCCTTGGGGTCGCGACATCATTCGGACCCGCGATTCCTGAATCATATGAAAAGGTGGCTTGTGCGACCCTGGCAGGGGCCTGCGCGGTGAGTGTTAGAAATACCCCTCCAGCTGGATAGGAATTCGATTCGAATCGCCGTCGCTCCCGGTTAGTGAGCACTTGACTTGAGCAGCGGCAACGTAGAACCCATTAAATGAACTGGTGGTTAAGGGAATGATACAATGTTGCCATAATGATATACCTGCTATGGATATAATAATAATGTTGTTTGATTATAATCAAGTGCATGTTTAGTACAGGTGCTAAGATAGATGACAGGTAAATGCTACAAATAACTGCTAGTACAGGCTATAAGAGTTTCAATTACTTATGCCTTTATGCAAAATGTTATGTCAGCTAGCCTCTTGTGTAAGCCTTGCATAATCCTTGGTGTCATCTTATTTCTGGTTTTCGACGGGTAAGTCTAGCTGAGTACATTCCAGTACTCAGGGTTTATTCCCTCCTGTTGCAGATGATATGCTCTATCAAGGCTTCTGCAAAACTTGTCTCCACCCTGCGGGTGAAGAAGACTAGATCACTTGGGCGTGATCACCTTTTATGTACTTTCCTCATGCTTTTGTGGGTTGTTGATCATCGAGACTGGCAGTAGTTAAACATCTGGTGTGCGTTTGCTTCCGCTACTTTTATAAACTTGGTTTGTAATAATTGCGACTCCGTTTGTGTAAACTTATTTCAGAACTACTTGTGAAATGTAACGTATGATGTTGTATGTTGAATGATGCGATCCTGGTTGTAAGCAAGTTGGTTTGAAATCCTTCGTGGTTTCGATTGACTACCGGGATTATATGGGCTCAAGTTCGAAAATTTGAGCGCTTCGGTGCTTGTTTTTGTACTTGTGCTCTTATAATTTGGTCGGTTCTGTTACACCAATGACAAGTCTGCTACAGAAAGATCACAAGTTCGTTTGGATAGAGGAGTGTGAAGCAGCTTTCCACACCTTGCGAAAACTATTGACCACAGCTCCTATTCTAGCACAATCGGACATAGAGAAACCTTTTGATGTGTTTTGCGATGCATCAAAAACTGGATTAGGATGTGTTCTTATGCAAGAAGGAAGAGTTATTGCTTATGCCTCACGACAATTGAGAAAGCACGAGGTCAATTATCCGACACATGATCTTGAACTTGCTGCAGTTGTGCATGCCCTAAAAATTTGGAGACATTATCTACTTGGTAATGTGTGCAATATTTTCACAGATCACAAGAGTCTTAAGTATATCTTTACCTAACCAGAGATGAACATGAGACAGCGAAGGTGGTTAGAATTGATCAAGGATTACAACTTGAACGTGCAGTATCATCCTGGAAAGGCCAATGTAGTGGCAGATGCTTTGAGTAGAGAGTCACATTGCCTGAATGTGCAACCCTTGCTCAAAGATGGGTTCAATCTAATGCACCCTGCCGTGTTACATAATATTCAGATCAGTTGCTCTTTGGAGAGTAAGATAATAGAAGGCCAGAAGACCGACAAAGGGGTATTCCACATCAAAGAGAAAATTAAAGAAGAGCCATCTAAGCACTTCAGAGTGGATGAATAGGACGTGTTATGGTTTGACGACCGTCTTGTTGTTCCCAAGGATCAAGAGCTGAAGAATAAACTCATGGATGAAGCTAACCTTTCTAAGCTATCCATCCATCCTAGAAGTAGTAAGATGTACCAAGAACTGAGACCTCGTTATTGGTGGACAAAGATGAAGAAAGAGATTGCAGCCTATGTTGCCAGATGTGACACCTGTTATAGGGTGAAAGCTATTCATATGAAACCTATCGGTTTATTGCAACCCTTGTCCGCACCTAGTCGGAAGTGGGATGATATAAGTATGGATTTTATCTCAGGTTTGCCCACTACCCAGAAGGGGCATGACTTGATTTGGGTGATTGTAGATCGTCTTACTAAGACAGCTCATTTCTTACCTATTAAGACAGATTATCGACCACCTCAATATGTCAAGAAATACATAGCAGAAATTGTGCGATTGCATGGCATACCGAAGACCATAGTGTCTGATAGAGGGTCCCAGTTCACCGCTCACTTTTGGGAACATTTGCACAAAGGTCTGGGTATGAGTTTGATCTGTAGTACTGCTTATCATCCTCAGACAGATGGCCAGACCGAGCGAGTTAATGCCATTCTAGAGGATATGTTAAGAGCCTGTGTGTTGTCTTCTAGGGGTTCATGGGAGTCCTGGTTACCTTTAGCCAAGTTTGCTTACAATAACAGGTATCAAGAAAGTATCAAAATGGCCCCATTCGAAGCCTTGTATGGCAGAAAATGCAGGACACCACTAAATTGGATTGAGCCAGGAGAAAGGAGGTATTATGGTATTGACTTTGTAGAAGAAGCCAAGAAGAAAGTTCATATTATTTAGCAAAATATGAAAGTAGCTCAATCACGTCAGAAAAGCTATGCGGATAAAAGGAGGAGACCGCTTGTGTTTGAAGTTGGTGACTATGTTTATCTAAAGGTCACACCAATGAAGAAGAAACGTTTTGGAGTCCGAAGAAAGCTTGCCGCTAGATTTGTGGGACCGTACAAGATCTTGGAAAAGAGAGGTCCAGTAGCCTACAAGTTGGAATTACCTGGAACAATGAGTGTCGTTTTTCCCGTGTTACATGTATCTCAGTTAAAGAAATGTTTGCGCATTCCAGAGGAAAGAATAGAACCTCGAGGCATAAAACTTAAATTAGATTTGGTATACCGTGAACAACCAGTTCAAGTTTTGGACACCAAAGAGCGTGCTACTCGAAATAGTGTGGTGAAAACATACAAGATACAGTGGAATCATCATGATGAGGGCGATGCAACTTGGGAAACGGGTGAATATCTACAAAAAGCTTATGAAGATTTTTATAACAAATAGTTTGTAACCCAAATCTCGGGATGAGATTTTTATAAGGGGGGAGGGCTGTAACACCCCGGTGTTACGCAAGTATTTAGGCATTGCAAATCATGCATATTATGCATCATCAAGCATCATAATCATACATGCCTAATCATGTCAAATAAACATTGAAACAATTCTTTGAAACATTGAAACATGGACTTGAAACATGCTTGTTTACTTAACTAATTAACTTTTAATGGTTCACCATGATTTTTGGAGCAACTTTGTTATTCAAAGTTTTCTAAAAATTTGCTTTTAAAAATGTTATTGAAAATGGTCAAAATACCCTTTATTTAGCTTTTAACTTCCAATTCAAAATCTATTTGGATTTTTGAGTTGGTCCCTTAATAAAAGTTGTAGAGAATTAAATTCTAAGCAACTTTCATTTTTGGGCCATTTCCAGAAAATGCCATTTTGTTGCTCAAAAATTGATTTAAAGCTGCTACCTTTTGAAAATCTTGAAAAAGAATTGAAAAATAAAAAGAAAACTCTTTCTTTGCCTAGGCGGGCCGGTGCCCCACTTTTGGCCCAGCCGCGGAAGACGGTCCGCGTGCTTCCTGCCTCCTCCCTGCTCCCGCACGCCCCGCTCCCGCGCGCGCGCGTGCCCAGCCGATGCCGGCCGTGTGGCCACCCGCCACCGGCGGCAAGGGGCGGTGGCTGGCCGTTCTGATTGGGATGATGCGCCCTTATCCCCCTGTCCGAGACCGCTCCCCACCCACTCCTCTCTCTCGCCCTTCATTCGAAGAAGCCGAGTAGCTCCTTCTCCTTTACCACCACGCACCGCCGCACCTCCGCCGGCATTGCTCGCCGCCGTCAAGGCTTCCCATCCCGATTCGGCATGCATGCGGTGCCGCCCAACTTCCTCTTCACCGTGCGCACATTGGCAGGTGTCGGCGTCGAGGTAATAAGGCGGATTTTGCCGCTTCATCCCCGCCCCTGGCGATTGCACCGCCGCATGCGTGGCCAACCACGCCACCTCGCCTTCCCCTTCTTCTTTTCACGAGCACCGCGCTCGCCTTGGCCCGCTGGAGCTCACCCACACGTCCTCTAGCTCCACTGTGGTCTCAGTCGGCGGGCTTGCCGACATGCAATGCCACCGTGCCGCCTTCGTCGGCCGGCGGGGCTCGCCCCTGCTCTGCCCCGATGGGCCGTTCTCGGCCTTGGGCCGGGAGGCCCGAGTCGGGCCGACTCACCCCATCCCTGCCCTTGTTGGCTAGGCCGAAAGCAGACATGGGCCGATTGGATCCCTTGGGCCGGCCCAGTAAGGGGTTGGGTTTGGGATTTTCAGAAAAGAAAAGAAATGGAGTTTGTTTATTCTGTAAAATGTTTGGAAAATGGTGTTGTGTTCATTTTTGCTCCAAATCTGGTGAAACAAATTTTTCTAGGTTTATTTTGAGTAGATCTACAGCAGAAAAATATTGCATGTTGATTTTAATATACTTTTTTGTGGAGCTTTATTTAAGTCTTGTAATTTCTATTTATCTTAGAAAATGAATAGTAAATAGAATATGTATCAGAAAAATATGGTTCCACTTGCATTAGTTTTCTTTTGTGATGTAGTTTTTGGGAAAAATGTATGCTATGCATGTTCTGTGTGAAATTATTGATGTCTAGTTCAAGTGCTATTTATTACCTAGACTTGTTATTTTTTTATAAGGGAAAAATATGAATAAAACATGCATGTGATAAATTTTGTACAGTGATTATTTACTGTGTAGAATCTAGGAAAAATGATAAATCTATTATTTGATACTTTTCATAATACAAAGTATTTTCATGCTCATATTTATGCCATATCTTGTTATTTTTGTGTAGGTAGTTTTTCTTATTCAATTCACATAGAAATTTTATGGTAGACTAATTTTGGGGTGACTGTGCTATTGTATTTTTCTTAGATTTTTATGAGCACCAGAATTATAGGTTGCTGTTGTAGCCCTAGTTTAAATTAAATATAAGATAATAATTTCTAATGCATGTTTAGTTATTAATGTTTGCTTTGGTGTATCTTTGAAGCATCTTAATTTGCTGTGGTGACTTAGTATGTAGTATAGTGGTTGTAGTAGTAGTTTAGTAGTACATGTTCTTGGACGATGTTTAGTTACTAATGCTTAGCTGGCTTAGACCGGTAGAAGTCGGGTGATTTCCTGTCACCTGTGAGCTATATGTGAGTACCTGGATCTTGTTTGGCTAATTGTGGCGTCATGAGATATAAGTAAGTGTTAATATGAAGTTGAGACCGGACGAAGACTTACAGGGTTTCGGACTGTAGTGATTTCCGTCTGTGTCGATTAAGGACTGACCGTTGTTGGGCCTCGAGTCATGTTGAACGCATGCCTCACATTTAGCTGGCCGGATAAAGTACTTTCTGACCGTGAAACTGGGAGATTATTTGGGTCGAGTAGATTGCCCGCAGCGCACTGTACCGGGAAAGGTGTGGTAGGACACGGGGGCGCGATGATAAGACCAAAGGGTAGTCGGTCGGCCCCCGGGTACATGTGGTTCCTGACAAACTCGAGACTTTACCTGGATAGTTGACTCGGTGACAAATATCTCACTTTAGCGGGTGAGTGAGGTTTGTGTGAGGAATAAATTACCAGCTGGTTAATAATCGATTCGAATCATCATCGTTCACTGGATAGTGAACACTTGACTTGAGTTACTTCATCATAGTAATGTTGATGGAACACCTGGACAATTAAAATGGATATGACATTATGGTAGTTGATATTGATCACTGATTATCATTACTTGTTAATCACATGTTTACTCTAGTATAGGTGTAAATGTAGCCGACATGTTAATAATTATTAACTTGACAATAATGCTTGTGGAAAGATTCTTGTAATACTAAAAATGTCTTTTTGCAAATGAGTCAACTACCTCACGATAAAACCTTCATAATCCTTGGTGTCATTTTATTTTTGGTTATGTCGGGTAAGTCTAGCTGAGTACCTTCTCGTACTCAGGGCTTTGTTCCCACTTGTTGCAGATGGGCAGATGTATTACGGCTACTATATCAACTGCCTTTATCCTGCGATGGGTGAAGCTTAGGACCATGGGCAGTGGTCGTTCCCTACATCTTATCTAATGCTTTTGTTGGAGATGATCATCAGCTGGCACTGTACTTGAACTCTGTGTGTGTGTGGGTGAATTTGAACTAAATGCTTTCGCTACTTTTATTTGAACTTAGTTTATAATAACTATGTTTAAACTCTGATGTATCCATGATGTGAACTTTTATGTAATTTGTGATGGTGACCGCTAAACTTATTACGATCTTGGCTGGTATGTGAGTTGGTTTGAAATCTCTCGAGATTTCACGGACTACCGGGTTATACGGGCTTAAGTTTGCTAAATCATCTGTTCCGGTGGATGATTTTCTTACTTAATTTCGCATAATTGGTCGGTTCTGTTACACAAGTCCACCGAAGGCAGGATTCCTCAGCACCAGTTAGCTCCTCGTGAGCCCCGCCCAGAGCCTACTATGGAGGAAAGGCTGAGGGCCGAGTTGGCTCAAGTGACTACCGAGAGAAATGCCAACCAACAACTTTTGGAGCAAGTGACACAAGAAAGGGATTAGGAGACGCTTGTGGTTTAGAGGTTGATAGTTGCTCATCGCAACTGTGAGCACATGCTGGTCCACGTGCTAAACCAGTGGAATGAAGCCTGGCACAAAGAGAATGTCTTGAGGACTCAGTAGGTTGAGCTTGAGCAACAGTTGGTAGCTGCAGAAGAGTACAACGACAACCTTCATGAGGAAGTTCATCTGTTAAACAATTAGCTCCATCCTCTTCTTCCTCATGACGATGATGAGGAGATGGGCTCTGGTGTCATCATGGCTAAAGATAATGATGGCATTGAGATTGATGGACCAGAGGATGTTCCGCCTAAAGAAGAAGATGAGTTAGAGCCTGCGAGTGAAGAAGATGAGGAGTTAGAGCCTACTAGTGAAGAAGACAGAGGAGAGATCTTCGACACTGACTCTGAGGACGATGCGTAGTTTAGCTTACCACTTAGCTAATGTGCTAGAGCTAGTCTTTTGTTGACCCTCATGCATGGATGAGTGGCTTTGTAGTAAGTTTATCTTTGGGATGTAACATCGAACCCTATGTTATCCTTGATGTAAGATTGGAACCTCGATGGTTTGGATGTAACCTTTCAGACATGCTTGTGCTCCATGTATGTGAGCCTTTAATAAATTTCATCCTAGTTGTCGGTAACCATCGTTGTTTGTTAAGTACATTGCACTAATGCATCAATTGAGGCGTTTGATGGTGTTGTGTGGTTGTAATGAATTATTGTGCCTCTATTTGTTGTATGAATTCATTCTCTCCAATGGAATCAATTTGGCATAATTACACAATTCATCTACAAATTTTTCACACCGTCAGTGCTCATTGGCTATGCATTTTGTAGATGGCGTACAATCTTCATCGTGGTCATGGCATTGAGGATGAGGAACAACCGCCACCTCCTCTGCCACCACCCACACTGCAGAGCTGATGCAAACGGTTGTCGAAAGTCAGCGCTTGTTAACTGAGGCCATGCATCAGCTAGTCAACCGTGATGCTCCACATGGTCGTTAGGTTCTGGAGCCAAATCAGCACAGTGATTTCAAGGGCTTCCTTGACACCAGGCCCCCGATCTTTAAGGAGGCGAAAGAACCTCTGCAAGCTGATGAATGGCTAAACACTATTGAGCATAATTTCTTCCTGCTTCACCTGATAGATGAGCTGAAGACTGAGTATGCTTCTCACCAGTTGCAGGGCCCAGCTGGTATTTGGTGGAACCATTACCGTTCTACGCTGCCCCCTAATGCCCAAATCCCGTGGGACCAGTTCAAAGCGGCTTTTTAAGGAAATTATATTTCTCCTAGTTTGATGGCGATGAAGCACACTGAGTTTATGAAGTTGACTCAAGGCAGTAAGAGCTTGACTGAATACCTGCAGGCCTTCAATAACCTGGTAAGGTATGCGACTGAGTTTGTTGATACTGATGATAAGAAGATTGCTAGTTTCAAGCATGGTCTCAGTCCCAAGTTGATGAAGGCCATGGGCACTAGCAAGTGCGCCACTTTTAATGAGTTTATCGATGATGTTCTGACTCAAGAGAACAATAGTTCTATCTATGCTGCTTCTAAGAGCCGCAAGAGGGCCTTAGAGGTGGGTGCTTCATAGTCCAAAGCTCCAGTTGCACCGAGGGATCCATTTCATCCTCCGCAACGAGTGCTAAGTTTTGTCCCCCACAGAAGAAGGCTCTAGTCAAGACTGGGTTTCACAAGGCTTATACAGTTTCTCTTCTTAAGGGTAATTCTGGCCAAGGCAGCCCCAGTGTCCCTCCAAGTAACTTGCCTTACTAGAATGGCAACAAGCCTGGTCATTGGGCTAGGAAGTGCCCTTATCCTAAGAAGAATGCAAATCAAGGTGGCCGTCCGGGGCAAGTTCATTATTGTCGGTGTAAGAAACGGTGGTTCCTGACACCAACAAGGAATATGTGTTTACGCATCGGGGGTCCAGATGGTGTGCAAGAAGAACACATGTGATTTATACTAGTTCGGGCCAAGAAATGCCCTACGTTCAGTGGGAGAGGTGAGTTCTGTATTATCTTGCACCGAAGTGCTTGTAGTAGGGGTTACAAGCGGATGTAAGAGAGGGAGGAGCTCCCAAGTCTCTAGGTGAGGGTGAAGTGCGTGTGCAACTGTGCTAGAGTCCTCGCAAGGTCCAGAAGAGTTGTGTGTTCGCGTGTTTTCTCTTTTTCGTTCTCTGTGTCCTCTAGAGCGGTCCCTGCATGCCCCTTTTATAGGCTCAAGGAGGTGCAGGGTTACAAGATGTCGATACGTGGTGCAATCCTAATTAGAGAGAGAGAGAGTTGAGGCCTCGGGAGGGCCTCATCTAGTGGGGTCATGACTTATACTATAGAGGCATGGCATCGGTACTTTTGGTGTCATGGCTACACGGATGGGAGTGCGTGCCACTGTTGGAGGAGTGGTCTCTGTCCTTGGGCGCTGCAGTGATGTGCTTGGACGCGACTTTGTAGCTGTGAGGCTCGTGTTCATCACTGTGGCGACATGCCTGTTCTTGCGGCTTTGACCGATGTAGAGAGCCAAGGCCTTGGTGGTGTGAATCATGGCGCGATTTCTCCCCGCCTGAGGGTACAGTGACTTAGAATAGCACCGCACAGGCCTGGATCATGTAGACAGTGATGGTATGGGAGGTATAGTGATCAGCAGCTGCTGTTATGGGCGGCGACATCATGATTTGACCCCTGTCCATCCTGGCCTATCCGACTGGTTGGCTTGAAAACGTGGGTGACATCACAGGGGGTCTCGAGCGCACCAATGGGAAAGCAGCATCAGAGGCCGGGGGTCGGGCGAGGCGGAGAGTTTCCCGCATCTGAGACCTCATTTTGGGACCTCGGGCGGGACGCGAAGTTCGTTTGCTGAGAGCGGCCTACCGAGCCTGTCTCGGGCGAGGCAGAGATGAGTAAAGTCGCTCTCGTGGCTCGGATAAGATGGCGGTGTTCTGAGGCTCCTCACGTGAGGCCTCGAATGAAGTAAGAGAATGGGTTGTTATGCTCATGCGGCTCGCTAGAGACCCAGCAGGGGAGATTTAGCCCGTGAGTCCCTTTTTTGATCGATGCTTTCCTTGGATGGGGTATATTAGTGTTTGATTCATTGTGAACTTTCACCCTAATTTGGATACCCCTAATTGTGGTACCCGATAGTAGCCCCCGAGCCTGTGGAGGAGTTGGTATACTCCTTCAGAGGTTGTACGTTGGCTATGCTATTTGCCGGGTTTTGGCCAAGTTGTTGCTGAGGCCTTGGCTTATTTTTGGGTTGCTTTTTTTCAGGGGGTGCACGCGAGCGCACTCGCCGGGTGTAGCCCCCGAGCCTATGGAGGAATAGGTATACTCCTTCAGAGGCTGTACGTTGGTCATGAGTCGAGTTGGTCCGTGCTGAGTTTTGCGCGCATCAGCTGGTGTTTGGGTGCCTTTTTCCAGGGGGTGCGCGCAAGCGCACCCGGCGGGTGTAGCCCCTAAGGCCTTGGAAGGATAGGGTATGCTTCCAAGGTCTTGTTTTTATGCGGATTGTGAATTCAAAGCATTGTTCATGGTGCAAGGGTAGCCCCTGAGCCTCTGCTCATGGCGAGAGGGTGGTCAAGGGCGTCCCTCATTTTTTTGTTCATGTCCTTCATGCTTCTTTGTCAAAAGGAGAGGAGTAATATGCTGCGTTATTCTTGGTAGGCAGCCAATAAGCATTTCAACAGGTTAGTCTGGGTGGAGGTCCGAGCCCTATTTGTTTTAGGGTCGGGTGATATCTTGAGGCCCATTCTAGTTTGTCCGAGGGTCGTTCAGTGGGCCTCAGAACCGTTTGATGGGCTCTGAGGGATCGGTGCCTCCCTCCAATGGGATCCCACTGGTCGATGCCTACGGGGTCCTAGGTATGGCTTGGGGTGCCCCGGGCATTATTGCTTGGGCCTGGCCATAGAGGGGCTCGAGGTCAAAGCGAAAGTGCACAAGGTCAAAGGTGATTTTGGTTTTTTATTATCCTGATGTGGTAGGACTAGCCCCCAAGCCCTATGCCTTATGATAGTCTGGGAGGGAGGGGGGTCTTGGGGAGATGGTCCCTTTGGTCACCCCCCTGGTGGGGTTAGCCACTAGGGCTATTAATGCTCTTCGGCTTCCGCTTTTGGGCCTCTTGGTTTTGACCAGAGGTTGATGGGCCTAGCTAGTTATTACCATGTAGTTTTTGTCGTGGGATGTAATTGAGCTCGAGGGAGGCCCCTCTGGTCGAAACCTTATTCGGAGGGGGCTCACTTCTTGTACGACCCATCGTCTGTTTCGAGAATCCTTGGTTTTAGAACTTAAACGTGCGTGTTGCAGTGAGTGGGAACATTGAGATTTAATCGAGGGGTGTGGAAGGGGTGGTTCTTTTACTCGGTCTTAGCGGGAAGTGGGAGCGTCAGCTCGAGTCCTGAGATTGCATTGATGGTTCTGGGCGGCTGCGTAGCCGAACGGTTGCCTGGATCCTATTTATACCTGGCTCGACACTCGTTCCTCTTACACCTATTGCCACCTTCCACTCTCCACCTTTCTCTTCCACCATCTCTTAGCATGATCCCATGATCTCGATGGCGCGTGAAAACTCACCACAGCGGTCCGAAGAAGTGGACGGTCCCCCGACGGCGTAGCATCGCTGGACGGATGACCGAGTTTTCATGGGGAGGGGCTGCCAGCTATGTACTGGTGGCATCTCAATGGGAAGCCTCCGCCCTCGCCATGCACTCCCTAGGGCTCAGGTCGGTCTATCGGTGTCGAGGGTGGAGCAGGTGGAGGAGCGAGCGCTTGTTCACGTGGCGATAGCGGACGTTGAGGGGAGGGCGAACGTCCTCCTCCATCAGCTGGGCGACACAGACTGTCATGGTATTGGTGAGTTTTCTTCCCTGCTATTTTCCTCCTTCTCTGTCTATAGCTTGGTGCTCCTTTCTAATCGAGAGTGAAATCTTGTGTGTGTCAGAGGTGACTGTGGAGCTAGAGGGTCTTCACTCTGTGATGGATGCTTTCCTAGATTACCTGGGGGTCACCCCGGGTACAAGGGAGGACTGGCTCTGGGCTGCACGTCGTCGCATCATTGCCACCATTGAGAGCGGCATCCGCCTTAGTACTGGGGTTTCCCTGGCTATGGTGGAGCTGTCGGTGGGAGCCGACCTCACCGAGGTCGACGGGTTCCTTGTAGAGGAGCCGTTGCGCCTCCACGAGGACTTGGTGGCGCGCTATGGCCCGGCTAAGGAGGCGGTGGCCACCCTCGTCCCCGCTCAGCAGATCCTTGTGGAGCTCCCCCGCGACGCTGCCCCTTAGGGCTTTTTCTTTTTTATTTTATCGACTAGCAATGCATGGCACCTTTTTATTTTATCAGCATGATGAACTATGCTAACATGATGGTTTTAAGTTCTTTTGTCATTTGTTCTATGAACCGGTGGCGCGTGTGGCGGAGTCCCCTAGGGGTGGTACATGCCCCGAGGCATGGTTAGGGTCCTTAACGTCGACATGACTCCTGCTGCTCCATGGCCCGAGGCAGGGTCAGCGACGCCTGAGATTGGCACATGGATGGGATGTCCATTGGCTGGACTTTTTTGCCCCTAGGGCACCTTCTAGGCTTCTGGGTGATCTGTCCCCATACTTTAGGTCTCGGCGGGCCTCGGTGGACCGTGCATATGAAACTGGACCACCAAAAATCAAGACCCGTGGGTATGATCTAGTCAGGAGGCCCAATGCATTCCCCTCTCGCATCTTTTCGCAAAGAAGGAGGGGTTGGACAGCGGCACGTCATCCCCCTCGAGGGGGGCTATTTTTCATGGTGTCCGTTTGAGTTCCTAGCGTGTATTTCATTTTGAGTGAGGTCCCAGACCTCGTTCACTGAGGATCCAATGTAGGTATCTAGTGACCAACCTCATACCCTCGACAACCAATTCAGGGTAACTAGGGTCGTTCCGATACAACCCCGGTGGCTCATTGCCTTTCTTCGATGAAAAACCCATTAAATTGGTGTTTGTCAAGGCTCGAACATCGTTCGGGGAGTCCCGCATGGTGCTCTGAGGCACCTAGGTGTTGGGCTCCATCGTGCCACTCCCCGCATACCATCCCTCACTCTGTTAGGCCGGAGCAACTGTTGAAACCCTTTTGTGGGGCCAGCCTACAAACTCTGGGCCCGGGTTTGGACCATGGGCAAATGATGCGGTATGACATATGTAGAATGCATGCATAAGGTATGTCCATGAGAGCTCGTAGCCGTTGAAGCGATCGATGAAGTCACCATCGAGCGGTTCATCATTGAGGAGATAGTCACTGACGTGTAAAAAGTGTTGCATCCTTTGAAGTTTGGCGAAGCCAGTGCTGCATTGGTAGTTGTCATCGTAGTCATCACCAAAGTCAGAGTTAGAGCTTGTCTCTGTCGATGCAAGGGTGTCGGCGATGGCGTGCCCGAGCGATTTCTGCCCGCCCGAGGGTACAGTGACTTAGAATAGCACCGCAAAGGCCTGGATCATGTAGATAGTGATGGTATGGGAAGTATAGTGATCAGCAGCTGATGTTATGGGCAGTGATGTCGTGATTTGACCCCTATCCATCCTGGCCTATCCGACTGGTTGGCTCAGGAACGTGGGTGACATCACAAGGGGTCTCGAGCGCACCAATGGGAAAGCAGCATCAGAGGTCGGGGGTCAGGTGAGGCGGAGAGTTTCCCACGTCCGAGACCTTGTTTTTGGACCTCGGGCAGGACGCGGAGTTCATTTGCTGAGAGTGGCCTACCGAGCTGGTCTCGTGTGAGGCAGAGATGAGTAGAGTCACTCTCGTGGCTCGGATAAGACGGCGGTGTTTTGAGACTCCTTGCGTGAGGCATCGGATGAAGTAAGAGAATGGGCTGTTATGCTCACGCGGCTCGCTAGAGGCCCAACAAGGGGAGATTTAGCCCATGAGTCCCTTTTTTGATCGATGCTTTCCTTAGATGGGGTAGATTAGTGTTTGATTCATGGTGGACTTTCACCCTAATTTGGGTACCCCTAATTGTGGTACCTGACAATTATACTAGCATTGAAGATATTCCCTCTAGTGAGGTAGTCACTACTAGTAAGTTCCTAGTTGACCAACATCCCACAGTGGTGCTATTTGATTTGGGTGCTTTGCATTCATTTATAAGTCCTATGTTTGCATCAAAGTTTCCACACAAATTACACACTGTTGAGAGTGGAGGTTATTGGAATCACCTCATAAAATGCTCGCCGTAGTTCGGTGGCTCTCTTCCCCTACCTCTGTGCCGCTGACCACGGGCCCCCCATGTCAGCACGGCCAGGCGGGAGGCGGCCATGGACCGAAGGGTTAAGCGGGCCGGCCCAGTACCCGGTTTAGGGTTTTTGTTTTTTATTTTCCTTTTATTATTTTCATAGATTTGAATGCTATTTGTAAAATCCATATCTCAAGAATTGTAGATCCAAATGAGGTGATTCCAATTTTGTTAGGTTCTGTATAAAGTGTAGTATTTAGGAAAAATATAATATGTACACTTTATGTATAAAAATTTGGAAACCTAAATAGAAACTTGAAAGGTGTTTCAAAATGGATTCAAATTTGTTAATTTTATAACTTGAGTTCCAGTGCTCCAAAAATTATGAAATTTAGTGAGTGTGCTTTTCTATGTATATGCTAGCTTTGGTAAAAATTTGAATGTCAGTGCTTGACTAGTTTTCAAGTTATGCTTTTGTCATTTTATAATTGGTGATACTTGAATGAAGTTTCATAATTTTTCCTTATGTCCGATGATCATGAAATTTTGTGGAGAGTGTCCTAGTACTTTAGGTTTGCTAGGAAAAATATTGTTTATGTTGTTCGATACTTTTCAATAGGATTTCTTAATTATGCTACAATCAGCCCTGCTGGCTTGATAATTTTGTGTAGGGAGTACCTATTGGAAACCTTGGCTCAAATTTTTACAGTAGTCTCCTGGTAGTGTATGGGGTCCACTATAATGTTTGTAGAATTTTCTGAACAGTTTGCATATAGGTTTATTTTCCCACTTAATTAACTAATTAAATTAAGAAAGGGATTAAAATAAATGATTTGGGTTGGCATACCTTACTTTCTAGTGGTTTTGTGTCATATGTGAACTAGTGGTGCCATTGGTTTGGTCAAAAAGTATGTTTGACACATAAGTAAATATTTAATTTTAGCAATTATAGGCCTTCTGGATAGTTGGTAGCATTTCTGGGATTAGGCTTTGATGATTGCGTTTTCTGAGAATCTTGTGAATACCAAAGTCAAAGTAAACTTGTTAAGCTAGCTTGTATCAAAATTTGGGGGCATTTAGCCCAGTAGTGTAGGAGTTCTAGCAGTTTGAACTTGCTATCCAGGAATGACTGCTCTCTGTTTGGAGAGAACAGATTTCTAGAACTTTAAGAATTCGACTGGGTAAACTTGGGAATCAGGTCTTGAGGTCTTAAAATGATTTGTAGAGCATTTTATGAGCTTTCTAGATTGTCTTGTTTCATGTAATTTGGATTTGTAGATCTCCAGTTATGGTTAAAAGACTGAGCTGCTATCTAGATTCTAGTTTTGCTGAAATGTGTTTGTGTTTGTGAGAGCTTAAGTAATGTTGCTCTTGTTGATTGTTTAGGTGCTAGGTCCTTAACTAAGGAAGAGTAATTATACATTAGATTGTGTAGGCTTGATAAGTACTTCTCTACTGGAAAAGAGATATGCCCATATTGTTAAAGTGATTTGATTAGAGCGTTAAGTTGTTACTGCAGTCCGCATACGCATTCACCAAGCATGTGCATTCATTCTTATGCATCCATGAAATTTATCTTGTGCATCCATGCAATAGGTGTATCAGAGGGGGTGACACTTCTGGAGTTCGAGGGAGCGCATCAAGAGGAGGAGCAGGAGCAGCCGAAGGAGCCCGAGGTGCCGGCCGGCGAAGGAGTTCCCAAAGAAGAGCTGCTCGAGTGCCCTGATCACCGTACCTCGTCTTTTCTGAAAGGCAAGCCTCGGTGCATGCTAACCCAACATTTGTATACTTATCATTTGAGTTCTTTTACTTGTTTGTTGTGTTAAGTTGTAGGAGATGAGTGAAAACACTTGCTGCATTATATCTATCCTTGTCTAGATATCGAACTTGAATCCCAATTAATGTTTAAGCATGTGTTATTGCTTAGCCCTGCTTAGTGTGGTAGAAGTCATGTGATTTCCTGTCATCCACGAGCTTTAGGATAAAGTGGGTCATGGTTAGCTATATTTGCTATCGTGGGAAAGAACCATGCTTAAAGAAATGAATTGAGACCGAGCGGGAGTTCGATAGTGCAGCCGCAAGACACTTCACATCTTGGGTGCGAAGCTATGCCCGTCTGAGTCGTTTAAGGACCAATTCGCCGTACATCCTTGAGTCATGTTGAACGCAGTCTAACACTTAGTTGGCTAGATAAGCCGTTCCGACCGTGGAGCCGAGTAATACAATTTAGGCCAGGAATCGGGGGGTCAAGTGCGCATTCTGGAGGAAGTAAGGATGTGCTTGGGGACATTGGCATGAGACCAAGGGAGGGTTAAAGTCCCTATCACCTGACAGAGTGTTGCCCTTGGGGATGCGGCATCAGTCGAACCCGTGATTCCTGAATTGTACCAAAGGTGACTTGTGTGACCCTAGTGCAGGGTCTATGCGATTTGTGTTAGAAATACCCCTCTAGCTAGATAGGAATTAGATTCGAATCGCCGTCGCTCCCGGTTAGTGAGCGCTTGAGTTGAGCAGCAGCAACGTAGATTCAATTAATTGAATAGAAGGTTAATTGGATGATGATTTAAATGTTGCCTCAATTTATACCTTCTATGGTTATTAATGTTTTCTTAATAATTAGATGATTGTTTAGTATAGGTGCTAAGATAGATGACAGGTTAATGCTAAAAATCACTGCTAGCACAGGTTAAAAGAGTTACTACTACTTATGCTTTTCTGCAAATGAAATGTCAGCCAGCTCCACTTAAAGAAAGCCTTGCATGATCCTTGGTGTCATTTATTTCTGTTTCGACGGGTAAGTCTAGCTGATTACATTCTCGTACTTAGGGTTTATTTTCTCCTGTTGCAGATGACATGCTTTACCAAGGCTTCTGCAAGTACTGCCTCCACCCAGCGGGTGACAAGGACTAGATCACTTGGGCGTGATCATCTTTTAGGCTACTTTCCTTAATGCTTTTGTGGGAATATGATCTGTAAGACTGGCAATCGTATTTGAACTAAGTGCGTGTGTAACTTATGCTTCCGCTACTTTCTGAACCTGGTATGTAATAATTGTGACTCTGGCGTGTTGCAAGCTTATTTCTGAACTTCTTGTGAAATGTAACGTGTGATGTGTTATGTTGAATTATGCGATCTTGGTTGTAATCGAGTTGGGTTGAAATCCCTCATGATTTTGATTGACTACCGGGATTATATGGGCTCAAGTTCAAAAATTTGAGCGTTTCAGCGCTTGTTTTTGTACTTGTGCTCTTATAATTTGAACAGTTCTGTTACAGGATGGGCTGACTATGAAGGAGAAGTGTCAAGGTATGAAGACCGATATCCCAAAGAGGAGATTTCTTCTAAGGGGAGGCCGACGCGCTAACAGAAAGTGTACCAGTCACTGTGGAGAAGAAAGAATAAGCTCCTCCCTCAAGGTCAACCCCACCAACAAAATAGGTATGGAAAGTAAAGGTAAAATTAGTTTTGGAGACAATACCAGAAGAAGAGTAGCCGGTGGCACCGTTCGAACCATCTGAGATGCCCTGGGATGTTTAAGCAAACAAGAGGTCCTATTCGGAGGACTTAAATCACTGAACACCACGCCAAGATGTAAACTTGGTAGTTATCCATATTTCCCTTTTCAACATTGCATTATTTTCCTTAGCATATTTACTTTCCCATTTCTGCACTAGAAAAGAAAATAAAGATATCATGCATTTGCATTCTGAAAATACTAAGCCCTATATGAATAAATTTTTTGGAAAACCCCATAAGTATATTCACCATGATGGCATAAAAATAAATTAAATATGCATTCATCATAGTTTCAATTTTTCTGCATAATATAAAATCTAAAAAGTACAAAAATATTGATAGAAAGATCCTACTATAGAGACCTATATGTTAAGGAGGTTCTAGATAATCAAGGCTGAGAGGTTTATTACTAACACTTAATTAGTTCAACAAGCTTTGTTATCTATTTAAGCCTTATAGAATTTGAAGGATCGAGGAAAGCCAATAGGCGGGAGGATGATCTATCCTCTGTCTGGAGAGCTGTCTCAGCAGTCATCAACACTAACACTCCGAGAGAGGAAGAACACCTTTGCTGCATGTCAACCACATCAAGAGACTACATCAACATATAGCTTGGGGAGAGCATCCTCCATGTATCTAGCTAAGTATTTTCTTACTTATATATATTTTAGCTTTGCTAAAATATAAAACAAATAAAACGATGCATAACCTTAGTAAAACCAAATAAATACTTTTCTCTTATATATATTTTTGTGATCTTTGAGTTTGCTAAATAAAATGTAGGAGAGTGCAAAGTTTTACCTTGTTAAAATGAATCCCTAGAATAAACTCTTAAATAGAGATGATGAATAGTTGCTCTGCCATAATTCCTTTCAAGTACCTAGTTTTCAACCTCGAACTCTCCTGAGTTTTAGGATATAACTATTTTGATCTAAGATTTGCTCCAAACCTGAAACTCATAGGTAGCAAATGCTTGATCTAAGTCTAGGTGTTGGTGGACATGATATGGGAAGGTTTTGTACTACTGTTTATCTTGTTCCTAGAGATACTAGAGTTCTAAAGAATTTATCTTTTGAAATTTAAAATTCTGCATGATGAGTTCTTGTATGATGAGAGTTTAAATTCCTACCACAGCCATGCATACATGTTTACTAGACTAGGAAAAACTTCCTTGGATTTTGTTTGCTGCTTGTGATCATTGAGTATGGTCAGGCTGTATTGACCCCTAGGAATTAGTCATGTAGTTAAAATCAAGATTCACGTGCACTCTTCTCATTTATGTTGCTTCTACCCTGGAAGTACGCATTCACATATATTCCATTTAGACACATCCCAAAATTGTTCTGCTCCTACACTGGGAGTAAACAAACCAAAAATATCCCTTCATCCATTGCTAGCCCCTTTTGTTGTGCAATAAAGCTCTAGATCTATGTTACTACCTCTATCAATGTTTCCAAAAGAGACTTGGGAATTATCTTGTCCTATGGTTTAAAAAAACAGAGAAAAAAATTAAGAAAGAAAAGAAAGAGAGAATAAAAGAGGACAAATGTCCCAACTTAGAGATTTTCCAGCAACCCAAGTTCTCCCCAAATTCTTCAAAGTTCAAGAGAGGTATGAATTTTCCTTCAAGGAGCAAAAGTAGAATTAGATGTTCACCATCATCCCTTTACCCCTTCATTTCTGTCTATTATCATTACTATTACCACTATATATCCACTTAATCCAATATTTAGGACAACACACATGCACATCTTTATTTGGCTGTATGGCTAGACTTGTTCCTCTGGATCCATGGTCTAACTATGCAATAAATGTTTACAAGTATGTATTCCTTGTATCCCCACCTATGAGCTCCACATATAAGCCTATTAGAAGTAGGGTGAGAGGGAGAAGGCATATTATCATGCCTAATGCCAAAAATACCACATATCTTGAGAGAAGAGAGAAGGCATACACCATAAATGCCTTGGTAAGGATCTAGAAATACCACAAAGGAGAGACTTGAGAGGGTCATACATAGGAGTCTTCGAGTTTTATTTGAAAATCTTGCAAAAACTCCAGAATAATAGTTGATCAAAGAGCTTGAAACATGGCACTTGACTTGACTGTTCTGTCTTTCAACTGCTCAAGACACAAGTGATGGTTACAAGCCCCATGGTAGAAGGTAATATGAGTAAGTTTGTTGAACGCATGTGAACTATTCCAGAATAATAGTTCATTCTACTCTAGAGGAGAGTTTTTGTTTGAACGCATGTGTACTTTTAAGACGTGAAAGCATTGTAGAAACTCCTGATTCCATCACTGAGTTTATCTTTGCTCAGGGATGAGCAAAGGGTAAGCTTAGGGGAGTTTGTTGATGGTAGATAAGTGTCATTTTTAACTGTCAACCTAGCATGAAAAAGGACTTATATATAAATATCATCTAGAGATAGGGGTTACACTGACAGAATTTTACTAGTTTTGGTGGATGTCTGTTTCTGTAGGGGGTTATCAGAAAAGAAACCAAAGGAGGTCCACATGTTAGATTTACATAGAGAGAAACACACCTACGTATACAAAAGAAGACTCTAGAAGACTCAGGAAGACGGCACCCTAGAGGTGGGGCCCACCTGGCAGACCCCCAGGGTGGGCGCCCTGGCCTCTAGGGCAGGCGCCTTGCCCCCTCAACCAATTAGGTTGAGTCTCATGGATCATGTCCCCACCGCCTTTGAGGTTCAATATTAATCATTGATCAAGGTTGGTTTGATCCGATGGCCGATATTCCTCGAAAAGGGCTATATAAGCAAGGCCCCTGGCCTAGGAGAAACCATAGTTCATTCAAGTCTACAATCAAGAAGAGTTCATCCTCTGATCAAGCCCTAGAGCCACCATCTCAATTAGAGCTCTATAGTTTAGAGCATAGCTATATAGGATTAGAACTAGGAGGCAAGCATTGCTTGGTTTCTGGATCCGTCGGAGATTGCTTGGTAATTTCCTCACTTTCTCTCCTATTTTATATATTCGTTCTTGTATTATTCACCTTGTTTATTGCTACTATGAATATGTCTTTGGTCTATTCTACTATATTCGATATGACTTTGCTCTATTTGCTTATATTCTCAATTATAATGTTCTTAGTCTACTTTGATTATATGTTTGGCATAGTTGGATTAGAATTATGTTTATGCATAGGATCGTATAGCGCTTGCTCATTGGATCCATGGGTGAGTGGTAAATATTGTGTAGGCATGGTGCCTATACCGTATTTTCCTGTGATTGCACCCTATATTCTGGATCGTGAGGTAGATCACGGGAGTGATAGTCCTGTTGAGTACTTTATAGTCCACCTCCCGAGTATAGGGCCGGTAGAACACAACTATTTCAGGGAAGTGATTGCTATGTTCTTCATCTTCCTTTGTAATATCCCTATGCATAGATGTAACCTTGTCCCGCCATGATTGCTAAATATAATTGCACTAATCACTATATGCTAGACTTTATAGTTAGAATAACATAGGATTTATCCTCGTTGTTCGTCCTAATTCCATGCTAGTGACTATAGACTTAGAGTATTCAATTGAGATGCTTATTATTTATTATGTGGCTAAGTGCTTATCAGTTATCATTCATTATTCATTTATATATATATTTATCTTGTGACACTTACCCTATATGAGGAGATAGACAAAGACATGGTTACACTCTCCATTACCACATGTAGTGATGCCCATTGCTCATTATCCTTAGCTTTCCCTTCCCATGGGTAAAAATATAAATAACGATACCTAGATTACTCTCGGTTAAAATGCTATATCGGTATTATTTGTGCGCTTGCGGATTTGATATTTAATTTTAGAGGAGCATTTGCATATTTAGTACCACACCTTTGGTGCCATGCTGGGGATGACAACTTGGCTTAAGTGGTGTTAGAGGTGTTGTTAAGGCATTTCTTGGCGCCATTACTAGAGTGGAGTCAAAACCTTCATTCTTGGTGATAGTGTTAAGAAGTGCCAACAATTAGGCACACAAAACAACGAGCTCTATGTTTTAATAACTAGACCCTATGTGGTGGAATACAAAGGAAGGACAAGGCTATCACCACCTGCCAACTACCATAATCTATCTAGGGGCCTAGCCGTAAACATAGGTAAAGTATAGCCTAAGCACCACGCTTAATCTATGCCTTTACTACTTTGATCTGGATCCCAAAAAATAAGACTAGAGCACTCTAACTAAGTGGTGTAACTAGTAAACAACTAAAATATAATAGAACTTATATTAAGTACGGGAACAAAATTACCACAGAAGAAGCGCAGAGATACAAGAAGAAGAGGTTGCCGACAAGCCCAGCTCCTCCTCAAGCTTCTCCTATCCTCTTCTCTATCTTTCTACTCTAGAGAAATGGCTATCCTAAACTAAACTACACACTTCTCTTGATTCTTCAGTACTTGTTTGCTTACAACCAAGCTCAAGACCCCTATTTATAGTAGTGGATGAGCAGGGGGTATTTGTAGACGTCAAGGAGGTTGGTGGAGGTTTCTTGGCTGTCGGGCAACGGTGAGGGGCGTTGGCCGACTGTTGGGTATTTTAATGCACACAGAAAAATATTCGCAAGTGCATGAATACCGATGTAGCTTTCACCCAGGAGTATTCTAGAGTATCGATTTCCACGGGGAATGTGAAGTGTACTATAAGAATTAGGAACGTCCAAGGAAAGGGTAATTATAGGGTAGAGAGGGTTTTTAGGGTTTTCTAAGTGGTTCTATCTTGTCAAAGACTTACTCTATTTTACGTACTTCGGAGCAGCAGTACCTTTTTGACTCTCAAAAAATATTGGGAAGAAAGTAATCGGGGGAAGGCTGCCAAAAAGCTCTACGAAACACCAACCCAAACATGGTGGATTACAAAGACCAGACAGAGCTGTCACCTCTGTGGGCTACCAAAGCTAACTGTGGGATTGGGCACAAACTTAGGTAAACCCTAGTCTAGACGCCACGTCTACACTAGTACTTACTACTCTAATTATCTAGTATAACTAGGGCACTCAATACGAGTGAAGATCCAGTAAATATAATAAAGCAAGAACTAAAATAAAATACTTAGAAATAAATAATGAAGAACCTAGAGATTACTCAAGACGAACCAGATGCTGCAGAAGTACAATGTCGAAGAAGATCCGATAGATCTAGCTCCTTCTTGGCTCTCTCCTCTCCTCTCTCCCTGATCTCTAATTTACAACTAGATGAACTAGAACTAGAACTAGAACTAGAAGATGAACTAGAAGAACTAGAACTAGATGCTCATCTAGAGGGATCTCTACTTCTACTTGGATGGAGGGTGAAACCCTAGCTTTTGTTCTGGATGTAGCTAATGAAGATGGAGATGCCTGAGGGGGGGAGGTCTGCCCGTGCTTATATAGCCTGGTGGGATGAACCGCAGCCCTTGGATCAAACCGACTTGAAACAATGGTTGAGATGCGTCGTAGAGGTCGATTGGAGGCCATCGGAGAAAGGAGAGGTCATGTGTAGGTGGGACTAGGCTGACCGGCCTAGCATGTGGGGCCGGCCATGTAACGGAACCGTCCAAATTATAAGAGCACAAGTTCAAAAATAATCGCCGAAACGATCAAATTCTCAAACTTGAGCCCATATAACTCCGGTAGTCCACGAAATCACGAGGGATTTCAAACTAAACCGAGAGCAACCAAGATCATAGTGATTCAACATAACACAACACTTGTTACAACAGTTCGTAAGTAGCTCTCATACATCGGAGTACAAATAATTTTATTACAAAACTAAAATAAAGATTAGCGGAAGCAACATAATTTCTAAAACCATTTAAAATCAAATACTACCAGTACATAGTCACATCCTGCAAAAGCATACCAGAAGAGATACTACAGAGACCATGCCCATATGGTCTATTCTTCACACCCACATGGCGAAGACAATACTTGCAGCAACAAGTACGAATCTGCTACCTGCAACAGGGGGGAATAAACCCTGAGTACGAGAAGGTACTCAGCTAGACTTACCCGACAAAAACCAGAAACAACGGTGACACCAAGGAGTATGCGAGGCTTTATAGGGTGGGCTAGCTTGACTCATTTGCAGAAAAGCTTATTACAGATAAGTAATCATTAATGCTTAAGCATCGAGTTAATAATCATTAACCTGTCATCTAGATTAGCACCTGTACTAGAGCAATCACTTCATTAGGAGCAAACAATATTAACCATAGCAGGTATAATAAGGCCATCATCATCATTATCATCAATTCCGAACCATCATTAATAATTAGTGTATCTACGCTGGAGATAACCAGTCAAGTTTCTCACTATCCGGGAGAGACGGCGACTCAAATCGATTCCAACTCAGCTGAGGGGGGTATTCCTGACACTCACCCGACAAACCCCACTAAAGGCAGCCGTAGATAACCTTTGGTACAACTCAGGGTGGGCCCGAATAGCGCCGCATTCTCGGGGATACCAGTGGCCAGGATGCTCAGGACTTTTAACTCACCTGCCCTTAGACCCTTTGGCTCCCTTCCGAGGCGACTTTCACTTTTCGACTTCGCAGCCTGAGTTGAGCTACTAGGCTTCGCGGTCGGCAACCTCAGGCCGGCCAACTAAATGTCAGGCATGCATTCAAAATGACATAGAAGGCTCCAGGTCTCAGTCCTTAATCGACATAGACAGGGATAGATCCACACCCAAGACCTCCATGCCTTATTGCTCCACTATCGTCATCCCGCCCGGTCTCATTTCATTTCATTAACACATGGTTCATTTCCACGATAGCAAATATAGCCAACCGTGACCTGATAAGTCCCTATATCTCGCAGGTGATAGGAAATCACCCGACTTCTACCGGTCTAATTTAGCAGGGCTAAGCATAGATACGATCCTGTCTACATAGGATTCAAGGTTCGAATTGCTGGACAAGGAGTGTTATCAATGCAGCAAGGGTTTTCAACCAACTCCTATCACGTAATGCAACAATACATATAACATGTATATAAAGATAATTGCTTTAAAAGTAGGAGGCTTATAATGCTCCGGGGCTTGCCTTAACCTAAAGAAGAGGTAACAAAGGTTCGGCTTCAAGAACGGTTTCCACGCCTTCTCCGGCTTCGTCGGACTAGACCTTCGGCTCCCGAACGGACTACAACTTCAGGTTCCACACCCAGCGGGACTTCGCTCGAAACACGATTCTCAGCACACCTATTGCATGTATATGCACCCAATGAATTTCATGTATGCACCAAGGATGACATGATGATTTATGAACATGCATTAATGATGTGAAGATGGATGTAATGACATAGCAACATCATAAGCACAAAACCAAGTTATGTGGTGCTCTATTCAAATCACTTCAAGGTTAGGTGCAAATTTTCTCTCTGGTATTAACATGTTTAAACATCTCTAAGTAACCACTAAGTACCACAAAGATCATACTTAGCACACATATAACAAGTGCCGGCAATTTAGTGCATTGACATGTTGACCGCAGCAACTTATAAAGTCCATAACTAGAGTTCTATAACTCCAATGGACATGCATGAGGACAATCTGGAAAGCTTATGAAATTTTCCACAATTCATTTATAAACATCTAAGCATGATTTTATCATTTACCAGGTCGAAATAGCACATACATAGAAACTGTTCTAAAAGGACAGAGAGCAAAACAATTCTGACTTGAACTTTGAACAGCTGCCATTTCTAAACCATGAGTCCAAATGTTACCAAATTTTACCATCAACTAATTCATAAGGTTCTTAACAACTTTGTTATAGTTCACCAAGCATGAAAACATCATTAACATAGCCTAACTTACTTAACCACCAAATCTGTCCAGAAAAGATAGATTTGTACAATTAAATATTAAGTGATATTGGGAACATCACAAATGACTTACCCAACTTTACTAACAGTTAGATCATATTTAATTAACACCAAATCAAGTCATGGCACTAGCATAATTATTTATCTAATCCCCCTTTTCTATTTATTTAGAGTGCGTGAGTATAAATGGCATCACATATAAAATGTAACTAGAAAATTCTAATAAAATTACAGAGGCAATTACATGCTAACAAGAGGCTACCATAAAAATTTCACCTCAATTTGACCAGTAGATTAGGAGATATCAAAATAACAAAAAGATAAGTGCTAAATAAACCTATAACAATTGAATTTCATAATTGGAGCAAATGACCTTTAACAAGGCTAAAATTTAACCAGAGCATCATTATACCATGATTAACATCTCACAAAAATTTCATGGCAAAAGGATTAACACACAGGGAGATACAAAATTACTAAAACACATATTTAAATAAAATGCATCACAAAATTAATTGCAAACCTTAGGAATTATTAACCAACATACCACATATTATATTTTCTAAATAAACTAGACATTATTTAGAGCACACCAAAATTTAAAGCACCCCATTTGGACCTCTAGAACAGGAGATACATATTTTTGAAGTTTGCACAAGAATCAAACAATGAATAAACCGAAAACAAAAACCCTACTCTACTGAGCCGACCCAACCACGCCTGCTCGGCCCAGCGCATGACTCAGCCCATGCGCAACATGCCTGGCCTGCGCGGCCCACTCGCCTGCGCGGCCCGCTCGGTGGAATTCCGCCCGCTGGTGCTGACGCCGCTGACGCAGGGACCCTACACGGCAGCGAGACAGCGACAGAGGAGGGGGAAACGCCGGCGAAACTTGCCGCCGGTAAGCCGGCTGGCGAAGCCGAGGCCACCCTCGTGCTCCCTACCAGATTCCACACCGGTTGATGTACTTAGGAGTTCCTAGGGTTGGCTGGACGGGCACGTCGTCGGCAACGGCGGTTGCGGTGGTGCTGTGCGCGGTGCACCGGCCAACTCCGGCCATGGCAGCTCCTGAAGACGATGGCTACACCACAATGGCCCCAAGAGCGACTCCTAAGCAGGACTAGGGTAGATGGAATGCGCTGAAGAGGTGGGGCCACGGTGAGCGGCTCGTGCGGAAGAATTCCGACGATGTCACCACGGCGGGGAAATGGCAATGCGGCCTCACCGCGACTTGGATTGCTGTGAGGAGAGTGCGAGGAGGAAGAGGGGCTTAAGGTGGAGCGAGGGATGTAGTTTTGCCAGTGGTGATGCGGTGGCAAGCGCTCTCGAGCTCATCGGAGAGGGCGACGGCAATGGTGTTCGGTTTTTCCGCCTCGGTGAGCACCACAGAGGAGAGAGAGTGCAATGGAGGGAGTGGAGTGAGGGGTCGATCGGTTCTTCACTGTGAACATGCGCACGCAACGTGGAGGAAAGGGCAGGCATGGACGCCACATGGTGTTTAGGCCCTACGCGCGGTCAGCCATGGCCGACGGTGACTGAACCCGAATTCCCCGATTCAGTCATAAACACGATGACTAACAGCTCGATTTCATCGCCTCACCGCTCGTGATCTAGGCTGATTCTATGAGAGCCGTAGTTAACAAAAATGTAGAGCTATAGGTGTGTAACAAAATTGTCAATTGAATCTTGGACTGGTTTGGCTTAGTTAGTGAGATACAGTGCCCTAAAGTGAGGCACATGAAAATTGAAACTGGGTTTCAGTCAGAAAGATGACTGACAGCTGATAAAGATCAAAGCTTAACTCCTAAACCAGCCCGAGTTAGAGATAGGTGATATTAGCAAACTTGTAGAGCTATGTGAGGGCTTCGACTTTGTCAATATGGACTTGAGCTAGTTCGGCCTGGATTTGGAACTACATAGCCCTAAAGTGGGGTACCTCGAACTGTAAGTTAGTCATGACTTAGCCAAAATGGCTAAGTGCTGAAATCAGCACTCCCAGCTGCCTTGTGGGCCATGTTAGAGTAGGTTCTAGGCATTTTCATGAGATGACACCAAAACAACTTTTGTTCCTCATGAAATTTGGCACAAACTTTGTTAAGGTGGCACAGCCATGCAAAAGCTCTAGGCCACACTTTTTGTTCGGTCAAACAAGGAAGGTCCTATAGGTCAACTAGTCAAAGCATGAGTCAAAATGGAATTAGGGCATGGCATAAACATAAACCCTAGGTCAAATTGCTTAACTAACATGATAAAATATTTCCAAGCAACAATTTACCCAATAGCATCTCATATGAGCAAAAGTCACATCAAAGTGCATTGAAACATCACCAATCAAGCTAATGCAACATTATGTTGCATGCATGTGTTGCATGGTTTAACTAGGCATGTTGCATGTGTTTCACGATCATGTTTCAAGGTGTTGTGTCACACATCACACTACCACAAGTGTTGTACACACATAAGCTAGCATTAATAAACAAACATATACCTACACATGCATTCAATCATGGATGTTGCAACTTTTGCAAGGTCATGTTTCAAGAACAATGCACATGAAATGATGATGCTTATGGTAATGCCATGCTATGACCATGCTCAAATGATGCTAAAATGCAAGGCAAACACCTGGGGTGTTACAGGCCGGCCCCACTTGTCAACCTCTGGGCTTCTCCTTTGCTCTGATGTCTTCTGGAGTCTTCTACATCCTTCTAGTGCCACTTTTCGATCTGTTTGCGCAAGATGTCGTATCTTGATTGGACTCTTCTCTTTTCCAACTTCTAGATAACTCTCTAGAATATAATAATTCATAGAGCTATAGAATCTTATTGGTTTAGTCCTTGGTCTTGAGATAATGATGGTTCTAGGATCTTCTAGAGTCTTCTGAGTCGTATCTATCGAGGACTTTCTCTCCGGTGCTCCAAATATAGCAAATGATATGTCCGTTTCGATCGTCTCGATGAGCTCTTCGCAATGGTGTGCTCTGTTTCATCACTTGGTATACTTTTATGTGGTGAAATATTAAATATCCTACAAAACAAGTGAGAACAACACAACTTGTGGAACTCGTTAGAATCAAGCCCTACAACTATGCTTTGTAGTTCATTTCATGCTATTTCATGCAATAGTTGATGGTTAATAATGAGCATTAGTGACCATCAACAAGTTCCCCCAAGCTTAACCTTTGCTGGTCCCTAAGCAAAGCCAATCTCAACAATGGATCAGGAGTTGCTACAATGTTTTTACGCCTCAAAAGTACACATGTGCTCAAAACAAGAATTCTCCTCTAGATTAGAGCAAAAAATTTTGACTTTTAAACTTACCCATATTATCTTCTACCATGGAGCTTTTATCCTTCACTTGGGTCTTGAGCAGTTGAAAGATAGAACAATCAAGTCAAGCACTACGTCTCGAGTTCTTCGATCAACCTTTGTTCTAGAGTTTTTGTAGATTTTCAAAATAAAACTCAGAGTTTCCTTTTGTATGACCCTTTCAAGTCTCTCATTTGTGGTATTTGTAAATCCTTTCCAAGGCAATGATGATGTTTTGCCTTCTCTCTTTCACTCAGAATATGTGGTATTTTTGGAATAAGGCAGAGTATCATCATGCCTCCTCTCTCTTACCCTATAACTAATAGGCTTATATGGAGCTGAGGGTATTTCAAGGATGAAGCATACTTACCTTGCATGTATTGCTCAGTCAAAATAGGATCCTTAGAGGGGAGACCATACCCTTAGATCAAGATGTGCATGTGTGTTTATATATTTGTTGGCTAACCTAATTCTACTTTGCTCCTGGAGAGACTACCTCCAACTGAAGAATTTATGAAGAACTTTACTGTGGAGGTCTTGGGATATCTTCTTTCTCTTTTCTTTGATGACAATGATGAACTTCTAGGCATAGAGATCATAGACTACTCTTTTTCTCTCTTTTTTTTCTTCTTTTTTTTCTTTCCCTTTTTTTATAAAAGATCTCCTGCCTCTTACTTAGGATACAATGAATATGGAGAAGAGATAAATCACAATCTTAGAGCATTTATTTAGAAACCTAACAATCTTTTTGGATCTTCTCCCAGGGTATGAGACAGATTTTGGGGTGGAAAGGCATGTTTTTGCGTACTCCCAGGGTAGGAGCAGCAGGATATATGTGGGTGTAAGTGATCTTGATCTTGGGAGCATGACCATCCTCTTGACAAGGGTCTCACATGGGTTGACCAAACTCAATATAAAGCGAGCAGCTTATGAGCTGGTTTTCCTATTCTAGCAAACATGTATATATGGTTGTGGTAGGAATTAAAGCTCTTGTCATACAGGAACTCATCATGTGGTAATTTTAAGTTTTTCAAAAGATAAACCTCCAGAACTCTAGTGTCACTAAGAACAGGATAAACAGCCGCTCAGACCTTCTTATATCATATCCATCAATTACCTAGACTTAGATCAAGCATTCGCTACCCACAAGTTTCAAGCTCAAAGTAAATCTTAGGTCAAAACAATTACTTCTAAAACTCGGGAGAGTTCGAGGTTGAAAACTAGGAACTTGAAAGGAATTACGGCAGAGCAACTATTCATCATTTCCATGCATAGAGATTAAACCAGGTTCTTTTTATTTAAACAAAAAAGCAAACTTTTATACACACTCTAACTAGCACACACTATTACGAAATAACACAAAATAAAATAAATACTTGACAGGATAAGTGTGAACCTTCATGTGCTCACTTTTTTTATTTTTGGATTAATTTATGTAAAAAGAAAACATAAGAGTATAAGGATACTTACCTAGATACATGGGGGTGTCCTCCCCCAAGCTAAATGTTGATGTAGTCGTTCAATCTTGTGATGTAGCAGACTGGCAGTGGAGTTGTACTTTCTCTATCGAAGCATTGATTGATGTAGATGACAGATGAGACAGTGCTCCAACAGTGGATGGAACATCCACTTGCTTGTCAACTCTTTTTGGTCCTTCAAATCCTGTGAAACTCAAATAGACAACAAAACTTGTGGAACATGTTAAGCGTTAGTGGTTTGGCCATTTAAGCCTCAGTTGTCCGAAGCTTTTCTTCTAGATAGAGTTTCAGTAGGATCTCTTTCTCAATATTTTTGTATTTTTATATTTTCTATGATGCAAAAGAAAATGCAATAGGATGAATGCATGCATATTTATTTTTATTTTTGTGCCACCACAGTGAATATTCCTATGGGTTCTTACACACCACAAAATTACTCACACGGGGCTTTAGGGTTTATGATGCAACAAATAAATATTTTTATTTTCTTTTTATAGTGCAATGCTAATGCAGAAAAGTAAATATGCTAAAGGAAAATGATTATGCAGAAAAGATAAATATGGATAACTACCAATTTTACCTCTCGGCGAGGGTTTAATGTTTCAAGTCCTCTGAACAAGACTGTTCACCATGTTTATTCCTTAAGTGACTCATCTGACCCCAAGGTGGAGACCATGATATGTGCACTTCTTGATATGGTGTCACCCATGTTCTTCATTCGTCCAGTAGCCATTTGAAGTGAAGCATTAATTGTGGAAGCTAGCCGCATCTTGCTTAGTGTGCATGTTCTTGTAGATTCAGGACCTTCACATGTAGAATTGAGGAGTTGACCAACTCCATGTTTTGCTCGAAGTGTATCCTTATCATTTGAAGAGTGATAGTACCGAACCACCTTGTGGAAGCTTCTCTTGCTCAGCCGGTTGTGCTTGTGAATGGCTTGTCTTCTCTTGCTTATCACACAGTGTGCTTTAGTGATGGGAGCATCTTTTTGTTCTCTTGATCTTGATATTCTTGACAGTCCTTCTGCTCCTGTCATTGTCTTGAGAATTTCTCCATGATGGTCTTTGTCTTGAAGGGGCTTGATGGAGATTTGTTCACCTTCTTCCATGAAGTAAGTACTTTGATTATAGATCTCGTTTCGTGGCACTCATCTTCTTGTTCCATGGATCTCTTCAGGATGCGTGAGCTGTGTTTCCCTTGTGCAAGGTTGTTGAAGTTCATGTACCTCTTTTCTCTCCATGTGAGTTCATCTTAGAACTTCCCAGTTTGACTTTTGAAATTTCTCCTGCAGGGGTTAGTCCAACAAAATATACAATGTGCACACAAGTAGTTTTTAGTTCAATAACCAAACCAGACTCCATGTCTAATTAGATTAAGGAAGGCTATTTAACCTAAGCACCACACTTACGTTAAAAGCCAATGGAAGTATGGCGAGTACTTCCAAACCAACACTTACTTATGGTGGACAAAGGTAGCATTAAGGCATTATAGAGATTTACTCAAATGGTGATGGAAGAGAACATGACTGGTGTATAGCAAATTGAGCATGTATTAAAGGTAGGGACAGCCAGAATAGCAACATGGCAGGGGATGTTCTTAGAAAGTTATCCCCCAAGATTGAATTTTTGTAAAATCAAGATTGGATGAATTTAATTCAATGTTGCATGATGATTGGTTGGACATACCTTATGTTCGTCATTCCTTCGTTCTTTTTACTCTAGACCTAAAAAGGTTAGTGGCAAGAATACCCAAAGGAATATTTTCACAATTATATCCCTATGCTCATTTCACAAGGGCAGCGTAGCAGAGAGATGAACACTCATGTTAGGATGTGCTTGTTTTAGGACACTAAGCTTGTCCTTAGGAAACCTTCAAGATGTGATTTGGTGAAGTGGTTTCCCCTCCAACACCAACTTAAGTGTTCCTATCTCAAGACTCAATCACAATGAGTTTTGCAATATTTATGATAAACATATGCATCTACAACCACCCTTTTAAAGTTTTTGTAACTAGAAAGAATAAGGTGGTTGGAGATCTCGAATGTGGTGAGGTTGGAGAGACCAATTGAATTGGGAGATGTCTCATATGAGCATGGTTTTAATGGGATGGTTATGGAGTAATTTCCACGCTCATTGATGTCATCTTCTTCTCCAATCTGAGTGTTCAGAATTTCACTTGGATTAGTGACTCTTGAGTTGGTCTCGTCTAGGGCTTCCTCCATGGATGGATGAGTCTCGTCTTCAAAGGGAGTTGAAATCTCACCATTTGAAGCTAAGTCAAGGTTGGATTCCATTAAGGCTTCTTCCTTGTCCATCCATTCTACACATTCTAGCCACTATCGTAGTATCTCTTGGTCAACCTTATGGTCTTCATGACTCCTATGGTTTGGTTGACTTAGTGGATTTCTAGGATCATCATGAGACTGGAAAGGATGAGCATAAAAGGGATCTTCGAAGACAAGGATGGGTTTAGAGATAGGTCCAGAATTTGTGTCATCTATGAACATAATAGGATAGCAGATAGGATTTTCCGTATAGCAAAGCTGTCCTTCTATGGCATCATTCGACATGCTATCCTCAAATTCTTCCCATTGGAAATAAGGACATTTTATAAGAGATCCCTTCTGAAGAGGATTTAAATTATATTCACTTGAAGGTCTCTTATGAAACTAGAAGTCTAGACCATCAGTATCAGAAAGATCAGAGATTTCCAAAGGTGGAATTTCTTCTTCTCTTGGAGGATTTTGGGGTATTGATGGTTTAGGAGCGATAGCTAAATCTTGGGATTGGAGTGGTTGTGATTTGGCTATCAAAACTTCCTTTTCTTGTCTAGGAGTGGCAACCAAATTATTGGAAGGATTTGAAAAAAAATTAGATTCGGTTGCGTATTCCTCCTCTTTTGGCTCGGGGCTAGACTCGTTTTCTTTTCCTTCTTTGGGAAACTCATCATAGATGCCCGTGTAAGGGGTGTTTTCAAGGATTTTCTGTAGAATGACTTCCCCCTCACTAAAGGACATGTGTGTGAACGAACCTCCGGATGATAGGTCAAGATGAAAAGCAGCTTCTTTGCTAAGACCATGATGGAAGTGATTTAAAAGTACGTGGTCAGGCAAAGAGAGGTCTGGGCCGGTGTTTTTAAGGTTTGTGAATCTAGTCCAGGCTGCTCCTAGAGTCTCCTTCTCCTTCTATTGGAATGTAAGAATTTCTATTCGAAGGGCATTAACTTGGGATAGTGTGAAGAATGCTAGACCAAAGTTTTTCTGAAGTTCACCCCAATTTCCATTTACATCTCGTATGGAATGAGCATACCACTGTTTTGCTTTTCCCAAAAGTGAGAAAGGAAACAATTTCCATTTGATGGTCTCCTATGTCATGCCAGCAGTAACAAGGCAAGAACACAAGTGCTCAAATTCCCTAAGGTGGGTGTATGGATTTTCGTCTTTTAGCCCAAAGAAGGGTTTGTCCCGAACCATGGCTATGAAAGCAGGGTGATGCTTATAGCCATCTATAAGAATGGGGTGTGAAGATGGTGGGGGCTCCAACATGTCACCCTTTGGAGTAGAATATTTATAAATAGGAGTGGAATCCATGTGGTAAGGTGATGGTGGTGACAAAATGGTAAAAATAAAAAGGTGGTAAAAATGAAAAAGAAAACTCAGACGAACTTGGTTCGATTCTAGAACAGCTATCGTTCTCTGGCAACGGCACTAGAAAGCTTGTTGGGTATTTTAATGCACATAGAAAAAGATCCACAAGTACACGAATACCGATGTAGCTTTCACCCGGGAGTATTCCAGAGTATCGATTTCCACAGGGAACGTGAAGTGTACTAGAAGAATTAGGAACGTCCAAGGAAAGGGTAATTATAGGGTAGAGAGGGTTTTTAGGGTTTTCTAAGTGTTCTATCTTATCGAAGGCTTACTCTAGTTTACCTACTTCATAGCAGCAGTACCGTTGGAGAAAGGAGAGGTCATGTCCAGGTGGGACCAGGCCGACTGGCCTGGCATGTGGGGACGGCTGGCCCCACTTGTCAGCCTTTGGGCTTCTCCTTTGCTTTGGTGTCTTCTGGAGTCTTCTATGTCCTTCTAGTGCCACTTTTCGATCCGTTTGTGCAAGATGTCATATCGTGATTGGACTCTTCCCTTTTCCAACTTCTAGATAACTCTTTGGAAAATAATAATTCACAGAGCTATGGAATCTTGTCGGTTTAGTCCCTGGTCTTGTGATGATGATGGTTCTAGGGTCTTCCAGAGTCTTTCGAGTCGTATCCATCGAGGACTTTCTCTCCGGTGCTCCAAATATAGCAAATGATATGTCTATTTCGATCATCTCAATGAGCTCTTTGCAATGGTGTGCTCTATTTCATCACTTGAGATACTTTTATGTGGTGAAATATTAAATTTCCTGCAAAACAAGTGAGAACAACACAACTCATGGAACTTGTTAGAATCAAGCCCTACAACTATGCTTTGCGGTTCATTTCATGCTATTGCATGCAATAGTTGATGGTTAATAATGAGCATTAGTGACCATCAACACCAACCAAGTGATCCACCGCCTTGACCACCTAAGACATGGATTAGCTCCCAAAGGCGGTTGTATGGCAGCTTCTTGGACAATGGTAGTTCAGAAGATGGTTTGGATGGCGGTTGAAGCCTCCAAGTGGATGATAGGTGGACCCATGATCCATGTGATCACTACTGTTGATACTTCTTAACATCTATTGGAGAATTCTACAAGCACACATAACTATCGCGTAGCACTTCGCTTGGTGAGTACCGAGTGTCGAATTTATATTTTTTCCCACAGGAAGGCGAAAGGCTAGAATCTATACAGGACTAGGATTTGCTAAGGTAGGTTCTAAGTTGATCCTAGGTAGGTGAACGATTAGTGAAGGTGGGGTGTGAACTACCTAAACTAACTACTGATAACAAGCTACTCTAGAGATAGCTAGGTGGGAGAGTGAGTGATTTATCTTTCTAGTAACTAAGCTAAACAAATAACTAGGAGAAATGTGATAGTACTTCGGGGCACAGCCCGCCTACCAACTAGGAGAGTTAAATAGACAAGGTCTGCCACGAGCCCTATGATTTAATAACTAGACCTATCATGGGGGAATACAGAGGATGGACAAGGCTGTCACCACTTTCCACCTACCCCAATCTATCCGAAGGCCTAGCCATATCCACAGGTAATCTATAGCCTAAGCACCATGCTTAATCTATAAACTTACTATTTCGATCCAAGCTCCGATGAAATGAGATCAAAGCACCCTAACCAGATGGTGGAACCGGTACTAATGAAAGACTACTAATGATAAGATAACCTATGTTACCAATGCTAAACAAACAAGCACCTAAGCTCACTAATGATGAACACTAACGATTAAGTACTAGAATGTAAAGCAAGCAATACTAGAATAAAGTACTAAAATAAATACTGAATAAAGTAAATGCTAAATAAAAGAAATACAAAGGAGCTATACTAGACCCAGAAGACTCTTCTAGGCACTGAGAGAAGCTCCAACTCCCACTCTACTCTGCTACTAGACTACTACTCTAATGCTAAGCTAAGCTAGAGAGCTAGAGGAAGCGTGGAATGTTTTGCTCTTGAAGAGATTAAATGGGGCCTCTTCCACCGTGCACCACACCCCTCTATTTATAGTGTAGAGTGGTGTGGGGGTACTTGTAGGCTGCAAGAGGCAGGGGGTGCTGGCCGGCCATGGGGGGCATTGCTTGGCCCTCCATTCCATTGCCTTAGCATCCAATGGTGCTCATTGCCTCCCAATGGCGGTTCTATAACCATTACATGTCAAAATTTGGATAGCACATGGTTGGAGAAGGCTTCAAGTGTATGAAAATGGGCCCATGAATCCATGTGCCCCACATCTCGGCCGTTGATCAAACCGACTTGAATCATCATGTCCTATTGGTCGAGGAGGTGCTCCCACGGAGCACTGACATGGCAGGGGGCTGAGCTAGCGCTAGGTGGGGCCAGGCGACGCCTCTTGTGGGCCCTCGGCCTCCTGTCATGTCCACTTGGTCCAAATGTTCATGTTTGTCATCATTTTGTCATATTTTTGCCATATTTCCTGCATACAAATAATTCTACAAGCACAAGTGGAACTAGGTGAAATTTAAACATAAATCTTCACATGTGATCATGATTTTCCATGCTTTTGGGTGAAATATTGATGGTACAAATAGGTGTTTGCGACCGTCAACAACTACAACACTCAACCTTTCACAGCCGCGTCGTAACCCACATCATAGTCCAATTTCGGCATCGGCAGTAAGCTATCAACAGTGATGGTTATAGCTTTCACCGTTGGCATCTGGGACTGACTGCGATGTACACTAACACCATTGATTGGCTTATGATCTGTCCGTGATTAGGTCCTTCAATCGCATTGGAGCATGACCCGACTGTGGATGTACACTAACACCACCGCATTGGCAAATGATCTGACCATGTCAAGGCTATCAAAACCCGCTATCTCGGTCACATTGTGAGAGCACTACACCATCAACCCATTGTGGATTTCACATTAGAACACTAGGATATTTTTATCAAGGAGAATATTTGTAGCAAGAGTAGTACTGCGGTGTAACTTAGTAAAAGTGCTTGGTCAACAACCTCGATACCAGCGCGCGCCGAGCGGCACAACCATGTGGTCGCGATCCACAGGTGGCCCTCAGTTCTATTATGGCACCATAAGCTATTAACTATGCAACTATTACCAACTTACTCATAGTAAAGGCAGTGGGGTCGTGGGTAGACCATAGAATTAGGAAAGTAGTGCAAAGAAATTCAGGCAACAAGGGTTCCTTTTCAAATTAAGGAACAAGAAAATTAAATCCCAAGGCAGATTTAAATCAAGGGAGTTCAAGTGTTCTGTTGGGGCATCCACAATTAGTTGATAAATGTCCTCTATCATCCAATCACGGCTGATCTGCTGCCTTTGAATAACTGTTCCTCTTGTAACTTGCTTGCGGTTGTCTCAAGAACCAAAAGCAAACTACAAGGCCTAAGGGAAGATTGACATAACAACCACAACAGATAAAGCAAATACTCATTCCAACGGTCATACATGGTGCAACATACAGGCATTCACTCTCCCACTCTCGACACATCGCTTGCATCCTACAACCTACGGTCTTAACAACTACGGACAAAACACAACAGAAAGATTACGACACTGGGGGACAATGATGAAAAAATGCTACCAACTATAATTACAGCTTCCCTAGGATGACTAATCCACTTTGTTAGGCCGAATGACTTCATTCTGGGGCTCTTGGGGCTCTTCTACTGCACTAGGTTGCGGGTCCGCTTCTTCTCTTAGTAGTGGCTGGGTGAGGGAAAGGAAAGGCTCTATCTCTAAGGCTTCCGTGGGCGGAGGTGTTGGGGGTACAGCAACACCAGTCCTCCTCCTCTCCAGCAGACGGATAGGGATTCTCTCCAAGATCAAGGGTTCCTGCCTTTCCATGGCGAGCGTCCTACGCTTGGCCCTTGTGGCAAGATAGGCATCCTCCAGCTCCTGAGCATGTCAATCTTGGTCCACCTTGATGGCTTCCGCCATGATAGCCTCTCAACTCTCAGCGACTGCCAGATTGGCATGGGCTTCAGCAAGCTGCACTTCAAGCATCCGGGAGAAGATCTCGGCTTCCTCCGCACGACGGAGGCACTCCCTTAGCTCTGAGGCCTGCCGGTCATACTGCTCATCTAGAGTAAGCAAGTACGTGGTCAGGTACACCATGGTTGGGTTGTCCTCTTGCACGTCCTGACCTAGCAAGGCCTCCATGCAAGGCCTCCATACCCACCGATTCTTGTCCCAACATGGAAAGAACTGCATGGAGATACGAGCAATGGGCCCTTCATAGATCTGGCAGAGATGCCGCAATGCTTTACGGGCCAAAACTTGGTAGGTGTCGCCAAAGCGAAACCCAGTTGCAGTCACATTTCAGGCTTCAATGACGTCAGGAAACTCCTCACTCTTGCCAATATAGACGGTGACCTTACATCGCTCAGTGCCATGCTTCATGTACTCACAGCCCTCATACTTGGGATGATCCTTAACGCCAAGTTTTTGCAGGGTGGCATACAGGATTTTGGGAAAACCCTCGGTGTTCAGGCAGTAGCTACTAACCCAGACTCCTGCCATCCTTGGTGGGTGATGGTGCAAGGAAGGCTTGAGTGGCCAGTGGTCCTATCGCAGTCCACCCTCGAGCCATGCATAGGTGCCAGTAAAAGCAAATAGCAAGACCTTCACACACATGAGACGAGCGGTGTCTGAGGTCATAAAGAGTTAGTATGATGGTAGGGCGGAGGTTCGACAAGAGCACAAAAGGGGGTACGACAACGTATGGGCCAGGAAGGCGTGAACCAATAGGCCTGCACGACGCACTAGGCTATAGTACCATCATGGCTACATGGACAATGACTGGTCGACCTACACAACAATTGCACAATAGGGTATGCATGACTGCACGTCCTATCCGTCCTCACACCGTTACCGACATATAGGGTAACCGTTCTTAGATTTTTGGCACGTCGTGCTCTCCTTGTAGCTAGTCGACGCTATTGAACTAGTCTCGGGGTTAGGGTACCTGCAGAAAACTTGATTAAGCCTAACTAGGTCAGCAGAGTGCCATCTATCATGGATACATAACTGTAGTAATAGGGCATACTTACTTAACTTCGCATGCAAGCATCCTAACCTTTTTGAAAGGATTTGTTGTCAAATTTTAATTTAGGGAAGATTTTGAAGCTTTATTGCCTCATTTATGCTCTAATACCACCTGTGGCAGAACTGACTAATCTAATACCCTCCCAAGAGTACTCGTCTTCCATTAGACCCTAAGTACCCAAGGGAGAACACTAAACTATGCGATTCCATCGAGCGCACCACAAGGGAGAACTCAAAGATCCACATTTTTACATCAGGATCACAAATGAGAGAGTAAAGCTTACAACAACCTTGCCATTTCTTACATCACTTTTAGTACAACATCAGGGTAATTCATTATTTGATTATAACAGCGGAATATCAAATGTTATCAGAGTTTAGCTAAATGGTAAGATAAATATTAACATGAAGAATGTTTATAAGTATGAAATGATAACAGGTTATAAGTATTTCCTTTGTAAAACTTTTGGTGAGAGTTTTAATAAATAAACTCTACTCTGCATCATAAAGGAAATCCTCGCTGAGCCCACCAGGAGGTTCCCACAATCAAGTGTCAGCTTATCCGCACCTGTCACCTACAAAAGGGTAGAACAAACCCTAAGTACTCAATTGTACTCCACAAGACCTACCCGTCAGGAGGAAAGAAAGGACTCCAAGGATTATGCAAGGCTTTCTGGCTTGTGGGTTTATTGTACTGCAGGAAGCATTACTAAAAGTGCATCCTTATATTTCTTTTATTTAACAGTCTTCCTTAGTTCATTAACCAACCATTCTAAGTAAGCACCAAGGCTACTTTCAAGCATGTGGTAAGCAATCAGAAGCATTTTACCAGCTTCCATAGTTCTTGCTATAATGCCAGATTATAGTCATGTCGAACCGTCAAATTAACAGCGATTCGTGAATCAATGTGCCCAGCTAGGTGCCCCGAAAACACATGCCTTGCTTGTACCCTGGGAACAAGCAAGACCAACCCGCTCCACTCCTGGCAAGGGGTCTAGGTCCCCGTCCAAGCTCGGACTCTAAGCCCCTAACACTGTAGGCCCGGCCTCAGTGTGGTGCTTAGACCTCCTCAACCCATATATATAACCACCTAAAAAATCGGTCCGAAAAGAGCCGAAACCCATAACAAGAGAGAAACAAGTCTTCCCGCTCCCATAAGCAAGTATATGCTCGGGACAAGTAGGTCTGTGACCTGATTATGGAATCCAATGCAACGAATGGTCCTTAATCGACACAGGCGGAACAAACGCAACCAGAGCCCCGCTCTGTTGCCCAACCAGGTCCAATTCCATCCAAGCCCATTCCGCCCAGTCTCCAATTATCATTCATATATATTCCATGTGGTAGTAACATGATAATAATAACATTAATAAAATTCCTATCTCTCGCAAGTGACAAGTAATCACTCGGCTTCTACTAGAATCCTATAGCATAGCACGCTACATGATCCTATCCTACTAGTAAGACTCATAGGATAAGGATATATATGCAAGTGGGTTTCATTCAACTCCTTTAAACTTAATGCACAAGCATAAATCAAAGTGCAGAATAATAGGGGTTATGCACCGGGGCTTACCTGGGTAAAATATAACCAAGTTAGCATTTCATCATGGCGGCATGATCCTTCGGACACCATCCTTCTGGCTACTTCAGATGACTTCGCGGTCCAACATCGCTCCTATTGTGATATGCGTGGATGCAATGTAGAGACATAATTAAATAATGATAATTGCAATTACGAGAACATGATACGCTTCGTAAGCTAACGGGCTAACACTAACGTGCTAGGCCTTGTATCCCCGTTGACTATGACGACGCTATTTTTCCAACATGTATTTTAGCTACACGAACCCAAGTGTTGCTTTATTCACTTTATCGATCGAATATATATTTAACTAGGGCTCATTAAGTATCCTAGTAAACTAATCATTTAGCAGCCACAAAAAATTACAGTGGACACCTGATAATATGGTTAGACTACTATAAAATTTTCAGAGTTAACGCTATCACCGATTTATCACACAAATTCCCACAAGTTCATGTTTGATAACATTAAATGTCTCAAAGTAATTAGAGGAAGACTAAAAATATAATAAAACTATGTGAACCAATTACACCCTTATCTAGATCATAATTTTAGGAAACTAACAAAATTGGTTTCACTATTTTAGGATCCCTAAATAATTTTATATCTAAATAACAAAATCAGCTCAGAATTTATTTTAGAAAACCTTTACTAATTCGCTGGAAAAAGAAAAGGGCACTGCGGTCCAAAATGGCCTAGCACGAGAGCGGCCACCACACGCGCGTATGCTTACCGAGGACAAACGAGGTGACAACTATGACACTAATTAGATAACATACATACATACAAACATCACAGTCAAGCATTTGAGAGATCCAATCAAATTAGCTTAAGCAACCATTACTAAGTACCAGGCTCACCCATAACAAGCTTTATCTAAAGCAAGAACTAATTACAAGTTTAGCCCAAAACAAACGCTAGCTAAGGTAGCCAACTTAGCATGGGCACAGAATTTGGACAGCAACACAATAGTTACTTGTTTTAACCATAACTGAGGTTATAGACATCCCACATAGGTGATCCTAGACTTTCTAGAAAGCTTAGAAAGTTTTACACTTTTATTATTCATATCAATAGCAAATTCACATATTAACATGACCAAACATGCTGATGTTTCAGATCTGCACAAACATGGACAGAAAATGGACATGAACTTCAAAAATACGTAACTGGAGTTCTAGGAACCCAACAAAAGTGATCCTTAACTTTATGTAAATATTATTAAGTTGCCTATAACTTTCTTATTATCATATTAAAATGATTCTATAGCTAACAAGGACAAACATAACAAAGAAGACATCTCTGCCGGATTTGGACAGATTCTATCATTCCACTTTACAAGCTCATAACTAGAGATCTAAACCACCAGAATTAGTGCTATAGGACATTTTGGAAAGCTTAGAAAAAGTAATACACTTCTTCTATTATCTCCAAGACATGATTCCTGATGCACACAGGTCAAACAAACCAAACATTTAGATCTATTTAGAGCATAAGCAAAACCAGATAGTAAACTTCTAAAATTCATAACTCCCAAACCATAAGGCCTAGTGTCATAAAATTTTATGACAAGCTAGATAAGTAAGTTAGCTACAATTTTGATATTCTCCATAACTACAGAAAACACCATTATGATTATGAAAGCATCACTACAATAGAAACCATTCTAGCAGCCAACGTTCAACAAGCAAAATAAAGCTTGCCTATGTTCTACTCAACAAGAGAGCACACAAACAAGTTATTCTAGTAGCTCTAAACATTGTTACCTTAGACCAAAAATAATTTAATTCATTCATGGGAATCAAAATTACTTAAGTGAGGTCTAAAACATTTGCAAAAGCTTGTATGAACAACATATCCACCACTTGGCTAAACTAGAGGACATTTATAGGTTCAAGCATGTAACCACAATTATTTCTAGCAAGGTTAAGCACACACTTTTCTCAAGCACTTCCTATTCAAGCACCATGGAACAAGGCATTCTTGTTTAACTCCACACAAGGAAGATAGGGTACCACATCAATCACAAGTTACTTAGTATAGAACAAGGGGGAGAGGAGCATAGCTATGCATAAAGCAACAATCAGGATGATACATGCTTTGTCCTATTCGTCCTCACAAGATTGCCAACCTAAGGTGGCGATCACATTATATGTCAGTGGCATAACACACACTCTCTCAATATATAGCTAGTTGGCAGCTACATTCAACTTATGCATTCATAGTTAGTGTACCTATAGAAAATTTTTATTACAGCCCAACAATTTCCAAATATAGCACACAATGAAACTAGGAAAGTAAAATTCTAAGTACTCCCATATACATATCCCCCGTATATATACATGTAGCACCAAAACTACCCAAATCATCAATCACCCACAATTAAGTACCTTCATATATACATGTGTGTAACATGTAAATAATCCAGTAACCAAAACTAACTCTCCCCTAGACCGATGGTTGGACGGTCATGTTCTCACAACTCACACTTACCTGATCGTAGGTGCGATGTTGCATAAAGGTAAACTAGTAACATATGTGGCTATCTCATATATGAAGGCTACCTCCAATCTGACACACCGGGTAGCATAGTGTGGGAGAGTCATCACACCTACATACCTTGGCCTGGGCGTAGATGCATAAATTAAAAACCCTGAAGTTAGTACTTATATAAGCCACCTAATAATCCTTATATGTGCATAAGGAAATTGACCACTAGCATACTCAGGTTTTAAACTTCATATTTGAACACCTATATATATAGCTATAAATTGTCAAAACTGACTTTTGCAAACAAAAACCTTTGTTTTAAATACACATATGACATGTTTAATGTTAAATCTTGCTCTGATGCTTGCTGTCACGGAACCGTCCAAATTATAAGAGCACAAGTACAAAAACAATCATCGAAGTGATCAAATTCTCACACTTGAGCCCATATAACTCTGGTAGTCCACTAAAATCATGAGGGATTTCAAACCAACCAACATACAAGCCAAGATCATAGTGATTCAACATAACAAGTCATATGTTACAACCATTTCACAAGTAATTCAATATACATCGGAGTCAACATAGTTATTACAACTTAAGTTGAAAGGTAGCAGAAGCAAAGTAATTTGAAACTCAGAAGGATCATGCCCATGATCACACTCTTATTTCAAATACATGCTAGTACCAAGGTCGACTTCCAACAAAAGCATTGGAGACAAGATAACTCAGAAGGATCATGCCCATGATCACACTCTGCCACTATGGCAGGAGCCATCCAATTCTTGCAGTAGCCATGATACATCACAACCTGCAACAAGTGGGAATAAACCCTGAGCACGAGAATGTACTCAGCTAGACTTACCCATTAAAATCCATAAAAAAGTGACACCAAGGAGTATGCAAGGCTTTATGTAAGTGGGCTAGCTTGACGCCTTTGCATAAAAGAGCTTATGAGCATAAGTAACCAATTAAACTTAGCACCAAGTTTATCATTATTAACCTATTAACTATATTAGCACCTGTACTAGAGCACTCACTTATTAGGAGCAAACAATATTAACCATAGAAGGTATAATAAGGCCATCATCATATCATCAATTCCGAACCATTATTATAATTAGTGTATCTACGCTGGATATAACTAGTCAAGTTTCTCACTATTCGGGAGAGACGGCAACTCGAATCAATTCCAACTCAGCTGAGGGGATATTCCTGATACTCACCTGGTAAACCCCGCTAAAGGCAGCCACAGATAACCTTTGGTACAACTTAGGGTGGACCCAAACAGCGCCGCGTTCTCGGGGATACCAGTGGCCAGGATGCTCAAGACTTTTAACTCACCTGCCCTTGGACCCCCTGGCTCCCTTCCGAGGTGACTTCCACTTTTTGACTTCGCAGCCTGAGTTGAGCTACTCGGCTTCGCGGTCGGCAACCTTAGGCTGGCCAGCTAAATGTTGGGCATGCGTTCAAAATGACATAGAAGGCTCCAGGTCTCGGTCATTAATCGACACAGACGGGGATAGTTCCACACCCAAGACCTCCATGCCTTGTTGCTTCACTATCGACATCCCGCCCGGTCTAAGTTCATTATTAACACTTGGTTCTTTCCACGATAGTAAATATAGCCAATCGTGACCCAATACTTCCTATCTTGTAGGTGATAGGAGATCACCTGACATTACTGTTCTAATTAAGCAGGGCTAAGCATAGAGTCGATCCTGTCTACATAGGATTCATGGATTTATATATCTGGGCAAGGAATGATATCATGCAGCAAGGGTTTCAATCAACTCCTACCACTTAATGCAACAATACATATAACATATATAATTAATTGCTTTGAAAGTAGGAGGCTTATAATGCTCTGGGGCTTGCCTGGGATCCAACACTAAGTCAGTGTTTGTCAGACACCACTCGCCGAGCACTTCTATCTTCGGGATGGGCTCCACATCTCGTCCTTCACATGGTGCATCTAGTGTACCTAGATGAGATGCAAGATGCAAGTGTATCAATATGCAGAATGGTAACACAAGATGCATCACATAGGAGTATTTAGGACAAGCGCAAGATTAAGCAAGACATAGGCATTCAGAGTCACTCAACTAAATAGCATACCACCCATTAAAGAGATATATCATGCATATCAAGTAAAGACACAAGCTTCATAGAGTCTTAGGTGTATTAACTTAGCATTATCAAAAGCATGAGCCACACTTACCAACACATGAAGTAAACACATAAAACTAGAATCTGTCACATTCATGACTGCAAACACTAACTACAAGATTTAGATATAACTGGAGTTACACAAATCCAAATGACTTGTAAGAAGATATTCTAGAAATATTATGAAATTCTCTACATTTAATTTATAATCATCACAGCATGATTCCAAAGTTTAACATGTTGAATTTATAAAAACACAGAAACTGGTCTAATAAGACAGAGAGCAAGCAATTCTGTAACCCAACTTTAAACAGCTATAACTCATAAACCACATGGCCAAATGCCACCAAATTTTAACAGCAGCTAGATACATAAATTATCTACAACTTTTGTATAAACAAGTTTTACAACAAAGTAAATTATCATGAAGAACTTTGCTAAGTTCTCAGATCTATCCAGAAACCTCATTTGCAAGAAATAATTATTAACTTATGTTGCAAACATGTAATTAGATAAAACAAACTTTACTAATATGTCACACATGACTAATGAACACCAGAAAACATAGTGTCCATTCCTAAATAAATTATTTTAATGCATTTTCTTAATTTATTTAGATAATTAGGTGGAATTATGAACACCTAGCAAAATTGCACAATAAATTCTACAAAAATTACAGTGGCCTACATATGCTCCCAATAGTCTAATTTCCAAATTTCAAGCCATTTGGACATGCATATCAACCTCTATGAAAAAGATAAATGGCTATTGCAATGAATCATGTGAGAGAAAGATACACTAATAACTCACCCATACATCACCTAAAATTCATGAAATTTTTACCACACATCAAACATCACATTATTAGCATGTCACAAGAATTTCACTTCATTTGGAGCCATACATTTGCAGTTATGAAAATGACAAATACAACTAGCATTAAAAACCTAGCTGCATAAACCTATTTTTACAGCTAAAACTTTAAACTAAAACATGCCATATTATAGATCTACTGCATAGATAATTTCACAAGGATTCCAAAAAGTACTCATTTGCTATTTTTGGATTTTTCTACAATTTACTGTGATTTTCCAAAGTTTCAGCCCTAATATGTATAAAAGAAAAAGGAAAAGGAAATATTGTACTATACGGCACTATTCCTCTGAGTCACGACTTTTGCAGTTTGGTCCCCAAAGAAACTTAAATTAAACCAATCAAACAAGTCCTTCTTGCACTGTTCAAATGAGTCAGTGGTTTCTCATTTAGCCCCCTGCCTTCTTCCTTAATTGGACCAGAGGTCCTCCTTCTTCCCTTCACAGGCAGCACATCACGGGGCAAAGGAGGATGATCGACGAGCCTAGGGCCAGCTGGCTATTGACGGTAATTAACCATCAACTTTATAAGTCAACAAGAGTCAAGAGAAGGGTTAAAATGAGCTTCACCATAGACCTAGGGGTTTTAAACTAATAATTTCCATGAGTTTTGGTAAATATCTATTTCTGCAAGGGTTATAAGGAAAAGATCAAAGAAGACCTACATGTCAGATTTACATAGAGAGAAATCAACCCTACTATGAAAAAGAATAATCTAGAAGACTCGAGAAGGCACTTCCTCGAAGGGGAGGGACATTTGGGCTGACAGGTGGGGCGCCCGCCCCCACCTCATGGGCGACCGCCCAAGCCACAGAGCCAATCAGGTGCAACCTCGCGGATCCTGCATCCACCGCCTTTGAGGATAAATAAAAATCGTAGATAAAGGTCGGTTTGATCCAATAGCTGTGGTGCTTCCTAGAAGGCTGTATAAGCAAGGCCCCTAACCCCAGGAGAAACCCTAGAATTCATTAGCAATTCATTAGCAGAGGGAGCCATCAGCAGAGCTAGGGTTTAGAGAGTTTCTCTCCACCAGAGAATTAGAATAGCTACTCCAATTCTTCAAGTTCTACATAGGTTTAGACTAGATAGAGGAAGAGCCAGGCGACTTGTGCTCAGGATTCGGATCTTCATCATCAAAGTATTGGTATTATTTTGTATCATTGCTCTATGACTTTATTCTAATATCATTATGTTTCTATTTATTATGTTCCTAATTTGCTCTAGTAGTATATTTTATATGGTTATGATTGATAATGAGTTTATGTATATGTTTGCAAAGCGCTTAGCTCTCTTCGCGAGGGAGTTAAGTGGTAGATCACATGTAAGCGTGGTGCTTAGATGCTATTTACCTGCAAATGCATCATATTGGCTGGGTCGTGTGGTAGATCGTGGAAGCGAAAATTCTATTGAGTCTTATATAGTCCACCCCGCGTTGTCACACCCGGTTTTAAAGAACTAAACCAGGTCAGCCATATGTGTGCCTAGGAAGTCCACACATACATCAGAATGAAAAAGTATCAGAAATAATGTTATTATATAACGTCTACATAGCTATATTAACACTTACATCAGAGTATCACGGAACGATGACTAAACTTCAGGCTCCATTCCTTCCAGGGACGGCTGACTGGTGGCTCCGTATGCCAAACACTTCAAATAGACTTCTGGATACTCTATTACATATTTATCCTTCTTCTAAGTAGCACCTTACTACACACTGGATTGTGGTGGAAATAGCAAGAGTGAGTCTATGTCGAACTCAACAAGTATAACACAGGATTCATGAGGCACAAAAGGCTAGACACTGTTTGACTGCGTTTAGCTTTTATTCATCATGTAATTAGCAAATGAGTAGCATCAAGATGAACCGATTCCCATTAATGAATCAATGATCATTTGTAATAAGGATAATGAATAACATTAACATGAGCATAATAATAACAACAGTAATTAAACATGATATAACAATGGTGATCATCTATTCTGTAAGAATCCCCAAGGCCGCTTGTATCTGTGAGCACGGCTAGTATACCAGTTTTTAACTTTACGCAGAGGTGTACACTTTCACTGTGAGTTATGATTTCCAAATGCATGGGTTAAGTACTCCCAAAACACTGAAACCCATATAAAGCCATTCAAAAGTTTGTCTAACAAGTTAGGGCCATTAGATTCACTCGGCAGGCAGATGTAGAAACCCCTTTTCAAATGGCATAATTCCTTCTCGGCTATACTCATAGACTAGAGGCTGTCCTACACTCAACGTGTCAAGCCATTCTTACGCCAATTAAGGTAACCACTAACAAGCTAGAAAAGGTCTCTTGAACAACTACAGCCAGAGCCATATAACCCTCACAATTGTACTGTATGTCCCGGTTATCACTTACAGGTAAGTCCTTATGGAGAGTAACTAGAGCAACAATATAACCCCTTGCTCTAGCCCCCTTTCAACAGTAATAAAATCATCTTAATGGTTGGTTGCTTAATCCATTAGTAAAATTACAAGATTATTGTTCATAATTAAGCACTAGCAATAGCTACCCAAATGCATAACCCATAGGTGATAAGGGAACAAGATATCAATAGCTACGTTATAATATCTATGGTTGTCAAGGAAGACACATGCATATGTATGATTCAAGGAAGACACATGCATATGTATGATAATTTTAGTGAATAGGATAACAAGGATGGTCCCATGTTATACTTTCCTTTATGCTTGCTTTCCACTCAAGGCAATTGCTCGTAGAAATTCTTTGGTCTTCTCTTTTGTAGCTTCCGACCTCCAATGCTAATAAAACCACGCTTCCTCTACTTGCAGCAATCAGGCAACACAAACAGACAAACAATACACACATCTAAGAACATGCATCAAACAAAAGAAATGTTTTAAAAGAGAGCGCACTAAACGACACGGTACATTGCTACAGTCACGAAAACGCAAGAACGACAGATAACGGAGCTACCATTAAAGAGGACACGCAACTATCGAGACGATTACAACATAACATAGAAGACCGACTATAAACTTAATGCATATTAGTTATTGAAATAAGGTGATAAACATTCTGAAGAAATATTCTAAAATTAGATTAAACAATTGAATTACAAAGCTAGGTTTAACCCTAGTCATATTTTATTTATAAGTATTGCCGACTTTGTAGAGATAAAAGAACATGTGAGAACAACTATTCCAATTATATGAGATATGTGCTTGGGCTAAGTAAATTATAATTTAAACATATTTAAGTTGTGATTAGCTAAGTTCATGCTTAGTTACAAAGGACTGACGTGACAAGATTATATATTATTTTTAATTATAAAACTAATGACAAACATATTAATTAATATAATATTCAGCTATATATAGAAAAACATATGACATGAAAAACATTAGTACTACTGCACAGAGAACGTCGATGCGAATCTAACGCAACTTAATTGGAGCAAAACATATTTCAAACGAATAAATGCTCGAGGATTAAAGCCGTATAACTATGAAGAGCAGATACGTACTGTAATATGAATTTATCTACACAAGTCTATCATATATGCAACGTACTTAGACTAAGCAAATTTTAATTTGAAATATACTGTACATTAATCATATTAATCAATTTAATATATATAACATGTAGCAACTGAACGAAAGCACTTATGTTTCAAGGTTGAACTAAGCATCTTATAATTCAAAAGACATTTAGTTTACTATTAATTAGATTAACATTGATTTAGGACAGACCGGAGTATAAACCCGTGTTGCGTTTAATTAGAAACTCAATTGCACAAGCATAAATCAAATTAATATCTAACTTATAAATTTCAAAGATGTAAGACATGTTAAACGTTGTTGCTAACACATAACTTCGATCGGCACTATTGCAAAACAATAAAAACGGATTTAAACCGGAATTTCTTTTAATTGGAAAGCTATTAAATAAATATATTAATCTAATTACTATTTAAATTAATAAATTCATAATCAAGTGACATGATAAACATTGTTACTAATACATAGTTTACGTCGACACAAACATGACACGATGCGAATGAAATTGCAACCCTTAGTTATTTTCTAATTAACAGCGATTAAATAATTATTAATCAAAATGTTTTTAAATCAATAAATTTATAATTATGAGACATGACCAGCATTGGTACTACCGCATAGAGCGCGACTACACGAACCTAACATGACAAGAACTACACAAATCGGAGGTCAAACGATTAAACGACGGAGATTATACTAACTAGTGGCAAACTTGTAATTATCTTATCTTCTTCCTTGGGCTCCAGTACGGATACACCATGGCAACTTTCTGTGAACGATGGGGAAGAGAGGTACTCCATCCACAGAGGGGAGATGGCCGGCTGGAGCGGCGGCCTGAGCTATGGCGCGCTGCCCACACGCGCAGGGCCTCGCTGGCCATCTAGGGACGAGCCGTGCGGCCGCGGCCACCTGACGAGGCCGTACCTGTGCGGCACGGAGGAGCACGAGACGGGGCGGCTGGGTGCTGGGCTGTGGCCAAGGATGGCTGTGCGAGTGGCTGCTGCCGCAGTGAAGTCGGGGTGACCCGGCCAAGGATCGAGATGGCCGGAACGAAGGTGCCCCGCGGTTGTCGATGGAGGTTCGTCGGATAACATCACCGGAAAAAGAAAAACGATGGAGAGAGATTAAACGGTGATGGATTCGCGCAACGAAAAGTGTGCCGGTGAAGAGAAGATCGAGACGAACCTCGGGGTGGAAGTGGAATTTGCTGGAGATGAGAAACATAGCTGAAAAAGCTCGCCGAACCTTCGTCGGAAGTCGCCGAAACGTAAGCTGTAGATGAAGAACTTTGGCAAGGGGTGGAGCGAGCTACGAGCGGCGGCTCGCGATAAGGGTTGTACTTCTAAATCCAGGGCATCGAGGGCTACGCCAGCATATATATAGTTGTAGGGTTTGGAAACTTTTTGGAATTTCTTAATTTCGGGATTATTTTAATTCCATAAATAAAATAATTCCAAAAAATCTAAAATTACCTTTTAAGCCGTGAAAAATAGCCCGGAGCTTAGAAAAATCACCAGAAAAATCCTGGAGACTCTTGGAAGGATAAAGAACTCAACTAAATAAGTTTGAGCTCATAAAAAGATTGCTGAAGAGATCAAGGAAAAAGATCAAACTCACAGAAATTGAAATTTTAAATCCAAAAAATACCAAAAAGTTTTTCGATGAGAAGTAAACGTCGTCCTATGGTATTTTGAAAATAATAGCACTCACCAACACCAAAGACAAGCATCACACAAACATCACATTATCAAATTAATATGAAAAAGTTTAAAACCATAATTTTCTATATTTAAATTAGTAGCAAATTAACTTATCTAATAAATTTATTCAAATATTGAAATTATTTATTTTATTTAGTGTTTTCTAAGCACAACCCAAAATCAAAATTTTGGGGTGTGACACATTGATAGGACAGGCAGAAACAACGTTACGTAGGAAGTCATGCTATGTCCTGGCTTTCTTCAGTAATATTCCTTATACATAAATGAAGAGTCTTTTATGCTATATATGATGGTTTGTTTGCTAGAGTATTTGAATGACTTAGTAGATTAGAACCTACCTAGAATTCAATCTCTTGAACTAATCAGATGTCAACCTACCTTTATGATGAGTAGTCTATCTCTAATCTCTGCGTGATTTATCCCTATGTTTTATAATTCATTTATACTTATTTATCATGGTTTGTCCCCCTACCAAAGTAAGTGACTGTGTGATTAATTTCTCATAAGTAGTCATATTTTGCAAATCCATCTCTTTAGGTTTAAGTCCTTAGTTCTTTCCCTTGAGCTAAATATAAATTAACGATACCTAGAATATTTCCCGGTGAAGTTCTACGATGGTATTTTATCTGTACGCTTGCGGATCCCATTTTTATTCTAAAAGGAGCAGTTCTATACCAACACTTATGGCGCCATGCTAGGGATGACAACTTAGCTTAAGTGGTGTTAGAAGTGTCAACAAGCATTTCTAGCGCCGTTGCTAGGGAAGGAATAAACCTTTGAGAAAAATCACGTAAATAGATACTTAGGAAATGAGAAATCATAACAAGGCACCTCTGCTTTGGCAGGTTCACCTCTGTTGTTTTTCTATGTTTGTATTTTATACAGGGTATTAGCAGGATTAGTTCTGATTCACTCAACTCTCCATCATCAGAATTGGATCAACCCAAGAAGGAGCTTATCACCAATTCCTAAAGCTATGGCTACAAAAACTCTACGTGAATTATCTGCTCCTACAGTTGAGAATATCCTTATAGGTCCAGCATTGGAAACAAATAATCTTCAGTTTGAGCTCAAGCCAAGCCTTATTAATATGGTGCAAGCTACCCAATTCAGTGGAAAGGTTCATGAAGATGCAAGTGCACATTTAAAGAACTTAATCAAGATATCATACTACTTCGCCTTTTTCCATTCTCACTAGTAGGAAGAGCGAAGTAGTGGTTTTATGCCAACAAAGAAGACATCAACACATGGGCAAAGTGTTCAAAGGCCTTTCTAGCAAAATTCTTTCCAATAAGCAAGACCAATGCCTTAAGAGGAAACATTACCAATTTTCAACAGCAGAAGACAGAAACCATTTTAGAAGCATGGGAGCGTTTGCAAGAATACATCTCAGATTATCCTCATCATGGAATGGAAGAATGGTTACTCATGCAAGGTTTTTATCATAGATTAACTCAGAAAGAATGTGAGCACCTAGATGCAACTGTTGGAGGATCATTTTTGTCACTTACATTTGGGAAAGCCAAGTTGCTTATGGAGAAAATATCAGAAAATCAAGGTTGGTCCCAAGACCACACTCAACATTGTCATCAGAGTGAAGAAACAATTGAAGAAGTGAATGCACTGTCTACCAAGATGGATGACTTGCTCAACTGGCTTGACCAGAGGGCTAAGTATAAGGAAGATCAAAGGGCGATTGAAGCAGCATACAAACAAGATATAAATTCCATGGCCCAGAAGCCTTTGTATCAGCCAAATCAAAAATTGAATCGACAACCAACATTGAGGGATTTAGTCAGGCAATAGATCAGAATGAGCAGTGAAATCAAAGTAAAGCTTGCAACCAATGACAGAATCCTGGAGGATATAAATGTCAAATTGGATAGTTTCTCAGCTACCATCGAAGATTAGCCCAAGTTTAATAAGAAGATAGAAGAGAAGATAAAACAGCTAGCTACGGTATTGCCTACTACCACTGACCCTAAGCAAGTAAGAGCTATTACTACGAGAGGAGGGAGATCCACCAAGAATCCTCCCTATCCAAAAGGAGCGAGAAGAGCACTAGTAGTACCACCAGTGGCAGAAGAAGAGAATCATAATGAAGTTGAACAAGATGTGCAACCTCGAGACACATTACAAGATAACGAAATGAGATAGAATTTTCATGATATGAACTACATATTGTTTCCTCGTAGAATTAGAAGACCACAATCAGATGAGCAGTTTAGCAAGTTCGTGGAGGTTATTCAGAAGCTATATGTCAACGTACCTCTATTGGATGCCATTCAAGTTCCTACATATGCCAAGTATATCAGAGATATTTTGAACAAAAAGAGACCACTGCCCTCCACTAAAGTGATCAAGCTGACAGAAGATTGTAGTGCAGCTATCTTGAATAAATTACCAAAGAAGAAGAAAGATCCAGGATGCCCCACTATTGACTGCTCAATTGGAAATCAATATTTCAACAATGCATTATGTGACCTTGGAGCAAGTGTTAGTGTGATGCCTGCTAAAGTCTATCACAAGTTTGACCACTCAACACTCGAACCAACATCAATGTGCCTACAGTTAGTAGATCAATCAGTTCAGTACCCATTGGGCATTGCCGAGAATATTCCAGTCAAGATACGAGAATTCTTTGTTCCAGTAGACTTTGTGGTACTGGATATGCATCCAGACTCAAAAGTGTCACTCATCCTCAGGAGGCCCTTTTTGAGCACCGCCAATGCACATATTAATGTCGGGAAAGGAGAAATCAAGTTCACCATAAATGGGCAAGAAGAACAATTTGCATTCAAGTCAAAACAAGAACTCAATTCCTCTATGAAGATGGTTGATCAAGACAAGATAGAAAAATCACCAGAGCCAGCTGTCATGGAACTGTCCAAATTATAAGAGCATAAGTACAAAAACAATCACCAAAGTGATCAAATTCTCGCACTTGAGCCCATATAACTCCGGTAGTCCAATGAAATCACAATGGGATTTCAAACCAACCAACATACAAGCCAAGATCGTAGTGATTCAACATAACAAGTCACATGTTACATCTATTTCACAAGTAATCCAATATACATCGGAGTTCAACATAGTTATTACAACTTAAATTGAAAAGTAGTGGAAGCAAAGTAATTTGAAACTAACATTAATCTTATTTCAAATACATGCCAATACCAAGGTCAACTCTAACAAAAGCATCATAGATAAGACAACTCAGAGGGATCATGCCCATGATCACACTCCGCCACTATGGCAGTGAAACGATCCTGCATTCCACGAAGGGAATGCCACAGATTCGACGTGTAATAGATGAACAAGTTCATGCCATTACCCAAATCTCAGTCGAATAACATAGTCATACACGAATATTAGAGTACAAATAGAAGGTTTACATTAATTATTATCATCACCACACAGGGCGGAACACACTCACACACAGCAACTAGAACAACATCTCGTAGACAGCAGCGGAAACTAGGACTCCTCGCACCAAGCTTGAGCCCAGGGCGAACCCCTACTCCTCCCAGTCGTTCTCCTCATCGTACTCGGGCTCCGAGCCTACCAAAAATCTATCAGTACACTTGGTACTAGCCACGCATCTCCCACCCTATGATGCATTTGCTTTGTGGAACTAGATGCAAAGGGGGTAAGAAAAGACCTATCTTTGGCTGTGGTTTCCTAAGCGAGTAACCAATGTATTAATAACATAAGTTTGCCAAATTTTAACCCATCTCATTCACACACGTTATCCCATCCCAACACATATCTCACCACCACTTCACATCTCAACTCACTCTCTCATCGACACGGGCGACTCCCTCTCACCCATGTCTCAACGGCTAAAGCTGGAACACACACTGAAATCCCAGGGAAGGTAGAAGGACTCCTCTCATCTATTCAAGTGAAGCTATACTTAGGAAAGTTCCATAGCCAAAAGGTTTGGCATATGTATCAATCGATCAACCAGAAACTCTGCAGAGGTTTACATATCCCACAAGATAGCTATCCTCGATGATGCCTCGTCTAAGCTGATTCTAGGCCGCCTTCTGACTAGAAACGGTATCACCCTATCACTCAGAACTGGGGCCATGTCGGAGTACCACCGACACACTGAGACTGTGAGACGTAGTACTTGGCCCTTGAGTACTACGCTGTCTTGGGAGGGTGTGGGTCCTCATGCCTGTACCTCCCTACACTATCCGCTAACCTCTCAATAGTAGTGGCACCGTGCTAGCAAGTTGAACGTCTGTCTCCTCCCCATAGAAGCGAGTGGGTGTCCAAGGATTCCTAAGACCCGGTCCACGGACATATCAGTCCTTAGGGTGACTAAACATGATATCTTCACAAGGGGAAACCGTTTTCCGCTCAACGGAACACCCGGCACCCCGTGCCATCATAGCACCTCACATGGCGAACGCCCAGGTAGCATCCTCCGGCAAGACTTGTCTTCCTGACTCGGCGTAGTTCCTGCTCGGTCGACTCGACCCTCACCACACACCCAAGACTCACACCAAGATCTCCCCAGGTTCATTATTAGGTTATTATCAAGTTAATGGCACCTCGTGCCTTATCTCAAATGCCTCTCACTCACCAACATCACATCACAGATATAATGCGAGTAAGAGTAAAGCAGTGGTAACAAGTAATATAGCAGCATCTAATCTAACAGTTGGGTGAGCAGGTGTAAGGTTGCAACAAGGTAAGTGGCTCAAAAGCAGTAAACTATGATGCATCCTATCAGTAATATTAAGACATAAAGGTAAAGCACTAGCAATTCTAAGTATTTGCAATGCGTAATAGGATCTACGAATGGGTGGGGCGTGGCACCTAGCAAGTCATCACCCAAGTCGTCGGTGTAGTCGGGGTCGAACTCCTCAGTCGGTGGCTCCTTCGGGTCTGTAAAATGTGACATATATAGCCACGTTGGTGGCTCCTATAGAGGTGCACAAAGAAGCAACTAAAAATTAAAAGATCCAATAGCACTCAAATATAAGCCTATGACATAGAGCTCATTTTTAGAAAAATTTGGACTCTGGTTTGGCATTTTTCTGAGCTACCGTTAATTAATTATGAATTTCCAAAGATTTAAAATAATATCTGAAAAAGAAAAAGGGGGAAAATCAGGGGCCGACACGTGGCGCATCCGGATTAGTCCAGTTCTGCTCAGTGAATGAAATGTGGGGTCTCGGTGAATAGTGAGGCTGACCGGTGGGGCCGGTCAACGTTGACCAGTCAACGGTCAACTTGACTGAGCCGTGACCGAGCTTGGCGGGCCGGTGCAGGGCCTGGACATGGGCCGGGTTGGGCCGGCCTGGGCCTGGACACGTGTCAAACCATGAAGAGGCCACGTCGCTGTTTGGGCCCAAACTAGGCTGTGAAAAAGGCCAAGGCTGTGTGGTCACGGTCCACGGTGGTCCAGCTAGCTGCGGTCCATGGACCGCTCTCCTTCGCTCACGGTGGACCGGGTCCACCTTCCCACCCCCCTCTCTTGGTTCATAGCGAAACTGGTCCACGGTCCGGTAGGTCCATCCACACTTTTTCCCCTCCTCCTCTGTTTTCACCGCATGGTGGACGCCGGCGGTGAGCTTGTCCGGTGGTCTCAACGGTGGCTTGGCTTGGCCGCTTTGGGCTTCTACGCGTTCACGGTCATGGGAGGGGCATAAGGGTGAGGTCGAGGCGGCGTGCTAGGGGCTCCAGCTGGTCCTCCCACGGTGGTGGCGGCACGGCAGCTCCAACCAGGCAGGGCATGACCGGCCGTGCCCCCGGGGTCTTCCTTCCTTGGCGTGCGCACAGCGCGTCCCCCCCCCCCGAGGTGATTCCGGGCATCACCACCACCCCTAACTCTACTAGTGCTGACCGGTGAATGTGGCTCGGTTAGGGCGACACTCATGGCGTTGGCGTGCACGGGCGAGAGAGACGGATTGGGGCTCACCGTCGGGCGTGGGGCAGATGGGATGCTGTGGCCATGACGAGGTGATGCCATGGAGAGTCAGAGCAGGTAGGTAGGCAGTGGCAGTGCCTCGGGCGGTGTCGTCCCCTCCAGCTCTGGCAACCTTCCCACGGCGGCGCGCAGCTCCGCGGTGGCTTCTTCCTCCCCGCCTCTCCTCTCCCTCTCTTTGTCTAGTTGAGTGGGAAGGCCACGAAGTGGCAGCGATGGATGGGAAGGGCTGGGGCTTCGGGGGTCACCCTTCTTATAGGGGGAACGGTGGTCATGGCGGCTCGGACGCTAGCCTACGGTGGTGATGGGTAGCCAGGGTACGTGTAGGGCGGAGGATAGCCTGGGGCTAGTGTTGCCGGGCAGGTGAGTGCAGTGTGTAACACTTCAAGTGTTTAGTCCTTAATTGCATTGCATTTGCATGGCATAAGCATAAGCATGCATCATTCATGTTTGTTATTTTATGTGATGCAACACATGTGATTATTCTAGGGTTTGTTTGATTTATTTCATGAAGTATTTGATAGTTGGTGTAACAAAAAGGTAAGGTAGCCAATCATGACCTACAACACCTTAGTTATACTTAGGGTAACATTTGGAACAAGGTTCATGTTGACCAAAATTACAAATTTGCCCTCCAAGAGAAGTTTGACCACCATTTGACCCTAGAAGGCTCTAGTTTGACCAATTAAAAAGTCTAATTTAGAGACCTTGCATGGAAGAGCACCCTTAAGTAAAGTTGTAGAGAATTTCATGAGGAACAAAAGTTCTAATATGGCCATCCCATGAAAATGACCAGAGCATGCTCAAAAATGGCCCACAAGTCAGCTTGAGTGGTGATCAACACTTAGAAAAAAATTCTAAGTCTGGAAATTGGAATTTTCAGTTTCACTGTACCTCACTTTAGCAACTTGTAACTCACAAACTAGGTCAAACCAGTCCTGGAGCCAATTGACAAAGTTGTTGTCCACACATAGCTCTACAACATTGTCAATATCACCATCACCTGGTTCTCAATAGTTTAGGAGATTTTGTGTCGTGAAAATAGGGTTTCAGTCGGCTTAGTGACTGAAACTGGGTTTCAGTTTCTAAGTGCACCACTTTGGAGCTCTGTAGTTTCAAATCCAGGCTGAACCAGCCCAAACTCCAATTGACAAACTTGTTGCCCTCACATAGCTCTACAAATTTGATGTTGTCATCTTGGACCAAATCGAGCTGTGTTGGAAGATAATCAGCGTCAAACTTGCACTGACAGTCACCGTTCGGCCTCATCGGTCAGTCGACATCGCCATTCAGTCGGACAGCTGACCACGCCGTGGCGCTCGGGCAGAGCCCGGTGGCCGCGTGGCGCTCGCGCCCTGCCATCGCCTCCACGTCGCAAGCACACGCGCGGTCGTGAAGTCGGGGCCGACACCTCCACCCCCACACTCGCGCTCACTCTTCTCTCCTTCACTCTCGCTCTGGCCGGGTTCACCGAGGCGGAAAACGGAGGCGCCATTGCCGCCGCAGCCCGCCCCGTGCTTGTGCAAGCTCACCGTCACACCACCGTCCTCCAAATCCCGTCCACCGCTCCACCAGCATCCCCTCCACCTCCTCCAACCGTTGCTTGACCGGATTGTGTAGAGGTGAGGGCGAATTTCGGTTTCCGCCACCGTGAGTCCTCGCCGGCGCACTGTCCGCGCGGCGGCTCACCGTGGCCAGCTCCCTACGGTCATCCTCCATTCTCACTAGTACATGTTTTGGGTTCCGGGTCGGGTAGAGAAGCCTAGGTGATGACGTTACCGGATGGGATGGCCGGTACACGTCGGAACACCGTCGTGCGCCGCCGCGCCATGGCCGCCGGTGCGGTGCTCACGCGGCCAGCGGCACTCGCTCCACCTCCGTCCTTTTCCGTGGCATGGAGAGGTCCGCCATGTCCTCAGGAAGCCGTAGCACACCTCACTTAGGTCCCTGACCCCCGGAGCTCGCCGGACCACCACCGGGTGCCACCTCCGAGCCGCGGTCGCCATGGCCGTCGTAGCTAGGGTGGGATAGGTTCAGCAAATCTAGGTTTGGTCGATGCAGGAAGTCACGGGGAAGCCGTTGGTGCTCCTTTCGTCGCCGGAGGCGCCGTCGTCGGCGAGCTTGAGCTCGCCGGAGTCGCGACCGTCTTCCCCCTTTCGCTCTCTCTCTCTGGCCTGCGGGCCCGCACTGTCAGCGCCGCGCGCGCGGGCGGGCGCCGAGGCAGGCCGCGCGCTGGCTGGGCCGCGCTAGCAAGCCGGGCCGGCCCAGTTTCAAATGGGATTTATTTCATTTCTTTATTTTGTCACAGTTTTAAGTAAGATTTGGAAAAATGAAGATCTAGGGTTTTACTTGCCCAAAAATTATGAGATAAATTTTGTTAGGATCTACATGATGTGTAGTATTTTAGAAAAATATGGATCTGGCATGAGAGGTTTAAATTCTATAAGAATTTAATAGATCCTTTAAATGTGTTTTGGAATGCATGCAAATTTGTTAAATTTATAACTTGAGCTGTAGTGTTCCATAAATCATGAAAATTGGTGGGTAGGTTACTCTATGCTAGCCCTAGCTCTGGTAAAAATTTGGGCATCAGTGCTTAAGTACTTTTCAAGTTATTATGCTATCTTGTTATTCTAGGAAATATTTAAATGAATTTTTGTAATTTTTCTACATGTGCAATGTTCATATAACTTTTTGGAGAATGTCTTGGTACCCTAGACTGTCCAAGAAAATTAAGAAATCTGTTGTTTGACACTTTTTACTATGCTTTGTTATTTATACAAAGATCAGCCTTTTTGGCTTGTGAATTTTGTGCAGAGAGTTCCTGTGATTAAATTGAGTTCAAATTTGTACAGTAGTCTCTTTTTGGGTCAAAGAGTCCCCTGTAATTTTTGTAGAATTTTAGGAGCAGTTTACATATATGTTTAAAATTCCACCTAATTAATTAAGTAAAATAAGAAATGAGTATAAATAAATATTCTAGGTAGTCACACCCTACTTTCTGGTGTTGTTATACCCCATGTGAACTTTTGGAAATCTTAGTTTGGTTTTAAGGGTCTTTGGCCACATCAATAAATGTTTAACCTTTGTAATTTTAGGTTTTCTGGACAGCTAGTAGTAATTCTAAATTTGGCGTTGATAAAATTGGTTGCTGGAAAACTTGTAAATACCAAAGTTGGAGTAAACTTGATGAACTAGCTTGTGTCAAAATTTGGAAGCATTTGGCTTAGTAGTTTGAGAGTTACTGTTGTTTAAAGTGCAGTTCAAAATCTGCTACTCTCTGTTTTGAGAGGACAGATTCTGGAACTTGTGAAGTTTGACATGGAAAACTTAGGAGTTTGGAGTTGAGGTCTGAAAATGAATTGTAATGCATTTCTTAGGCTTTCCAGATTGTCTTAGATCATATCTTTTGGAATTGTAAATCTCCAGTTGTGATAAAAACAAGTAGCTGCTGTCCAGAATGCTTACTGTGGTGTTTTGCGGATTGTTATGGTGTGATATCCTAAGACATGCTACTTTTGTAATTGTTAGGTGTTAGGGCCTTAACTGAGGATGAGCAGCTTTATCTTAGGTTAAGTAGATTAGGTGAGTACTTCTCTACCGGAGAGGAAATTTGCACCTACTCTTTTGAAGTAATTTGAATAGAGCATTAAATTGTTGTAATGCATTTCATTCCGAGCATATTGCATCTTTCATTATGCATTCATGGGATTTATTATGCACTCATGCAATAGGTGTACCGGAGGGGGTGACACTCCTCGAATTCGAACAAGCGATACCGGAGGAGGTGCTGAGTCAACCGGAGGAATTAGCAGAAGAAACCAACGTCGGGGAAGCTCCGTCAGAAGATCTACCCGAGTGTCCGGACCACAGACCCGCAACCTTTCTCAAAGGCAAGCCCCGGTGCATGCTGAACCCATCGTTTTATAAATATATCTTGAGTACTTTTAATTGTTTATTGCATTAAGTTCTAGGAGTTATATGAAAACACTTGCTGCATTGTACCTGTCCTTGTCCAGATATCGTACTTAAATCCTATATTAGGTTTAGACACGTGTCGATGCTTAGCCCTGCTTAGTACGGTAGAAGTCGGGTGATTTCCGGTCATCCGCGAGATATAGGACTGGGTCGCGAGTGGCTTATGGCTATCGTGATGGAACCATGCTTTAAAATGAAGTTGAGACCGGGTGGGAGTTCGATGGTACAGCCGCAAGACACTTCACGTCTTGGGTGTGGAGCCATGCCCGTCTGAGTCGTTTAAGGACCGATTCGCTGTACGTCCTTGAGTCATGTTGAACGCAGTCTAACACTTAGTTGGCCGGATAAGTCGTTCCGACCGTGAAGCCGAGTAATGTGGTTCAGGCCGGGAATCGAATGGTAGGTTGCTTCTTGGAGGAGAGAAAGGATGTGCTTGGGGACATTGGCGTGAGACCAAGGGGGGGTTAGAGTCCCTATCACCTGGCAGAGTGTCGCCCTTGGGGTCGCGACATTATTCGGACCTGCGATTCCTGAATCATATGAAAAGGTGGCCTGTGCGACCCTGGCAGGGGTCTGCACGGTGAGTGTTAGAAATACCCCTCCAGCTGGATAGGAATTCGATTCGAATCGCCGTCACTCCCGGTTAGTGAGCACTTGACTTGAGCAGCGGCAACGTAGATCTCATTAAATGAACTGGTGGTTAAGGGAATGATACAATGTTGCCACAATTCATACCTGCTCTGGATATAATGATGATAATTGTTTGATTATAATCAAGTGCATGTTTAGTACAGGTGCTAAGATAGACGACAGGTAAATGCTAAAAATAACTGCTAGTACAGGCTACAAGAGTTTAAATTACTTATGCCTTTATGCAAAATGTTATGTCAGCTAGCCTCTTGTGTAAGCCTTGCATAATCCTTGGTGTCATCTTATTTCTGGTTTTCGACGGGTAAGTCTAGCTGAGTACATTCCAGTACTCAGGGTTTATTCCCTCCTGTTGCAGATGACATGCTTTGTCAGGGATTCTGCAAGACGTGTCTCCACCCAGCGGGTGATGATGACTAGATCACAAGGGCGTGATCGTCTTTATGTACTTTCCTCATGCTTTTGCGGGATGTCGATCATCCAGACTGGCAGTATTTAATTAACTAGTGTGTGTGTTATGCTTCCGCTACTTTCAAACTTGGTTTGTAATAATTGCTACTCCGTGGTGTAAACTTAATTCAGAACTACTTGTGAAATGTATCGTATGATGTTGTATGTTGAATGATGCGATCCTGGTTGTAAGCAGTTTGGTTTGAGATCCTTCGTGATTTCGATTGACTACCGGGATTATATGGGCTCAAGTTTGAAAATTTGAGCGCTTCGGTGCTTGCTTTCGTACTTGTGCTCTTATAATTTGGTCGGTTCTGTTACAGCTGGTATCGGAGCATAATTCAACATTAAACACATCTTACGAGTAATTAAAAACAAAAGTATTTGTTTGCGAAAAGGGTTAAACTCTAAAAATTATTTTTTTGGTATGCCAGTGATCACATCCCTTAGCCCAAATAAGGACTCTTAGGTGGCTTATTATAAATACTAACTTGGGGGCCTTGTTTGTTTCTGTTTCGTCGTCCATACGGCGTGATATTGTATGGATGCCATCCACTTGGGTGGTAATGTATGGATCAATTACCTCGACGCTCTGGTAAGTGTGAGTTGTGAGAGCATGATCGTCCAACCGGCGGTCTAGGGGAGAGTAGTTTTGGTGACTTACATCTTTACATGTTTAAACCATGTAATTACGTAAGCACTTAATTGTGGGAACCTTTATATCGGGTAGCTTTGATACTTAAGTATATACATCAGGGGATGTGTATATGGAAAGTATTTAAATTACTGCTTTCTTGTGTGCTTATATTGGGAAACTGTTGGGCTAAAATGAGGTTTTCTGTAGGTACACTAACAGCGTAACGAGTAGACCGATAGTTTTGCTTATATGAGAGAACGTATGTATGCCACCGCCTAGCGTTAGAACTTTAGGTTTCTACTAAGGTGAGAGGGCGTACTGAACGTGCATGCATCATGTTTAATTATATCATACATATCATTTACTCCCTCCTTAAAAATTTATGTACTCCCGACTAAAGTAAATTTCGTATCCCCTAAATGATCCTCATTTTAAGTCGTATCTTATCTGTTGCTACAGATGGCACGTACCAAGAGGACTGCTCGCAAGTCCACTGGGGGCAGGGCACCGCGACACCAGCTCGCTCCACGTGAGCCCCGCCCTGAGCCTACTGAGGTGGAAAGGCTGAGGGCAGAGTTGGCTGAAGTGACTGCTGCTGGGAATGCAGCGCATCAGCAACTGGAGCAAGTGATCTGGGATCGTGACCAGGAAACCCTTGCAGTCCAGAGGTTGACAGTAGCAAACCGCAACTGTCAACGCATGTTGGTTCGTGTCATGAACCAGAGGGATGAAGCCTGGCACGAGGAGAACGTTCTGAGAGCTCGTCAGTTTGAGCTCAAGCAACAGTTGGAGAATGCTGAAGAATACAATGACAATCTTCATGAAGAAGTGCACCGCCTGAACAACGAGCTTAATCCTCTGCTGCCTCGAAACAACAACGTCGATGAGGACATGGGTTCGGGAATCTTCATAGCTGAAGATGATGATGAAGTGGGGGTCAATGGGCCCCAAGATGCCGCACCAGAAGAAGCACCAGGAGAAGAGCCAGAAGAAGAAGAAGAAGACGAGGAGTTAGAGCCTGTTAGCGACGAGGATGGCGGGGAGATCCTTGACACCGACTCTGAGGGCGATGCTTAGTGTAGTCATCGCGTAGCTACAATGTTAGGATTGTCTTTTGTGCCCTCCCTGTGTTGGAGTGAGGCTTTGTAATAACTTGACTTTTGGGATGTAAGGTCGAACCCTATGTTTCCTAGATGTTTAGTTGGAGCCTGTTAATTTCGATCACAACTTGATGTCTTATTATGTTGCGTTCGATGATGGTGTCACGATTAGCACCCTTCGGTGCCGCGACGAAACCGAGGGCCTCCTATGGCGCGCGACATAAGGCTGTGCTGCTTGGCAGCGCAGGTATCGAGGTGGCTAGTCATGATCCACCATGGAACTTTTCATTGAGAAGTCTCTTTGTGGTCAGTTTGAAGTAGCCTTTCACAGTCAGATTAACATTTCGCAATGATTCATCTACAAATTTCCCACATCGTCAGTGCTCATTGGCTATGCATTTTGCAGATGTCGTACAATCTACGCCGGGGTCGTGGAAATGAGGAGGAGGAACAGCCGCCCCCTCCGCCACCACCTACTCCGGCCGAGTTGATGCAATCAGTGGTTGAGGGGCAGCATATGTTGGCTGACGCCATGCGCCAACTGGCTAATCGAGAGGCTCATCATGGCCGCCAGGGCCCAGAGCCAAATCAGTACAGCGATTTCAAGGACTTTCTAGATACAAAGCCCCCGCTCTTCAAGGAAGCGAAAGAACCACTGCAGGCTGACGAGTGGTTGAATACCATTGAACAAAAGTTTCATCTGCTACGCCTAACTGATGAGCTGAAAACTGAGTATGCTTCCCATCAGTTGCATGGTCCGGCGGGCATTTGGTCGAGCCACTATCGTTCCACACTGCCTGCCAATGTTCCGATTGCTTGGGATCAGTTTAAGGCGGCATTCCGGGGAAATTATATCCCTCCCGGTCTTATGGCAATCAAGCACACAGAGTTTATGAGGCTGTCGCAAGGAAACAAAAGCCTGACTGAATACTTGCAGTCCTTCAACAACCTGGCAAGGTATGCCACAGAGTTTGTAGATACCGATGCCAAAAAGATTGCTAGCTTCAAAAGGGGCCTCGGCCCAAAACTGATGAAAACTATGGGCACTAGCAAATGTACTACTTTCAATGATTTCATCAGCGATGCTTTGACCCAGGAGAACAACAATACTATTTATTCTGCCTCTAAGAGCCGTAAAAGGGCCCTTGAGGCAAGTGCTTCTCCGTCAAGGGCCTCAGCGGCACCGAGGTCTTCCCCTCGCCCACCTGCTTAGAATACAAAGTTCCGTCCGCCGCAGAAGAAGCCTGCTGCAAAAACGGGGTTCCGTAAGGCTTATACCATCGCTCTGCCAAAGGGGACTTCTGGACAGAGCAGCTCCAGTGTCCCTCCTAGCAACATGCCTTGCTGGAACTGCAACAAGCCAGGCCATTGGTCTAGAAACTGTCCTTACCCCAAGAAGAATGTCAATCAAGGTGGCCGTCAGGGGCACGCTCATTATAACAGTATTGAGGAAATCCCATCTGGTGAGGTTGTCACTGCTGGTAAGTTCCTAGTTGACCAACATCCTGCAGTGGTACTTTTTGATTCGGGTGCTTCGCATTCCTTTATCAGTCCTAAGTTTGCATCCAAATTTGCACACAAGTTGCATACTGTTGAAGGTGTGGGTTATTGTATTAGTGCTGCAAGTGGAAATATTTCCACAAATAAAGTAGTAGGGAACCTTAAGTTTAAGATAGAAGGGCGAAATTATTCGCTTGCCCTATTGGTTTTACCTGGTTTAGACATAGATGTTATCTTGGGCATGAATTGGATGAGTCAGAATGGGGTACTCATTGACACATCCGCTCGGGTAGTTATGCTCAGAGATCCTACAGATCAAAAGGGTTTTCTGGTACAACTTCCTAGAAAAGTTGAATTGTCTGGGGAAATTCATGCTGTGCAAGCAAAGGCGTTGGCTGAAATTTCCGTAGTAAATGAATTTCCGGACGTTTTTCCCGATGATTTGCCGGGACTCCCTCCGGATCGGGATGTGGAGTTTAAAATTGAGTTGTTGCCTGGCACGGCTCCCATCTCTCGGAGACCTTATAGGATGCCTCCGAATGAACTAGCTGAACTTAAGGTGCATTTGAATGAACTTTTGAAGAAGGGGTTGATTCGTCCTAGTTCGTCGCCGTGGGGATGTCCTGCTATCTTTGTAAAGAAGAAGGATCAGTCGTTGCAGATGTGCGTAGATTATAGACCTCTCAATGCAGTCACTGTCAAAAATAAGTACCCTCTACCACGAATCGACATCTTGTTCGATCAGTTGTCTAAAGCTAAAGTTTTCTCCAAGATCGATCTAAGGTCTGGCTACCATCAAATTAAAATCCGCCTGGAAGATGTTCCAAAGACAGCCTTTTCTACCAGATACGGTCTTTATGAGTATCTTGTTATGTCTTTCGGCTTGACAAATGCCCCCGCGCACTTCATGTACTTGATGAATTCGGTGTTTATGCCTGAATTGGACAAGTTTGTGGTGGTATTTATTGATGATATCCTGGTATATTCTGTGAATGAGGAGGATCACGCTGAACATCTGCGTATAGTCCTCACAAGACTGCGTGAACATCAACTTTATGCGAAGTTCAGTAAGTGCGAATTCTGGCTTCGTGAAGTACCTTTCCTTGGGCATGTGTTGTCCGATGGAGGAATTATGGTGGACCCCGCCAAGGTACAGGAAGTACTGAACTGGAAGGCTCCTATCTCGGTTCACGAGGTCCGGAGTTTTCTTGGTTTGGCTGGCTATTATCGTCGCTTCATCCCGGATTTCTCCAAAATAGCCAAGCCAATGACTCGGTTGCTGCAAAAAGACACCAGGTTTGTCTGGACTCCTGAGTGTGATGCGGCTTTTCACAAACTGCGAACTCTCCTAACCTCAGCTCCGGTTTTGGCACAACCGGATATCGAGAAACCATTTGATGTTTATTGTGATGCCTCAGGCATAGGTTTGGGAGGTGTGTTGATGCAGGAAGGCCGAGTAATTGCATATACCTCTCGACAACTTCGGAAGCATGAGGCGAATTATCCAACACATGACTTAGAACTCGCCGCAGTTGTTCATGCTTTGAAAGCCTGGCGACACTATCTGTTGGGCAATGTTTGCAATATCTACACAGACCACAAAAGCCTCAAATACATCTTCACCCAACCCGAGTTGAATATGCGTCAACGAAGATGGCTCGAGTTGATTAAGGATTATAACCTTCAAGTGCACTATCATTCTGGCAAGGCAAATGTGGTTGCGGATGCTTTAAGCCGTAAGTCTCATTGCCATTCCTTAGTTGAAACTGATTTTCACCGATCTCGCCTGTTACATCTGGCAGTCTTGTACAACATCACTGCCAGTGGTACTCTCAGAAATAGAATCATTGAGCTCCAAAAGACTGATCCGGGTATCTTTCACATAAAACGGAAGATGAATGAAGGAGAGACTAAGCATTTCAGGTTAGATGACGAAGGTGTGCTGTGGTTTAAGGATAGGTTAGTGGTACCTAAGGACCGAGAGCTTAGAGATCAGATCATGTCCGAAGCACATTCGTCCAAGTTGTCCATCCATCCTGGTAGTAATAAGATGTATTATGATTTGAAGCCACTTTATTGGTGGACCAAGATGCGGAAAGAGATAGCTGCATATGTTGCTAGATGTGACACCTGTTGTAGAGTTAAAGTTGTGCACATGAAAGCTGGGCTACTTCAGCCACTTTCCATTCCAGGCTGGAAATGGGAAGAGATAAGTATGGATTTCATTGTCGGACTTCCTCCTACTGTCAAAAATCATAACTCTATTTGGGTAATTGTTGATCGTTTGACCAAATCAGCTCACTTCATCCCAGTGAGAGTGGACTATCGTCCCACTGACTATGCTGAGTTGTACTTCAATCAGATAGTCCGGCTTCATGGGATACCTCGTACTATCGTTTCTGACCGTGGTCCCCAGTTCATTGCTCGCTTTTGGGAGCATTTGCATCACCTTCTGGGTACCAAGTTAGTGAGAAGCTCTGCTTATCACCCCCAGACATCGGGTCAGACAGAACGAGTTAACCAAATCTTGGAAGATCTGTTGCGAGCATGCGTCATTTCATCCAAGGGTTCTTGGGAAAAATGGTTACCTTTAGCCGAATTCTCGTACAATAACAGTTATCAAGAGAGTATTAAGATGGCCCCATTCGAAGCTTTGTACGGTCGAAAGTGTCGAACTCCACTAAACTGGGTGGAAGCTGGGGAAAGAAGGTATTATGGCATTGATTTTGTCCAGGAAGCCGAGGAACAAGTCCGTACCATCCAGAAACACATGGCTGCAGCACAAGCGAGACAGAAAAGCTATGCGGATCGTCGTAGAAAACCACTCGAATTTGAAGTTGGAGACTTCGTTTATTTGAAAGTTTCTCCAATGAAGAGTGTCCAACGTTTTGGTGTGAAGCGGAAACTTGCACCAAGATACGTGGGTCCTTTCCAGATCATAGGCAAGAGTGGAGCTATTGCGTACAAAATCCAGTTGCCTCCTGAGATGAGAGCCATATTCAACGTTTTCCATGTATCTCAGCTTAAAAAGTGTCTTCGAGTTCCTGAGGAACAAGTTCCTTTAGGTGATATCAGGCTGGAATCCGACCTAACCTATGAAGAAAAGCCAGTCCGAGTGATCGATACTCAGGAACGAGTAACTAGAAGTAAAGTGGTTAAGTGGTACAAAGTGATGTGGAGTAATCAAGGAAGTGAGAGTGATGCTACGTGGGAACGGGAGGATTATTTGCGGGATGGTTATAAAGAATTCTATGAAAAATGGTACGCTTTCCAAATCTTGGGACGAGATTTTTATAAGGGGGGAGGGCTGTAACACTTCAAGTGTTTAGTCCTTAATTGCATTGCATTTGCATGGCATAAGCATAAGCATGCATCATTCATGTTTGTTATTTTATGTGATGCAACACATGTGATTATTCTAGGGTTTGTTTGATTTATTTCATGAAGTATTTGATAGTTGGTGTAACAAAAAGGTAAGGTAGCCAATCATGACCTACAACACCTTAGTTATACTTAGGGTAACATTTGGAACAAGGTTCATGTTGACCAAAATTACAAATTTGCCCTCCAAGAGAAGTTTGACCACCATTTGACCCTAGAAGGCTCTAGTTTGACCAATTAAAAAGTCTAATTTAGAGACCTTGCATGGAAGAGCACCCTTAAGTAAAGTTGTAGAGAATTTCATGAGGAACAAAAGTTCTAATATGGCCATCCCATGAAAATGACCAGAGCATGCTCAAAAATGGCCCACAAGTCAGCTTGAGTGGTGATCAACACTTAGAAAAAAATTCTAAGTCTGGAAATTGGAATTTTCAGTTTCACTGTACCTCACTTTAGCAACTTGTAACTCACAAACTAGGCCAAACCAGTCCTGGAGCCAATTGACAAAGTTGTTGTCCACACATAGCTCTACAACATTGTCAATATCACCATCACCTGGTTCTCAATAGTTTAGGAGATTTTGTGTCGTGAAAATAGGGTTTCAGTCGGCTTAGTGACTGAAACTGGGTTTCAGTTTCTAAGTGCACCACTTTGGAGCTCTGTAGTTTCAAATCCAGGCTGAACCAGCCCAAACTCCAATTGAAAAACTTGTTGCCCTCACATAGCTCTACAAATTTGATGTTGTCATCTTGGACCAAATCGAGCTGTGTTGGAAGATAATCAGCGTCAAACTTGCACTGACAGTCACCGTTCGGCCTCATCGGTCAGTCGACATCGCCATTCCGAGCATATTGCATTCATTCTGCATCCATGAGATTTATTGTGCATTCATGCAATAGGTGTACCGGAGGGGGTAACGCTCCTCGAATTTGAGCAAGTGATTCCGGAGGAAGTCCAGGACCAGCCGGAGCAGCCAGAGGAACCAACCGGCGACGAAGCTCCTGCCGAAGATCTACCCGAGTGTCCTGACCACCGGCCCTCGACCTTTCTAAAAGGCAAGCCCCGGTGCATGCTGAACCCATCAATTTATAAATCTATCTTGAGTACTTTTAATTGTTTAATGCATTAAGTTGTAGGAGTTGTATGAAAACAATTGTTGCATTATACCTGTCCTTGCCCAGATATCGTACTTGAATCCTAATTTAGGTTTAGGCACGTATCAATGCTTAGCCCTGCTTAGTACGGTAGAAGTCGGGTGATTTTCGGTCATCCGCGAGATGTAGGAAGGAGTCACGAGTGGCTTTATGGCTATCGTGGATGGAACCATGCTTTAAAATGAAATTGAGACCGGGCAGGAGTTCGATAGTACAGCCGCAAGACACTTCACGTCTTGGGTGTGGAGCTATGCCCGTCTGAGTCGTTTAAGGACCGATTCGTTGTACGTCCTTGAGTCATGTTGAACGCAGTCTAACACTTAGTTGGCCGGATAAGCCGTTCCGACCGCGAAGCCGAGTAATGTGATTCAGGCCGGGAATCGAATGGTAGGTTGCTTCTTGGAGGAGAGAAAGGATGTGCTTGGGGACATTGGCGTGAGACCAAGGGGGGGTTAGAGTCCCTATCACCTGGCAGAGTGTCGCCCTTAGGGTCGCGACATCATTCGGACCCGTGATTCCTGAATCATATGAAAAGGTGGCCTGTGCGACCCTGGCAGGGGTCTGCACGGTGAGTGTTAGAAATACCCCTCCAGCTGGATAGGAATTCGATTCGAATCGCCGTCGCTCCCGGTTAGTGAGCACTTGACTTGAGCAGCGGCAACGTAGATCTCATTAAATGAACTGGTGGTTAAGGGAATGATACAATGTTGCCACAATTCATACCTGCTCTAGATATAATGATGATAATTGTTTGATTATAATCAAGTGCATGTTTAGTACAGGTGCTAAGATAGACGACAGGTAAATGCTAAAAATAACTGCTAGTACAGGCTACAAGAGTTTAAATTACTTATGCCTTTATGCAAAATGTTATGTCAGCTAGCCTCTTGTGTAAGCCTTGCATAATCCTTGGTGTCATCTTATTTCTGGTTTTCGACGGGTAAGTCTAGCTGAGTACATTCCAGTACTCAGGGTTTATTCCCTCCTGTTGCAGATGACATGCTTTGTCAGGGATTCTGCAAGACGTGTCTCCACCCTGCGGGTGATGATGACTAGATCACAAGGGCGTGATCGTCTTTATGTACTTTCCTCATGCTTTTGCGGGATGTCGATCATCCAGACTGGCAGTATTTAATTAACTAGTGTGTATGTTATGCTTCCACTACTTTCAAACTTGGTTTGTAATAATTGCTACTCCGTGGTGTAAACTTAATTCAGAACTACTTGTGAAATGTATCGTATGATGTTGTATGTTGAATGATGCGATCCTGGTTGTAAGCAGTTTGGTTTGAGATCCTTCGTGATTTCGATTGACTACCGGGATTATATGGGCTCAAGTTTGAAAATTTGAGCGCTTCGGTGCTTGTTTTCGTACTTGTGCTCTTATAATTTGGTCGGTTCTGTTACACAGTGGTTGCGGTGATTTGGCGTGGAGCGGTAGCGAGGCGTTCGGAATTCCGAGCTCCGATCAAAAGAGCGCAGCTCGACGTCACCGGAGCGGGCCTCGCCCCTGTCGTCAGCATGGTGAGTCCAAAAATTGCGGAGAGGAGTGGGCGCAGCTAGATTGGAGACGTGGCGGCCTCTCCACTTCTGGGCGCGTCGCGACGACGTGTATGGGTAGAGTGGATAGGCGCGGCGGCCTTAGATGTGCCCGCCCCACCCCGATGCTCTGCTTCAGCAGCTGGGTAGCGAAAGGAAAAAAGCAGAGGTGGGGGATGACCATCGGGTCTCACCCGTCAGTGGGGCAGAAGGAATCGGCGGACTCCTTCGTCGTCACGCGGGGAAACGGTGAGCGGCCTTGGGCCGGCCCATGCGTCACGTGCAGGCGAGCGGGGTGTTGGGCCAGACCGACTGGCCTGCTGGCTGGCCCATGCACGCGAGGGCAGCAGCCAGAGTTGGCTGGGCTGGGCTGGCGAGGCGCGCTGGGCCATGGATTCAAGCATGTGAGAAGGGTGGGCTGGCTCGGCTGTCCAAGGGACAAAATGGCTTTCTCTTTTTATCCCAACTCCCTATTGGCTTTTCCTATTTCTATTTCCCACTTCTCCATCCTATTTTCTAACTATACCTTGGTCCCTATATGTAAATGCTTATGTGCCAATAAGCATCCACCCTTAGGGGTGGTCCACTAGGGGTCTAGGGTTTTGGAGTCCTTTCCAAGGGTTGGCACACAAGGTTAATTAATTATTTATCTAATTAATTATTTAGCAAGGTGGTTGATTTTATTAACACACAATAAATCGAAAAGAGCCAACTCACAAGTTTATTAATTTAAATGCAAATGCTAGACAACTAATTGTGTGCTACTTGTGCAACTACATGGGTGTTTTTCCTACATGACACTCACCAAACACGGGCATGTCTGCGAAAAAATTTTCAGTTGTGATTTTTGGGTTTTGGAAAACTAGGATGTTACAGGCAGGAGTCAACCAACTCTTGCAGCCGTCATGATACATCACAACCTGCAACAAGTGGGGATAAAACCCTGAGTATGACAAGGTACTCAGCTAGACTTACCCGTCAAAAACCAGAAATAAAATGACACCAAGGATCATGCCAGGCTGATATGAAGTGGGATAGCTTGACAACATTTTGCCTAAAAGCTTAATATAGATAAGTAATCATTAATGCTTAAGCATCAAGTTAATTATTATTAACCTGTCATCTATATTAGCACCTGTACTAGAGCACTCACTTAATTAGGAGCAAACAATATTAACCATAGCAGGTATAAATTGAGGCAACATTTAAATCATCATCCAATTAACCATTTGCTCAATTTAGTTGAATCTATGTTGCCGCTGCTCAAGTCAAGTGCTCACTAATCGGGAGTGACGGCGATTCGAATCGAGTTCCTATCCATCTGGAGGGGTATTTCTAACACTCACCGCGTAGGCCCTTGCCAGGGTCGCACAAGCCACCTTTCGTACCATTCTAGAGTCGTGGGTTTGACTGATGCCGCATCCCCAAGGGCAACACTATACCAGGAGATAAGGACTTTAACCCCCCCTTGGTCTCATGCCAATGTCCCGAAGCACATCCTTACTTCCTCCAAGATGCGACCTACCATTCGATTCCCGGCCTGAACTGTATTACTCGGCTTTGCGGTCGGAACGACTTATCCGGACAACTAAGTGTTAGACTGCGTTCAACATGACTCAAGGACGTACAGCGAATCGGTCCTTAAATGACTCAAATGGGGATAGATCCACACCCAAGACCTCCATGCCTTGTTGCTTCACTATCGTCATCCCACACGGTCTCATTTCATTTTATTAACACATGGTTCCTTTCCACGATAGCAAATATAGCCAACCATACCATATATGAATATCCCTACATCTCACAGGTGACAGTAAATCACCTGACTTCTACCGCTTAAAGCAGGGCTAAGCATCTACTCGATCCTAGTCATTGTAGGATTCAAGGATTCATATATCTGGACAAGGAATGGTATAATGCAGCAAGGGTTTCCAACCAACTCCTACCACTTAATGCAACAATACTTATAACATATATAGAATTAATTGCTTTGAAGGTAGGAGGCTTATAATGCTTCGAGGCTTGCCTGGGATCCGACTTAAGTCAGAGTTTGTCAGATGAAACTCGCTTGGCGAGCATTCCCTCATTCTATCACTTGTCCGATCCTTCCATCTCCGAGATAGGTCCACCAACACCATCTTCTGGTTAGCTCCACATCACGTCCTTCACGTGGTGCATCTAGCATACCTAAATGAGATGCAAGATGTAAGTGTATGAATATATGGGAATACAATAGATGATGCATCACACACTAATCAAGGCAAGTACAAGGTTACACTAAATACACATAAGCACTTCACATCGCTCAAATAAACATCACACCACCTATTATGCTAAGATAGCAAGGGAAGCAATACCAAACATAACTCAAGATTTACAAAGCCTCAGGTGTACTAACTTCATCACCAAAGACATGAATCACACTAAGCAATAAGCAAGCAAAGTAACCAAGCATCCATGTATTTTCAACAATTCTGGACATACATGTAGCAGCTGAGTAAATCAATCATATCTGGGGTTCTACAAATGCAAATTACATGCAATAAGACATTATGGAAAGATTATGAAATTCTCTACATTTAATTTATAATCATCACAGCATGATTCCAAAGTTTAATATGTCGAATTTACACAAACACAGAAACTGGTCTAACAAGACAGAGAGCAAGCAATTCTGTAACCCAACTTTAAACATCTATAACTCCTAAACCACATGGCCAAATGCCACCAAATTTTAACAGCAGCTAGATACATAAATTATCTACAACTTTTGTATAAACAAGTTTTACAACAAAGCATATTATCATGAAGAACTTTGCTAAGTTCCCAGATCTGTCCAGAAACCTTATTTGCAATAAATAATTATTAACTTAAGTTACAAACATATAATTGGACAAAAACAACTTTACCAACATGTCACACATGACTAATGAACACCAGAAAACATAGTGTCCATTGCTAAATAAATTATTTTAATATATTTCTTAATTTATCTAGATAATTAGGTGGAATTATGAACACATATCAAAAGTGCATAATAAATTATACCGAAATTACAGTGGCCTACATATGACCCCAATAGTATACTGTCCAAATTTCAAGCTATTTGGATCCCTACAACTACAATTATGAAAAAGACAAATACCACTAGTATTAAAAACCTAATCTGAAAAATCCATTTTTACAGCAAAAATATTAAACTAAAATATGACATATTATAGATCCACTGCATAGACCATTTTACAAGGATTCCAAAAACTCTTCATTTGCTATTTTACGAATTTCCTAGGATTTACTATGTAATTTCAAAGTTCCTGCAAAATCATCACAAAACAGTCCTCACGACACTATTCATCTAAGACAATGACATTGCAGTTAAGCCCCTTCCCTTTCTCAAATTCCAGCGTGGGGTCCCTGACGCGAATTTGACAGGGGAGCTCGTCGGAGGCTCATGGTGCCGGGCGGAGGGGGGCTCGCCGGCGATGGCTGAGGGGTGAGGGAGAACCAGGGGTTTCGTGCGCACCCGCTAGTGCCCTCGGCTTGGCCCATGGTGGCCTGTGGTGGCGTGGCCACTGCAGCAAACGACAACAATGGCGGTGGCTCTGACGGTCGACTGCTCTGGCGGCCGAGGAAGGTAGGGAAACGGTGCGCTAGGTTCGCGGGAGGGTGGTGACGGTGCTGGGGTGCACCGTTCGGGCCGAGGCGGCACGGAGGCGAGGAACGTGGCACGACCTAGAGCTCGGCCGGTGGCCATGTGGCGGCACTCTGGCACGCACGTCGCTGCAAGAACGAGAGCGGGGAGGGCGAGGTGAGTGAGGGGAGAAGTGAGCTGAGGGCGCTCTGCTGTCCCAACGCGAGAGGGAAGGGCGAGGATGCGTGACAGAAGGTGGGGGCGCTCGGCTCGCTTGGCTGCCACGCCCTGGCCACGCGTCGGCATTTTGACGAGCAGGTGGCGAGCGCGATCCAGCACGCCTTGGAAGCCATTTTTGGGCTGGTTCGGTTGGGAATTTGATTGTGGGCCTTTAACAAAGTTTGATCTCCATTTGATGCTCTACAATTTTCGTTAAAGGTTCAAAGCCATTAGAGCAAAGGATTTAGAGATAATTAAGCCCTAATTTGACATTGTCAATGGATTAATGTGGATCAAAGTAGAGCTCAGTTTTTGTTCATTTTGAGAAGTCAAACTGGGTCCAATTGATCCCATCTTCGGGTATGCTCTTCTCCAAATAATTATCTCCATCTTTTATTTTGGGACCCCAAACATGTTTCTTACTAAATTTTGGAGAACATGAAATGTCATCGTCGATGCCCAAGATCTCAGACTTAGGTCTGCAAACAGTAGCAGTTTTGACTTTGTAACCTCTGTTTGCATCATCTACAAACTGAAATAGGGTATACTCCAAAAACAAACTATGTTGCACTCAAAACAAAGAACTTTTATTAAGGGACCAAGGTCTGGATCAGTTGGGTTTGCAAGATATAAAGCTCCAAAGTGGGGTACCCGAAACTGAACACCATTATGACTTAGCCAAATTTCTGAGATCCAAAACATCACTTTATTGAATCTTGGGAGCTCTATTTGACTAGGTTAGAGGCCAAACTAGATCTTGATCATTAAACAAAGTTTGTTCTACATAACATGAACTATAACTTTTGTTTAAGGTCAAACCTCATAACTGGTACAAAAGTCAAACTTTCACTTTGGTCAAAGTAGCAACTCGATAAAGCCTAAACTAGGGTTTTAGGCCAATCGAGGCATTTTCTTGACATTTGCTCAACATGAACCCTTCATGACTTTTTGTTGTAGAGTTCATCTAGAGTCATTTGGGCAAAGTTGCAAAGTTTGGTTGATGATCTATAATTCCATTCAATTAATGGTGCCATTCCAATAGGAATAGAACTTATCATTTCATGTGACTTTTTTATTCCAAACTTCATGAAACTTTTTCAGGGGTCACTATAGATAGAAAGTGATGTGAGACACATGAAAGAAGTGACATCAACACTCACTTGCATTACCAAGCATGAGCACCTAACATACACACTTGAAACACCCATAACATAAGTGCGTTGCATATGTTTCAAGGAGGGGTTGCAAGCACATTCCATATACACATGTTTCACATGTTGCACTAGCATGTTTCCTATGTTCCATGCTCGTATATGAACAAATGATGCTTAGGCTCATGCAATGCAAGTGTCCAAAATGCAAGCCTAACACCTAGGGTGTTACACCATCATCTCTGGGATCGTCAGAAGAGTAAAATATTGGAAAGTCCAGTTTGAAGGACTCTAAAAATTTGAACCCTTGCCGGAAGGTAACTCGGTATTTATTCGCATAATTTTTCTTAAGTATATTTACATTTATAGTACTACATTATAAAAATTCTAGCCCCATGTAAATAATTTTTTTGGTGCGAAAAAACCCGTTAAAAGTATTTATTGTGGTGGTACAAAAATATTTACTCCATGCATTTTAAGCATTTTAGTTTCTACTCTTTTAATTTCCTACATTTTATTTATATATATAGTGTATAGTGGACCCACCACCATGGGACCCACATGCCATACACTCCACCTCACATACATCACGTCACATTATTTCATCCACTTCCACTCACTCCACCATTTTCTCTTTTCCACCGCCAAATCCACCCACACACCTCTTTTTCATACTTGGCACATAAGCAAGGTGGAGAGTTGAAAATTTCAGCCAGAAAGGAGACAGAAGTGGGGTGGCCGCCCCCTCCACTTGGGCGCCCGCTTGGCCATCTCCTCCTCTATAAAAACCCCTTCACCCATTGCTTCTATGCACCACCAAGACTCAGAATTTTTAGTGTACAAGCTGTTATCAGTTTCGAGTTTCCTACAAGAGCATAGGAGAGAAGGAAGAGAGTGGAAAGAAAGAATAGAAAGGAGGGAAGAGTGGAGAGTGTCTTAGAACTTAGAGTTGAGAGAAGGAAGGTTTTTAGTGCTGTTATCATATCTCATTTAGTGGTAGTGTTGCCAAGTTAGGCTAGAGCAAATTAAAATTTGAAGGGAGGTTCTGTGAGAAAACCAACTAGAAATAATCTCTTGGAAGACTAACCTCTAGACCGCTGACTTTGGATGGCTAACCAACTAACCCCTTCCCTAACTCTCTCCACGAGTTTTGTCTTTGTTAGTTTTGCAGGATGAGTGGATTGAAGAAGTTTGCTAAGGGAGCTGTGGGAGCAGTCAAGAGCATTGGAACTAGGAGATCGACATGAGCATTATCAAGAGCCAGCTCTGACATGAGTGTCGACCCTCCTGCTGCTCCTACACCTACTTCCTCTTCATCACCTGTGCCAAAGATCCTTCGCAAGCCAAGTCAGCTTGGACTGAGAGACTCTCATGAGAAAGAAGTATACAAGAAGATCAAAGACAAGGAGTTCACCCACACACCAGCATTTGACCTTGCACTACTCCAAGAGGCAAGTATGAGTACTGAATTTGATACTATTTTCTCATTATTAGGATGGACATCTGCTTGAGATGTCACTGAGATAGGGTCTAAACTTTTAACCATAGAATTTCTTTGCACCCTAAGGACCACAGAGTCAGGAGTTTACTTTAGGCTCTTTAAGCAAGAGTTTTACCCCACCTGGAGAGAGCTTAGTGACCTCCTTAATTTTCCTTCCAACATCCCAGTAGATATAGATGAGGCATTAGGAGATTTTGAGAAGTATAAGTTTTGGACTGAGATTTCTAAATACTCTGTTTTCAATTCTCATCGGACTAGCGATATAGAACATCCAACCCTTAGGTTCTTTCACAAATGGCTAGGCTTCACATTTTTCCCTCATGATGACACAAGCAAAGTTAGAAGTGCGGACCTATAGCTGATGTATGCAGCTGTCAAGAAAATCAAAGTCTCACCTGTCCGTCTTATAGTTGCCCATTGGTTGATTGTTCCCTCTTATCGAGTAGGACCCATTGTTGTTTGTTCGCTTGTTACTCGCATTGCTTCAAACTTAGACATGTTACAAGGTGCCTCCCTTGAATTTATTGAAGAGCATCATGATACTTTTGGTTATGATCATCTTTTTCATGCCCACCTTTTAAAAAGAATAAATAATGAACTTTTTATGACATATGGTGAAACCAAGCTTCGGTTACCTAACCCGGAGTTAGCCCTCTATTCTGTTAGAACTTTTCATGTTGAGTTACAGGCTCAACCAGTGAATGCTCGAGCACCTTAGAGAACCGCCTCTAAAAGAATCATACGTCGTTAAGAACCAGTTTGGCGTGGAGCTAACCCTGGCCAAGAACAGCCAGCTCATGCTAGCTATGATAGTTGGATGGATCACAACTATCGGGTTCTAAACCCATAGGAGTATCCTCCTCATCAGCCACATGAGGGCTTTGAGCAACCACCTCCACCAACACAACCATTTGATTCCCATGGAGAGGGAACTTCATCAGGTGGAAGGCACTCATTTGACCCCTATGGAGCAGGAACATCATCAAGTGGAGCACGAGAAGAGTTTGAGCGCGGACGTAGATCCAACGCTGCTGGGTTCCATTACACACCACATCAGTGCTATCAAGAGAACGTGGCATTTCACTAGCGCACCGACAACGCCCTCTAAACACTCATAGATGGCCAAGCCTACAACACCCGGATGTGGGAGGCACAACACTAGTGAACCGCAACACAACCTAGACCCTAACTAGTATTCAAGAGGGACGAGAACAGAATGCCCGGACTATGGAAGAAATATTGGGGTACCTTCATATGGACTGAATGATGATGGCAAGATCTAGCTTGGGGGAGGACCCCCACTACCCAAGGTAAGTTTTCTTTTCCTTTTTACAACTTCCTTTTATCGTTATGCATCTAAAAAATCAGCAAAACCTGAAAATAAAATAAATATTTACTGCTTTTTAGTGTGCCTATTTTAGTTTGTTCTAAAATATGAAAACCAAATAAAAAGAGTGTGTATAAGAGTATGCTTTTAATCTTGTTGCTTTAATTTGTTAATAAGTATGTAGACTTGAAGAACGCATGATGGAAATGATGAATAGTTGCTCTATTGTAATTCTTTTCGAGTACCTAATTTTCAACCTAGAATTCTTCCAAGGATTGGATAAACTGTTGACACACAAATTTACTCTACACTTTAAACCTATGGGAGCATATGCTTAATCTAAGTATATGTAATTAACGGACATGATATGATTTAGTCTGAGCTGCTATTTATCTGGTTCCTAGTGACACTCAATTCTGGAGATTTATTTTGAAAACTTAAAATGCCACATGATGAGTTTCTTATATGACGAGTGTTAAATTCCTACCACAGCCGTACATGATTATTAGAATAGGAAACCTTCCACATATTTATTGCTTGTAATTGTATTGAGTTTGGTTGGGCTGTGTTGACCCCTAGGGGCTTTCAAGGAAGGTCGGCAGGGTTCACTATGAAGTCTTTCAAAGATTCATCTAACAAGTTAGGGCCGCTAGGTTTCATCAGTTAGTTTGTGTGATACAACCACGCAAGGATCCACAGTCTGCTTTTCCCCATTTGCGCCACAAGGGTAACCTCTAACAAGCTAGAAAAGGTCCTTCTATATGACTAAAGCCAGAACCATGTAGCCCTTACAGTTGTACTGTAAGTCCTAGATGTCCGCTTACAAATGAGTCCTTATGGAGAGAAACTAGAGCACCATAAGATAGCCCAATGCTCTAGCCCCCTTTAAGTACGTTACTAAAAAGTCATCTTTTAATGTTTATTGCATATTCCATTAGTCAAGTTACAAGACCATGATTATTCAAAAAGAGCACTAGCATCACTACCCAATGCAACAATCCCATAGGTGTCAAGGTACAAGATACAAAAGCTAGTATATCCTTAGTGGTAACAAGGTAGACACAGGCATATGAAGTAAGTGTATTAAAGGTGAATAGGAAACAAGGATGATCCCATGCTATACTTGCCTTGAACTCTGAGCATATCTTTTTCTCATTCTTAACCTCCAAAAGTTTACATCTTGATCACCAACGTAAAGCTCACCGTCTGGACATGATCATACAGCACCACGCAACATCCATGCAATCAAACACGAAGCAGACAATAGAACAAAATTAGAACAGTACACCAAGCATAAGAAATAGCAAGTGAAAAGGTTTTAAAGAGATCCTACACGTTGCTATGACCACACAGACGTGAAAAGCACACTAATCGGAGCTACGGTGAAAAAGGAGCAACTACCGTAAATTTTGTTTTATAGGAGAAAAGAAAACTATAGGCTTTATCTATGTTAATTATACTAAATGAGGTATAAAATATTTTAGAGAATTATCTAAATTGAGTTAAACCATTTATTTATAAATTAGAAAACAGGGTAAAACTAATCTTATTTTATTTAGAAAAGATCAAAGTGAAAATCCTAAGTTAACTTTAATTAGAAAACTCATTGTGTATAAATCATCACATGAATATTTTATTCAAAAACACAGAACATGTTAAATAATGTTTATATCACGTAGATTACATCACTATGAATTTAATGCAACTTGAACGGGCTTAAACAGAGATAAGACAGCGATATGGCACAGCATTAAAGCTATACATAGGAAGGTGTTGGAATGATGTATAGAGGCACGATGCTTAATTGAGCTTACAGAGAAGGAACAAACCCTATAATGTCCTTACACATATGTAGGCCTAACAGAGGTGCTTACATTTTTTTAACAGAAGGAACAGTGATTGATTAGAAAGGAAGAAGTGCACAGAAAGAAAATCATGCACTCACGGTGATGGGTTGTATGTGTATTTCTATTGTATTTATGGATTTATTTTTGTGAAGAAAAATGACCACAAAACGTATATGTGACGTCATATGATGTCATCAAGCTAATGTAACAAGCTAGCAATGGAAACAACTGGTAACTAGAGCAGCGCAGAGCAGGACAAGGTGCACGGCCGACACAGGATCTCTGGCACGGTGATGCCATAAACAGCAGTAAGTATCTTGCCAGCATGCATGGGGAAGGACCTATGGGCCTCAGTTTGGCATAGAGAAGGCACAGGGAGAAAAAGTGTAACTCACCGCGAAGACTCTAGCAAGGGGACAGACGGAGACGGAACGGAGCTCTCCTCTCCGGAGCGGTCGGTGCCTCCTGCAACGTTCGGCAGCAACGGTTGAACAACGGAAAGCCAAATAGATAAGGAAAAAGGAACCAGCATGCAGCTTCTTCACCTCTACGTGGAACTTGGCAAAGGGTCACGAACGGCGGTGGCGCGGAGGACGGCGTCAACAGCAGCGGCGGACGAATGCGCTCTGCTAACCAAACGCGGCCGCGCGAGGCGAAACTAGGCTAGCAGCGGACGTGCTCGGCTCCTTCACCGGCTTGAGGTACGAGCATGGCCATGGTGACCAGCATTGAAGGCCTAAAACAAAGCTAATATGAGAACACGACCACTGGTTAGAATAAGGTAGATAGATACAAGGGCCTACATGTGGAAGTTAAGTTGTGGAAAGATGTCCTACCATTGGCCAACTGTTTTTGTCATAATGCATGGCTGGATTGCTCGTGTGTGTATATATATGCATGCATGGTGCTTGAGTTAGGTGCATGCAGGTGTGCTTTGCATAGCAACGTGATGAGCAGCTTGCTTGACACATGCACTCGATCGAGCCGAGGCAAGATGAATCTCGTAGTGCTACTTCATGATTGCTAGAGTAGATAATATATAGAGAATACAAGATAGATGACTGCAAGTCTACAAGAGCTTGATATACACAAAGATGTACCAGGTGGACATGCAGCTCACGTACATAGGCATGCACGGATGGCCTAGGCCTTTGCTTGGTCGCTGGAGGATGAAGGTTGCATGCAGACGGGCATACATCGCTGCTCAGATCACGGACAGGATGCAGTTCAATTTGTTGGCCTGCTGTGATAGAAACAAGGAGAGGAAGCAACCGGGTAAATGAGAGATAAATGGCTGGATTATTCTTAGACAACGACGATGGATCTTACCGGCAGATCTCAAGAAGATGATGAGTATGTCAGAGTAAGGATGGGGCACGGACGAAAGCGACGGCTCCTGAACATGGCTTCCTTCGGCTGGTAGCCGCACATGGTGTTGGGAAAAGCTAGGGCACCGCAGCGACGGGTAGAAGCAAATCAGAGGCGGCCAGGCAGGGTTGCGCGAGCTTGGTGGCTGCGCTTAGGGTTTGCGGCTGCTCTTGTGGCTCGAGACGAGGGCGGCGCTGCGAGCTTGGTGCGAGGCGAGAAGAAGAGAGAAAATTCTATAATTTACTACATGAGGGATTTCCCAAACTAGGGGCTCCCCTTACGGTAGTTTTGGTGTGCTTTGCCCATGGGGTAGGGACATACTTATAGGGAGAAAAACTCTCCACCTTCACATCAACTAGCAATATGGTACTAATTGAAGTTGCATCCTCCACCTCTACTAACGGGCCTAATTAATCATCAAAGCCCATTAGTAAATAAATGTATGGGCATTTAAAATTATTTCACACGGGCTTTGGTGGAAAATGAGATATTTCCTATTTTCATAATTAATTAATTTCGTGGATAAAATAGTTCTAGAAAAGTCCAGAATTATTATTTAAGCCGCGAAAAATACTCCGAAAGCTCCGAAAATTCAGGGAAATTTTTCAAGGACATTAGGAAACATGAGGAACCCAAATAAAGTATTTGGAGCTCATGATAAGATATTTTAGAGCATCTAAAAATTACATTATGCTCATAGATAAGCGGAAACAAGCTATATAAAAAGCCAGAAAAATTCCTGAGAAGTTTGTAGAGGTTGATTGACGGATGAGAAACAAGGAATTTGATTGTAGAAAAATGATATATGTATATCGGAGAAGGAAAATTGACCTAAACGCATTTTGAAAGAACAACTTGAATTCATTTTTGATCTTTGGTCAAAACCAAGCAATACAAAAACACAAATGCATCAGCATGTGTGCACAACAATGTTGCTACATCCTAAGATGAATTTTAATTCAATGAAAATTTTGTTTTACTATATTTCATAAGAAAAAAAACATTCATAATTAAATCATTTTAGCTCTATTTCTAAAGAAGCAAATTTTAGGGTGTTACAATTCTACCCTCCTTAAGATGAATCTCATCCCGAGATTCGAAAGATAGTGATCCAAGATATATGGAAACTCTGACTATAGATCTTCTTCACTTGTTCGAGTAGCCTCCTCCTCTTAGCGTCACTCCATTGTTTCTACATACCTTGATAATCTTACTTCGAGTAATTGGCTCACTATTTCTGAGATTTTGACAGGTATTCCAATCAGCCTTGAGATAACTCCAAACCAATTCTTGGGTAACTTCCAACTGTTAGGCCATTCCTCGTTTCTTTGCTAGCAACCTTAAATGAACCATTGTGGCGGGAAGCTTGCTCACTCTTCACATCAACATTCTTTACACTTCTCATAAAGACAACCTTGTGATAACTTTATATGATAAACTCTTGTCCCCATTGATCCAAACTGTAATGCAATAACTCTTCACGATGATTGGCTATATCCCTTTTTAATTTGTACTATCAGACCTCCTACTTCATACATTCACCTTCCAACATAGTCTCCTTACTTTCTTTGCCCAAAGTAGGTTCTATCACCAATCTTGAAAACATATGTCCATTCATGTTCAGGTTAAGTTGTTAAACGCTTAAGAACAATGCTTAGTCCCTGGTGTCGTCCAAATCTTCTTAGCATAACTCTCCCTTGCCAAGGGCATCGACAATAACTCTTACTTTGCTTCTCCAAATGATAACACCTTCCATGTCTTAATCAACTCAAATCCAATGATAACGTCACCAACTCAACCCCAACTTAGTGTAAATACCTTCTAGACACTTAATTTCATGTAGATATCTCTCTTATGTCCAAGAAGATGTTCCACAGTGGATATCTCCATACCATGTGTCAAGTGGTCCAACTCAGTTAGCTCACTTAATGCATATTTTTCTTGCGTAGGGCACATCCCAAATCTTGACGAGATGTTTGTCCATCATTGTTATAGCTCCAATGATCCTCTAACAGATTCTCACTATCCCAAAGTAACTTTAAGTCACACCTCATCCTTGGGGGGTTCTAACTTAACGTGTAAATTCTTATGTTCTTCTACATAATTCCACCGATAGAGATAACCTATCCAAAACTTACTAGCCATGCTTGGTATTGTAGTGAGGTTTCCTAAGTCTCTGTAGAACCAACCCTGGATTTTCAACATCACCTTCCTACATTATCCATGCCAATTTAACTTGGGTATGTTGAAGGTTGAACTCCCAACTGATGATAGCTACTGATGATAGCTCGAATTGAAGACCAATCCTAATGATTACCCGCGCTCTGTGTAAATGATCCAACAAGTCATCAATCCTAAGAAAAGATGTCTGCACTCGATAGTGACTTCTCCACCATGGGGATAACCGATTCTTCCAAGTGACACACTTGAATGTTTGAATCCTTCAACTTGCAACTTCTTTAACTCGGCTACCCCCCTTAAGAAAAGATCAACTAGGGGAACAAAAGAGTAGCCTGAACCTTCTTCTAAGTAAGTTTACTGTCATGATGACCTTCTGATATCCAATAAAAACTCATGTGCATAAACAAGAACAAGTAATATGAAATTCCTTGCGAGAAGAAAAACAGCAGTACAGAAAAACAGCCATAACTCGAGTTCCGTTAATCCAATTAAGTTGCACCTTATACCGTTGGAAAGCTTATCAAATTCTATATAACGTACTTATAGAACACTTTTCCAAATTCTGCAGTTAAGTTGGTCAAAAACAGTGCACAACCAAAACTGTTCCAGGTTGTTGACAGCATAGTTGTATCATCTTGTGATTTTCATAACTCCCAATCCAAAATAGCTATGAGGGTGGTTCTTTCAGCTAGGTAAAGATGTCGAAGCCTAATGTTGTTCAGAATTTTCTCATGGTTTATGGTCTTCCAAAGACAGATGTGTAAGCTAAATGAGACAAACTGCTATAAAAGGATAGGATGTAGAGAGTCAAAATAAACCAACCCATCTACTTATTCACTAATCTTATGTCTTAAGCCTATATCTAAATGAAATTGTAGGATCCACAAATTTATTGCAATCATTACAAAGATCCAAAACAAACATAGACATAATGACAATCCAACAAGGCAATATAGGAGCACAACTCAACATTGACTCAACTTGCGATGCTATTGTTTTCTTTATATTAAAGGTAAAGATTCCTAAAGCTCTTCTTCTGATTACGCAAGAAGGTGGTAAGATGGGATTCTAAAAGAATATCAAACAAAGGAAAAGGATGAGCAAAAGATTTTTTTTAAAAAATAAGCAACAAGGTGGAGATGAATAACAAGGTAAGGATATAGTATAGAAAATATACCAAGGTCTATAGAACAAGGATTTTAGTGGCAACTCTTAGACCTTATAACGACCAGTTTCTACTAGGCTTGTGTCCTACAGTCAACATTGCTCTGATACCACTCTGTCACACCCGGTTTTAAGGACAAAACCAGACATACACCATATGTGAAATAAAGAAGTCAAATCTCACATATAGCCGCAGATAAGTGTAATATCAAGACACAAATGCTTAATAAACATAATGTAATAGTATAAGATATAACCTTAGAGAGCAACACAGCGAAAAGGCAACTGCGAACACCAGGTGTAGACTTCACTCTAGGAACAAACTAACTGGTTGATCACAAGCCTATTAACTCCAGAGACTATCCTAGGTTGTGGAAATAGCAAGAGTGAGTCCATGTCAAACTCAGCAAATATAACATGGGGTTCATGAAGCGCAAAAAGTCTGACACTGGTTTACTGCGATTAGCTTTTAGTGAGTCATCTTTTAGCAATTGAGTAGCAACAAGTTATCATAAGCCCAAATAACCTCATGATCATGTAAACGTGAATAACATATAGCAAGAAACAATAATCATTAGTGAGCATCAATATCATCAGTATTATCCTTATCATCAGTGTTCATTTATTCTGTAAGGGTCCAAGGTCGCTCGTGACCGTGAGCACGGCTGTTATAACAGTTTTACACTCTGCAGAGGTTGTACACTTTCACTGTGAGTCATGATTTACCCTTTCGCCTGAGGTAGCTAATCTCTTGACCCACTTCCAAGGAAGGTCGGCAGGGTTCACTATGAAGTCTTTCAAAGGTTCGTCTAACAAGTTAGGGCCACTAGGTTTCATCAGCCAGTCTGTGTGATACAACCATGCAGGGATCCACAGTCTGCTTTTCCCCATTTGCGCCACAAGGGTAACCTCTAACAAGCTAGAAAAGATCCTTCTATATGACTAAAGCCAGAGCCATGTAGCCCTCATAGTTGTACTGTAAGTCCCAGATGTTCGCTTACAGATGAGTCCTTATGGAGAGAAACTAGAGCACCATAAGATAGCCCAATGCTCTAGCCCTCTTTAAGTACATTACTAAAAAGTCATCTTTTAATGTTTATTGCATATTCCATTAGTCAAGTTACAAGACCATGGTTATTCAAAAAGAGCACTAGCATCACTACCCAATGCAACAATCCCATAGGTGTCAAGGTACAAGATACAAAAGCTAGGATATCCTTAGTGGTAACAAGGTAGACACATGCACATGAATTAAGTGTATTAAAGGTAAATAGGAAACAAGGATGATCCCATGCTATACTTGCCTTGAACTCTGAGCATATCTTTTTCTCATTCTTAACCTCCAAAAGATTACATCTTGATCACCAATGTAAAGCTCACCGTCTGGACATGATCATACAGCACCACGCAACATCCATGCAATCAAACACGAAGCAGACAATAGAGCAAAATTAGAACAGTACACCAAGCATAAGAAATAGCAAGTGAAAAGGTTTTAAAGAGATCCTACACGTTGCTATGACCACACAGACGCGAAAAGCACACTAATCGGAGCTACGGTGAAAATGGAGCAACTACCGTAAAATTTGTTTTATAGGAGAAAAGAAAACTATAGGCTTTATCTATTTTAATTATACTAAATGAGGTATAAAATATTTTAGAGAATTATCTAAATTGAGTTAAACATTTATTTATAAATTAGAAAACAAGGTAAAACTAATCTTATTTTATTTAGAAAAGATCAAAGTGGAAATCCTAAGTTAACTTTAATTAGAAAACTCATTGCGTATAAATCATCACATGAATGTTTTATTCAAAAACATGAAACATGTTAAACAATGTTTCTATCACGTAGATTACATCACTATGAATTTAACGCAACTTGAACGGGCTTAAACAGAGATAAGACAGCGATATGGCACATCATTAAAGCTATAAATAGGAAGGTGTTGGAATGATGTATAGAGGCACGATGCTTAATTGAGCTTACAGAGAAGGAACAAACCCTGCATTGTGCTTACACATACGTAGGCCTAACAGAGGTGCTTACATTTTTTTAACAAAAGGAACAGTGATTGATTAGAAAGGAAGAAGTGCACAGAAAGAAAATCATGCACTCACGGTGATGGGTTGTATATGTGTATTTCTATTGTATTTATGGATTTATTTTTGTGAAGAAAAATGGCCACAAAACGTATACGTGATGTCATGTGATGTCATCAAGCTAATGTAACAAGCTAGCAATGGAAAGAACTGGTAACTGGAGCAGCGCAGAGCAAGACAAGGTGCACGGCCGACACAGGATCTCGGGCACGGTGATGCCATGAACAGCAGTAAGTATCTTGCCCGCATGCATGGGGAAGGACCTACGGGCCTCGGGTTGGCACAGAGAAGGCACAGGGAGAAAAAGCGTAACTCACCACGAAGGCTCTAGCAGGGGGACAGACGGAGACAGAATGGAGCTCTCCTCTCCGGAGCGGTCGGTGCCTCCTGCAACGTTCAGCAGCAACGGTTGAACAACGGAAAGCCAAATAGACAAGGAAAAAGGAATCGGCATGCAGCTTCTTCACCTCTACGTGGAACTTGGCAAAGGGTCACGAACGGCGGTGGAGCGGACGGCGTCAACAGCAGCAGCGGACGAATGCGCTCTGCCAACCAAACGCGGCCGCGTGAGGTGAAACTAGGGCTAGCAGCGGACGTGCTCGGCTCCTTCACCGGCTTGAGGTACGAGCATGGCCATGGTGACCAGCAAGGAAGGCCTAAAACAAAGCTAATATGAGAACACGGCCACTGGTTAGAATAAGGTAGATAGATACAAGGGCCTACATATGGAAGTTAAGTTGTGGAAAGATGTCCTACCATTGGCCAACTGTTTTTGTCGTAATGCATGGCAGGATTGCTCGTGTGTGTATATATATGCATGTATGGCGCTTGAGTTAGGTGCATGCAGGTGTGCTTTGCAGAGCAACGTGATGAGCAGCTTGCTTGACACATGCACTCGATTGAACCGAGGCAAGACGAATCTCGCAGTGCTACTTCGTGATTGCTAGAGTAGATAATATATAGAGAATACAAGATAGATGACTGCAAGTCTACAAGAGCTTGATATACACAAAGATGTACCAGGTGGACATGCAGCTCACGTACATAGGCATGCACGGATGGCCTAGGCCTTTGCTTGGTCGCTGGAGGATGAAGGATGCATGCAGACGGGCATACATCTTTGCTCAGATCACGGACAAGATGCAGTTCAATTTGTTGGCCTGCTGCGGTAGAAACAAGGAGAAGAAGCAACCGGGTAAATGAGAGATAAATATGGAGTGTGCCATAGAAAAGGCTGGACTATTCTTAGACAACGACGATGGATCTTACCGGCTGATCTCAAGAAGATGATGAGCATGTCAGAGTAAGGATGGGGCACGGCCGAAAGCGACGGCTCCTGAACATGGCTTCCTTCGGCTGGTAGCCGCACACGGTGTTGGGAAAAGCTAGGGCACCACAGTGACGGGTAGAAGCGAATCAGAGGCGGCCAGGCAGGGTTGCGCGAGCTTGGTGGCTGCGCTTAGGGTTTGCGGCTGCTCTTGCGGCTCGAGACGAGGGCGGCGCTGCGAGCTTGGTGCGAGGCGAGAAGAAGAGAGAAAATTCTATAATTTACTACACGAGGGATTTCCCAAACGAGGGGCTCCCCTTACGGTAGTTTTGGTGTGCTTTGCCCATGGGGTAGGGACATACTTATAGGGAGAAAAACTCTCCACCTTCACATCAACTAGCAATATGGTACTAATTGAAGTTGCATCCTCCACCCCTACTAACGGGCCTAATTAATCATCAAAGCCCATTAGTAAATAAATGTATGGGCATTTAAAATTATTGCACACGGGCTTTGGTAGAAAATGAGATATTTCCTATTTTCAGAATTAATTAATTTCATGGATAAAATAGTTCTAGAAAAGTCCAGAATTATTATTTAAGCCGCGAAAAATACTCCGAAAGCTCCAAAAATTCAGGGAAATTTTCCAAGGACATTAGGAAACATGAGGAACCCAAATAAAGTATTTGGAGCTCATGATAAGATATTTTAGAGCATCTAAAAATTAGATTATGCTCATAGATAAGTGGAAACAAGCTATATAAAAAGCCGGAAAAATTCCTAAGAAGTTTGTAGAGGTTGATTGACGGATGAGAAACAAGGAATTTGATTGTAGAAAAATGATATATGTATATCGAAGAAGGAAAATCGACCTAAACGCATTTTGAAAGAACAACTTGAATTCATTTTGATCTTTGGTCAAAACCAAGCAATACAAAAACACAAATGCATCAGCATGTATGCACAACAATGTTGCTACATCCTAAGATGAATTTTAATTCAATGAAAATTTTGTTTTACTATATTTCATGAGCAAAAAAACATTCATAATTAAATCATTTTAGCTTTATTTCCAAAGAAGCAAATTTTAGGGTGTTACTAGAATAATCTAGAAGACTCGAGAAGGCACTCCCTCGAAGGGGAGGGCCATTTGGGATGATAGGTGGGGGCGCCCGCCCCCACCTCATGGGCAGCCGCCCAGGCCACAGAGCCAATCAGGTGCAACCTCGTGGATCTTGCCTCCACCGCCTTTGAGGATAAATAAAAATCATAGATCAAGGTCGGTTTGATCCAAGGGTTGTGGTGCTTCCTAGAGGGCTATATAAGCAAGGCCCCTGACCCCAGGAGAAACCCTGGAATTCATTAGCAATTCATTAGCAGAGGGAGCCATCAGCAGAGCTAGGGTTTAGAGAGTTTCTCTCCACCAGAGAATTAGAATAGCTACTCTAATTCTTCAAGTTCTACATAGGTTTAGACTAGATAGAGGAAGAGTCGGGTGACTTGTGCTCATGATTCGGATCTTCGTCATCAAAGTATTGGTATTATTTTGTATCATTGCTCTACGACTTTATTCTAATATCATTATGTTTATACTTATTATGTTCCTAGTTTGCTCTAGTAGTATATTTGATATGGTTATGATTGATAATGAGTTTATGTATATGTTTGCAAAGCGCTTAGCTCTCTTCGTGTTGACCATGGTTATCTACCATAATAAAGGGTTAAAATAAATATATAAAGGGCTAATAAATGATCACCAACATAGGTTTAGGGTGTCAACTAACGAAATTCCACGAGTTTTGGTGAATCTATATTTTGTAGGGGGTTATCAGAATAATTTAGGAATTAATATCTTCCACGAGAAGGAACCCACGTCAATTGGCCTAATCTCCACGCCATGAATACGCAAGGGGCTTCAAGAGGACACCAGAGGACTCCATGAGGAGGGCCACCACGAGGCGCCGCCAGGTGGGGCCGATCGGCCTCAACCCTAGGCCGACCAGCCCCTGGCTGCCTCCCCTTGGCTCCTTCCTTTGCAAGCTACTTCAACCGCCTCCAAGGATGCATCCTAACCCTATGTGAAGGTCGGTTTGATCCAAGGGCCAAGGTTCCATGCTCTAGGCTATATAAATGAGGCCCTATACCTCCCTCCAAAGGGGAATTCATTCAATCAATCATCAACCAGAAAGCAGAAGACCAACCAGCAACTTTTATCTCCTTAGAGCTCCATCAGATCTAGGCATAGCTAGATTAGAATTAGAAGTAGAGGAGTCAAGCAGCCTTGGGCTATAGATCTAGTCAAGAGGAGCTTGGTAAATCCAGTTCTTCTCTCTTGTATCAACATTGTTCTTCAGATATTCATCTAGTTCATCAGTTCTTCTAGTCCTTGATCTAGTTCATGTTCTAGTTCTTCATGTTCTAATTATTTATATTCTAGTTCATAATTGTTCTAGTTCAACATTGTCTAGTTCTAGTTCATTGTTCTTGATCATTATTCTTGATACATTAGATATGATCTTATTCTTAATCTATATTATATCCTTGATTATTATGAGATTAGTCTGCTTTGATTATATATTTGGCATTGATAGTTTATCATTATGTTTATACACATGTTTGCAAAGCACTCACCTTATTGAGTCATGGGTGGGTGGTCAACATTGTGTAAGTGTGGTACTTATACACTGTTTACCTACAAATGCACTCTATACTCCGGGCCATGTGGTAGATCGCGGGTGTGACATTCCTGTTGAGTCCTTTGTAGTCCACTCCCCGAGTGTAGAAATTAGTAGAACGCGGTCTCATTACTTAGTTGTTACTCTGTTTCTCAGCTTCGTAATAGAGATGTTCCTTGTTTATGGATATGAGATAACCTAGCCAATGATTGCCTGATATAATTGCACTAATCAATGTAGATTATGACTAATAGTTAACAGATTACTTAGGAGTTATTCTCTTACTTTATATTCTGATCAATGACTTGCTATAGTAGTACTGCTCTAAGGAATATCATCTAAATGGTCTGATTATCATATATTTTATCTCTTTTTATTTGATTGATTCCTATTTGAGAGTAAAGGATAGTGATTTTGAATATTCATATCACATGTGTAGAGTAGCCGTTAATTAATATGTGCCCCTCTGTTTGTTCTCCTTTGGTTAAATATAAATAACGATACCTAGGATAAACTTGGGTGAAATGTTGCAACGGGTGTATTTATCTGTACGCTTGCGGATATATACTTTAATATCTTTATATAGTTTAGTGGCATGAGTATAATACAACCACACTCTTGGTGTCATGTTGGGGATGACAACCTAACGCGAGTGATACTAAGAAGTGTCAACAAGCATTTCTGGCGCCGTTGTGGGGAGGCAACGGAATGGCACACTAAGTTAGAAAACATTCATAAGAGCATAAACACACTTCCACATCTAGGAACACTCTTACACATGTGATATTCGAATTACATCACTTGATCCTTTACTCTAACAAGCTCACCCTGTCCTTTGTCTATTTTTTGATCTTATGCAGGGTGATGTATGACTGGTTTTGAACTCCCGACAAACTATGTTGAGAACCCTGAAGCTCTAATCAGAAGAACAAGAGCAAAGCTCAAGAAGGCTCCAACCACTTCATCTGAGATCAACCAATTGAGAAGAAGCTTAACACCAGACTTTGAAGCCATGGCCGACCGATCACTTCGTGAATTCTCCGCTCCAACCACTGCTAACATCAGGACTAGACCGACAGTAAGTGTGGGAGATAACGGATTTGAGGTCAAGCCTGCTTTGATCAACATGGTGCAAGAAAACTAGTTTGTGGAAAAGCACATGAAGATGCGAGTGCTCATCTCCAACACTTTTTGGAGATTTGTAGCACCTTCACCATCAAGGGAGTCGCAAGAGACGCCATATTGCTCCGCTTGTTCCCTTTCTCACTCCTCGGAAAAGCAAAGCAATGGTTCTATGCCAACAAGGACAAGAATACCACATGGTCGATCTGTGCTACTGCTTTTCTAGCAAAATTCTTTCCAGTGGGGAAGACATGTTCTACGTGCGAAGATTTCAACCTTCTAGCAACAACACGATGAATCAATCCCTAAAGCCTGGGAACGCTTTCAAGATTACATATCAGAATGCCCTCACCATGGGATGTAGAATTGGCTACTCATGCAGACATTCTACCATGGGCTCACTTCTAGTACCCGTGAGAATATGGATGCAGCTGCTGGAGGATCATTCTTTTCGCTCAACATCACTAAAGCAACCACTCTGATTGAGAAGATGGCCTCTAACCAGGGATGGAACAAGGAACGCACTCAACCTCACAAGAGAGGAGGAGGAATGCATCAACTGAAGGAAGTAGACATGTTGTCTGCCAAGATAGACCTGCTCATGAAGAAGTTCGATGAATGCACCACTGAGAAGAACGAAGTCACGCACATCCATGATTCTCGCATGACCTGTGAAGAGTGTGGAGGCACTGGCCACTCAGGGAGCAACTACCCTGAGATTCAAGAGGATGTGAACTACATCAACAAAAACTTCAACAATCATCCTCAACAAAATCAAGGATGGAATCAGCAATCAAGGTTTAATTACTTAGGCAACTACTCAAGTAACTACCAAGGTAATAATCTTAATAATAACTTTAATCAGTCACCCTTGAGAGAAATGATTTCTAATCAGAATAAAGTTGTTGATACTATGTCTAGAAAGATACCTTCCAATGATAAATTGCTTGAAAATATTAATACTAGAATGGATAGCTTTACTTCTGCCATAAAGAATCAACATAGCTTTAATAAAATGATAGAATCAAAAATATCTCAGCTAGCAGCTTCTATACTAGTGACCGAAAGAGGTAAGATTCCGAGAAAGCTAGAGGATTTAGAAACTGTAAATCTTATAGACATTTATAATGCAGGGCAATACTTCACCGCACCTCCAAAGCAATGGGGAATATGGGTAGACGACACTCTACCGGTGAAGAAAAGAGACCTAGGGAGACCTATCATCCCTATTCGCATTAGACCCCACAGCTTTGAAGAAGCTGTCTGTGACCTTGGAGCAAGCGTCAACATCATGCCCAAGGTAATCTATGAGAAAATTCATGGTGATCCTTTATTGTATATAACTATGTGTTTGCAGCTTGCAGATCAGACAATGTGCTACCCCAAGGGAATTCTTGAAGATGTCTGAATCATAGTTGGACACTCGTATGTGCTGGAAGACTTTGTGATTGTAGAAACAGGTGGAGACAAAAAAGCACCCATCATCTTAGGGCGACCGTTCTTGAGTACCACCAAAGCCATCATCTATGCAAATAGCGCCAAGATCTGTTTCACAATCAATGGGAGAAAAGAAAGATTCAATTTCAAGAAGCGTACCCTCAACATTCGAGTTCACTCACAGACGTCGTACCTCTACGAGGATACAACCGCTGCCCCAACAAAGAAGAAGAACAAGAATAGGAGAAGGAGGAACAAAGCTAAGCATCAGGCAAAATAAACAGTATGGATGGTCAACACTATTGATTCAGAACTTGACCACCTCCTTCCATTACCATACCTCACTAAGTTTGGAGATCCTGGAGTACCCACCATCGATTGTATGATCGAGGGAAGTACTTTCTACAAGACGTTCTGCGACATCGGCTCTAGCACCAACATAATGTCTAAGGTAACATATAAACATTTGTATAATACTAGACCCATGTATCGTACATATGTGCAGCTACAGATGGGGGACCAATCATTCCAACGTCCGGAGGGAGTAGTGAAAGATGTTATGGTCAAAATAAGAGATCACTACATTCCTACCGACTTCATGGTTCTTGACATGGGAGAAGATGATGTCCACCTCATTTTGGGAAGACCCTTCCTCAACACCATTGGTGCGATCATCTACATAAGAACTAGGGAAATCCACTTCCAATTCCCTGAAGAGAAGGTATGTTGTTACTTTAATAGTTACACTACTTATGAGCAGCGTAGAAAGAACAAGAGGAGACACCGCTCTCAACGCCAAAAGAAACAAGCCATCAAAGAGAAAGAAGCTACCCAAGAAGAAACTATACCAAAGGAAGAAGAAGAGAAGCCCAAGAAGAGTGAACCACAGGAAGAGACTCCTTAGTCCAAGAAAGTATGGAATAGAAAAGAAACATCAACATCATCATCAAGTTCTCCAACACTTGACGAGCAAACATCCAACTCTTCAGTTAAGTTGGAAGAAACCTCTAAAGATTGAACCAGACGTAAGGTCCGAGTCGACGGACCTAAATCTCCGAACCTTCTTCGAAAGGTAAATCGGTATTTATCCGCACATTTAAATTAAGCATATCTACTTTGTTTACATTCCCTTAGCATATCATTGCATTGAAAATAAAAATACTTTATCCATTAATAACATGCATACTATTTATAATTAAATACATATTTAAATTCTACATTGCATTTGAAAAGAAAATAAAAATAACTTTTATATTTTGAATCATCTCATTGCATCTGGAAATATATAAACTCTAAGCCCCATGTGAGTAATAGTGTGGTGTGTAGCAACCCATAATAATTACTCACTGTGGAGGCATATATATATATAATCTAAAAATGAAGAAAAACCAGTTGAATAATAAAAGATAATTCAAGACTCCAAAATAATTAGGGAATAGTTTTCCACTAACCCTTAATATGTTCCACGAGTTTTGTTGTCTATTTGAAATTCAACAGGGAAAAGAGAAATTCCCTATGAAGCCCATGATGTCTTCACTCACTCAAGAGCTCTGCCTTGAACAATCATCAAAGAAGGAGTGATGTGCATCTATGCAATCGAGGACTCAAGATGAACGACTACGTCAAAATCTAGCTTGGGGGAGAGCGCCCCCCCCCCGTATATCTCGATAAGTATTCCTTTTCGAGTGATTTATCTTTTATTCTAAAAAGTATAAAAAGATGCATAACTTAAGAAAACCAAATAAAAAGAGTGTTGTGTGATAATATTAGCTAGATAATATATTAGTTGAAATAAAAGATACAAGAGAGTATTAGAACTTAATTATCGTAGAACTCAATTTTAAACATAATGGAAATGATGAATAGTTGCTCTGTCGTAATTCCTTTCAAGTGCCTAGTTTTCAAACATGAATTCTCCTGAGTTTTGGGTAGAACTATCTTGATCTAAAGATAAACTCTAAGCTTGAAACTTGTGGGTTGCAAATGCTAGATCTAAATCTAGGTAGTTGACGAGTATGATATGAGAAAGTCTGAGCTGCTATTTATCTTGCTCGTACTGATGCTAGAGTTCTGGAGAATTTTATCTTTTGAAATCTTAAAATACCATGATGAGTACTTTTATGACAAAGCTTAAAATTCCTACCACAGCCATACATAGGATAGAAAACTCTATTCATACTTGTTACTACTTGTACTTGCATTGAGCATTGTCGAGCTCTGTTGACCCTTAGAGGCTTGTCATACTTTTAAAATCAAGATCACAAACACTCCACTCAAATATGCTGCTTCTACACTTGAAGTACGCAACAACATGCCTTTTTATTTAGATCCACCAAATATATTTTTCTCCTACACTGGGAGAGAACACCACTCACATGTCTTATAGGATTTTTGTCACATATCCATACATTTCATAAGCCCTAGTTATTGTTGCTCCAGTTTATTATTATCTCTCAATCTTTCATTATAGACAAGAATGTTCTAGGCTTATATATTTAAAAAAAGAGAGAGAAGAAAGAGAAATATATGGAGAGTAAAACATGGACAAGTGTCCTACCAAAGCAATGGGTACTTAGATGCCCACCTCTCTAAAAAAACTATAGCCCAAAATATCTCTTAGTCTAAGTTCTTCAATTATTCAAAGAGAGATCAAAATCCCTTTCAAAGGAGCAAAAGTAGAATTAGATCCACTATCACCTTCATCATAAATAAACCACTCCTTGATCCATACACATGCACTTCTTGATTTGATCGTATGCCTCGTTTCTCTGGATCCACTGTTTGACTTTACAAAATATGCTTTGCAAGTATGAACACACTGTCTCCATACCTATAACCTCTAGATAAAGCATTAGATGTAGGATGAGAGAAGACAAATCTCACTTTGCCTTGGAGAGGATCCAGAAATACCACATATATTGAGAGATTTGAGAGAGTCATACAAAAAGATACTCTGAGTTTTATTTTAAAAATCTTGTAAAAGTCCGGAATAATAGTTGAATGAAGAGCCTGAGACATAGTGCTTGATTTGATTGTTCTACTTTTTGACTGCTCAAGACCTAAGTGAAGGCTAATAAGCTCTATAGTTAAAGGTAATATGGGTAAGTCTAAAGGTTAGAATGGTTAGATCTAATCCGGAGGAAAATTCTTGTTTGAATGCATGTGTACTTTTGAGGCGTGAAAGCATTGTAGCAACTCCTAATCCATTATGAATATTTGCTAAGGGACTAGCAAAAGGTAAGCTTGGGGGAGTTGTTGATGATGGTTATCTACCATAATAAAGGGTTAAAATAAATATATAAAGGGCTAATAAATGATCACCAACATAGGTTTAGGGTGTCAACTAATGAAATTCCATGAGTTTTGGTGAATCTATATTTTGCAGGGGGTTATTAGAATTGATATCTTCCACGAGAAGGAGCCCACATCAATCAGCCTAATCTCCACGTCATGAATACACAAAAGGCTTCTAAAGGACACCAGAGGACTCCACGAGGAGGGCAACCACGAGGCGCCGCCAGGTGGGGCCGACCGGCCTCAACCCTAGGCCAACTGGCCCCTAGGCGCCGCCCTCGGCTCCTTCCTTTGCAAGCTACTTCAACTGCCTCCAAGGATGCATCCTAACCCTACATGAAGGTCGGTTTGATCCAAGGGCCACGGTTCCATGCTTTGGGCTATATAAACGAGGCCCTAGACCCCCCTCCAAAGGGGAATTCATTCAATCAATCATCAACCAGAAAGCAGAAGACCAACCAGCAACTCTCATCTCCTTAGAGCTCCATCAGATCTAGCCATAGCTAGATTAGAATTAGAAGTAGAGGAGTCAAGCAGCCTTGGGCTCCGGATCTAGTCAAGAGGAGCTTAGTAAATCTATTTCTTCTCTCTTGTATCAACATTGTTCTTCAGATATTCATCTAGTTCATCAGTTCTTCTAGTTCTTGATCTAGTTCATGTTCTAGTTCTTCATGTTCTAATTGTTTATGTTCTAGTTCGTAATTATCCTAGTTCAACATTTTCTAGTTCTAGTTCATTGTTCTTAATCATTATTCTTGATACATTAGATATGATCTTGTTCTTAATCTATATTATATCCTTGATTATTATGAGATTAGTCTGCTTTGATTATATATTTGGCATAGATAGTTTATCATTATGTTTATACACATGTTTGCAAAGCACTCACCTTATTGAGTCATGGGTCGGTGGTCAACATTGTGTAAGTGTGGTACTTATACACTGTTTACCAGCAAATGCACTCTATACTCCGGGCCATGTGGTAGATCGCGGGTGTGACATTCCTGTTGAGTCCTTTGTAGTCCACTCCCCGAGTGTAGAACCTAGTAGAACACGGTCTCATTACTTAGTTGTTACTCTGTTTCTCAGCTTTGTAATGGAGATGTTCCTTGTTTATGGATATGAGATAACCTAGCCAATGATTGCCTGATATAATTGCACTAATCAATGTAGATTATGACTAATAGTTAATGGATTACTTAGGAGTTATTCTCTTACTTTATATTCTAATCAATGACTTGCCATAGTAGTACTGCTCTAAGGAATATCATCTGAATGGTCTGATTATCATATATTTTATCTCTTTTTATTTGATTGATTCCTGTTTGAGAGTAAAGGATAGGGATTTTTAATATTCATATCACATGTGTAGAGTAGCCTTTAGTTAATATGTGCCCATCTGTTTGTTCTCCTTTGGTTAAATATAAATAACGATACCTAGGATAAACTTGGGTGAAATGTTGCAACGGGTGTATTTATCTATGCGCTTGCGGATATATACTTTAATACCTTTATATAGTTAAGTGGCATGAGTACAATACAACCACAATCTTGGTGTCATGTTAGGGATGACAACCTAACGCGAGTGATGCTAAGAAGTGTCAACACTTCACGAGGGGGTTAAGTGGTAGATCACATGTAAGCGTGGTGCTTAGATGCTATTTACCTGCAAATGCATCCTATTGGATGGGTCGTGTGGTAGATCATGGAAGTGACATTTCTATTGAGTCTTATATAGACCACCCCCATTGATAGGACAGGCAGAAACAACGTTACATAGGAAGTCATGCTATGCCCTGGCTTTCTTCAGTAATATTCCTTATACATAAATGAATAGTCTTTTATGCTATATATGATGGTGTGTTTGCTAGAGTAGATGAATGACTTGGTAGATTAGAACCTACCTAGAATTCAATCTCTTGAACTAATCAGACGTCAACCTACCTTTATGATGAGTAGTCTATCTCTAATCTCTGTGTGATTTATCCCTATGTTTTATAATTCATTTATACTTATTTATCATGGTTTATCCCCCCTACCAAAGTAAGTGACTGCGTGATTAATTTCCCATAAGTAGTCATATTTTTGCAAATCCGTCCCTTTAGGTTTAAGTCCTTAGTTCTTTCCCTTGAGCTAAATATAAATTAACGATACCTGAAATATTTCCCGGTGAAGTGCTACAATGGTATTTTATCTGTACGCTTACGGATCCCATTTTTATTCTAAGAGGAGCAGTTCTATACCAACACTTCTGTCGCCATGCTAGGGATGACAACTTAGCTTAAGTGGTGTTAGAAGTGTCAACACTGGCCTGTCTAGAGGAGGGCCGGTGGTGGCGAAGGTGGGCCCAGGCCTCGGTGCACCCGCAGAGGGGCGCGACTCAGCCCCGGGTGGCCCGCGGTGCCCTAGCCGCTTACAGGCGGTGACCTGAGCAGGGGCACAACAATGGCGCGTGGCTCCGGTGGCAAAGGGGCCTAGGTACAGGTCACGAGGGCAGCATCTCAACACGTAGTTGGTGGTGCCGTGGCCGGCAGTGAGGAGGAGGATGGGAACCAAGGGGGAGGCGGTAGCAGTTCAGAGCTCTGCTCTGGCCAAAAATGGCGGTGGCACTCCAGTGGCCGATGGCTTGGGCGAGCATGTGCATGAGGTGCAGCATGACGAGGCGAAGGCGGTGGGGCACGTGGCTGCAGCCATGGGGGCCTAGAGCGGCGAGGATGCTAGCGGCAGCGAGGTTGGCCGGCCGTCCATGGCGGACGCGCTCTGTTGGCGAGGCAAGGGGCGAGCGCGAGTGTGGGGGCGAGCAGAGAACGAGTGAGGAGTGTTGGGGCAGCTCGGCATTCATAATGGAGCAGTAGGACACGTGGCATGGAGGTGTGGCACGCTGCTCTACATGAACACCATGACTGCATTTTGTCGGACACCTGGCATGCGCGGTTCGGCCCGACTTGGAAGCCCAAAACGGCATATTCCTTTGCGATTCAGATCTTGGCGCCTGAACAAAATATCTTCTACACTGACCCAGCTACAACTTTGATTGAGGGTGTGCTATCATTAGGGCTATGGATCCATGGGTAATTAGCCGCCAAAATGACAATGTCAACATACTAATGGCGATAAAAAATAGAGCTCAGTTCTAGGGTTTTAGGAGGTCAAACTTGATCCAACGAATTCCAACTTTCTACATGTCCTTCTCCAAAGAGTTAACTTCAACTTTTATATTTGGCTCAACTCAAGTTGTTTAACAAAAACTCAAGAACACGGGATGCCAATCAAGTTGTCACAAACTCGGACTTAAATATTTCTAAGTCTGAAAACAGCTGCAGGTTCAATTTTCGAGCCTCGGTTTCACTTCCTTCCAAGCTGATTCATGAAATACTCCAAAAACAAGGTTTGTTGTAATCAAACTAAACTACAACTCTTATTAAAGAATCATCAACTAGTTCGGCCTGGTTAGGAAACTACACAGCTCCAAAGTAGGGTACCTGAAACTGAGACACCATTTGACTTAGCCAAATTTTGGGGTCCAAAACAGCACTGCATTGAATCTTAGGAGCTCTATTTGACTAGATTAGAGGCCAAACTAGCTCTTGACCATTAAACAAAGTTTGTTCTCCACAATATGAAATACAACTTTTGTTTAAGGTCAAACCTCATAACTTGTGCAGAAGTAAAACTTTCACTTTGGTCAAAGAAGCAACTTAATAAGGCCTAATATAGTGTTTTAGGCCAATTGGGGCATTGTCTTGGCATTTGCTCAACATGAACCCTTCATGACTTTTGTTGTAGAGTTTGTCTAGAGTCATTTGGGTGAGGTTGCAAGGTTTGGTTGATGGTCTATAATTCCATTCGCTTAATGGTGCAATTCCAGCAATTAGTAAAGCCATTCCAACAAGGATATAACTTTTCATTTCATGTGACTTTTTGATTCCAAACTTCATGAAACTTTTTCAGTGACCAATATAGATAGGTATTAAGGGGAGACACATGAAGATATTGCAATAACACCACCCAAGCATATATTTTTGAAAAAGGACCTATATGTAAGCGATGGTGCAATCTTCAAGTTTAAGTTGGGACTCTATTCCATAGACTTGGCTTCGACATCTTCATTACCACTTCACATGTCATGTTTGAACTCCAAAACCCTTGCTTAACAGGTGATAAACACCTAGGGTGTTACACGTTCCTACGGAGCCAGCAGGGCAGTGGTGCAGAGTCCCAGTGGAGCGTGCAATGCGCGCGGCAGCGACCTTGGTCCTGCACTGGCGCGGCGCCAATAGGGCAGAGGAGGCAGGCGCCGGCCATGGCAGATCGTGTGCGTGCGGCCATGCAGCAGCAGTGGTGCGGCAGTGTAGGCACGTGTGGCTTCGCGTAGCACAACAGCGGGATGCAGCCAGCCAGGCCATAGCTAAGCCGGGGCCGGCCAACGCGCTGTGCAAAACGTGTGCGCGATGCGCCCGAGCACGGTGGGGCAGCTCCATGGACGTGGTGACCGCAGCCAAGGCTCAAGTAACCAACAGTGGTGCTAGCTGTGATACTTCAGCATGCTTTTTACTAACCCCGATCCGCTCAAACCCCTCCAAGCGCTACACTAATGCACAGTCTACACTTAGCTGCAATCAACAATGCTGAAACGTAGCTATAGTGTTTAGCTATATTTGCCAAAAATTAGTTGCCAAGATGGTATTGTCGTTAGGTTATCGGACACGCTCATTGCAGTCATAAAAGCTGAATTTAAATTTTGAATTCAATTCTGGAGCTAACAAAAATATTATTGAACCACATTTATTTTCTCGGAACAGCGCTGCATTCCCATCTACTAAACTTACACTTCAAATCTTATATAAATGCTATACACAAGTTGTATTTTATTTCCATTTATAAAAATTATTTTCCGTGTCTAGCGATTAACTACATGTTCCATTTTTCTTATTACGATTTCTCTATAATGTGCTTACGCACAAGTAACTAACTTACAATATTTATTTGATTTCCTTCAACCGAAAAAGCTAGTCGCCTAGGATTAGTTTATTATTTCATGTGAGCTTTTAATGCTCACAACCGAAGAACTCGTTTTGGTAAATTTCTCTTCGATTCTAACCTCGTGGCTAAGCGAACTCGTAACACTAGGGGTGTTACAACCAACCCCCCTTAAAAAGAATCTCATCCCGAGATTCGGAGCAAGATTTAGAAAAGGGAAAACGTGATTCCACTACTTAGAGCAGAGATTACAACATGAGATTACATGACTTCAAATACCAGCCACCTAGGGATCTAGAGGCATCACAGCTAAGAACAAACTGATACCACTCACAACCTCTCTAGAAATCGATGAAGACGGGGACAGTGGAAGAGTAAAAGGAAAAAAATTATCCAGAACATGGCGTATGCCCAGCAGATCCAGAAACCAGAGACCAATAAATAGATCATCATGAACCCTAAAACCTAACTAACTAGAGATGAACTCAAACTCCTTCAACGAAAACTAGATCCCTTCTTCTCGAGTTACCCCATCGCCTCTAACTGGCGACCCTAGATCTGTGAGTGATGGCTGGATCTCATAGCTCTATCCCCAACTCCTCTTTCCTGACTGTTTCCCGAGCTTCTCCCACCTGAGCATAGACGGAGGGGATCGATTCTACGAGCTCTACTTCAGATCTAGAGGTGGGATGGAGGAGAGGCAAGCAAGGTGGCATTTATAACCTAGTGGACGGAGGTAGTGGTGCAGCGCACCGGAAGCGGAGGCGACATGGAGGGGGATCACCAATGGGACACAAGGTGGGGAACAATGTCACCATGGTGCGCTCCCTGTGTGAGCTTGAGTGGGGGAAAAGAGAAAGGAGGGGACGAGGTTCGCTCGGCAAGGAGGCGTGCGAGCGATGTACCAGCAAGAAAAGAAACGAGAGGAGAGGGAGGGGTCCGATACGGAGATGAGGGTGAAAATCGAGAGCCGACAAGTGTGCTGGGGAAAGAGGGGTGTACCATGCAAGGGGGCGAGGCGAGTGCGGCGCCATGCCGTGGCCACGCGAGCACGGCACACATGGGCCCCGCCACCGACGGCGTCCGTAGAACACGAAGTGACAGCGACCTAGCAAGTGTAGAGCAGTCATCGGGCATAGGGTCGATGTCAAATCAGGTGTTCCAATTACTCCAAACCACTGGTGGCTATCCTTTCCTTGTCGCTCTTTTCTCTCTTCCTTTTTCCTTTTGAATCCAACTTGCACCAGCCTTTCGTATAGACTGAGATTAGGACACATGTGCGTCTTCCAAAACTCGCTATCTCGGTCACATTGTGAGAGCACTACACCATCAACCCATTGTGGATTTCCTGTTAGAACACCAGGATATTTTTATCAAGGAGAATATTTGTAGCAAGAGTAGTACTGTGGTGTAACTTAGTAAAAGTGCTTGGTCAACAACCTCGATACCAAGCGCATGCCGAGCGGCACAACCATGTGGTCGTGATCCATAGGTGGCCCTCGGTTCCATCGTGGCACCATAAGCTATTAACTAGGCAACTATTACCAACTTACTCGCAGTAAAGGCAGTGGGGTCGTGGGTAGACCACAGAATTAGAAAAGTAGTGCAAAGAAATTCAGGCAACAAGGGTTCCTTTTCAAATTAAGGAATAAGAAAATTAAATCCCAAGGCGGATTTAAATCAAGGGAGTTCAAGTGTTCTGTTGGGGCATCCACAATTAGTTGATAAGTGTCATCTATCATCCAATCACGGCTGATCTGCTACCTCTGAATAACTCTTCCTCTTGTAACCTGCTTGCGTTCGTCTCAAGAACCAAAAGCAAACTACAAGGCCTAAGGGAAGATTGACATAACAACCACAACGGATAAAGCAAATACTCATTCCAATGGTCATACATGGTGCAACATACGGGCATTCACCCTCCCACTCTTGACACATCGCTTGCATCCTACAACCTACAGTCTCAACAACTACAGACAAAGCACAACGGAAAGATTACAACATTGGGGGATAGTGATGAAAAAACACTACCAACTACGATTACATCTCCCCTAGGATGACTAATCCACTTCATCGGGCCAAACGACTTCATTTCGGTGCTCTTGGGGCTCTTCTGCTGCACTGGGTTGCAAGTTCGCTTCTTCTCTTGGTAGTGGCTAGGTGAGGGGAAGGAAAGGCTCTATCTCTAAGGCTTCCATGGGCGGAGGTGCTAGGGGTACAGCAACAATAGTCCTCTCCAGCGGACGGACAAGGATTCTCTCCAAGATCAAGGGTTCATGCCTTTCCATGGCGAGCATCCTATGCTTGGCCCTTGTGGCAAGATAGACATCCTCTAGCCCTTGGGCATGTTGATCTTGGTCTACCTTGATGGCTTCCGCCATGACAGCCTCTTGACTCTTAGCGACTGCCAGAATGGCATGGGCTTCAGTAAGCTGCACTTCGAGCATCCGGGAGAAGATCTTGGCTTCCTCAGCACGGCGGAGGCACTCCCTCAGCTCTGAGGCCTGCCGGTCATACTGCTCATCTAGAGCAAGCAAGTACGTGGTCAGGTGCACCACGGTCGGGTTGACCTCTTGCACGTCCCGACCCAGCAAGGCATCCATGCGAGCCCTCCATACCCATAGATTCTTATCCCAAGGTGGAAAGAACCGCATGGGGGTACAAGCAATGGGCCCTTCATAGATCTAACAGAGATGCCACAATGCTTTGCGGGCCACAACTTGGTAGGTGTTGCCGAAGCGAAACCCGGTTGCGGTCACATTCCAGGCTTCAGTGACATCAAGAAAGACCTCACTCTTGCCAATATAGACGGTGACCTTACATCGCTCAATGCCATGCTTCATGTACTCACAGCCCTCATACTCGGGACAATCCTTAACACCGAGCTTTTGCAGGGTGGCATACATGATTTTATGAAAACCCTCGGTGTTCAGGCAGTAGCTGCTAACCTAGACTCCTGCCATCCTTGGTGGGCGATGGTGCAGGAAGGCTTGAGCGGCTAGTGGTCCTATCACAGTCCACCCTCGAGCCATGCACAGGGGCCAGTAAAAGCAAACAACAAGACCTTCACATGGACGAGATGAGCGGTGTTCGAGGTCATAAAGAGTTAGTACGATGGTAGGGTGGAGGTTTGACAAGAGCGCAGAAGTAGGGTACTATAACGGAACCGTCCAAATTATAAGAGCACAAGTACAAAAACAATCACCGAAGTGATCAAATTCTCGCACTTGAGCCCATATAACTCCGGTAGTCCAATGAAAGCATGAGGGATTTCAAACCAACCAACATACCAGCCAAGATCGTAGTGATTCAACATAACAAGCCACATGTTACAACCATTTCACAAGTAATTCAATATACATCGGAGTTCAACATAGTTATTACAACTTAAGTTCAAAAGTAGCGGAAGCAAAGTAATTTGAAACTAACAACACCCTTATTTCAAATACATGTCAGTACCAAGGTCGACTTCCCACAAAAGCATTAGAGAGAAGATAACTCAGAAGGATCATGCCCGTGATCACACTCTGCCTCTACGGCAGGAGCCAACCAACTCTTGCAGTCGTCATGATACATCACAACCTACAATAAGTGGGGATAAAACCCTGAGTATGACAATGTACTCAGGTAGACTTACCCGTCAAAAACCAGAAATAAAGTGACACCAAGGATCATGCAAGGCTGATATAAAGTGGGATAGCTTGACAACATTTTGCGTAAAAGCTTAATACAGATAAGTAATCATTAATGCTTAAGCATCAAGTTAATCATCATTAACCTGTCATCTATATTAGCACCTGTACTAGAGCACTCACTTTATTAGGAGCAAACAATATTAACCATAGCAAGTATAAATTGAGGCAACATTTCCATCCTCATCCAATTAACCATCCGTTCAGTTTAATGGAATCTACGTTGCCGCTGCTCAAGTCAAGTGCTCACTAACCGGGAGCGACGGCGATTTGAATCGAATTCCTATCCAGCTGGAGGGGTATTTCTAACACTCACCGAGTCACGCCTGGCGAGGGCTGCTCAGGTCACCTTTGGTACTATTCAGGAAACCACGGGTTCGACTGATGCCGCATCCCCAAGGGCAACACTCTGCCAGAATGATAGGGACTCTAACCCCCCTTGGTCTTATGTCAATGTCCCCAAGCACATCCTTACTACCTCCAAGATGCGACCTATCATTCGATTCCCAACCTGAACTATATTACTCGAATTCGTGGTCAGAACGACTTATCCGGCCAACTAAGTGTTAGACTGCGTTCAACATGACTCAAGGATGTACAGCAAATCGGTCCTTAAATGACTCAGACGGGGATAGATCCACACCCAAGACCTCCATGCCTTGTTGCTTCACTATCGTCATCCTGCCCGGTCTCATTTCATTTTATTAACACATGGTTCTTTTCCACGATAGCAAATATAGCCAACCGTGCCATATATGAATATCCCTACATCTCGCAGGTGACAGGAAATCACCTGACTTCTACCGCTTAAAGCAGGGCTAAGCAGCTACTCGATCCTAGTCTATGTAGGATTCAAGGATTCATATAACTGGACAAGGAGTGATATAATGCAGCAAGGGTTTCCAACCAACTCCTACCACTTAATGCAACAATACTTATAACATATATATAATTAATTGCTTTGAAGGTAGGAGGCTTATAATGCTCCGGGGCTTGTCTGGGATCCGACTCAAATCAGAGTTGGTCAGAAGAAACTCGCTTGGCGAGCATTCCCTCATTCAAGCACTTGTCCGATCCTTCCATCTCCGAGATAGGTCCACCAACACCATCTTCGGGTTTGGCTCCACATTAGGTCCTTCATGTGTTTTCTGCTAATGTACCTATATGAGGGTAACCATGCATATGTATGAATACATAGAAATGCAATAAACAAAGTAATCATACAAGCATACCACAGTTCTTATAAGCACCTAGAGCTAATTAACTAGATCCTCACTTAAGGCATAACATAGAAGATGGCAAGCACATCAATCAAGACACAAGCCTCATAAGATCACAGGGTACTAACCCAAGTACCATCAAAGATATGAGTCACACTTCAGCACACTAGCATGGCAAAGTTAATCAAAGCACTAGACTAGAATTTGCCACTTTCTGGGCATCAGAATAGCAGCTAAGTAATTTAATCATAACTGGAGATCTACAACTCCAAATGATGTGCAAAAAGACATTCTGGAAATATTATGAAATTATCTACAATTCATTTATAATCACCTAAGCCAAATTCTCAAGTTTAATAGGTCGAAAAGATGAAACTACAGAATCTGGTCTGCTCCAACAGAGAGCAACCAAATCTGGGACCTGACTTTAAGCATCTATAACTCAAAAACTACTCAGACAAACACCACCAAATTTTAACACAAGCTAGATACATGAATTATATACAACTTTGCTATAGACAAGGTGCTCAGAAAACATCATTATCATGGGGTAATCTACATTGCCCCCAGAACTGTCCAGAAACTACTAACTGCAAGAAATAATTATTAACATATGTTGCAAACATATAATTGTGCAAAACCAACTTTACTAACATGTCCCACAGGACTAATGAACACCAGAAAACATAGTGTCCAATCCTAAATAAATTATTTTAATTCATTTTCTTAATTTATTTAGATAATTAGGTGGAATTATGAATACCGATCAAAATTACACAATAAATCCTACCAAAATTACAATGGTCTACATATGCTCCCCATAGCCTACTGTCCAAATTTCAAGCCATTTGGACATGTATATCAACCTCTATGAAAAAGACAATTGGATATTGCAATAAATCATGTGAGAGAAAGTTAAACCTAAACTCAATATTTTCTATGAACACATGGCCATAGTATGAATCAAAATGATAGAGCAACATCATACTAAGGTAATGGAACAACATTTTCCATTTTATCATTTATATATTATTTATAAGCTATTTAACAAGTAGTAAACAAGTTAAATCAATAACTTGATCATACAGTAAGAAATGACCATGAAATTTATTCCACAGTATATTCATAGCATGATAAGACTACCATAAAATTCCACATTATTTGGAGCAACACAACTCAAGATATAAAAATAACAAGCAATATAATGTAGATTTCCCTATTTATCCAGGTCAAATCAAAACCTTACGAAAACAGTGAACAACTAGTGTGTTTAATATTTTTCCTAGCAAGTACATGTCATCATAAAATTAACAAAACAAGAATCACTATTTTTGGAGTTCTAAAACTCAAGATATGGCTCTGGTCAAGTTTATAAGCATTTTTAGAGCATTTTTTAAAGCTTAAATAAAGACATCGGAAAACATCTACAAACATGTACATTTTATGACTCTACTGCATAGATCTCTTCTCAAGGTTTCCAAAAAGTCCACATTTTCCATTTTTGGACTTTCCTAGTAGGAGATATGGATTTTCAAAGATAACATGAAATCTAAAATTCAAATTCAGAATAAAACAATTCTATTTAATTTGCTAGGTGCACCCGGTTACACCCCCAGACTGCCACTTACTTAAACTGACATGTGGGCCCCATGGTCCAGCCGGGCCCACTTGTCATATAAAGAGAGAGACACAGGGGGGACGACCTCCTTCTCCTTCCTCCCGTCGGCAGAGTAGGGGAGGTGGACTCCGGCTGGTCTCTGGCGAGAGGGTCGCCGGCGGTGGTGGCTAAGGGCGGCACGAGCTCCAACGTGCCCTTGCGCACCCGTAGAGCTACTCGGCTCGGCCCGAGGTAGTCCACAACGTCGTGACCACAGGAGCAGGCGACAGCGACGGCGGCGGCCCGGTGGCAGCGGTGTTGGGAGGCGCGGAGACCGACGAGGACGGCCGTGTAGCACCGGGAGAACAAGGTGCACTTGTGGTTGGCACCAACCGTGCCCGGGGTAGGGCGCAGCGACCTGGCCATGTGCATGCTGTGTTGTGGTGGCCTGAGAAGGGGACGGAACAGAGGACGTCGATTCGGCCACCATTGGAGCTCGCCGACGGCAAGGGGTGGTGCTCGAGCATGCCTAGGCCAGCGCGCATCAGCTTGTGGCCATAGCTTGCCCTGTGATGGCTCGATGTAGCATGGCCATGCAAGCCAGTGGCAGCCGCGATAGGCTCTCTGGCAGCGGCCGATCATGGCAGCAGCGGCCATGAGAAAACGGCAGCGACAACGGCCCCTATCGAGCGTGTACCAGGCATAGGGGGAGTTTCCAGGCCAGTGACGGCTTGGCTTGGCTGCGACGCGTGAAGCCATGGGGTGCCAAACGGCTCTGCCCGCGGTGGCCATCCATGGCGGCAGTGACCACGGAGGAGCGCTCAAGCGCGGGAGAGCAGAGAAGGGCGAGCGGTGGGGAGCACGGAGCATCCAGGCGCGGCTCGGTGTCCATGACGCGTGAGGAGGAGGCAGGGCACGCGGCAAGGAGGTGGGGCATGGAGCCGGGCATGGTCACCACGCAGGGGAGGATGTGTCGGCCGTTCGCGAAATTTCTCGAGCACGTGGTGTGCGTGAAGCTACCTGACTTGGAAGTCGTGTTTGGGCCATCTCCAGGCCAAATTTGGACATTGGCCCAAAGGCAAAGTCGAAGCCCACGCAAGGATCTACAATTGTCATTAAGGCACCTGGATCATTAGGACCATAGATTAGGAGATAATTAAGCCCAAAGTTGACAGTGTCAAAGACTTGATAAGGCTTAAGTTAGAGCTTGGTCTTTGATGATTTTGGGATGCCCACCTTGCTCAAACGAAGTCCAACTTTTTACATACTCTTCTCCATCACATTATCTTCAACTTCTACATTTGGCTCAACTCTAGTTGTTTAACAAAAACTCAAGAACGCAGGATGCCACTCAAGTTGTCACTAACTTGGACTTAAATATTGCTAAGTCTGAAAACATTTAGAAGATTCAAAATGGTGATCCCTGTTTGGTAGGCTTAGAGATGGATTTATCCTTTAGCCTTTTAACCAAGTTTGTTGTATACAACTCAAGCTACAACTTTAATTCAAAGACCTTCTACTGGTTTGGCCTGGTTAAGAAGATACACAGCTCCAAACTAGGGTACTTTAAACTGAAACACAGTTTTGACTTAGCCAAATTCTGGACCTTGAAAACAGCACTAAGTTGATTCTTGTGAGCTCTATTTGACAAGGTTAGAGGCCAAACTAACTCTTGACCATTAAAAAAAGTTTGTTCTATACAATATGAACTACAACTTTTCTTTAAGGTCAAACCTCATAACTGGTACAAAAGTCAAACTTTCACCTTGGTCAAAGTAGCAACTCGATAAAGCCTAAACTAGGGTTTTAGGCCAATCGGGGCATTTTCTTGACATTTGCTCAACATGAATCCTTCATGACTTTTGTTGTAGAGTTCATCTAGAGTCCTTTGGATAAGTTTGCTAGGTTTGGTTGATGATCTATAATTCCATTCACTTAATCATGCCCTTCTAATAGGAATAGAACTTATCATTTCATGTGACTTTTTGATTCCAAACTTCATGAAACTTTTCCAGGGATCAATATAGATAGGTACTAAGGTGATACACATGAAGATATTGCAATAACACCACCCAAGCATATATCTTGAAAAGGGGCCTATATGTAAAGCAATAGTGCAATATCCAACTTTAGGTTAGGCTCATCTCCATAGGTTGACCTTGCCATTGTCATCTCCATGTAATCTACCCTGTTTTGAGCTCAAACCCACTGCTTAGTGAGTGACAAACACCTAGGGTGTTACAGGTACAACAACGTATGGGCTAGGCAGGCGTGAACCAATAGGCCTGCGCGACGCACTAGGCTACAGTACCATCGTGGCTACACGGACAACAACTAGTCGACCTACACAACAATTGCACGACAAGGTATGCATGACTGCACGTCCTATCTGTCCTCACACTGTTACCGACATATAGGGTAACCGTTCTTAGATTTTTGGCACATCGTGCTCTCCCTGTAACTAGTTGACGCTATCAAACTAGTCTCAGGGTTAGGGTACCTGCAGAAAACTTGATTAAGCCTAACTAGGTCAGCAGAGTGCCATCTATCCTGGATACATAACCGTAGTAATAGGGCATACTTACTTAACTTCGCATGCAAGCGTCCTAACCTTTTTGAAAGGATTTGTTGTCAAATTTTAATTTAGAAATTAAAAAAAAATTAGGGAAGATTTCGAAGCTTTATTGCCTTATTTATGCTCTGATACCACCTATGACAGAACCACCTAATCTAATGCCCTCCCAAGAGTACTCATCTTCCATTAGACCCTAAGTACCCAAGAGAGAACACTAAACTATGCGATTCCATCGAGCGCGCTGTAACAGAACTGACCAAATTATAAGAGCACAAGTACAAAAACTAGTGCCCGAAATGCTCAAATTTTCAAACTTGAGTCCATATAATCCCGGTAGTCAATTGAAACCACGAAGGATTTCAAACCAACTCTCTTACAACCAGGATCACATCATTCAACATAACATATCACACGTTACATTTCACAAGTGCTTAAATAAATGTTTACTACACCACGGAGTCGCAATTATTACAAACCAAGTTTATAAAGTAGCGGAAGCATAAATACACACACACTTAGTTCAAGTACGGTTGCCAGTCTTACAGATCATGATCCCACAAAAGCATTAAGGAAGTGAACTAAAAGATGATCATGCCCCAGTGATCTAGTCCTCGTCACTCGCCGGGTGGAGGCAATTCTTGTAGAAGCCCTAATATAGCATGTCATTTGTAACAGGAGAGAATAAACCCTGAGTACGAGAATATACTCAGCTAGACTTACCCGTTGAAATAGAAAAATAAACGACACCAAGGATCATGCAAGGCTTTCTTAGAGTGGAGCTGGCTGACATCGTATTTTGTGAAAAAGCATAAGTAGTAGTAACTCTTTTAACCTGTACTAGCAGTTATTTTAGCATTAACCTTTCAACTATCTTAGCACCTGTACTAAACACTCACTTGATTATTAAGCAAATAGTAATAACAATAGCAGGTATAAATTGAGGCAATATTAAATCATCATTCACTTAACCATCCGTTCAATTAATTGAATCTACGTTGCCGCTGCTCAAGTCAAGTGCTCACTAACCGGGAGCGATGGCGATTTGAATCGAATTCCTATCCAGCTGGAGGGTACTTCTAACACTCACCGAGACACGCCTGGCAAGGGCTGCTCAGGTCACCTTTGGTATAACTCAGGAATCGTGGGTTCGGGTGATGCTGCATCCCCAAGGGCAACACTTTGCCAAGAGATAGGTACTTTAACCCCCCTTGGTCTTATGCCAATATCCCCAAGCACATCCTTAATTCCTCCAAAATGCGCACTGGACCCCCGATTCTCGGGCCAAACTGTATTACTCGGCTTTGTGGTCGGAACGGCTTATCTGGCCAACTAAGTGTTAGACTACGTTCAACATGACTCAAGGACGTACAGCGAATCGGTCCTTAAACGACTTAGACGGGCATAGCTTTGCACCTAAGACGTGAAGTGTCTTGCGGCTACACTATCGAACTCCCGTCCGGTCTCAAATTCATTTTTAATCATGGTTCTATCCACGATAGCAAATATAGCCACTCGTGACCTGCCTTATTCTAAAGCTCGCGGATGACAGTAAATCACCTGACTTCTACCGTACTAAGTATTGTTAAGCATGTTCCCGTTCTCGACTATAATTAGGATTTACAGGGTAAATTTCTAGACAAGAAAGGATATGTGCAACAAGTGTTTTTACTCAACTCCTACAACTTAATGTAATAAACAAGAGTACTCAATTGATAAGTATCCAAATGATAGGGTTAGCATGCACTAGGGTTTGCTTTTTAGAAAGGAAGAGGGGCAGTGGTCGGGCACTGAGGCAGCTCCTCAACGGTGCTTTCTTCGTTGGCTGGCTCTTCAGGCTCCCCCGGCTGCTCCTGATCCTCCTCCGGAAGTGCTCCCTCGAATTCCAGGAGTGTCACCCCCTCCGGTACACCTATTGCATGAGTGCACAAATAAATTGCAAGGATGCATGAGAATGAATGCAACATGCTCGGTGAATGAAATGTGAACGGCAGCAACACTTAATGCTCTATTCAAATCACTTAGCAAGCGTGCAAATTTCCTTTCCAGTAGAGAAGCACTTACCAAGTCTACACAACCTAATGTAAAATTTCTTTTCCTCAGTTAAGGACCTAACACCTAAACAATCAACAAGAACAACATTACTTAAGTTTATCACAAACCTAAGCACAATATAGCACAACAACAATCTGGACAGCAGCTAAGTATTTTAACCATAACTGGAGATCTAAAAATCCAAATGACATGATATAAGACAATCTAGAAAACTTATAAAATGCTCTACAATTCATTTTCAGACCTCAAGACCTGATTCCAAAGTTTACCGAGTTGAATTCCTAAAGTTCCAGACTCTGTCCTCTCCAAACATAGAGCAGCTATTTCTGGACAGCAACTTTAAACAGCTATAACTCCTAACTACTTGGTCAAATGCCACCAAATTTTGACACAAGCTAGTTTAAGAAGCTTACAACTTTGGTAGTCACAAGATTCCTAGCAAACCCCTTCATCAAAGTCTAAACCTAGAAATACTACCTGCTGTCCAGATAACCTATAAATGTGACAATTAAATATTTACTCATGTGTCAAACTACCCTTATGACCAAACCAATGGCACTACTAGTTCACACATGACATAAAACCACCAGAAAGTAAGGTATGTCAACCCAAGTTATTTATTTTAGTCTCTTTCTTAATTTAATTAAATAATTAAGTGAGAAAACAAACCTCTATGCAATATGCTTAGAAAATTCTACAAAAATTACAGGAGACCTTATACCCTACCAGGAGGCTACTGTAAAAATTTGAGCCAATGTTGTCCAAAGAAACTCCGTACACAAAATTCAGAAACTAGAAAGGCTGATTTTTGCATAATTAATAAATCATATTGAAAAGTATCAAACAACAGAAATAATATTTTTCATAGCAATCCTAAGATACCAGGACACTCTCCAAAAAATTTCATGATCATTGGACATATAGAAAAATTATGAAAATTCATTCAAGTACCTCCTAATATAAAAAGAGAAAGACATAACTCAAAAACTACTCAAGCAAAAGCATCCAAATTTTTACTAGAGCCATAATATACATGAAATAGCACACCCACCAATTTTCATAATTTTTAGAGCACTATAACTCATGTTATCAATTTAACAAGTTTGCATCTATGTTAAAACACATTTCAAAGATCTATTTAATTCTTCCAGAATCTAATCAACACATATATATTTTATATTTTTCCTATTAAATACTACACTTCACACAGATCCTAACAAACTTAGAATTACCTCAAATGGACCTACCAATCTTGAGATTTGAAATTTACAAAATAGCATGCAAATCTGTGAAATAATCACAAGAAAACAAAAATAAAAAATCCTAACAACCTATTGGGCCAGCTCGCCTACGCGCAGCCCATGATCGCGCGCGAGCCGCACCCACCAACGTGGCCCAAAACAACGGCGTGGCCTACTCACACGCGTGGCCTGTGGTTGGCTCCTGCCCTCGTGCACGGCTGCTGATAGGACGGGCCCGCAAGGCAGAGAGAGAAAAGACAGGGGAGGAACGGCGACGGCCGGAGCTCGCCGCTGGTGGCGATTCCGGTGAGGCCAACGGCACCATCACGATCAGCACCCAAAACCGCACCGGTGGACCAAGGGACACGAGGGGCGAAGCTGCTAGAGGGGGCTCGTCGTCACACATGGCGGCTCGATGGGGAGGTGGTGGCGCACCTCGCCGTCGGTGACCCTGAAACCCTACCCTAGACCCACGGTGAGCACCCCCGCACTATCCTGACTCTAATGCATCTACTAGCACTCAAAGAGGATGACCCAAGGATCCTAGCCACGGTGAGCCGTCATGCGGATGAACGCCAGCGAGGCACCGCGGTGGCGGAAATCGCAATGTGACCCTACTGTTGCATGGCTGATGGCGTGGAGCGGACGAGGGGGTAGAGGGGTTCAAGGCGGAGCTGTTGGCCAGCTTTGAGACATGGTGGTGTGGTGGAGAGCATGTGCGAGCTCGATGGAGCAAGGGTGGCAATGGCGGCTCGTTTCTTTCGCCCTGGGCTTAGAGAGAGCGAGAGAGAGAGGCAGAGGCGGGAGTGAAGACGAATGTGGCGTTGTGGTGCTCAAGAGGCAACCCCCGACCTGACCGATGGGCCCATGGCCGACGTACGGATGCCACAGTGCGCCCACGCAGTGGCACAAGTCTGTGGCCGGTTGGCCACTGAAGCTTCTGAATGGAGGCCGAAAACGATGACTAACAAGGAAACCTTGAGGCCTTATTACTCCTAATCTGGCTCGAGTTAGCGGTAGGTGGTAACAACAAATTTGTAGAGCTACAGCAGTACCACAACTTTGTCAATTGGAGCTTGGACTGATTCGGCATGGTTCACGAGTTACATGACTCCAAAGTAGGGTACAACGAAACTGCATTTCAATTAAGACTTAGCCAAAAATGCTAAGTCATAAAACAGCCCTCAAGACTGACATTGTGGGCCACTTTTGAGGGTGTTCAGGTCATTTTCATGAGATGGCCATATTAGGACTCTTGTTCCCCATAAAATTCTCTACAACTTTGATTAAGGGTGCACCTCCATGCAAGATTTCTAATCTAGACTTTTTAAATAGTCAAACTAAAGCATTCTAGAAGTCAAGACTTGGTCAACAACACTTAAGAGGACAATTTGGTCATTTTGGTCAACATGAACATTGTTCCACTAATGATCCTAAGTGTGATTAAGGTATTATAGGACATAATTGACCACTGTACACATTGGTTACACACAATCCCAAATGTCACATAAGTTGAAACAAGCAAAACAAACATCTCAACTAAAATGTGGCACTACCATGTTGCATATGTTTCAAGCCCTTGTTGCAATAATTAAACTTGTCCTATTATACTACCAACATTGCAATGTTTCAAAATATGAGACACCCATGTTGCATCTACATGTTGCACCACTCACATTTCATAAGCTAACAATTTTGAAACAAACTCAATGGAGTATGTTGCATACTCATGTTGCAACCAAAACAAAGGCATGAATGGGATGATTGATGCTCATGCTTATGAAATGCAAGTGCAAATATGTGAGCCAACACCATTCTCTAGTATCAATCACACGAACTGGTTTCTCTTCATAAGTCAGATCGGGTTCTAGCTTGATATTCTCCAACGGAACTCTTTCTTCAGGAACCCAAAGACATTTCTTTAACTGAGATACATGGAAGACATTGAAAATTGCACTCATTTCAGGAGGTAATTGAATCTTATATGCAACCGCTCCACTTTTTCCTATGATTTGAAAAGGACCAACATATCTTGGCGCAAGCTTTTGCTTTATACCAAAATGTTTTACACTCTTCATAGGTGAAACTTTCAGATACACGAAGTCCCTAACTTCAAACTCAATCGCTTTCCTACGACGATCAACATAACTTTTCTATCTAGATTGGGCTGCAGCCATATGTATTTTGATGGTACGAACTTGTTCTTCAGCTTGCTCAACAAAATCAATACTATAATACCTTATTTCGCTTGCTTCTACCCAATTCAGTAGGGTTCTACACTTACGACCGTACAATGCTTCGAATGGGGCCATCTTAATGCTCTCTTGATAACTATTATTATATGAAAATTCAGCTAAAGGCAACCATTTCTCCCATGAACCCTTGGATGAAATAACACACGCCCTCAACATATCTTCTAAGATTTGGTTAACTCATTCCATCTGACCAGACGTTTGTGGGCGATAAGCAGAACTTCTCACTAGCTTGGTCCCCAAAAGTTGATGTAAGTGCTCCCAAAAATGAGCACTGAACTGTGGACCTCAGTCAGAAACAATAGTATGAGGGATTCCATGGAGTCAGACTATTTGATTGAAATACAACTCAGCATAGTCAGTAGGACGATAGTCTACTCGGACAGGAATAAAGTGAGCCAACTTGGTTAGACGGTCTATAATTACCCAGATAGAGTTATGATTTTTAACAGTGGGAGGAAGCCCAACAATGAAATTATTGACGGTAGATAAGTATTATTTTTTTACCGTCAACATAGCATGAAAAGGACTAAACAATAATTACCACTTAGATATAGGGGGTTTGCTGACATAATTCCACGAGTTTTGGTGAATGTCTGTTTCTACAGGGTGTCAGCTGTAAAGAACTAAAGAAGGCCTAGATGTCAGGTTTACACAGAGACAACAAGGCCACGCATAACTTTTTTGTAATCTGGAAGATACGAGAAGACTCTAGAAACAAACCAAAGGTGAAACAGGCCTGAAAGGCGGGCAGGTGCCCAGTCCTAGGGGTGGCCGCCCCACCTAGGTGGCCAATTAGACTCCACCTCCTAGATCATGCCTCCACCGCCTTTGAGGATCAATAATAATCGTAGATCAAGGTCAGTTTGATCCGAGGGCTGTGGTGCTTCCTAGAGGGCTATATAAGCAAGGCCCCTGGCCCCTGGAGGAGGCATCCCTTGAAAACCTAATTCATTATTTCCTATGAGGATCAACAAGGAGGGGTCCCTTGAATGGATCTCTCTCTTAGGTCACATATAAGAGAGATTAGCTTTGTAGTCTCCATATGAGATTAGAGTTCTTCTTCTAGATTGAGAGAGTTAGAGTAGAGGGATGAGTTGGAGGAAGCCCAGCATGTCGGTGTCTCCTCTCCGGCTTATACCTACGGGATCAAGTCTCCTAACCCGAGGCTTGGTTCTAGGATTCTTCGGTAATTCAACTTCTAATACTAAGTAAGTACGTTGTTATTATTCTTCTATGGTTTATGAGTTTACTTTATTCTCTTCCATGGTAGAGGGTAGGATAATCGTCTGTAGCATAAGCGTGGTGCCTAGGATAGAGATACTCATAGATATCCCCTGTCTGGCCAAATCCGAGGTAGTAGCGTGAGATGTGACAATCCTGTTGCTTCCTTTGTACCCCACATCCTGTTAGAAGGATTGGTAGGATTAAGTGCCCTAGTCAAGCATCCTCTGTGGTGTCTTTTTTCCATTGGTATGTCCCCATAGACCAATAGTTTCATAGCTTACCATAGGTTGGAACCAGACTATCGTCGTAATCTTCTCTAATCGCTTATATCTTCGCTACCTTGTAGTGCGGCCTAGGGGTTAAGTATAGATTTAGATTAGTCATTGCACGCTCTCTCCTTATGGATAAACAAATACGATACTCTGGAAATATCTCCTGGGTGAAATGCTTGAAAGGATCAAGATGCCCAAGAGGGGGGTGAATTGGGCTTTTCTAAAAATTAGATGCAAGAAATAAATCCTACAAGCCGGAATTCACCCCTAGTGTCTACTTGTGTTCCTAGAGAGTCTACCGCTACAAAGTTTTGCACCCTAGTTTCCAAACCTAGTCTAGCATGGCAAGTCTAGGAATGTAAACAAGCAATGAAAGTAAATACGAGAATGTAAATGCTTGAATGTAAAGGGGCAAGGAACACGGCGATGTTTTTCCGAGGTATCGGAGAGTTGCCTCTCCCCACTAGTCCTTGTTGGAGCACCCGCGCAAGGGTGTCGCTCCCCCTTGATCCGCGCAAGGATCAAGTGCTCTCTACGGGTTGATTCTTTGACACTCCGTCGCGGTGAATCACCCACAACCGCTCACAAGATGAGTTGGGTCATCCACAAGCTCCGCCGGATGATCACCAAACTCCCAATCACCACCAAGCCGTCTAGGTGATGGCGATCACCAAGAGTAACAAGCTAGAACTCTCACTTGACCACTACGAGCCCAAATGAGAAAGTGGATGCACACTTGCTACTCTCTAATCGCTAGTGAGGAACTCTCAAGCTTTGATTCTCAAATCTCTATCCTCACTAGTGCTCTTGCACTCCCTTGCACTCCAAAGGTGTTTATCAGCTGATCAAATGAGCAAGAGACCTCTAAAAGAGGTGGTGGGGATGTATTTATACACCCCACAGACAAAACGAACCGTTACCTACTGACTCAGCAAAACTCGAGCTGACCGGACGCGCCGGTCGTACTGACCGGACGCGCCGGTCGCTCGTAACGGTCGAAAACCGAAAAACCACTGAGTGACCGGACGCACCGGTCAGGGGTGACCGGACGCGTCCGATCGTGCAGGGAGCAAACTGTACTCGCACCGGACGCGTGACCGCGTCCGATCGGTGATGACCGGACGCGTCCGGTCGTCTCTGGACCTTACTGGACTGTGACCGGACGCGCCGATCACACCCAGGTCGCGTCCGATCGGGTGTTTCCCTCAAGTGACACGTGTTGACTTCTGACCACCGCGTCCGGTCCTCGCGAGGACCGCGTCCGGTGTTCAGAGCTGAAACCCTAGCCGCGGAACTGTACTGACCGGACGCGTCCGGTCATGCCGAGGACCGCGTCCGGTCAAGGGAAAACGACCCGAAACTCTCCGAAACGCGTCACAACTTTAACCAAGTTGCTTCCAACTGAACTTTGAGCTAATCTAGAGCTGCCTAGCGCCAAGTTTAACAAGTGTGCACCACACCTAAACATAGGACTCGCCTAGGTCAAGCTACCCGCTCATGCCCCCCTTTATAGTACGGCCAAAAGAGAAAAACGAAGATCCTAACGACTATTCCAAATGTCTCTCAACACCTCGACATCCGGAACTAACCGTCCTTAATCTTGACGTCACTCTTTTGAAAACCGAAACGATTTCCATCAAGGGGCATGAATACCATGGTGCCCAAAGCAGTTAAAACCTCCATGACCTAACTTACCAAAGTTTCTGCAAAACACACGTTAGTCATGGTAATAAAGCGTTGTCATCAATTGCCGAAACCAAACCTCAGGGCCTAGATGCTTTCAATCTCCCCCTTTTTGGTGATTGATGACAACACTAAGATATGAAAGATTTGAGTTGAGGTTTTCGAACATGCATGGTTCACATAAGCAAAAAGCAATAAGCATAGAAGGGTTAGGAATTGCTTATGTGTCCCAAGCCAAAAGAGTGTACTCATAAGATAAGACAAAAAGCATTAGTACACAAACAGATATAGCTCATAAGTAATCGGAGTAAGGCACGGAAGCACAACCTTAGAGCTATAATTAACAACGGTGACAAGAGATAACAAAGTGACAGGATAAAACATTAAGACTCAAGGTTTATCTCACAACGACATGTCACACGAATGCAATGACTGAAAAGTAAACATGATGCATGAATGTAGCACACAGGAGAAAAAACGAAAACCCTCTCTCAAAACTCCCCCTGAAACTACTCTCTCTCCCCCTTTGGCATCAAGCGCCAAAAAAAGCTAATCTAAGGATCTGATGGGGGGACAGATGGAGTTGTGTCGGGTGCCGAGGTGCGCGGAGTAATCATGAAGTGTAGAGAATCGCCCTCGGAATCTGAACTATCTGGCTGACCCTCTGAAGAAGCATGTGGCTGTGTAACTGTCTGGGTCTGAACGGCAGGAACAGGTACTGTCGTAGTAGCAATAATAGGATCCGTCTGAGTGACCTGAGCCTGTAGCGAGCCAATAGCAGGAGGATCTGTGGAGGCAACTGACGAAGGTAGAGTCTCTGTAGTACCAGTTCCTGTCACTGGAGGAATAGCTGCCTCTGAAGCTGACAACCCTGAAGAAGTAGCAAATGTAGTGTGCGAGGGCGTCGGATGACCAGTCAACTCGCTGTAGGTAGCACTGAAATCATCGAAAGGTGTGCCTGTCAGGAGGTGAGGGCGAGGCTGGTCTGATGGTGTAAACCCCGTGTGAATAGGCGTGAAGCTCGGGGACTGGAAAGACTGGGGAACCTGCTGCTGTGGAGATGTGAACTGGAAACCCGGCTGTCCCTGACTCGATGGATCAGTAGATGGTAAAGCAGAAGTCAGGACGGAAGCAGGCGGAGGAACCCCAACAGTGACCAGGTGGCGCAGGAGGTCCAAGTACTGCTGCTGACTAGCTGCAGTCTGTCGCTGAATCTCATACTGCTGTCGCTGCATCTCAACCTGCTGCCTCTGGATCTCAAGCTGCTGACGCTGAAAGTCGTCCTGACGAGCCTGAATCTGTGCAAGTGCTGCAGCTGTGTCCTGAGCCTGTCTCTGTATCTGCTGTTGCTGCTGCTCCTGTGCCTGGGTCAACCTCTCAAGTATTGCCACCATGGCTGGGTCTGTGCGGGAGGCTGAACCAGAGCCACCGGCCTCGTGGTCGTGAGACCGAGGAGACCGGTACCTGGGGATGGGCTGGTAGTCCTCATCAGTGCTGTCAGATGTCCCATCCTCAGGAAGATTAGCAGGCTGAGCGTCAAGATCTGCAAGCTCTGCCTCTGCAAGCTCATCAACTGTGGCGTCCTGCTCAGCTGCTGTCTCAGGAACCTTAGGTCGCACACGCTGTCCTGGCACTGGGGCCTGATCTCTGGTAACTGACGCCCAAAGCTGACGGATATCATACTCAGGAAAAGCAGTGGTAGTATCTGATATCTCAGCTCGGATCTCTGCTGGTAACTGGATGGATGATCTAATAATGAAGCAGATCCAGTGTGCATAGGGCAGCTGACGATTACCCTTGAAGCCCTCAGCTATGGTGTCCTCCATCTCACTAAGTATGAGATCCCAAATGTCAAACTGAGTCTGTGAGAGGAGGTGGTGAACAACCCATAGCTGCATCCGAGTCAGTCCCTCTCTGTAACCAAGTCTGGGAAGTAGAGTGCGTCTGACTATAGCATCCAAAACTCTGGCAAGTGGTGTCAAACTGGCAGGCGTGCGTCGAGACCCTTCGCCAAAAGGCTCATGGAAGCAGGGTCGAACCAGGTCTATAGGTGGCACTGCACCGCCATGAGGGCGTCTCGGTGGAGGAGTCTGACCAAAGCACAGCTGATGTATCTTCGTGTTGGAAGCTGGGAGTCTGAGAATCTCCCGCACTCTGGTGCTGTATAGGCGGTGATCGCGGCCTCAGAATGCAAAGTGAATGAAATCATGGGCAGGATCAATCCATAGTGAAGCATAAAACTCTCTGACCCATGTGCCGCAGTATGCACCTGTCCGTCCAAGAAGATCTGACAAGCCTGGCAGAAAGGACAGGTGCGGACGTAGCTGCTCTCCCACAACCTCAACTAGTGACTCAAGTCGACAGACCCTCTGTGGTCAGAAAGCAATACCGCTGTCAACTAGAGCTCTGTAGAAATCCTCCTGAAGTGGGGTATAGAATCCTTCTGAAGCTCTGGGATCCCTCACAGGCGGAAACCACCGACTGACCTCCACGAACCTCAACCCCTGCACCTGACGTGCTGTAGCACCCCTCAAGTCAAAGTGCTCGACCGGGGGTGAACCTCTAGCTCTGGGAGGAGGACGTGCTCCACGACGCTGGCCCTCTGGCCTAGGAGACACCTGAGTACGTGCGCGTGTGGAGCGGCGACGTGGTGGAGACTGAGCTGGCTGCTCCTCTGTGTCCTCTATAGCCTCTGGAGCCTCTGGAGCCTCTAGAGGTGGATCAACTGACATACTCTCTGCAGCTCCAGTATCCTCAGTACCCTCAGTGGCCTCTGTGCCGAGCTGTCGACCTTCAAGATGAAAGCGACGCTCGCCTATGCGTATGCCACTGCTCCTGCCACCTCTCTCTGCCTGCTCTGCTGCATCTGCCACGGCCTGAGCAATCTCTGCCTCTGTGAGTGTCTTCTTCTTCTTTCTGGCCAAGATCTTGACACGCTTCCCACGTGCAATCTCAGACCGACGAGGAGGACTGTCGTCCCCGTCACCAGGAGCACCACCGGCGTTCTTGCAACGCACCATGCTGACAAACTGACTGAAAACCTCTGAAAGATGATGAACTGTCACTCAAGAGGCTTGGCCTCAATCCGTATCCGCAGGCTTGGCCTCGGATTCAGCAAACTGATCTCACCCGACACACGACAGACTCGCTGCAAAGACGGAATAGAGAGATCTACTATAAACACATATATAACTAAAAGGTACGAATCCTAGAGATAGCAAGCATATGAGATACGATATGAATCGAAACGTGAAGCTACCTCGGATCGTCGAGATGACTGACAGGGTGAGGTGACCTAGATTGCGAGATTCCCGAAATCGCCGAACGAGCTCTGATTTGCCGAAACAAGGTATAATTAGGACTGAAAAGAAATAGTTACGGCAAACCCTAGCAAGGAGGTCAAGGTGACGCGAAACAACCTCGCGAAGAAGACGACGCGTGACGAATCTCGTCGACGAACGACGAACCCTAGGGTTAGGGTTAGGGCGAATCGACGAAAATTGATTGGAGGCGAGGACGAGTCGGTCCACCGTCGGAGGAGAGGCTGACTGCAGGAACTTGGCTCACCGGCGGAGATCCACGGACGGCGGTGGCGCGGCGGTGGCGCAAGGGTGGTGGCGCAAGGGCGGTGGCGGCGCGGCTGCGAGCGAAGGCCGGCGTGGGCAGGAGATGCGCAAGGGCAGCTGACGCACACGCGGGCGAGAGCCGGGCGAGGAAGACGGCGCAAAAGCGGCGGCTCACCGGCGGCAGGCGGTGCGGCGGTGGCGCGTGCAAGCGGCAAGGGCGGCGGCGGCGCGAAGAGCTCGGGCGGATGAGAAGGTACGGCCGAAAACGAACCGTTTTATGAAGGGTTAGATCCGCTCGACGCGTGATGACCGGACGCGGTGGTCGTTATGACCGGACGCGGTGGTGCAGCGTCCGGTCACACTCCAGTAAGTTCCTGGAGTGACCGGACGCGTCCGGTGAGGACTGACAGGACGCGGTCAGAGTCCGGTCGAGGGGAGCTCGGGAAATTATCGCGAATGACCGGACGCGGTGGTGGTAACCGGGACCGGACGCGGTGGTCAACAACGGCGCGTCCGGTGCAGCGTCCGATCACTAGATCTGGAGTTGGTCTTCTGGATGACCGGACGCGCTGGTGGACATCGGGACCGGACGCGGTGGTGAAGCATCATTGCGTCCGGTGCAGCGTCCGGTCCAGCGTCCGGTCACTGTTCTTCGCCCTTCTTCGTTCTGAACAACGACGCGACTTCTCCCAATCAGGTTCCAATTCAAAAAGACACAAATAAACACCAATTGGAACATGATATGAGAGATCTCACTCAAACCCTCAAATTTTTCAAAATAGATTGCCTTAGGCTAGTATTATTTTTAAGAAAATAGGCAATAAACACCCAAGGAGCAACGTATGGCCACGCAATAGAGTTTTTGAACCTTTAGGAGCGTCAAAATGCTCTCTCTATTCATGAACGAACACAGAGGTTGCTCAAAGCTTAACCGAAAAGAAACGACAAGGACAACAACCATGCATATGCAATGCAATACAAGAGGGTAAAACTAGAATGCTTGTCAAGTTTGATCCACGGTTAGGCTTTTTCACTCCTCCAAAGAAGGGTTATCGTAACCGTGTTAGCCAAGCCCTAAAAACATTGCGATAAAAATAAACATGGCATATTATACAATGCAATGCAAGAGACAACACACGCTCATTTTTTAAAGTTACTAGAATCAAGCACATTGAGTTCACTTCTTAACCTACAAAAGGTTGCCTCATCCAAAGGTTTAGTGAAGATATCCGCTAATTGATTTTCACTTCTTACACCTTCTAGTGATATGTCATTTTTAGCAACGTGATCTCTTAGAAAGTGATGGCGGATATCAATGTGCTTGGTGCGAGAGTGTTGTACCGGATTGTTAGCAATTTTAACGGCACTTTCATTGTCACATAAAAGTGGCACTTTTCAAGAACAATTCCATAGTCTAGGAGGTTTGTTTCATATATAAGATTTGTGCACAACAAGCCCCCGCGGCAATGTATTCCGCCTCGGCGGTGGACAAAGCCACACTATTTTGCTTTTTAGATGACCAAGATACTAAAGATCTTCCAAGCAAATGGCACCCTCCGGATGTGCTTTTTCTATCAATTTTGCAACCGGCATAGTCCGAATCGGAATAGCCAACTAGTTGGAATCTAGCTCCTTTGGGATACCAAAGACCAATGCTTGGGGTGAGCTTAAGATATCTTAGGATTCTTTTTACGGCACTTAGGTGAGGTTCTTTAGGGCACGCTTGAAAGCGGGCACACATGCACACACTAAACATGATATCGGGCCTAGATGCGGTAAGGTACAACAAGCTACCAATCATAGAACGGTAGAGAGTTTGATCAACCGGTTTACCTCCCTCATCTAGGTCGAGATGTCCATTTGATGGCATTGGGGTCTTGATTGGTTTGCATTCTTCCATCTTGAATCTTTTGAGAAGATCCTTGGTATACTTTTCTTGAGAGATGAAAATCCCTTCTCTCATTTGCTTTACTTGAAATCCAAGGAAGAATGTGAGCTCACCAATCATTGACATCTCGAATTCCTTCGACATCAATTCACCAAATTCCTTGCAATAATCTTCATTTGTTGATCCGAAGATGATATCATCAACATATACTTGACAAATGAAGATCTCCCCATTAAACTTCTTGGTGAATAGTGTGGTGTCGACCTTCCCAATGGTGAAGCCCTTCTCAATGAGGAAGTCCCGGAGGCGTTCATACCACGCTCTAGGGGCTTGCTTGAGCCCATATAACGCCTTGGACAACCTATAAACATGATTAGGATATCTAGGGTCTTCAAACCCGGGAGGTTGATTAACATAGACTAGTTCATTTATAAAGCCATTTAAGAATGCACTTTTCACATCCATTTGATATAGTTTCATATCATGATGTGATGCATATGCAAGGAGGATACGAATGGCTTCAAGTCTTGCAACGGGTGCAAAGGTCTCTCCAAAATCAAGACCTTCAACTTGAGAGAACCCCTTTGCAACTAGTCTTGCCTTGTTCCTCACCACTATGCCTTGGTCATCTTGCTTGTTTCGGAACACCCACTTGGTTCCAATGACTCTTGCACCTTTAGGATGCTCTTCAAGTGTCCATACTTGATTGCGGGTGAAGTTGTTCAATTCTTCATGCATTGCATTCACCCAATCCGATCTTGAAGAGCTTCTTCTACATTCTTAGGTTCAACGCAAGAGACAAAAGAGTGATGTTCAACAAAAGAAGCTAGCTTTTGGGATCGAGTCATTACTCCCTTTGTAGGACTCCCTATGATGAGATCTTGTGGATGTGCTTGAAGTAGTGGTGAGTTTCTTCTATCAACCACTTGAGGAGGTGGATGGGAGCATCAACATCTTGAGCTTGTGCCTCGGCTTGTTCATGAGAGACATAAGTGTCTTCATTTTCAACTCTCTCATTCTTGTCATCATCTTGAGGCACACGTGATGAAGATGGTGGATCAACAATTTGTACATCGTCATCATCATCTTTTGGCTTGATGTCTCCACCGGCATGTTCTTCATGCCTCCCTCAAGGGTTCATCACCTACATCATCACAATTCTCAATTGCTCCTTGGGAGCCGTTAGATTCATCAAATTCCACATCATATGTTTCTTCAACCAAACCGGTGGCATGGTTAAATACTCTATATGCTTTGGACTTTGATGAGTAACCAACAAGAAAACCAATATCACAACGTCTTTGAAACTTCCCTAGGTGTTGACGCTTCTTGTAGATGTAACATTTGCAACCAAACACCCGAAGAAAGAGACGTCCGGCTTCTTTCCATTAAGCAACTCATAGGGGGTCTTGCCAAGAAACTTTTGTAGGAAGAGGCGATTTGAAGCATAGCATGCGGTGTTGATTGCCTCGGCCCACAACTTCTCCGGAGTGTTGTACTCATCTAGCATTGTTCTTGCAAGGGTGATCAATGTTCGGTTCTTTCTCTCAACTACACCATTTTGTTGAGGAGTGTAGGTTGAAGAGACCTCATGCTTGATTCCAATTTCATCACAATAAGCTTCAATGTTGGTGTTGTCAAACTCTTTGCCATTGTCACTTCTAATCTTCTTTATCTTGACTTCAAATTCATTTTGAGCTCTCTTTGCAAACTTCTTGAAGCAATTTGCCACTTCGGATTTGTCATGAAGGAAGAAAGTCCATGTATACCTTGAGTAGTCATCCACTATCACAAGACAATAGAGATTACCACCCAAGCTCTTGTATGTTGTAGGCCCAAACAAATCCATGTGTAGAAGTTCTAGCACTCTTGAAGTTGACATGAAAGCTTTGGTTGGATGAGTGTTTGCAACTTGTTTGCCCGCTTGACATGCACTACAAGGTTTGTCCTTTTCAAACTTCACATCCTTCAATCCTCTCACTAGTTCTTTCTTCAATAGCTTGTTGAGAGTGTTCATTCCAACATGAGCAAGCCTCCTATGCCAAAGCCAACCAAGTGAGGTCTTGGTGAACAAACATGTCATCAAATTTGCATCTTCGGAGGTGAAGTCAACAAGATAAAGATTATTGTATCTAAAGCCTTTGAATATCACTTGCTTGTCATCTATCTTTGAAACTTCCACTTCATTTGGTGTGAACAAGCATTGGAAGCCAAGGTCACAAAGTTGCCAACGGATAACAAGTTGAAACTCAATGAAGCAACATAGAGCACATTTGAGAGTGAGTGATCATGTGATATTGCAATCTTGCCTATACCCTTGACTTTGCTCTTTGAATTATCCCCAAATGTGATCTTCTCTTGACATATTCCATTCTCTTCAATGGTGGTGAACATACGAGGATCACCGTCATATGTTGAGTGCAACCACTATCAATAACCCAATGAGATCCACCGTCTTGTAGTTCACCTACACACAAGAGATCAAGCTTTTTGTTTAGGGACCCAAACTTGAGAGGGGCCCTTGACTTTATCCACTAGTGACTTGGCAACCCATATTTTCTTTGGCCTATTCTTGTTTGGGGGGACCCAAAAACATGACTTTCATCTTTCCATTTGAATCTTTTCTTAGCATATAATGAGCATTGAAAGCGAAAGTCTAGCATGCTTGGCAAGGGTTGTGGTGGTGGAGTTTTGCATTCATGAGCAAAATGACCTTCTTGACCACACTCAACACATCTCTTTGGCTTGGGCTTTGACTTGCTTTGTTGTTGTTGAGCTTTTGCTTTCTTCTCTTGATTTGCCAAGTACCCAATACCACTTCTATCCATCTTCATTACGGTGTTCATGAGGAGCTCACTTTGCAAATGTTGGCCTCTTGTGAACTTGCTTAGGCCGGTCTTGAGATGCTCTTTTTCTTGCTTGAGCTTTTTGTTTTCTTCAATGAGTGACTCATTTGTTGGTTGCTTCTCAAGAGCCATCAAACCTTTTAGCTTCTTGTTCTCATTTGCAAGCTTCTCATTTTCACTCTTAATCTTGGCATAATCATCATGGTTGCTTGACTCAACCACACTCTTGCCTTTGCTACTAGAACCTTGCTCAATGCTTTCAATGATCAAGTCATCACATGATGTAGCTATATCACACTTAACAACATAGTTAGTAGCATCATGTCTCAAGAGCAAGTTCATTAGCAACCACAAGACTATCATAGTCAATTTTTAATGTGGTGTATTTGTCCTTTAGAGATTATGTCTAGTGATGAGCTCATCATGCTTCTTCTCAAGTTTATCATGTTGATCTTTAAGCTCTTTATTAGAGGTTTTGAGCTCCTTGAGAGTGGAAGACATCACTTCATTTTGAACTCTAAGCTCACCACTAGTCTTTTGAATATTTTCAAGCTTGGATGAGAGTGATTCATTTTCATTTTGAAGATCATCATTTTCACTTCTAGTCCTTCTTATGATTTTAGTGTATTTGTTTAGCAATTTTACAAGTTCATCATAAGAAGGTGAGTCATATTCATCATCACTATCACTATCATCATCATCATCACTATCATGGTTTTGTACCTTTCGTTCACCTTGGCCATAAGGCATAGGTGAGTAGTGGACGATGATGGTGAAGGAGGCGGTGAAGGTGGTGATGAAGATGTTGTGAAGATGATGGCCCCATCACAAATGCGGCAACCTTCTCTTTTTCATCATCGCTCTCATCTTCGGAGGACTCACAAGATGATTCAATGTCGGTGAGCCAATCACCAACAATGTATGCCTTTCCTCCCTTCTTCTTCTTGTGGAACTCCTTCTTCTTGCCATCCTTCTTCTTGTATGGCTTGTTCTTCTTCTCTCTTCTTCTTCATCACTTGAATCATTTTTCTTGCCCTTGTTCTTGTTCTTGTACTTGTTTGGTGGGTCTAGGGCATTGATGAGCTAGGTGGCCAAGTTCACCACAATTGTAGCAATCCATCTCCGAGATTGGCTTTCTCTTGCTACTTGTGAAGAATTTCTTCTTCTTGCCATCGAACTTGATGCACTCTTGTTAAGCTTCTTTAGCATCTTGGTGGTCTTTCTCACCATGAGTGCAAGTGATTCATCATCAACATCACTTTCACTTGAGCTTTCTTGCACCATCATGGCTTGGCCCTTTTTCTTCTTTTGTCATGACTAGCTTTAAAGCCAAGTCTTTCTTCTTGGAAGATGATGAGCCCTCTTCCGGAGTGATATGCATGTACATCTCATGAGCATTGATTTCCCCAAAATTGAGTTCGTGTTGCAGTGGAAAGATCACTTTGGTGAAGCACGGTGACAATGTGTCCATACTTCTCAACGGGAAGCACACTCAAGATCTTCCTTGCAACATCCGATTGGCTCATTTTGGTGAGCCCAAGAGCATTGAGGTCCTCTACAAGAACATTCAAGCGAGTGTACATGTCATTTAGCACTTTCTTTGGAAAGCATCTCAA
>CM036224.1:31225674-31252856 GCA_020631735.1 Saccharum officinarum | reverse complement strand
GCGAGAGCCGGGCGAGGAAGACGGCGCAAAACGGCGGCTCACCGGCGGCAGCGTGCGGCGTGCGCGTGCAAGCGCAAGGCGCGGCGGCGGAAGAGCTCGCGGATAGAAGGTACGGCCGAAAACGAACCGTTTTATGAAGGGTTAGATCCGCTCGACGCTGATGACCGGACGCGGTGGTCGTTATGACCGGACGCGGTGGTGCAGCGTCCGGTCACACTCCAGTAAGTTCCTGGAGTGACCGACGCGTCCGGTGAGGACTGACAGACGCGTCAGAGTCCGGTCGAGGGAGCTCGGGAAATTATCGCGAATGACCGGACCGGTGGTGGTAACCGGGACCGGACGCGGTGGTCAACAACGGCGCGTCCGGTGCAGCGTCCGATCACTAGATCTGGAGTGGTCTTCTGGATGACCGGACGCGCTGGTGGACATCGGACCGACGCGGTGTGAAGCATCATTGCGTCCGGTGCAGCGTCCGGTCCAGCGTCCGGTCACTGTTCTTCGCCCTTCTTCGTTCTGAACAACGACGCGACTTCTCCCAATCAGGTTCCAATTCAAAAAGACACAAATAAACACCAATTGGAACATGATATGAGAGATCACTCAAACCCTCAAATTTTTCAAAATAGATTGCCTTAGGCTAGTATTATTTAAGAAAATAGCAATAAACACCCAAGGAGCAACGTATGGCACGCAATAGAGTTTTTGAACCTTTAGGAGCGTCAAAATGCTCTCTCTATTCAAACGAACACAGAGGTTGCTCAAAGCTTAACCGAAAAGAAACGACAAGGACAACAACCATGCATATGCAATGCAATACAAGAGGTAAAACTAGAATGCTTGTCAAGTTTGATCCACGGTTAGGCTTCACTCCTCCAAAGAAGGTTATCGTAACCGTGTTAGCCAAGCCCTAAAAACATTCGATAAAAATAAACATGGCATATTATACAATGCAATGCAAGGACAAACACACGCTCATTTTTAAAGTTACTAGAATCAAGCACATTGAGTTCACTTCTTAACCTACAAAAGGTTGCCTCATCCAAAGTTTAGTGAAGATATCCGCTAATTGATTTCACTTCTTACACCTTCTAGTGATATGTTTTTTAGCAACGTGATCTCTTAGAAAGTGATGGCGGATATCAATGTGCTTGGTGCGAGAGTTGTACCGGATTGTTAGCAATTTAACGGCACTTTCATTGTCACATAAAAGTGGCACCTTTTCAAGAACAATTCCATAGTCTAGGAGGTTTGTTTCATATATAATATTTGTGCACAACAAGCCCCCGCGGCAATGTATTCCGCCTCGGCGGTGGACAAAGCCACACTATTTTGCTTTTTAGATGACCAAGATACTAAAGATCTTCCAAGCAAATGGCACCCTCCGGATGTGCTTTTTCTATCAATTTTGCAACCGGCATAGTCCGAATCGGAATAGCCAACTAGTTGGAATCTAGCTCCTTTGGGATACCAAAGACCAATGCTTGGGTGAGCTTAAGATATCTTAGGATTCTTTTTACGCACTTAGGTGAGGTTCTTTAGGCACGCTTGAAAGCGGCACACATGCACACACTAAACATGATATCGGCCTAGATGCGGTAAGGTACAACAAGCTACCAATCATAGAACGGTAGAGAGTTTGATCAACCGGTTTACCTCCCTCATCTAGGTCGAGATGTCCATTTGATGGCATTGGTCTTGATTGGTTTGCATTCTTCCATCTTGAATCTTTTGAGAAGATCCTTGGTATACTTTTCTTGAGAGATGAAAATCCCTCTCTCATTTGCTTTACTTGAAATCCAGGAAGAATGTGAGCTCACCAATCATTGACATCTCGAATTCCTTCGACATCAATTCACCAAATTCCTTGCAATAATCATCATTTGTTGATCCGAAGATGATATCATCAACATATACTTGACAAATGAAGATCTCCCCATTAAACTTCTTGGTGAATAGTGTGGTGTCGACCTTCCCAATGGTAAAGCCCTTCTCAATGAGGAAGTCCCAGAGGCGTTCATACCACGCTCTAGGGGCTTGCTTGAGCCCATATAACGCCTTGGACAACCTATAAACATGATTAGGATATCTAGGGTCTTCAAACCTAGGAGGTTGATTAACATAGACTAGTTCATTTATAAAGCCATTTAAGAATGCACTTTTCACATCCATTTGATATAGTTTCATATCATGATGTGATGCATATGCAAGGAGGATACGAATGGCTTCAAGTCTTGCAACGGGTGCAAAGGTCTCTCCAAAATCAAGACCTTCAACTTGAGAGAACCCCTTTGCAACTAGTCTTGCCTTGTTCCTCACCACTATGCCTTGGTCATCTTGCTTGTTTCGGAACACCCACTTGGTTCCAATGACTCTTGCACCTTTAGGATGCTCTTCAAGTGTCCATACTTGATTGCGGGTGAAGTTGTTCAATTCTTCATGCATTGCATTCACCCAATCCGGATCTTGAAGAGCTTCTTCTACATTCTTAGGTTCAACGCAAGAGACAAAAGAGTGATGTTAAACAAAAGAAGCTAGCTTTTGGGATCGAGTCATTACTCCCTTTGTAGGACTCCCTATGATGAGATCTTGTGGATGTGCTTGAAGTAGTGGTGAGTTTCTTCTATCAACCACTTGAGGAGGTGGATGGGGAGCATCAACATCTTGAGTTTGTGCCTCGGCTTGTTCATGAGAGACATAAGTGTCTTCATTTTCAACTCTCTCATTCTTGTCATCATCTTGAGGCACACGTGATGAAGATGGTGGATCAACAATTTGTACATCATCATCATCATCTTTTGGCTTGATGTCTCCCACCGGCATGTTCTTCATGGCCTCCCTCAAGGGTTCATCACCTACATCATCACAATTCTCAATTGCTCCTTGGGAGCCGTTAGATTCATCAAATTCCACATCATATGTTTCTTCAACCAAACCGGTGGCATGGTTAAATACTCTATATGCTTTGGACTTTGATGAGTAACCAACAAGAAAACCAATATCACAACGTCTTTGAAACTTCCCTAGGTGTTGACGCTTCTTGTAGATGTAACATTTGCAACCAAACACCCGGAAGAAAGAGACGTCCGGCTTCTTTCCATTAAGCAACTCATAGGGGGTCTTGCCAAGAAACTTTTGTAGGAAGAGGCAATTTGAAGCATAGCATGCGGTGTTGATTGCCTCGGCCCACAACTTCTCCGGAGTGTTGTACTCATCTAGCATTGTTCTTGCAAGGGTGATCAATGTTCGGTTCTTTCTCTCAACTACACCATTTTGTTGAGGAGTGTAGGTTGAAGAGACCTCATGCTTGATTCCAATTTCATCACAATAAGCTTCAATGTTGGTGTTGTCAAACTCTTTGCCATTGTCACTTCTAATCTTCTTTATCTTGACTTCAAATTCATTTTGAGCTCTCTTTGCAAACTTCTTGAAGCAATTTGCCACTTCGGATTTGTCATGAAGGAAGAAAGTCCAAGTATACCTTGAGTAGTCATCCACTATCACAAGACAATAGAGATTACCACCCAAGCTCTTGTATGTTGTAGGCCCAAACAAATCCATGTGTAGAAGTTCTAGCACTCTTGAAGTTGACATGAAGGCTTTGGTTGGATGAGTGTTTGCAACTTGTTTGCCCGCTTGACATGCACTACAAGGTTTGTCCTTTTCAAACTTCACATCCTTCAATCCTCTCACTAGTTCTTTCTTCAATAGCTTGTTGAGAGTGTTCATTCCAACATGAGCAAGCCTCCTATGCCAAAGCCAACCAAGTGAGGTCTTGGTGAACAAACATGTCATCAAATTTGCATCTTCGGAGGTGAAGTCAACAATATAAAGATTATTGTATCTAAAGCCTTTGAATATCACTTGCTTGTCATCTATCTTTGAAACTTCCACTTCATTTGGTGTGAACAAGCATTGGAAGCCAAGGTCACAAAGTTGCCCAACGGATAACAAGTTGAAACTCAATGAAGCAACATAGAGCACATTTGAGAGTGAGTGATCATGTGATATTGCAATCTTGCCTATACCCTTGACTTTGCTCTTTGAATTATCCCCAAATGTGATCTTCTCTTGACATATTCCATTCTCTTCAATGGTGGTGAACATACGAGGATCACCGGTCATATGTTGAGTGCAACCACTATCAATAACCCAATGAGATCCACCGGTCTTGTAGTTCACCTACACACAAGAGATCAAGCTTTTTGTTTAGGGACCCAAACTTGAGAGGGGCCCTTGACTTTATCCACTAGTGACTTGGCAACCCATATTTTCTTTGGCCTATTCTTGTTTGGGGGACCCAAAAACATGACTTTCATCTTTCCATTTGAATCTTTTCTTAGCATATAATGAGCATTGAAAGCGAAAGGTCTAGCATGCTTGGGCAAGGGTTGTGGTGGTGGAGTTTTGCATTCATGAGCAAAATGACCTTCTTGACCACACTCAACACATCTCTTTGGCTTGGGCTTTGACTTGCTTTGTTGTTGTTGAGCTTTTGCTTTCTTCTCTTGATTTGCCAAGTACCCAATACCACTTCTATCCATCTTCATTACGGTGTTCATGAGGAGCTCACTTTGCAAATGTTGGCCTCTTGTGAACTTGCTTAGGCCGGTCTTGAGATGCTCTTTTTCTTGCTTGAGCTTTTTGTTTTCTTCAATGAGTGACTCATTTGTTGGTTGCTTCTCAAGAGCCATCAAACCTTTTAGCTTCTTGTTCTCATTTGCAAGCTTCTCATTTTCACTCTTAATCTTGGCATAATCATCATGGTTGCTTGACTCAACCACACTCTTGCCTTTGCTACTAGAACCTTGCTCAATGCTTTCAATGATCAAGTCATCACATGATGTAGCTATATCACACTTAACAACATAGTTAGTAGCATCATGTGTCTCAAGAGCAAGTTCATTTGCAACCACAAGACTATCATAGTCAATTTTTAATGTGGTGTATTTGTCCTTTAGAGAGTTATGTCTAGTGATGAGCTCATCATGCTTCTTCTCAAGTTTATCATGTTGGTCTTTAAGCTCTTTATTAGAGGTTTTGAGCTCCTTGAGAGTGGAAGACATCACTTCATTTTGAACTCTAAGCTCACCACTAGTCTTTTGAATATTTTCAAGCTTGGATGAGAGTGATTCATTTTCACTTTGAAGATCATCATTTTCACTTCTAGTCCTTCTTATGATTTTAGTGTATTTGTTTAGCAATTTTACAAGTTCATCATAAGAAGGTGAGTCATATTCATCATCACTATCACTATCATCATCATCATCACTATCATGGTTTTGTACCTTTCGTTCACCCTTGGCCATAAGGCATAGGTGAGTAGTGGACGATGATGGTGAAGGAGGCGGTGAAGGTGGTGATGAAGATGTTGGTGAAGATGATGGCCCCATCACAAATGCGGCAACCTTCTCTTTTTCATCATCGCTCTCATCTTCGGAGGACTCACAAGATGATTCAATGTCGGTGAGCCAATCACCAACAATGTATGCCTTTCCTCCCTTCTTCTTCTTGTGGAACTCCTTCTTCTTGCCATCCTTCTTCTTGTATGGCTTGTTCTTCTTCTTCTCTTCTTCTTCATCACTTGAATCACTTTTCTTGCCCTTGTTCTTGTTCTTGTACTTGTCTTTTGGTGGTCTAGGGCATTGATGAGCTAGGTGGCCAAGTTCACCACAATTGTAGCAATCCATCTCCGAGATTGGCTTTCTCTTGCTACTTGTGAGGAATTTCTTCTTCTTGCCATCGAACTTGATGCCACTCTTGTTAAGCTTCTTTAGCATCTTGGTGGTCTTTCTCACCATGAGTGCAAGTGATTCATCATCAACATCACTTTCACTTGAGCTTTCTTGCACCATCATGGCTTGGCCCTTCTTCTTCTTCTTGTCATGACTAGCTTTAAAGGCCAAGTCTTTCTTCTTGGAAGATGATGAGCCCTCTTCCGGAGTGATATGCATGTACATCTCATGAGCATTGATTTTCCCCAAAACTTGAGTTGGTGTTGCAGTGGAAAGATCACTTTGGTGAAGCACGGTGACAATATGTCCATACTTCTCAACGGGAAGCACACTCAAGATCTTCCTTGCAACATCCGATTGGCTCATTTTGGTGAGCCCAAGAGCATTGAGGTCCTCTACAAGAACATTCAAGCGAGTGTACATGTCATTAGCACTTTCTTTGGGAAGCATCTCAAAAGAATTAATTTTCTTTAAGGCTATGTGATAGCGTTCCTCATGCTCACTCTTAGTTCCCTCATGGAGAGCACAAAGATTTTCCCACAATTCATGAGCGTTCTTTGCATTACGCACGCGATTGAAGATATCTTTGCCTAAGCCCCGGCAGAGTGCATTTTTGGCCTTTGCATTCCACCGGTCGTACTTCTCCTCGTCACCACTTGGGTTAGCAGGATCCCTTATGGGGGGAAGCCCTTCGGTTGCGGCTCTAAGGCACCCAACATCTATGGCTTCGAGGTACGCCTCCATACGAATTTTCCAATATGGAAAATCGTCTCCCTCAAAAGTGGGAGGTGGTCCTTCCCCATTAGACATCTTGCTCTAGGCGGTAAAGCCTAAAAATAGAGCAACACGGCTCCGATACCAATTGAAAGGATCAAGATGCCCAAGAGGGGGGGTGAATTGGGCTTTTCTAAAAATTAGATGCAAGAAATAAATCCTACAAGCCAGAATTCACCCCTAGTGTCTACTTGTGTTCCTAGAGAGTCTACCGCTACAAAGTTTTGCACCCTAGTTTCCAAACCTAGTCTAGCATGGCAAGTCTAGGAATGTAAACAAGCAATGAAAGTAAATACGAGAATGTAAATGCTTGAATGTAAAGGGGCAAGGAACACGGCGATGTTTTTCCGAGGTATCGGAGAGTCGCCACTCCCCACTAGTCCTCGTTGGAGCACCCGCGCAAGGGTGTCGCTCCCCCTTGATCCGCGCAAGGATCAAGTGCTCTCTACGGGTTGATTCTTTGACACTCCGTCGCGGTGAATCACCCACAACCGCTCACAAGATGAGTTGGGTCATCCACAAGCTCCGCCGGATGATCACCAAACTCCCAATCACCACCAAGCCGTCTAGGTGATGGCGATCACCAAGAGTAACAAGCTAGAACTCTCACTTGACCACTATGAGCCCAAATGAGAAAGTGGATGCACACTTGCTACTCTCTAATCGCTAGTGAGGAACTCTCAAGCTTTGATTCTCAAATCTCTATCCTCACTAGTGCTCTTGCACTCCCTTGCACTCCAAAGGTGTTTATCAGCTGATCAAATGAGCAAGAGACCTCTAAAAGAGGTGGTGGGGATGTATTTATACACCCCACAGATAAAACGAACCGTTACCTGCTGACTCAGCAAAACTCGAGCTGACCGGACGCGCCGATCGTACTGACCGGACGCGCCGGTCGCTCGTAACGGTCGAAAACCGAAAAACCACTGAGTGACCGGACGCACCGGTCAGGGGTGACCGGACGCGTCCGATCGTGCAGGGAGCAAACTGTACTCGCACCGAACGCGCGACCGCGTCCGATCGGTGATGACCGGACGCGTCCGGTCGTCTCTGGACCTTACTGGACTGTGACCGGACGCGCCGATCACACCCAGGTCGCGTCCGATCGGGTGTTTCCCTCAAGTGACACGTGTTGACTTCTGACCACCGCGTCCGATCCTCGCGAGGACCGCGTCCGGTGTTCAGAGCTGAAACCCTAGCCGCGGAACTGTACTGACCGGACGCGTCCGGTCATGCCGAGGACCGCGTCCGGTCAAGGGAAAACGACCCGAAACTCTCCGAAACGCGTCACAACTTTAACCAAGTTGCTTCCAACTGAACTTTGAGCTAATCTAGAGCTACCTAGCGCCAAGTTTAACAAGTGTGCACCACACCTAAACATAGGACTCGCCTAGGTCAAGCTACCCGCTCATGCCCCCCTTTATAGTACGGCCAAAAGAGAAAAACGAAGATCCTAACGACTATTCCAAATGTCTCTCAACACCTCGACATCCGGAACTAACCGTCCTTAATCTTGACGTCACTCTTTTGAAAACCGAAACGATTTCCATCAAGGGGCATGAATACCATGGTGCCCAAAGCAGTTAAAACCTCCATGACCTAACTTACCAAAGTTTCTGCAAAACACACGTTAGTCATGGTAATAAAGCGTTGTCATCAATTGCCGAAACCAAACCTCGGGGCCTAGATGCTTTCAATGCTCACCGATATTCGTGCGCTTGCGGATCCTTTTCTGTGTGCGTTAACAAATATCAACAGAAATCCATACTTATCTCCTCCTATTTCCAACTTGGGATAGAAAGTGGCTGAAGTAATCTAGCTTTCATGTGCACGACTTTAATTCTACAGCAAGTATCACACCTAGCAACATATGCAGCTATCTCTTTTCACATCTTGGTCCACCAATAGTATGGCTTCAGATCGTGATACATCTTACTGCTACCTGGATGGATGGACAACTTAGAGGAATGGGCTTCGGATATAATCTGATTCTTAAGCTCCCGATCCTTAGGCACAACTAACATATCCTTAAACCATAGCGCACCATCCTTGTCTACCCAGAAATTCTTAGTTTCTTGCTCTTTCATCTTTCACTTGATGTGGAATATGCCGGGGTCAGTCTTTTGTAGCTCAATAATTCTACTCTTGAGAGTGCAACTGATAGTGATGTGGTGCAGGACTGCAGGGTGTAGAAGACGAGATAGATGAAAATCACTTTCAACTAAAGAATGGCAATGAGACTTACGGCTTAAAGCATCGGCAACAACGTTTGCCTTGCCAGGATGATAGTGCACTTGGAGATTATAACCTTTAATCAACTCAAGCCATCTTCTTTGATGCATATTCAACTCTGGTTGGGTGAAGATATATTTGAGGCTTTTATGGTCAATATAGATATTGCACACATTGCCCAACAGATAATTTCACCAGACTTTCAAAGCATGAACAACTACAGCGAGTTCTAAGTCATGCATTGGATAATTCACCTCATGTTTCCGAAGTTGATGAGATGTATATGCAATCACTTGGCCTTCCTGCATCAGAACACCTCCCAAACCTATGCCTGAGGCATCACAATACACATCAAAAGGTTTCTCGATATCCGGTTGCACCAAAACCGGAGCCAAGGTTAGAAGGGTTCACAGTTTGTGAAAAGCTGCATCACACTCAGGAGTCCAGACAAACCTCGTGTCTTTTTGCAGCAACCGAGTCATTGGCTTGGCTATTTTAGAGAAATCTGGGATGAAGCGATGATAATAACTAGCTAATCCCAGAAAACTCTAGACCTCATGAACCAAGATAGGAGCCTTCCAGTCCAATACTTCTTGCACCTTGGTGGGATCCACCATAATTCCACCATCAGATAATACGTGCCCGAGGAAAGGCACTTCACGAAGCCAGAACTCACACTTGCTGAATTTTGCATACAGTTGGTGCTCACACAGTCTTGTGAGGACCACATGTAAATGCTCAGCATGATCTTCCTCATTCTCAAAATAAATCAGGATATCATCTATAAATACCACCACAAACTTATCCAATTTGGGCATGAACACCGAATTTATCAAGTACATGAAGTGTGCGGGGGCGTTGGTCAAGCCAAAGGACATAACAAGATACTCATAGAGACCGTATCTTGTAGAGAAAGCAGTTTTTGAAATATCTTTAGGGCAAATTTTAATTTAATGATAACCAGATCTTAGATCAATCTTGGAAAAGACTTTGGCCTTAGACAACTGATCAAACAAGATGTCAATGCATGGTAGCGGATACTTGTTCTTGACAGTAACCGCATTTAGAGGTCTATAATCTACACACATCCGCAACGACTAATCTTTCTTCTTTACGAAGATAGCAGGACAACCCCATGGAGATGAACTGTGACGAATCAGCCCTTTCTTCAAAAGTTCATTCAAGTGGACCTTAAGTTCAGCTAATTCATTCGGAGGCATCATATACGGCCTTCTAGAGATTGGTGTTGTGCCAGGCAACAGCTCTATTTTTAACTCTACATCCCGATTCGGAGGTAACCCCGACAAATCGTCAGGAAAGACATCTGGAAATTCACAAACTATGGGAATATTCGCTATTGACTTCGCTTATACTGCATGAACTTCACCGGAGAGATCAATTTTCCAGGGAAGTTGCACTAGAAAACCTTTCTAAACAGTAGGATCTCTGAGCATAACTACCCATGTAGACGTATCAATGAGTACCCCATTCTAGCTCATCCAATTCATGCCCAGAATGACATCTATGCCCAGTCTAGGTAAAACGACTAAGGTAATCAAGTACTTCCGCCCTTCAATTTCGAATTCTACATCACTAACTACTTGGTTTGTGGGAATATTACCACTCGCAGCTCTAATGCAATAACCCCCACCTTCAACAGTGTGTAATTTGTGTGGAAACTTTGATGCAAACATAGGGCTTATAAATGAATGCGAAGCACCTGAATCAAATAACACCACTACGGACTGTTGGTCAACTAGGAACTTACCGGCAGTAACTACCTCAACAGATGGAATTTCTTCAATGCTATTGTAATGAGCTTGCCCCTGTTGGAAACCTTGATTTGCATTCTTCTTAGGATAAGGGCAATTCCTGGCCTAATGACCGGGCTTACTGCAGTTCCAGCAAGGCATGTTACTAGGAGGAACACTAGAGCTGCCTTGACTAGGCTACCCTTCGGAAGTGAAACTGTATAAGCCTTACGAAAACTAGTCTTGGTTGGAGCCTTCTTCTACGAGGGACAAAACTTAGCACCCGTCACAGGAGGACGAGAAGGAGCCCTCGGTGTGACTATAGCTCAGGACTGCGAAGCACCCGCCTCAAAGGTCCTCTTACGGCTCTTGGAAGCAGCATAGATAGAATTGTTGTTCTCTTATGTCAGGGCAACACTGATAAATTCATTGAAAGTGACACACTTGCTATTACCCATGGTCTTCATCAACTTTGGACCAAGACCACGCTTGAAACTAGCAATCTTCTTTGCATCTGTATCGACAAACTCTGTTGCATACCTTGCAATGTTATTGAAGGCTTGTAGGTATTCAGTCAAACTCTTATTGCCTTGAGTTAACTTCATAAACTCAGTGTGCTTCATCGCCATCAACCCAGGAGGAATGTAATTCCCTCAGAACGCCGCCTTGAACTGATCCCATGGAAGTTGGGCATTAGGGGGCAGCATAGAGCGGTAGTGACTCCACCAAATACCCACTGGACCATGCAGTTGATGCGAAACATACTCAGTTTTTAGCTCATCAGTTAGGTGAAGCAGGCGGAATTTCTGCTCAATAGTATTCAGCCACTCATCAGCTTGCAGAGGTTCCTCTGCCTCCTTAAAGAGCAGGGGCTTGGTGTCGAGGAAGTCCTTGAAATCACTGTGCTGATTTGGCTCAGGTCCTAGATGGCCACGTCGAGCATCCCTGTCGACTAGCTGACGCATTGCTTCAACTAACATGTGTTGACCCTCAACCACCATTTGCATCAGTTCCGCCAGTGTGGGTGGTGGCGGAGGAGGTGGTGGATCCTCATCCCCAACACCACGACCATGACGGAGGTTGTACGCCATCTGCAAGATGCATAATCAATGAGCACTGATGATGTGAAAATTTGTAGATGAATTGCGTAATCATGCCAAGCTGATTTCATTAGAGAGAATAACTTCATACAATAAACAGAGGCACAATCCTTCATCACAACCATGCAACATCATCAAGCACATCTATTGACGCAATCACGTGATGTACTTAATAAACCACAAGGTATACTGATCTCCAGAATGGAATTTATTTAAGGCTCACATACATGGAGCACAAGCATGTTTGATTGGTTACGTCCAAACCATCAAGTCTCCAACCTTACATCAAGGATACATAGGGCTCGATGTTACATTCCAAGGTTCAACTTACTACAAGACTACACATTCATGCATGGGGTCAACAAAAGACTAACTCTGGCGCATTAGTTAAGTGGTAAGCTACACTACGCGTCATCCTCTGAGTCGGTGTCGAAGATCTCTCCTCCGTCTTCATCGCTAGCAGGCTCTAACTCTTCATCTTCCTCCCCTTCAGATGAGACATCCTCTTGTCCATTCACCTCAACATCGTCATCATCTCTAGCCATGAAGACCCCAGAGCCCATCTCATCATCATCATTATTGTCCTCATTTTCATCAGGAAGAAGAGGGTGGAGCTGATTGTGTAGCAGATGAACTTCCTCATGGAGGTGGTCGTTGTATTCTTTTGCATCTACCAATTGTTGTTCCAGCTCAACCTGCCAAGCCCTCAAGACATTTTCCTCCTGCCAGGCTTCATTCCACTGGTTCAAAATGTGGATCAACATACGCTCACAATTACGGTGAGCAACCATCAACCTCTGCACTTCGAGTGTTTCTTGGTCTCTTTCATGTGTCACTTGCTCCAGACATTGTTAGGCCGCATTTCTAACAGCAGTCACCTCAACCAACTCGGCCCTCAACCTTTCCGCCTCAGTGGGCTCAGGGTGGGGCTCACGTGGAGCAAGCTGGTGCCAAGGAGCCCTGCCTCTAGTGGACTTGCGAGCGGTCTTCTTGGTGCGAGCCATCTGTAGAAATAGTTTATAACTTAAGGTGAGAATACTTTCGGGGATACGAAATATAATTTAGTCGGGACAATCAAATTTTTAAGGAGGGAGTATAATGATATGTATGACATGAATAAACATGATGCATACACGTTTCGTATGTCCTCTCGCCTAGTAGAATTGTTAAATTCTAATGCTAGTCGGTGGCATACATACGCTCTCTCATATAGACGAAACTATCGGTCTACTCGTTTGCGCTGTTAGCGTACCAGCAGAAAAATGCATTTCAGCCCAACAGTTCCCAATAAGCATGCAAGTAAGCAGTAAACTAAATACCTGTACTAGTAGTTATTTTTAACATTAACCTTTCAACTATCTTAGCACCTGTACTAAACACTCACTTGATTATTAAGCAAACAGTAATAACCATAGCAGGTATAAATTGAGGTAACATTAAATCATCATCCACTTAACCATCCATTCAATTAATTAAATCTACATTGCTGCTGCTCAAGTCAAGTACTCACTAACTGGGAGCGATGGTGATTCGAATCGAATTCCTATCCAGCTGGAGGGTACTTCTAACACTCACCGAGACACGCTAGGCAAGGCTGCTCAGGTCACCTTTGGTACAACTCAGGAATCATGGGTTCAGGTGATGCCGCATCCCTAAGGGCAACACTCTGCCAGGTGCTAGGGACTTTGACCCCCCTGGTCTTATGCCTATGTCCTCAAGCACATCGTTACTTCCTCCAAAATGTGCACTAGACCCCCTGATTCCTGACCTGAACTGTATTACTCGGCTTCGTGGTTGGAACGGCTTATCCGGCCAACTAAGTGTTAGACTGCGTTCATCATGACTCAGACGGGCATAGCTTCGCACCTAAGACGTGAAGTGTCATGCGGCTGCACTTTCAAACTCCCGCCCGGTCTCAAATTCATTTTTAATCATGGTTCCATCCATGATAGCAAATATAGCCACTCATGACCCGCCTTATCCTAAAGCTCATGGATGACAGTAAATCACCCGACTTCTACCGTACTAAGCATTGCTAAGCACGTATCCCATTCCTGACTGTAATTAGGATTTACAAGGTAAATTTCTGGACAAGGAAGGATATGTGCAACAAGTGTTTTCACTCAACTCCTACAACTTAATGCAATAAACAAGTAAGAGTACTCAATTGATAAGTATCCAAATGATGGGGTTAGCATGCACCAGGGCTTGCCTTTCAGAAAGGAAGAGGGGCGGTGGTCGGGGCACTCAGGCAGCTCCTCAACGGCGCTTCCTTCACTGGCTGGCTCTTCGGGCTCCCCCGGCTGCTCCTGATCCTCCTCCGGAAGTGCTCCCTTGAATTCCAGGAGTGTCACCCCCTCCGGTACACCTATTGTATGAATGCACAAATAAATTCCATGGATGCATAAGAATGAATGCAACATGCTCGGTGAATGAAATGCGAATGGCAGCAACACTTAACGCTCTATTCAAACCACTTAGCAAGCGTGCAAATTTCCTCTCCGATAGAGAAGCACTTACTAAGTCTACACAACCTAATGTATAATTGCTCTTTCTCAGTTAAGGACCTAACACCTAAACAATCAACCAGAACAACATTACTTAAGCTTATCACAAACCTAAGCACAATATAGCTCAACAACAATCTAGATAGCAGCTAAGTATTTTAACCATAACTAGAGATCTAAAAATCCAAATGACATGATACAAGACAATCTGGAAAACTTATAAAATGCTCTACAATTCATTTTCAGACCTCAAGACCTGATTCCAAAGTTTACCGAGTTGAATTCCTAAAGTTCCATACTCTGTCCTCTCCAAACAGAGAGCAGCCATTTCTGGATAGCAACTTTAAACAGCCATAACTCCTAACTACTGGGCCAAATGCCACCAAATTTTGACACAAGCTAGTTTAAGAAGCTTACTACAACTTTGGTAGTCACAAGATTCCCAGCAAACCCCTTCATCAAAGTCTAAACCCTGAAATGCTACCAGTTGTCCAGATAACCTAGAAATGTGACAATTAAATATTTACTCATGTGTCAAACTACCCTTGTGACCAAACCAATGGCACTACTAGTTCACACATGACATTAAACCACCATAAAGTAAGGTTTGTCAACCCAAGTCATTTATTTTAGTCCCTTTCTTAATTTAATTAAATAATTAAGTGAGAAAACAAACCTCTATGAAAACTGCTCAGAAAATTCTACAAAAATTACAGGAGACCCTATACCCTACCAGGAGGTTACTGTAAAATTTGAGCCTAATTTTCCAAAGAAACTCCCTACAAAAAATTCACAAGCCAGAAAGGCTGATTTTTGCATAATTAATAAATCATATTGAAAAGTATCAAACAACAGAAACAATATTTTTCTTAGCAATCCTAAGATACTAGGACAATCTCCAAAAAAATTCATGATCATTGGACATATAGAAAAATTGTTAAAATTCATTCAAGTACCTCCTAATATATAAAGAGAAAGGCATAACTTAAAAACTACTCAAGCAAAAGCATCCAAATTTTTACTAGAGCCAGAATATACATGAAATAGCACACCCACCAATTTTCATAATTTTTGGAGCACTAGAACTCAAGTTATCAATTTAACAAGTTTGCATCTATGTTAAAACACATTTCAAAGATCTATTTAATTCTTCTAGAATCTAATCAACACATATATAATTTATATTTTTCCTAAATACTACACTTCACACAGATCCTAACAAACTTGGAATTACCTCAAATGGACCTACCAATCTTGAGATTTGAAATTTACAAAACAGCATGCAAATATGTGAAATAATCACAAGAAAACAAAAAAAAATCCTAACAACCTACTGGGCCAGCTCGCCTACGCGCGGCCCACGATCGCGCGCGAGCCGCACCCACCAATGCGGCCCAAAACAACAGCGTGGCCTGCTCACGCACGTGGCCTGTGGTCAACTCCCGTCCGCGCGCGCGGCCGCTGACAGGATGGGCCCGCAAGGCAGAGAGAGAAAAGACATGGGAGGAATGGCGACGGCCGGAGCTCGCCGCCGGTGGCGATTCCGGTGAGGCCAACGGCACCATCACGATCAGCACCCAAAACCACACCGATGAACCAAGGGACACGAGGGGCGGAGCTCCTGGAGGGGGCTCGCCGTGGCGCATGGCGGCTAGACGGGGCAGTGTTGGTGCACCTCGCCGCCGGTGACCCTGAAACCCTACCCTAGACCGGCGGTGAGCACCCCCGCACTATCCTGACTCTAATGCATCTACTAGCACTCGAAGAGGATGACCTAGGGACCCTGGCCACGGTGTGCCATTGTGCAAACGAACACCGGCAAGGCACCACGGTGGCGGAAACGACAATGTGACCCTACCGTTGCACGGCTGATGGCGTGGAGAGGACGAGGGGGTAGAGGGGTTCAAGGCAGAGCTATTAGCCAGCTTTGAGATGTGGTGGTGCATTGGAGAGCGCGTGCGAGCTCACCAGAGCAAGGGCGGCAATGGTGGCTCGGTTCTTCCGCCCTGGGCTTGGAGAGAGCGAGAGAGAGAGGCAGAGGCGGGAGTGAAGACGAATGTGGTGTCGTGGTGCTCAAGAGGCAACCCCGGAGCTGACCGGTGGGCCCACGATCGGTGTACAGACGCCACGGCACGCCCACACAGTGGCACAAGTTTGTGGCCGGTCGGCCACTGAAGCTTCTGAATGGAGGCTAAAAACGATGACTGACAGGGAAACTTTGAGGCCTTATTCTGGCTTGAGTTAGCGGTAGGTGGTAACAGCAAATTTGTAGAGGTACAGTAGTACTACAACTTTGTCAATTGGAGCTTGGACTGATTCAGCATGGTTCATGAGTTACATGGCTCCAAAGTAGGGTACAACGAAACTGCATTTCAGTTAAGACTTAGCCAAAAATGCTAAGTCACAAAATAGCCCTCAAGAGTGACTTGTGGGCCACTTTTGAGGGTGTTTAGGTCATTTTCATGAGATGGCCATATTATAACTGTTGTTCCCCATAAAATTCTCTACAACTTTAATTAAGGGTGCATATCCATGCAAGATCTCTAAGCTGGACTTTTTAAACAGTCAAACTAAAGCATTCTAGAAGTCAAGACTTGGTCAACAACACTTAGGAGGGCAATTTGGTCATTTTGGTCAACATGAACATTGTTCCACTAATGATCCTAAGTGTGATTAAGGTATTATAGGACATAATTGACCACTGTACACATTGGTTACACATAATCCAAAATGTCACATAAGTTGAAACAAGCAAAACAAACATCTCAACTAAAATGTTGCACTACCATGTTGCATATGTTTCAAGCCCTTGTTGCAATAATTAAACTTGTCCTATTATACTACCAACATTGCAATGTTTCAAAGTATGAGACACCCATGTTGCATCTATATGTTGCACCACTCACATTTCATAAGCTAACAATTTTGAAACAAACTCAATGGAGTATGTTGCATACTCATGTTGCAAGCAAAACAAAGGCATGAATGGGATGAATGATGCTCATGCTTATGAAATGCAAGTGCAAATATGTGAGACAACACCCTAGGGTGTTACATGCACTGCAAGGGAGAACTCGAAGATCCACATCTTTACATCAGGATCACAAATGAGAGAGTAAAGCTTACAACAACCTTGTCATTTCTTACGTCACTTTTAGTACAACATCAGGGTAATTCTTTATTTGATTATAATAGCGGAATATAAATGTTATCAGAGTTCAGCGAAAATAGAACCATTTAATGGTAAGATAAATATTAACATGAAGAACGTTTATAAGCATGAAATGATAACAGGTTATAAGTATTTCCTTTGTAAAACTTTTGGTGAGAGTTTTAATAAATAAACTCTACTTCGCATCGTAAAGGAAACACTCGATGAGCCCACCAGGAGGTTCCCACACTCAAGTGTCAGCTTATCCGCACCTGTCACCTGCAATAGGGTAGAACAAACTCTGAGTACTCAATTGACTCCGCAAGACTTACCCGTTAGGAGGAAAAAAAAAAGGACTCTAAGAATTATGCAAGGCTTTCTGGCTTATGGGTTTATTGTACTGCAGGAAGCATTACTAAAAGTGCATCCTTATATTTCTTTTATTTAGCAGTCTTCCTTAGTTCATTAACCAACCATTCTAAGTAAGCACCAAGGCTACTTTCAAGCAGGTGGTAAGCAATCAGAACCATTTTACCAGCTTCCATAGTTCTTGCTATAATGCCATATTATAGTCATGTCGGACCATCAAATTGACGGCGATTCGCGAATCAATGTGCCTAGCTAGATGCCCCGAAAATACACGCCTTGCTTGTACCCCGGGCACAAGCAAGACCAACCCGCTCCACTCTTGTCAAGGGGTCTAGGTCCCCATCCAAGCTCAAACTCTATGCCCCCAACACTGCAGGGCAGGCCTCAGTGTGGTGATTAGACCCCCTCAACCCATATATATAACCACCTAAAAAGCCAGTCTAAAAAGAGCCAGAACCCATGACAAGAGAGAAACAAGTCTTCCCACTCCCATAAGCAAGTATATGCTTGGGACAAGTAGGTCTATGACCTGACTATGGAATCCAATGCAATGAACGGTCCTTAATCATCACAGGTGGAACAAACACAACCAGAGCCCCGCTCTGTTGCCCGACTAGGTCCAATTCCATCCAAGCCCATTCTGCCTAGTCTCTAGTTATCATTCATATATATTCCATGTGGTAGTAACATGATAATAATAACATTAATAAAATTCCTATCTCTCGTGAGTGACAGGTAATCACTCGGCTTCTACCAGAATCCTATAGCATAGCACGCTACATGATCCTATCCTACTAGTAAGACTCATAGGATAAGGATATATATGCAAGTGGGTTTCATTCAACTCCTTTAAACTTAATGCACAAGCATAAATCAAAGTGTAGAATAATAGGGGTTATGCACCGGGGCTTGCCTGGGTAAAATATAACCAAGTTAGCATTTCATCATGGCGGCATGATCCTTCGGATGCCATCCTTCTGGCTACTCCAGATGACTTCACGATCCATCATCGCTCCTATTGTGATATGCGTAGATGCAATGTAGAGACATAAATAAACAACGATAATTGTAATTACGAGAACATGATACGCTTCGCAAGCTAACGGGCTAACACTAACGTGCTAGGCCTTGTATCCCCGTTGACTATTACGATGCTATTTTTCCAACTTGTATTTTAGCTACACGAACCCAAGTGTTGCTTTATTCACTTTATCGATTGAATATATATTTAACTAGGGCTCATTAACTATCCTAGTAAACTAATCATTTAGGAGCCATGAAAATTACAGTGGACACCTAATAATATGGTTAGACTACTATAAAATTTTAGAGTTAACGCTATCACCGATTTATCACACAAATTCCTACAAGTTCATGTTTGATAACATTAAATGTCTCAAAGTAATTAGAGCAAGCCTAAAAATATAATAAAACTATGTGAAACAATTACACCCTTATCTAGATCATGATTTTAGGAAACTAACAAAATTGGTTTCACTATTTTAGGATCCCTAAATAATTTTATATCTAAATAACAAAATTAGCTCAAAATTTATTTTAGAAAACCTTTACTAATTCGCTGGGAAAAAGAAAAGGGCACCGCGGCCCAAAACGGCCTAGCGCGAGAGCGGCCTCCACGCGCGCGCACGAAGGGCGGCCCACCCGGGCAAGGCCCGCACGCGAAGACGGCCCGCGCGGGGAGGAGCCCGCTCATGACTGCGCTTATGGGAATAAGCCCCTACACCTTGCCCAAAGTACAAGTAACGCTGTAGGGGTATAGACCCCATATACCCTCATGGCTATATATGGGCCGCACCATCAGAGGTGGCCCATCCCGTAAGATCAAGGCGTGTGGCGCATGGCACTGCTCGCATGCACCGTAAGGATTATTGTGATTGTACCACATTAGATACTTTACATGTAACCCTCCTCCTCTAGAGTATATAAGGAGAGGCAGGGGTTCCCTAGAGGACAGGTCATACACCACATAACTCAATATAATATAATAGAGCATAGGATGTAGGGTTTTACGTCATGCTGACGGCCTGAACCTGTATAAATCTTGTGTCTTGTGTCCTGTTACCATCCGGTTCGTGTCTTGCGCACCTGTCTACCGACAATCTACTACCTTGGGCATACCCCTCGGTAGACTGCTGACCAGGTTTTGTCGACAAATGCCAATCTCTATTTCTCCCTCTCTCATTCCTATTCACTTATCCCCTACCTGATTCTTCCCAATTCCCGCACGCACACCCCCGAGGCAGGACGCACGGCGGCGCGGTGGATATGGGCATTGACTGGCCATGCTGGCCAACTAGGGCTCACACCGGCCCCGCAAGAGGACCAACCTTTACCTACGGGCCTAGCGCCTACGCTAGGCGGCGATGTAGGAGCGGCGGAGCTCACGGCAGCGGTGGCCACGGTGAGCGGCCACTCGCGTCGGTGATGCGGTCGTTCTGACGAACCCACACGCTCATAGAGAGGTCGACCTGACGAAAAAGCTTCAGGAGCTCACCCAGGTGCACGCCCTGGCGACCGTCGAAGCAGGAAAGTTCTGAGGTGCTTTGGCCACGTGCAAGCCGTCGAGGCAGCAGCGCTCCGAGCACGGGCATCGATGCGTCACTCCATCACAGATGAACACCCTAGCCAAACAATGTGAGCACCAAACCAAGGGTGCCAAGATGAGCTCAGGGGTGTAACCAATTGGATCCTCGGGCCTTACCCTTGCCTACATCAAAACGGCGGCGCCCATGGCCTGTGGTGGCAAAAATGCCAAATTGGCATGGCGAAGGGCTCGGCGATGGCTCGACGTGGTAGAGCGGCTAGCTGACTCCCTCAGCTACCCACCGATGCAAGCAATTGAAGGAAAACACTGTACTTCTCATATTTGAAATGGGCAGTGGCAGGGCGACTGGTTCACGTGTACGCAGTAGGGCATGAACAGCACGACAACGTCGGCTAGCGAGGAAACCCGGACAGGACGCGACCGGCCAGAGCGATAGGCACAGTGCGCGTCTAGGCGGCAATGGCGCATGGCAGGCAGGTCAGAGGCGTCACTTTGGCACTGCTACCGAGTCAACAACCGGCATGGCGGCAGTGGCCACTGCCAAGGCGCAACATGGGGGGAAATCAGAGGAGGGAACGTCGCCACGTCGACCAAGCGATGGCAGTCACGGTCGCGGTTCGCAACCTGCGTGTGGCACGACAGTCGACCACTCCAGTGCGGCGCACACGCAGAGCAGCAGCGTGGTGCAGTGGCAAGGACGCACGCGTTGCATTGATGGCCCGTGCGGGACACGGCACGACAGCGGGGCAGCAACACAGCACGGCAACCACGGCCCGGTCTAGGCTTGACGCGTTCATGCGGAGCAAGCAGGGCAGTGGCGCAGAGTCCTAGTGTAGCGCGCTGCAGTGGCCTTGGTCTTGCACCGGTGCGGCACCAATAGGGCAGAGGAGGCAGGCGCCAGCCGTGGTAGATCGTGCGCATGCGGTCACGCAGCAGCAGTGGTGCGGCAGTGCAAGCACTTGTGGTTTCGCGTGGCACGATAGCGGGACGCGACCAGCCAGGCCACAGCCAAGCCGGGGCTGGCCAACGCACTGTGCAGAACGCGTGTGGTGCGCCCGAGCACGGCGGGGTAGCTCCGTGGACGTGGTGACCATGGCCAAGGCTCAAGTAACCAACAGCGGTGCCAGCTGCGATACTTCGGCACGCTTTTAACTAACCCCGATCTGCTCAAACCCCTCCAAGCGCTACACCAATGCATAGTCTACACTTAGCTGCAATCAACAATGCCGAAACATAGCTATAGTGTTTAACTATATTTTTCAAAAACTAGTTGCCAAGATGGTATTGTCGTTAGGTTATCGGACGCGCTCATTGCAGTCATAAAGGCCGAATTTAAATTCTGAATTCAATTATGGAGTTAACAAAAATATTATTGAACCACATTTATTTTCCCGGAATAGTGTTGCATTCCCATCTACTAAACTTACACTTCGAATCTTATATAAATGCTATATACACGTTGTATTTTATTTATGTTTATAAAAATTGTTTTCCGTGCCTAGCGATTAACTACATGTTCCATTTTTCTTATTATGATTTCTCTTTAATGTGCTTACGCACAAGTAACTAACTTACGATATTTATTTGATTTCCTTCAACCGCAAAAGCTAGTCGCCTAGGATTAGTTTATTATTTCATGTGAGCTTTTAATGCTCGCAACCGAAGAACTCGTTTCGGTAAATTTCTCTCTGATTGTAACCTCGCGGCTAAGCGAACTCGTAACACCAGGGGTGTTACAATCATGTGGGCACATCAACTGCCTATGTAGTGGTCACCAGCACTATCGCCTTGTACTTCGACCGAACTGTCAGCAGTACGGGTTCATTGTCGGTTCGATGACCTAGACACTTGTGTAGAGGTTAACACCACCGTCGCTTCAGCATATGATCCACCAGTACAAAGGTCATGGTCGCATCGCCTTGCACTATGATCCACCTTTGATGATCATTTAGTCCATGTTGGGTTACTAAAGGATTCAGTGGTGATATACTTTTGACCCTGCCGCATCATACGTATAGAGACGGTGACAGAATTTCATCCAGTTTCACAATAGTTACTAATTCAGCTTGGCCCTTAATAGCATCATGAACACAAAGCATATAGATATATAATCATTACATCTATAAATTATGTTCACAATTTTTACAATAACATTGGACGCTACCATAACATCTTTCTCAATTGATGTCCTAACACAAGCTATACATAGAGCATACTAAAGGTATTGTGTATACATTCTTACATAACATAATGAAATGATGTAGCTGTGCTTCTTCTATGTGGCACTCCTGCTTGCAAGGCAAAATGAATATAATTAGTGCATCCTTCAGATTGGTAGCCAATGCACCATGGAACCCCTCTTCTTCATCTCTGATCCACAACCTGAACAAAGCAGCAGAATTAATAATATCGAACATATCATTCCTTTAGTTAACAAGCCAAAATTGGCCTATACATATATAGACTAAAAACAACTGGCTACCTGAACAAAGACTGTTGTGATGATGAGATGCAGGAAATGCACCTTTACTGCTCTGCTAATGATTCCATGAACAAGGGAACATAAGGAAGATAATAAGGCTTGTTCATATGGAAACACCCTCTTGATCTACAAAAGCGGATGACACGGGCATGGATGACATGAACCTTTCTGCGGTCCATGTTATATGCAATTAATGTTCTATCCCTCCCAACAAGAAAAATGAAATTCCATTCTAGGTGAGCTGTAATCACTCTATACTCCTCATCACAAAGCTCAGAACCAACTTTAATATTCATGCATCCAAACAGTTCCTCCATGTCGATAACATGCTTCAAACTCTAGTTATCAGTATCATAGTCCTCAAGTATCCACACTAAAAGCTAAGACCTATTGCGAAAATCAGCATAGCACACACACAAGTGACCCTAAGCTTGATGGATGGATATTTTAGCACCACCTAGTTTATGAATTGTCCTCATGTCTTTCCCTCCATATCCAAAGTAACTATCGTAGAGTACTCAAGCATGTGCGTGAAACCATTAAGAAAAACATTCTTGATTTTGAACGTAGAAAAATACTACCCTTGTCCCATTTAGATTCCTTAATGATCCATGCTGCAGTTTTAGGTGAGTAGATCTCCACACCTATGCATGCACCCTCCACCTCAACAAATTCAATCACATGGAAGTGCGAGTATGTTGGGTCAAAACCTAAGCGAGCCTGACTAATAGAACGGATGCTACGCGACAGTACATGCCATTTATGGATCACCGGATTGTAGACAATATAGCGATGTAATCCATTAGACCCAGCACACTAGCAAAGGACGAGGCCGCTACAACAATATGAGACTAGGACATTTTAAGGGGAAGGGCAAGAAGGACAAGGAGGGCCATTCACCGGTGATGCTGATGAAGTGGCGATTGCCCTTCCACCAGCTGCTATAGAAGAAGATGACGACAGTCTGTGAAAGCTTCTTACGTTGATAGGAGTCAGAGATGACGCGCCTCTAGGAGTGACAGGCACACTCACAGCAGCATAAGGACTGGGTGGGGAGGTAGCTAAAGATGTTGGCAAGTACATCGTCTAAGAGGTTGTCCACTATGTTCCTCATGTTGGGGGCCTCCTACATCTGAAAGGACACCACCAGCCGAAGAGATGAGGCCGCCCTATCATGAAATTGCATCAATAAACATTAGTAAGGAGATGAGTTTGAGGAGAAGGGATAGTGATGCAAGTAAGGCCTTATTACACTTGCCTTTGGATCTGGCGGCAGTGAGCATGAGTGGCAACACCGGTTATAGCATGTGGCAAAACCACCAAATTATATGGTTCATGTACACCTGTCATTATCCTAAAGACCTCTGACTGCTGCACATGGGAGCCAGATAACTCCGATAGTCTGTCGGATGTCCTCGGGGAACCTTGAATCATCCACATTTTTACAATTCATACAGGATCAACATGGAGTTACCACAATATTACAACATTTGATACAAAAATAACTTACATCGGAGTACAAAAGACTTATAACATTAGTTTACAAAGCATGTTTAGGTCAAAACTTAACTGAAATTTGAAAGGTGAGTAGGACTATAGATGCCACATAGGTGAAGCACCTAAGGTAGAAGAAACAGCCAGATCATGTCGAGCCCACTGACATGACCTTGATTAGCAGCACGAGTCAGAACCTGCAACAGAGGTTAACAAACCTTGAGTACTTAAGGGTACTCAACAAGTCTTACCCGACAAAAGAAAAAACTCCAAGGGTATGCAGGCCTAAGGAAAGTTGGAAGCAAGAGTATCTTTTGCAGAAAAGCTTACTATGAGTGGATCCTTACTTTCAATGTTTTAGTTTTGTATTAAGTTATTATCAGTATCCAATTTGCACCTGCTCTACATCAATCACTTCATTAAGCATCTCATCTCTTCTCATATCTTATCCACAAGTAACTATATTCCATTTATTAACTATGATGATGGTGTAAGGATCAAGTCTCCTATTACCGTAGAGCAAACGACAATTCGAATCGATTAGGGCTAGCTAGTGATTCTTTACCACACGACATATGTAGGTTCTAGACCTACATATATCAACTTTCACTCGGATCCTCCAAAATATGAACAGGTTTAGCGCTACCTGAGAGCACAGCACTCTACCTCCCTGCGTCGTTCGTCCATGATGAATTCACAGGATGTGTACACGCTACTCTCACCATCTCTCCACTCTTAGTGTGTGGTTATCCTTTCTCATAATGGAATAGCCAAGATATTAGGCTTACCGGAGTATGTGGCAAGTACTTGCAAAAATCTTGATCCAAGGGCCAACAATGGATGGTCCTTTACCGACACAGGCGGGGCACTACGTCAAGACTCAAACTTGACGCAAACAAAGAGTCCACCCGGTCTCAGATTAAACATTATCATTATCATGGTATTCTCATGACCCATAAACAGAGCTGAGCAGAACCAAGGTAAAACCTATTTCTTGCGAATGATGAAACCATCATTCGACTTCTACCGAAGTCTAAGCATTACTAAGCATAAGAGGTATCGTCCCATACATACTAGTGGGGTAACAACTAGGAATACCTAAAAATCAAGGTAATCATACAGCAATGGTATTCAACCAACTCCTAATTACCTAATGCACATCTCATAAGACTTAATGTGTAGTAAAGATTTATAAATACTAGAGAAGGGTTTATGCTCCGAGACTTGCCTGCATTGCAGAGAAGGTTAGTTTCCACAGACGGGTCACATGAGTTAGACCTAGCACAATCACCACTGGTGATGACCTTCTCCAAAACTTGATCAACTCGAACCTTCTCACTCTCGTACGCTACATGTAATAAATGATGCTTTGCTTAACATGATGGAATGCATGATGAAAGACACACAAGTACATTAACAGAAGTTAAACAAAGTTAAGAAAGTTGAGTACAACTTTCCTTCACCAAGAAACTAGGGTTATTATCATAAAAGTATTTTAGTTAATTAACTATCAAGTTAATTAGTTGTTATCATGAAAGGATTTAAACTCAACATAGAATAGCAAGAGATTTAACATATATCTTAACTAATGATTATTATAAAGGACTTATAAAACTAAACATGCATTAAATCAAGGCATTCTAATTATTATTATAAAGCATGTTGATTTATAAGCATATCAAGCAAGTAATTACATTGCCAAGGAACAGCAAGTTTTGGGTGTTCCAAGGTCCACAGTCAATCCCAAAATCACATCAAAGTCATTTAGGGATTTATAGAAACCATTTGTTATTTCTATTAATCCATAAAAGGCATTTAAACACACTAAAATTAATTAAACAATTTAGAATTATCAAAATATTACAAAACTTTTACGAAGTCAGTTTAATAATGTAAAACATACACAAAAAGTTTCATGATTAATGGTTACATATTTAAACCTATAAAATCATGAAAGGTGCATTTATTAATTAAAAGAGCTAATTTTTAGTCATACAAAAGCTATTGATTTTTAGTATTTCATATTTTTCATACAAAGAGCATATCATGATAAGGATACAAAAAAATTTCATGAATTTAGCATGCACCAAGAATTAGTTATGAATTTAGAAAGAAACTGTATTTTTAATTATTTTCTGAAAAAGAAAACTCGGCCCAGAGTTTTCTCACTCCCTCTTCCCATACCCGCAGTCACAGATAGATGGGGCTAGGGTCAAACCCCGACCATGCCTGGCTTGACCACGGGCGCGCCGGCGGGTACAATGCGCAACTCGCCGGCGCCAAGTTGGCCGGCGACGGGAAGGGCAGCAACACGACCCCCACGAACTGGTGAATCGATCTAGGTAGTTAGTTGAGCGAATTAGGGTTAGGTGCGTGCGCAATCGCCGCCATGGCGGTGTGAAGCACGGCTGCGGGTTCGCGGCTCTAGCGTTTGGCTGGCCTAGCTAGTGCACGGGTTAGCTTTTAGGGCGCTCACCTCGACTTGAGGACGCACGCTGGAGCAGGGAGGAGCCAAAGCAGCTGTCGGTGCTCTGAGGCGAGTGCGGCGACACAAACCCAGCGCGATGAAGTGTTCTGGCGTGTCTGGTGCCCTACAGTTAAGAAGAAGGGACCGATGAGTATCGCGGCATCTCAGGGAGCCAAAACAAGAGAGATGAAGGAGAGAGATGCAGCGAGGCAACCTGGCCATGGTGGAGGTGCATCTCGGCGGCTATGGCGCGCCGTCGCGACGAGAACGGTGCGCACGGCCGATCCTGGCGGAGAAAAAGAGCAAGAGCTGGCTGAGCGGGTGCGCAAGAGCGAGGTGAAGCTGCGAGCGTGGCCAATTGGTAGAGAGCGAGCAAGCGCAGCGAATTTTGCCAGCGGATCGAAGAGCTCGGCGGTGAGTAGAGGGCAAAGGAAGATGGCCGGCGGCGCTGTGCTTATAACGGCGAGGGAAGAACGCGGGCGAAGCGTCTGGGCATGGCCAGTAGCTGCTTGCGCTCGTCCATGTGAAGCAGCTGCGTGCCTGCGCGTGGAGAAGCA
>CM036224.1:31052923-31225574 GCA_020631735.1 Saccharum officinarum | reverse complement strand
TGGTGAAGCGAGCACCGGATTCGCAAGAGGGGTGGGCGCGAAAGGGTGGAAATTGGGGAAGATGGGATGGCGGACGGGTCTCGACCACCGCGTAGGCCGAGCGGCGGCCATGGCGCCCGCGGCGGACGGACGACCGAAATCGTCTCACCTTTGCTCGAGCGACGGAATTGGCGTGAGCACCAGATGGGGGAAAACAAGCGGGGCTGAGGCTGGAGGAATTGACCGGAGACACCCTCGTGGGGGCGTGCGGTGGTGGCGGAGCGACGACGGTGAGCGGTGGCGCGAGCGTCCGCCACGGCTCTGCGGCTGCTGCTGGTGAGAGGGGAGGAAATGGAGACTGGAGGTGAGTTGGGTGAAGTGAAGCCAGTGTTGTGGCTGCTTAAGGCGTGGGCGAGGACGTGGGACCTGTCGAGGCGCCACCCGTACGCCGGCGATGTCGAGCGGCGTCCACGCGACGAGCGCACTCTGACGCGGCTGGTCGCGCTGGCGCGGTGAGCACGCGCGAGCGGGGTGGGCGCGGGCGAGCGGAGCCGGGCTGGCTTCGGCTCGTGGGCCGAAAGGGTGGCCGCGGCCCGCTATGGTAAGGAATCGTTTTTCTTTTCTAAATAAAATTTTAGATTTTTATAATTTGATTCAAATTCAAATTTTGAAGATGAAAAAGGCATTTTCAAAAGTTGCCCCCAAAACAAAAGTTGTTCAAAATTTAATTCTCTACAACTTTCATTTAGGTCACTTTTCAAAATTCTAAATAGATTTTGAATTAGTGATTTAAAGTCTAAATTTTAAATAAAAACTTATTTTTCTAGAATATTTTTAAAAGCAAAATTTGGGGAGATTTTGAATACAAAAATTACTCCAAAAACATGTTAATTAGTTCTAAGTCATTTAGAGTTATAACCAAACAAATTTTTACCACTCTTAGCCAGCAATTACAATAATTTAGGGTTCAAACATGTTTTTCACAATTTAATTAATTCCAACTTATATTGCATGTGATGATGAACATACATGAAATGCTAATGATCATGCTTTGGGATATGAATGCATGCTTAACACCCAAGGGTGTTACAAACACTTTACCTAGTGCCTCCAGCGATGAGTGCGATATGCAATACATGTCGCTTAAGGAGCCTCACCGGAGCACGATACGCAAGATATGTCAGTAAGGTCGCTCGAAACCCAAAATGCCACACGCCTAGGAGGGATCCCATTGGGGCATGTGGCAGTGATGGGCTGCCCTAGTTGGCCTGACCACTCTAGAGCTTTGTTATCATTGATCCATTGGCCATGCACTAGCAAAAAAGAATGAGGAGAGGTAGTAGATGGAAAAGAGAGGGAAAAGGGAGTACTAGATGTATTTTCAACGATTATGTAGTTCGATTACCCAATCGACCGTTGGGCAAGTTTCCGCTGAGTTAGATTCAATTCAAGCTCAGACTAGGAAAAACCGGTATGGTTTGTTTTTTACAGTCCAGAGCAAATACCTTCTTGAAACCATAATTTATTCATCCAGACTCTAAATTGAGCGATCTATATATGTTTCTTGATCAGCTCGATGAGAGAAATGCAATGATACAATCCATTCTTCAATTTGAAGAAACCAGCTAGGCCTGTTTTCCTATATCATCCCCTCGAAACTATGTTTTCTTTATCTAGAATCCAAATTGGACGGTCCATATGTGTTTTTCGATTGTCTCGACAGGAGAAACGCAATGGTGGACTCCATTATGCGTTTTGGCAAAGTGCCAAAACTGAAACTGGCTAAGCCTATTTCTGCTATAAATTATGGGTTCAACCTCTCTTCACACTTTTGGCTATCAACATATCCCCTCTTGTTTTCAAGTGTGGTTTATGTGAATCTGAAAACACATAAACCGCAACAACGTTGTTCAACTCATCAACTATTTGTAAACTAAGGGCGATGCATGTATCAACCGCTTTTAATTCTAAGGGTGATATTGTATATCACTATATCAGCCATTCTTTGGACATCACTTAGGCTTCTTCCCAAAACACTTGGGAAATACTTCTTTAGATATCTCTCATTAATTGCTCTTGGCATATGGACACCTTGCAATGTATCTAGCATATATAATGCAATCCATTTTTCAATTTGAAGAAACCGGCCAGGCATGTTTTCTTGGATAGCCCCCTCGAAATTGCATTTTCTTCATCCGAACTCCAAACTAGACAATCAATATATGTGTATGGTTTGTCTCGATGGGAGGAACACAATGTTAGAGTCTACTATGCATTTTGACAAAGTTCCAAAACCAGCTTAGCCGGTTTGGGGAACCAGCTAAGCTTGTTTCTACTGGAAATTTTTTGTTCAGCCTCTCTTGACACTTTGGTGTCAACAAAAAGTCATTCATCTTTAGCATGTTTTGCTTGATTTTTCTGTTTTACTATCTTATCTTATATAATTAAAACCACTAGACATGGGCCAAAGTCTTTCGAGATCAAGTAAAGTACTTGTATTAATAATACATTTATAAAGAGTGGTGGGGTTCCATTCCTATAATTAGCATCACATAACAACAATTTGCTTCAAAGCACCACACCAGTTTATGTAACTAACATGATCTGCTCTATCTCCTAAATAACAAAGAATGACTCTTTGTGGTCGCCAATAAAAGTATAAAACCAAATCATAAAATCTATGAGAAAAGACCATCGCGCCATTATCATCACAGAGCCCTCTCGAGCCCTAGTGCCACCACCGTAGTGCAAACCACAATCGCCGCTGTAGGCATCAACAAAGTTACCCCAAGTTCCTTACGCGCCGCCGCCACTTGAATCGCCGCCACCAAACCCTAGCCACTTGGAACAGTGGCACCCTCATTTTCCTCCATAGAAATGAAGAGTCAAAAGAGTCGGGGAATGGCCGCGAGAAAGATGAAGACGGAGGCTGAAGTGCGCAAGGAGATCATGAAGGAGTGGAATATGTCAAAGTGCACCCCACTCAGCCTCGAGCGACTAGTGCAGATGGGTGTGCTTCATGCCCAAGAGCTGGCGGGAGGGCGTGCACCCGATCTGGAGCCATACCCGGATCCCAAAGGAAGTGAAATTGTTGTTTTTCAAGAATACTTCACTCATGGATTTGGTGTTCCTGTACATCCATTCTTGCAAGGTCTCTGCAATTATTATGAAATCAGTATTTGCAATCTGCATCCGAATTCTATGTTGCTTGTTGCTTGCTTCATCCATCTCTGCGAAGCATACGGTGGTTTCCAACCCCACTTCAACTACTTTCGCCACTTGTTTTGGTTGAAGAAAAAGGGAGGTCGAGACGGCTCCAATGTGGCTGGTGGGTGCTATCTGAACATGCGGGAAGGGATCAGGTTGGGGTATCTACACTGCCCTTGGAAGACCATATTAGAGGACTGGTACAGGCATTAGTTTTACATCCGTGAAGAACCAAATTAGGACTCATACTACGACGTATCCTTGGTCCTAGAAAAAACTGATAGTTGGAAAGAGCTGCCGTAGAACACAATCCAGATTGAGGTAATCATGCAGCTGCTACCTTGGTCGAGGCTGGATGGACCAAGTGTAGTTGGTAATTTTATTAGCCATCGGATCCAACCATGTCAGGCTAGAGTGCACCCGGCGTATGAGTACTAGGGTCACATGGACCCAACTAGGATGAGGAATGAAGATCACGAACCAAAAGAAGTGAAGAGCAGGGTCCGAGACCTGTTCAATCTTAAGGATCCCAACTTCAAGAAGCTGACAATCATCAAACCAGCGTTCAAGCTTACTCGCCCACCACCACTGGTAAGTCAATTGTTGTCTGCTAGTTTATCCTTTTGATTGAAACTCTGTATAATAACAACTTTTTTGATGTGCTGTCTCTCTGATATTTGTGTTGCTCTCTGTTGCCTAGTTTAATGGATAGGAGAGAGCGCAAACATTCATATCTTGTCCTCCAGGCATGGAGTGGCCTGAGATCGTGTCGCGGGCCCATGATGCACAACCGCCACCCGTGGACGATGATCCTTCCGAAGTTGATTGGCTTGCAATTGAAAATGAATCAGAGCAAGCCAGCCAACTTGTAGGCAAGAAACCAATTGTTGCCCCAACGAAGAAAAGGGGCCAGACCTCACAAGGAACCTCCTCGGATGAAACTCCAGAAGGGGTAATTGACCTAAAAGAAGCAGAGGACCCAACAAGCAAGCGTCGACGTCTTATTGCTAACTGGCCAGAAGAGGAATATGAGGAGGTGGAGGAGGTCTCTGGTATCATAGCATGCAGCCGGAGGGAGCGGCTCGCTAGAAGGCAGGAGCCGACACCGCCGTTGCCAACAACTGAGCCAACACCTCGACCACTACAACCATAGGCATGGGCTTTAGGAAATCCCAAAGCCTACTGCCGTTGTTAGAAGCGACGTGGCAAAGCCAGTCCCGACCACTGGCCTAGTAGCAGAGAAGGGTGTCGGGCCTGAGAAGGTGAAGAAATCTCGGTTCGCCATCGTTTTCTGTTGTACCAACCTGTAAGTCATCGTGAACTTGTATGAGTATAAAATAATTGGTTAATATCATCACCTTTGTTACTTGTCATGGATTTGTATAGCTCTGCATCGATCCAAAGGCCAGAAGAACTGTCTGGCGGTGCAACACTGTCACCACCAAATACTGCCATCGCCGAGCAGCAGGTCCTGGAGCAGAACATAGCAGAGAGGGTAGTCCCTAAGTTGCAAGCTCCTTCAGCATCAGCTCCTGGTCCGCAAACTGAAGTTTTGGGGCAAGCAGGAGATGATGGGGCCCCAGAGCTGCCAAAACCACCACGGGAGGCCCTAGAAACAGAAGGACAGCCCAGCCAGCCCTAGAAAACCAAGAACAGCCCCAGCCGGCCTCAGAGAAGCAAGTCCCAAAATCTGCAGAGGTTGTTGGGACCACCAAGGAGCCAACTGGAAGTGCTAGACCAGGGGAAAAAATTGAGTCTTCAGCCCCAGCCATGGAAGAAATCCTCGGGCATTATGAAGAAGAAAGCAGATTTTGTGTTACCCGCTCCTATACTGTGGAAATCCTAGTAGGAGACGAGGTCGAGGCCGTGGAAGTAGTTGGTAAAATATTCCTGGAGGAAGTGAAGGTAAGCCTCTCGCAACTGTATAATCTGTTATTGTATAATCCATAAGAAATGCTTTGTAATCCTGTGTACTGCAGACTGTGGCCGAGAAAAATAAATAGCTTAGTGCATAACAGTAGAAATTGCAGCAGCAGTTAGAGAGTTATGCGAGGCAAAGCATTGAGCATGAAGAAAAAATGTGCATGGTACTTCAACATCTGGAAGTGGTCAAGAAACAAAAATCGGGTAGGAGACCCTTCTGTTGTTAGGTACTCGAGCTCTGTAGGATGCTATAATACTGCATTGTTCATAATCGGAGTATTGACACAGGTCTGGACGTCGAAGTCAGCTGGCTTCGCGAAGAAAATGCTCAGGTAGCTGCTGAGCATGACCGGCTGTTCGAAGAGAAGAACAAATGGCTGCAAACACAGCAGGTCATGAAGGAGGAGAATGCTAAATAGCAAAGGATCTGGAGAGTAAGTATTTCTCATCATTATCGTAGCTTTCATTGAAGTTTGCGGCATTGAATTCTTATCGACGTGACGCCTTGCAGTTGTAAAGAAAAATGCCAAAGTGCACTTTGAGAAGATGAAGAAAGATCATGATGACTTAGAGCTTCAAAACCAGGCTGGTGCAAAAAAGATCGAGACGTGGTCCTAGAAGTGCAACAAGCTCATGAAGGAGCAAGAAGCCCTTAATGGCAAATGCAAGATACTCATCAAGGAGCGGGAGACTTGGAAGCACGCCTACGTGGAGATGGCGAAGGGGATCGCACCAGTGCTCAACGTCATTAGTGCCGACTTCACCGAAGCTGGAGTGAAGGCACCAAAAATAGGTCTGGTCGAGAAATCCCAAAAAGCCTGGGGATGGCTCCAACAATGGACGAAGGACATCAGGGAGTATGTGGGTGCACATGTACTTAGCTTGGTACGTGCCCACTACCCCTTATTGGATATTACTCTCCTAGAAGCCGGTTATCCTAGGGAGGTCGGGGTGGAGCGAGCTGATGAGCTACGGTCAGAGGAGATGAAGCATGCTGCCGTGATCACCAAGGATATCATCTTATGCCCAGCTGCAGCCCCACCAACTGGAGGGATGATTCAGTTGTATGTGGGTCAGATACCAGTGCCAGCATCTCTGACTACCAGCGAAGCACGATCAGCTCCATCCTCGACCACGCCAAAGGTCTCTGAGCTACCAAAAAGTCAGCATGTTGGGTGAAGCCAACTGTAGTAGGAACCTACAAATAGTTCGTAGGAGAAGTTAATTTTCATAAGCTTATTGTAAACTTGTGTCTGCAAAGAGGCGAGCTTGTAATAAGGTGATGAGTAGTACAATATAAAGTTGTTTATGTATTGCGTGCGGATTTAACTAAGTTAGAATAGTAGAATGTTCTGTTTTAGTTGTTCCAGCATAATCAATGAGAACTAAGTTAGAACAACGGAATGTTCTGTTTTTAGTTGTTCCAGCGTAATCGATGTCATCCTGTAGGTCTGTACGGCTTTGGAGAGGCCAGTGATCCGAGTGTAAGGCTGTCAGAGCATGTATAGACGTAAGAGTACAACTGGTCTGGCCAAAGGGCATCTGCCGACCACCCAAAACACAGTGGGCGGATCTCATGCACGCTATGAGTGAGGTCGAGGACAGAGCTGCTCCGAGAACCCGAAAGGATTGGTGATCGATGTACTGGTTTATCAAAAAGTTGTTGTAGTTATAGAATCAACAATGTAAACAAGTGTAGTCAACTGTAGTTGAGAGTATATATATATATATATATATATATATATATATATATATATATATATATATATATATATATATATATATATATATATATATATATAAATTCAAAGTACAAAAGTAGTACAGAAAAAAGGTACATATATGTATTTGAGAATTAGGGGTAAAAACGCCTAAGCTTGTCGATATGGACGGAGTTCGGCACGTCAGTGCCGTCAAGTCTTGCAAGCCTGTACGAAGTGGGTCATGTAACAGCCTTAACGATGTATGGCCCTTCCCATGGAGTTGCCAACTTGTGGACGCCATCTTGGCTAGTTTTCCATTTCAATACCATGTCGCCGAACACAAAGAAACGTTCCTACACATTTTTATTGTAGTACCTTCATAACACGGCGAGGTACTTGGCCGTGCATATACAGGAGTCAAGGTGTCATTCCTCTACACTATTCACCTCGAGCTCTCGTTGTTCAGTAACTTGGTCTTCGTTGTAGTTCTCAACCCGAGGTGACCGGAATTCAATGTCTGCTGGGAGCACAGCCTCGGCGCCATAAACCATGAAATATGGTGAGACACCAGTATTGCGACTAGGTTGTATCCTAAGTCCCTAGACCAAGGCTGGCAACTCCTTAATCCACCAGCCAGGGGCTTTTTCATTCTCTCTGTACATCCTTTTCTTCAATGCATCCAAAATCATTCCATTAGCCCGCTCGACCTGTCCATTAGCTCTGGGGTGTTCCACCGAGACATATTTCACTACAATGCTCTGTTCATCACAGAAGTCCCAAAACGTGTTCCCGGTAAACTGAGTCCTCAGGTCTGTAATGATGTTGTTGGGTATACCGAAGCGGTGGATGACCTGGTCGAGGAACTCGACTGCTTTTTTGGAAGATTCCTTGACCAAGGGCATGTACTCTATCCATTTCGAAAATTTATCAATCAGCACGAATACGAACTTGAAGTTACCTGGTGCTGCTTTGAAGGGTCCAATCATATCCAGGCCCCAGCACGCAAAGGGCCAGGAGGCTGGTATGGTCTGGATCTCATGGGCTGGCACATGAATTCTTTTGGAGAAAAACTGACAATTGGCGCAGTGTCTAACAAGCTTCTCTGCATTAGCTACTGTAGATGGCCAGTAAAAACCTGCGCGGAACGCTGTGGGGGTATAAACCCCCGGTACCACAAGATGGTACATGGGCTGCACCATCTAAGGTGGCCTGGCCTGTAAGATCAAGGTGTATGTCAGAAGATTATAGGCTGTACTAGATATTGTAATAGTACCAAATAGGCTATTCTGCTTGTAACCCTTCTTCTCCGACGTATATAAGGAGAGGAAGGGGTCCCCTAGAGGATAGGTCATACACCACATAACTCAATACAATATAACAGAACATAGGATGTAGGGTTTTACGTCATGCTGACGGCCTGAACCTGTATAAATCTTGTGTCTTGTGTCCTGTTACCATCCGATTTATGTCTTGCGCACCTGTCTACCGACAATCTACTACCTTGGGCATACCCCTCGGTAGACTGTCGACCATGTTTTGTCGACAAATGCTTTACCAACCAATGTCTGAGATGCGGCATGATTACCATAGGTGCTAGAATGTATTTCTTCCAAGAGTTTAATACCGTCTTCTTGCTCAATGCACTTCATCAATACTTCTGCTTTCGCATTTTTGCACCACAGCTTACCCTCGACCACCAGGTATTGTCTGTTGCGGCGTATAAGGCGTTCATTTTCATTTCGATCAGAGTACCCGGTGCCATCTGTTAGGTACTTAATGAATGGAACACGCCAGTCCGCTATCTTAGTCGAGGTATGAGATGGTCCCACGGTGGTGAGAGATGGTTCCGTAATGGTCGGTGATGGAACCATAGCTACCAGAGGCTGGTCCGGGGGCTTCTCGACCACGGGGTCGCCTTCTTGCTTAATTGATGGTTTTAAAAGGTCTTGAACAAAAACACCATGCGGTACTTGAGCTCTAGATGATCCTAACTTCGACAGCGCATCTGCTGCTTGATTTTTGTCTTAGACCACATGGAAATATTCAATGCCATAAAATTTGCCTTCAAGCTTCCAAATTTCTTTGAAATATGCATCCATCTTCTCACTAGCTGTATCCCAGTCCTTGTTGAGCTGGTTAATAACTAGGGCCGAGTCACCGTGGACGTAAAGGCGCTTGATACCGAGGTTGACTGCAATGCGCAAACCATGAAAGCATGCCTCGTATTCTGCAACATTGTTAGATGCCGGGAAGTGAATCCTAAGGACGTAGCGCAATTGCTCATTGGTTGGTGATATGAATAATATGTCTGCTCCCGCACCATCAATAGTTAGTGAGCCATCAAAATACATTTTCCAGTAGTCAACAGGTCCTTGAGAGGTCAGGATACTTAAGTCTGTCCACTCGACCATGAAGTCGGCAAGTGTTTGGGATTTGATAGTATCACGGCGTGCAAACTCCAGGTCGAAAGGACATAACTCTATTGCCCATTTGGCGATGCGCTCGTTTGCATCTTTGTTGCCTATAATGGTACCAAGAGGAAACTCAGTTTTGATCACCACGTGGAACCCATCAAAGTAATGTTTCAACTTTCGGGTTGTAATGAGTATGGCGTAGATCAATTTTTGAATCTGAGTGTACCTAGTTTTGGACTCATTGAGCACCTCACTAATGAAATAGATTGGGTGCTGAACACCATAAGTGTGGCCGGGCTCCTCACGCTTGACCACAAGGACAGTGGAGATGACTCGATCAGTCGCAGCAATGTAGAGTTGAAGGACTTCTCCTAACTTGGAGGCAGTAAGGACCGGAGGTGATGCTCCAGGTAGCAAGCCGAAGTGGTTAACAGGTAGCAATGAAGTTTTTGACAAAGGATCGACGCAAAGCATACTAGGAGTCGAAGTGGTTCTCTGGGAGACTGACAAGCCATTGGTGCCCCACCGAGCCGACCACCATGGGAAAGTAGTTGGCCATGACATGCTCATCGCCCATAGCGGATCTGCAAGTGGTCTCATAAAGTTGGACCCAAAGCTCGGGATTGACCTTGCCGTCATAATGGTTAAGCTTTTCAAGCTTAAAACCTCTAGGTCAGATGACCTGTCGTAGGTGGTTGGTGAATTGCTTGGGGCTCGGGGGACCGTGGACCGTATCGTACTCCATGCGACGACCGGTTTCATGGGATGCACGGTCCTGAGCTCTCTGTTCAATGTGAGGATGTAGGTCATGATTGTTGAGGTCACGACGGAGATCGTAATTGCCATCATGGTGATCTCGTTCGTCACCGTATTGTTGTCCTTGACGACGGTGGTCCTGATGGTCATTACGCTGGTTGTCGCTGCGTCGGTCGTCGTCATTGTTATTGCGGATGTGGCCGAGGTGGTGATTATCATCGCGGGGAGGGTTTCCGCGATTGCCGTCGTTCCCTCCGTCGGCTCCTGGATTGACACTAGGAGCTACGTTGTCCATAACGTGGTGGTCTGTGCCAGCGGGTGCGCGTAAGCCACGTTGACTAGACCTGAAAGGTTGACTGGAGTGCTGGCGGCTCCTGCTAGTCATGCTAGACACGGACGGCCCCATGACACGTTCATTGGTCTGAACCATGGCTGCCTGGAGATAAGCCTGCAAATCCTCCCGGATGTTTTGGATTTTCGGGGTATCCGGTAACCGCTTTAGACTTTCAATGGCGACAGCCATGTTGGTGCTTGGGGTTTTGAATACTAGTCTGTTCCCCACCATGTCCAAAGCATCATTGAGGTTGCTTCCTTGCAATCAATTACGCCTAGCTGCAGCGTCAGCTTCTTGCTAGTCGTGGTCTGCTTGCTGTTGTGCTAGGCATGCATCTTCATCTATGCGATGTTGAGCTCGGTCGGTATTGCGTTATTGTCGCTCTTGTCGCTGTTGATCGGTCTCGCCCCCAGCAGGTGGATCTTCATCTTGGCTAACCACGTTGATCATGGTGCCACGCCTTGGAGGGAAGGCCGGGATTCGAGGAAAGCCTGGAGGATATAGCCTCTCCTCGTCACCGTTACTCACATAGTGTAATACCATGGTTTGAGTAGTCTCGTCAGACGCAATGCTCGGTCTGAAGCTCAAACGGCTATCTGTCTGGGTGGTATGGATTGAAACTTGATCAAAGCCCACCATATTGATGAAGTTGCGTGGTCGAGGTCGAGGTCAAGCGGAGCGCCCTTCAGGAGTTGAAGTGACCACTAGATCTGTACCCAACCGTTGAAAACGTGTGGCTCGAGCAGGTCGAGTAGATCTGTTGTAGCCATTCGAGTTCTACTCGGTAAACTGCTCTTGGAGCGAATCGACCAGAGCTAGGGTAAATGAGAGTTTGCCACCGAGCCAGTCGATGGAGTCGATCAGGTCGGTGTTGTCGAGTTTCCTCCCCTGGTAGCGAGGAAGGAATCGATGAGTTGTCGGCGTGGTCGGTGACGGTGCTGGTGCAGGCGGAGCCGGAGCCAGCGTAGTCATAGTCAATGCTGGTGTTGGGGAAGTAGTCGATGCAGATCGAATCTGCACCTCCTCCATGGTTGTGACGATGAAGTTGTTGGAGCCGGTGGTCCAGGTGATCTGGCCGATCGTGAACGTGAGGCCCGCCGTCGTGGCCATGGAATCGGGGAAGATGACCATCTCGTACGCCTGAAAAGCAGTACACACATCCCCTACCTGGCGCGCCACTGTCGACAAAACCTGGTCGGCAGTCTACCGAGGGGTATGCCCAAGGTAGTAGATTGTCGACAGACAGGTGTGCAAGCCACAAACGAGATGGTGATGCAGAACAACATGCAGGTTTACCCAGGTTCAGGCCACCGTGTGGGCGTAATACCTTACGCCTGCTCTGCTTTGTTATTGTTGTCTCGAACAATGTATTACAAGCTAGATTGTCCTAGAGTATATTTTGGTGTTTTTCAAGGGGGTCCCCTGCCCTCCTTATATAGTCCGGGAGGCAGGGTTACAGATCTGGAAACTAATCTTAGCCGGTTACAATTGTCATATGGAGCCGGATAAGGATTCCTAACCTAACCGACCAAGACCTTGCTTGATCCCCAAGTTTGGTTTGATGTCTTGCGCGAGACTCCATCTCGATGATCTAGATCGCGCGTCGTCATGTATTGGGTCGGACCGTCTGGTCTGGGCTTGCCCATGTCTAGCCGTAAAGGTATAGGGGTTTATACCCCCACATCCGGCTCTTGTGGTCATGCATGCAGAAACTCTTGCATTTCAAAATGAAAAGGACATTTTGTTTCGGGACCATGCATCCTTGCATGTAAACAAATCAATGTCCTTACAAGTTTTGAATCCACATCTGTCCTACTTGCTTGCTCCCTGGTCCCTAGAGCACCCCGTCGCTTTAGGTCCAATCGTTACACAAATATTTTGTATATGTATTATACAACAATGATTCATCTAAGTAAGAAAAAAACAAACCCAAATGCATCATCATAGCAGAAGGTTGAAATCCTCAAATCCTTCCAAAACTTTCCTCCCCTGGTTTCATCTACTTGTGCGCCCTAGGGCATGGCCAATGTATGTATATAGTGTGGTGGTTTCATTCATTCATTCATTCAGAATTAGTAGATCTAGATAAGAATGGAAAGCTTTGAATTTGAGCTACTATCCATCCAATACAAGCATACTCTTGTTGTCCCTATAACTCTTTCTTCTCATTGCTTTTCTTCCTCCCAATTTTTGTGGTCCTCATCTTCTCTTTTTTTTTGGCTATTGGCTATTGTAGGGGATGACTAAGTACATACAAAAAGTACTGTGTGTTGGGACCTGCCCTAGATTAATTTGTTTGTTTCACCAAGCATGCATGTGACATTCAGTTCCCAGGGCCGTACAAACCGAGGGCGTGGTCTCTCAGTCAGCAGCACATGGCACGCCCTGGCCCTTGGAGAGTTGTGGTACTGTTTGAGGATTGGATGCTCAGCTAGATCACTTTAGGATCCCAAAAGTTCTTTTTGTTTGAAAAATAAGCTCCCAAAAGCTGTTGAGCAGCAGCGCAAGGCAGTGGGTTGCATGTGTTTGTACCACATAGATTAGTACTGGTGGTTTTGTGGATTAGCCAGCGCTTGTCAGAGAACAAATCATGCATGTTGGTGGGTTAATCATTTACTCAAGTGAGCAGTAGATTGGTTAATAATATGCAATATGCATGCATGAGATGATGTGCATGCTGCAACTAACGGCTGCAGGCCCATGGTATCCCAATCACCACCCACCGCACCGGTGGTCATGCTCAGTGCCCCACACCACAATCTCACTACTCACTAGGCAGCTCTCCCTTGCATTGCATTGGCTGGGATCTTCTACGAAAGAATATGCCGATACACGGGCTCGTCACATTTTCTTGACGGTTTAGAAGAGCTACTCCTATTCCTTATGAGAAGTGATTCTCTCATTTTTTCCAAAGTACTCCCTTTATCCTAAATTAAGCGCACTTCTAGTATTTGAAGTTTAATCTCAGCATAAGTGTATTTCTAGATATAGTCCACCTAGTCTTGGTTGATTTTTTTTACTTTCTCTATTTTCAAAGTGCAATCATTACATGCTAGAATAATAGTTTTTGATAGGGGTAGATATGTAATTTTTAAGTAACATTTTTTAAAAGAGAACCTACGGAGGGGAGAGTTTCCCCGCCTGGATTGTATTAAGAGAGAAATGATAGAGTTGGTCACAACACGGGGCGATGTTATCCACCAATTTTCAAGTAACATTATCTTCTTCAAAAATTCTATAAGTATACTAAAACTAACAGCGGTGGAATGCTGACGAAAGTGGACTGAGGAGAAGTTTTATTAGGACGAGAGTTGGCCGATAGAATCAGGAATGGGCCCGCAAGGCAGAGAGAGAAAAGACTGTGGAGAATGCGCGACGGCCGGAGCTCGCCGCCGTGGCGATTCCGGTGAGGCCAACGGCACCATCACGATCAGCACCCAAAACCACACCGATGAACCAAGGGACACGAGGGGCGGAGCTCCTGGAGGGGGCTCGCCGTGGCGCATGGCGGCTAGACGGGGCAGTGTTGGTGCACCTCGCCGCCGGTGACCCTGAAACCCTACCCTAGACCGGCGGTGAGCACCCCCGCACTATCCTGACTCTAATGCATCTACTAGCACTCGAAGAGGATGACCTAGGGACCCTGGCCACGGTGTGCCATTGTGCAAACGAACACCGGCAAGGCACCACGGTGGCGGAAACGACAATGTGACCCTACCGTTGCACGGCTGATGGCGTGGAGAGGACGAGGGGGTAGAGGGGTTCAAGGCAGAGCTATTAGCCAGCTTTGAGATGTGGTGGTGCATTGGAGAGCGCGTGCGAGCTCACCAGAGCAAGGGCGGCAATGGTGGCTCGGTTCTTCCGCCCTGGGCTTGGAGAGAGCGAGAGAGAGAGGCAGAGGCGGGAGTGAAGACGAATGTGGTGTCGTGGTGCTCAAGAGGCAACCCCGGAGCTGACCGGTGGGCCCACGATCGGTGTACAGACGCCACGGCACGCCCACACAGTGGCACAAGTTTGTGGCCGGTCGGCCACTGAAGCTTCTGAATGGAGGCTAAAAACGATGACTGACAGGGAAACTTTGAGGCCTTATTCTGGCTTGAGTTAGCGGTAGGTGGTAACAGCAAATTTGTAGAGGTACAGTAGTACTACAACTTTGTCAATTGGAGCTTGGACTGATTCAGCATGGTTCATGAGTTACATGGCTCCAAAGTAGGGTACAACGAAACTGCATTTCAGTTAAGACTTAGCCAAAAATGCTAAGTCACAAAATAGCCCTCAAGAGTGACTTGTGGGCCACTTTTGAGGGTGTTTAGGTCATTTTCATGAGATGGCCATATTATAACTGTTGTTCCCCATAAAATTCTCTACAACTTTAATTAAGGGTGCATATCCATGCAAGATCTCTAAGCTGGACTTTTTAAACAGTCAAACTAAAGCATTCTAGAAGTCAAGACTTGGTCAACAACACTTAGGAGGGCAATTTGGTCATTTTGGTCAACATGAACATTGTTCCACTAATGATCCTAAGTGTGATTAAGGTATTATAGGACATAATTGACCACTGTACACATTGGTTACACATAATCCAAAATGTCACATAAGTTGAAACAAGCAAAACAAACATCTCAACTAAAATGTTGCACTACCATGTTGCATATGTTTCAAGCCCTTGTTGCAATAATTAAACTTGTCCTATTATACTACCAACATTGCAATGTTTCAAAGTATGAGACACCCATGTTGCATCTATATGTTGCACCACTCACATTTCATAAGCTAACAATTTTGAAACAAACTCAATGGAGTATGTTGCATACTCATGTTGCAAGCAAAACAAAGGCATGAATGGGATGAATGATGCTCATGCTTATGAAATGCAAGTGCAAATATGTGAGACAACACCCTAGGGTGTTACATGCACTGCAAGGGAGAACTCGAAGATCCACATCTTTACATCAGGATCACAAATGAGAGAGTAAAGCTTACAACAACCTTGTCATTTCTTACGTCACTTTTAGTACAACATCAGGGTAATTCTTTATTTGATTATAATAGCGGAATATAAATGTTATCAGAGTTCAGCGAAAATAGAACCATTTAATGGTAAGATAAATATTAACATGAAGAACGTTTATAAGCATGAAATGATAACAGGTTATAAGTATTTCCTTTGTAAAACTTTTGGTGAGAGTTTTAATAAATAAACTCTACTTCGCATCGTAAAGGAAACACTCGATGAGCCCACCAGGAGGTTCCCACACTCAAGTGTCAGCTTATCCGCACCTGTCACCTGCAATAGGGTAGAACAAACTCTGAGTACTCAATTGACTCCGCAAGACTTACCCGTTAGGAGGAAAAAAAAAGGACTCTAAGAATTATGCAAGGCTTTCTGGCTTATGGGTTTATTGTACTGCAGGAAGCATTACTAAAAGTGCATCCTTATATTTCTTTTATTTAGCAGTCTTCCTTAGTTCATTAACCAACCATTCTAAGTAAGCACCAAGGCTACTTTCAAGCAGGTGGTAAGCAATCAGAACCATTTTACCAGCTTCCATAGTTCTTGCTATAATGCCATATTATAGTCATGTCGGACCATCAAATTGACGGCGATTCGCGAATCAATGTGCCTAGCTAGATGCCCCGAAAATACACGCCTTGCTTGTACCCCGGGCACAAGCAAGACCAACCCGCTCCACTCTTGTCAAGGGGTCTAGGTCCCCATCCAAGCTCAAACTCTATGCCCCCAACACTGCAGGGCCGGCCTCAGTGTGGTGATTAGACCCCCTCAACCCATATATATAACCACCTAAAAAGCCAGTCTAAAAAGAGCCAGAACCCATGACAAGAGAGAAACAAGTCTTCCCACTCCCATAAGCAAGTATATGCTTGGGACAAGTAGGTCTATGACCTGACTATGGAATCCAATGCAATGAACGGTCCTTAATCATCACAGGTGGAACAAACACAACCAGAGCCCCGCTCTGTTGCCCGACTAGGTCCAATTCCATCCAAGCCCATTCTGCCTAGTCTCTAGTTATCATTCATATATATTCCATGTGGTAGTAACATGATAATAATAACATTAATAAAATTCCTATCTCTCGTGAGTGACAGGTAATCACTCGGCTTCTACCAGAATCCTATAGCATAGCACGCTACATGATCCTATCCTACTAGTAAGACTCATAGGATAAGGATATATATGCAAGTGGGTTTCATTCAACTCCTTTAAACTTAATGCACAAGCATAAATCAAAGTGTAGAATAATAGGGGTTATGCACCGGGGCTTGCCTGGGTAAAATATAACCAAGTTAGCATTTCATCATGGCGGCATGATCCTTCGGATGCCATCCTTCTGGCTACTCCAGATGACTTCACGATCCATCATCGCTCCTATTGTGATATGCGTAGATGCAATGTAGAGACATAAATAAACAACGATAATTGTAATTACGAGAACATGATACGCTTCGCAAGCTAACGGGCTAACACTAACGTGCTAGGCCTTGTATCCCCGTTGACTATTACGATGCTATTTTTCCAACTTGTATTTTAGCTACACGAACCCAAGTGTTGCTTTATTCACTTTATCGATTGAATATATATTTAACTAGGGCTCATTAACTATCCTAGTAAACTAATCATTTAGGAGCCATGAAAATTACAGTGGACACCTAATAATATGGTTAGACTACTATAAAATTTTTAGAGTTAACGCTATCACCGATTTATCACACAAATTCCTACAAGTTCATGTTTGATAACATTAAATGTCTCAAAGTAATTAGAGCAAGCCTAAAAATATAATAAAACTATGTGAAACAATTACACCCTTATCTAGATCATGATTTTAGGAAACTAACAAAATTGGTTTCACTATTTTAGGATCCCTAAATAATTTTATATCTAAATAACAAAATTAGCTCAAAATTTATTTTAGAAAACCTTTACTAATTCGCTGGGAAAAAGAAAAGGGCACCGCGGCCCAAAACGGCCTAGCGCGAGAGCGGCCTCCACGCGCGCGCACGAAGGGCGGCCCACCCGGGCAAGGCCCGCACGCGAAGACGGCCCGCGCGGGGAGGAGCCCGCTCATGACTGCGCTTATGGGAATAAGCCCCTACACCTTGCCCAAAGTACAAGTAACGCTGTAGGGGTATAGACCCATATACCCTCATGGCTATATATGGGCCGCACCATCAGAGGTGGCCCATCCCGTAAGATCAAGGCGTGTGGCGCATGGCACTGCTCGCATGCACCGTAAGGATTATTGTGATTGTACCACATTAGATACTTTACATGTAACCCTCCTCCTCTAGAGTATATAAGGAGAGGCAGGGGTTCCCTAGAGGACAGGTCATACACCACATAACTCAATATAATATAATAGAGCATAGGATGTAGGGTTTTACGTCATGCTGACGGCCTGAACCTGTATAAATCTTGTGTCTTGTGTCCTGTTACCATCCGGTTCGTGTCTTGCGCACCTGTCTACCGACAATCTACTACCTTGGGCATACCCCTCGGTAGACTGCTGACCAGGTTTTGTCGACAAATGCCAATCTCTATTTCTCCCTCTCTCATTCCTATTCACTTATCCCCTACCTGATTCTTCCCAATTCCCGCACGCACACCCCCGAGGCAGGACGCACGGCGGCGCGGTGGATATGGGCATTGACTGGCCATGCTGGCCAACTAGGGCTCACACCGGCCCGCAAGAGGACCAACCTTTACCTACGGGCCTAGCGCCTACGCTAGGCGGCGATGTAGGAGCGGCGGAGCTCACGGCAGCGGTGGCCACGGTGAGCGGCCACTCGCGTCGGTGATGCGGTCGTTCTGACGAACCCACACGCTCATAGAGAGGTCGACCTGACGAAAAAGCTTCAGGAGCTCACCCAGGTGCACGCCCTGGCGACCGTCGAAGCAGGAAAGTTCTGAGGTGCTTTGGCCACGTGCAAGCCGTCGAGGCAGCAGCGCTCCGAGCACGGGCATCGATGCGTCACTCCATCACAGATGAACACCCTAGCCAAACAATGTGAGCACCAAACCAAGGGTGCCAAGATGAGCTCAGGGGTGTAACCAATTGGATCCTCGGGCCTTACCCTTGCCTACATCAAAACGGCGGCGCCCATGGCCTGTGGTGGCAAAAATGCCAAATTGGCATGGCGAAGGGCTCGGCGATGGCTCGACGTGGTAGAGCGGCTAGCTGACTCCCTCAGCTACCCACCGATGCAAGCAATTGAAGGAAAACACTGTACTTCTCATATTTGAAATGGGCAGTGGCAGGGCGACTGGTTCACGTGTACGCAGTAGGGCATGAACAGCACGACAACGTCGGCTAGCGAGGAAACCCGGACAGGACGCGACCGGCCAGAGCGATAGGCACAGTGCGCGTCTAGGCGGCAATGGCGCATGGCAGGCAGGTCAGAGGCGTCACTTTGGCACTGCTACCGAGTCAACAACCGGCATGGCGGCAGTGGCCACTGCCAAGGCGCAACATGGGGGGGAAATCAGAGGAGGGAACGTCGCCACGTCGACCAAGCGATGGCAGTCACGGTCGCGGTTCGCAACCTGCGTGTGGCACGACAGTCGACCACTCCAGTGCGGCGCACACGCAGAGCAGCAGCGTGGTGCAGTGGCAAGGACGCACGCGTTGCATTGATGGCCCGTGCGGGACACGGCACGACAGCGGGGCAGCAACACAGCACGGCAACCACGGCCCGGTCTAGGCTTGACGCGTTCATGCGGAGCAAGCAGGGCAGTGGCGCAGAGTCCTAGTGTAGCGCGCTGCAGTGGCCTTGGTCTTGCACCGGTGCGGCACCAATAGGGCAGAGGAGGCAGGCGCCAGCCGTGGTAGATCGTGCGCATGCGGTCACGCAGCAGCAGTGGTGCGGCAGTGCAAGCACTTGTGGTTTCGCGTGGCACGATAGCGGGACGCGACCAGCCAGGCCACAGCCAAGCCGGGGCTGGCCAACGCACTGTGCAGAACGCGTGTGGTGCGCCCGAGCACGGCGGGGTAGCTCCGTGGACGTGGTGACCATGGCCAAGGCTCAAGTAACCAACAGCGGTGCCAGCTGCGATACTTCGGCACGCTTTTAACTAACCCCGATCTGCTCAAACCCCTCCAAGCGCTACACCAATGCATAGTCTACACTTAGCTGCAATCAACAATGCCGAAACATAGCTATAGTGTTTAACTATATTTTTCAAAAACTAGTTGCCAAGATGGTATTGTCGTTAGGTTATCGGACGCGCTCATTGCAGTCATAAAGGCCGAATTTAAATTCTGAATTCAATTATGGAGTTAACAAAAATATTATTGAACCACATTTATTTTCCCGGAATAGTGTTGCATTCCCATCTACTAAACTTACACTTCGAATCTTATATAAATGCTATATACACGTTGTATTTTATTTATGTTTATAAAAATTGTTTTCCGTGCCTAGCGATTAACTACATGTTCCATTTTTCTTATTATGATTTCTCTTTAATGTGCTTACGCACAAGTAACTAACTTACGATATTTATTTGATTTCCTTCAACCGCAAAAGCTAGTCGCCTAGGATTAGTTTATTATTTCATGTGAGCTTTTAATGCTCGCAACCGAAGAACTCGTTTCGGTAAATTTCTCTCTGATTGTAACCTCGCGGCTAAGCGAACTCGTAACACCAGGGGTGTTACAATCATGTGGGCACATCAACTGCCTATGTAGTGGTCACCAGCACTATCGCCTTGTACTTCGACCGAACTGTCAGCAGTACGGGTTCATTGTCGGTTCGATGACCTAGACACTTGTGTAGAGGTTAACACCACCGTCGCTTCAGCATATGATCCACCAGTACAAAGGTCATGGTCGCATCGCCTTGCACTATGATCCACCTTTGATGATCATTTAGTCCATGTTGGGTTACTAAAGGATTCAGTGGTGATATACTTTTGACCCTGCCGCATCATACGTATAGAGACGGTGACAGAATTTCATCCAGTTTCACAATAGTTACTAATTCAGCTTGGCCCTTAATAGCATCATGAACACAAAGCATATAGATATATAATCATTACATCTATAAATTATGTTCACAATTTTTACAATAACATTGGACGCTACCATAACATCTTTCTCAATTGATGTCCTAACACAAGCTATACATAGAGCATACTAAAGGTATTGTGTATACATTCTTACATAACATAATGAAATGATGTAGCTGTGCTTCTTCTATGTGGCACTCCTGCTTGCAAGGCAAAATGAATATAATTAGTGCATCCTTCAGATTGGTAGCCAATGCACCATGGAACCCCTCTTCTTCATCTCTGATCCACAACCTGAACAAAGCAGCAGAATTAATAATATCGAACATATCATTCCTTTAGTTAACAAGCCAAAATTGGCCTATACATATATAGACTAAAAACAACTGGCTACCTGAACAAAGACTGTTGTGATGATGAGATGCAGGAAATGCACCTTTACTGCTCTGCTAATGATTCCATGAACAAGGGAACATAAGGAAGATAATAAGGCTTGTTCATATGGAAACACCCTCTTGATCTACAAAAGCGGATGACACGGGCATGGATGACATGAACCTTTCTGCGGTCCATGTTATATGCAATTAATGTTCTATCCCTCCCAACAAGAAAAATGAAATTCCATTCTAGGTGAGCTGTAATCACTCTATACTCCTCATCACAAAGCTCAGAACCAACTTTAATATTCATGCATCCAAACAGTTCCTCCATGTCGATAACATGCTTCAAACTCTAGTTATCAGTATCATAGTCCTCAAGTATCCACACTAAAAGCTAAGACCTATTGCGAAAATCAGCATAGCACACACACAAGTGACCCTAAGCTTGATGGATGGATATTTTAGCACCACCTAGTTTATGAATTGTCCTCATGTCTTTCCCTCCATATCCAAAGTAACTATCGTAGAGTACTCAAGCATGTGCGTGAAACCATTAAGAAAAACATTCTTGATTTTGAACGTAGAAAAATACTACCCTTGTCCCATTTAGATTCCTTAATGATCCATGCTGCAGTTTTAGGTGAGTAGATCTCCACACCTATGCATGCACCCTCCACCTCAACAAATTCAATCACATGGAAGTGCGAGTATGTTGGGTCAAAACCTAAGCGAGCCTGACTAATAGAACGGATGCTACGCGACAGTACATGCCATTTATGGATCACCGGATTGTAGACAATATAGCGATGTAATCCATTAGACCCAGCACACTAGCAAAGGACGAGGCCGCTACAACAATATGAGACTAGGACATTTTAAGGGGGAAGGGCAAGAAGGACAAGGAGGGCCATTCACCGGTGATGCTGATGAAGTGGCGATTGCCCTTCCACCAGCTGCTATAGAAGAAGATGACGACAGTCTGTGAAAGCTTCTTACGTTGATAGGAGTCAGAGATGACGCGCCTCTAGGAGTGACAGGCACACTCACAGCAGCATAAGGACTGGGTGGGGAGGTAGCTAAAGATGTTGGCAAGTACATCGTCTAAGAGGTTGTCCACTATGTTCCTCATGTTGGGGGCCTCCTACATCTGAAAGGACACCACCAGCCGAAGAGATGAGGCCGCCCTATCATGAAATTGCATCAATAAACATTAGTAAGGAGATGAGTTTGAGGAGAAGGGATAGTGATGCAAGTAAGGCCTTATTACACTTGCCTTTGGATCTGGCGGCAGTGAGCATGAGTGGCAACACCGGTTATAGCATGTGGCAAAACCACCAAATTATATGGTTCATGTACACCTGTCATTATCCTAAAGACCTCTGACTGCTGCACATGGGAGCCAGATAACTCCGATAGTCTGTCGGATGTCCTCGGGGAACCTTGAATCATCCACATTTTTACAATTCATACAGGATCAACATGGAGTTACCACAATATTACAACATTTGATACAAAAATAACTTACATCGGAGTACAAAAGACTTATAACATTAGTTTACAAAGCATGTTTAGGTCAAAACTTAACTGAAATTTGAAAGGTGAGTAGGACTATAGATGCCACATAGGTGAAGCACCTAAGGTAGAAGAAACAGCCAGATCATGTCGAGCCCACTGACATGACCTTGATTAGCAGCACGAGTCAGAACCTGCAACAGAGGTTAACAAACCTTGAGTACTTAAGGGTACTCAACAAGTCTTACCCGACAAAAGAAAAAACTCCAAGGGTATGCAGGCCTAAGGAAAGTTGGAAGCAAGAGTATCTTTTGCAGAAAAGCTTACTATGAGTGGATCCTTACTTTCAATGTTTTAGTTTTGTATTAAGTTATTATCAGTATCCAATTTGCACCTGCTCTACATCAATCACTTCATTAAGCATCTCATCTCTTCTCATATCTTATCCACAAGTAACTATATTCCATTTATTAACTATGATGATGGTGTAAGGATCAAGTCTCCTATTACCGTAGAGCAAACGACAATTCGAATCGATTAGGGCTAGCTAGTGATTCTTTACCACACGACATATGTAGGTTCTAGACCTACATATATCAACTTTCACTCGGATCCTCCAAAATATGAACAGGTTTAGCGCTACCTGAGAGCACAGCACTCTACCTCCCTGCGTCGTTCGTCCATGATGAATTCACAGGATGTGTACACGCTACTCTCACCATCTCTCCACTCTTAGTGTGTGGTTATCCTTTCTCATAATGGAATAGCCAAGATATTAGGCTTACCGGAGTATGTGGCAAGTACTTGCAAAAATCTTGATCCAAGGGCCAACAATGGATGGTCCTTTACCGACACAGGCGGGGCACTACGTCAAGACTCAAACTTGACGCAAACAAAGAGTCCACCCGGTCTCAGATTAAACATTATCATTATCATGGTATTCTCATGACCCATAAACAGAGCTGAGCAGAACCAAGGTAAAACCTATTTCTTGCGAATGATGAAACCATCATTCGACTTCTACCGAAGTCTAAGCATTACTAAGCATAAGAGGTATCGTCCCATACATACTAGTGGGGTAACAACTAGGAATACCTAAAAATCAAGGTAATCATACAGCAATGGTATTCAACCAACTCCTAATTACCTAATGCACATCTCATAAGACTTAATGTGTAGTAAAGATTTATAAATACTAGAGAAGGGTTTATGCTCCGAGACTTGCCTGCATTGCAGAGAAGGTTAGTTTCCACAGACGGGTCACATGAGTTAGACCTAGCACCAATCACCACTGGTGGATGGACCTTCTCCAAAACTTGATCAACTCGAACCTTCTCACTCTCGTACGCTACATGTAATAAATGATGCTTTGCTTAACATGATGGAATGCATGATGAAAGACACACAAGTACATTAACAGAAGTTAAACAAAGTTAAGAAAGTTGAGTACAACTTTCCTTCACCAAGAAACTAGGGTTATTATCATAAAAGTATTTTAGTTAATTAACTATCAAGTTAATTAGTTGTTATCATGAAAGGATTTAAACTCAACATAGAATAGCAAGAGATTTAACATATATCTTAACTAATGATTATTATAAAGGACTTATAAAACTAAACATGCATTAAATCAAGGCATTCTAATTATTATATAAAGCATGTTGATTATAAGCATATCAAGCAAGTAATTACATTGCCAAGGAACAGCAAGGTTTGGGTGTTCCAAGGTCCACAGTCAATCCCAAAATCACATCAAAGTCATTTAGGGATTTATAGAAACCATTTTGTTATTTCTATTAATCCATAAAAGGCATTTAAACACACTAAAATTAATTAAACAATTTAGAATTATCAAAATATTACAAAACTTTTTACGAAGTCAGTTTAATAATGTAAAACATACACAAAAAGTTTCATGATTAATGGTTACATATTTAAACCTATAAAAATCATGAAAGGTGCATTTATTAATTAAAAGAGCTAATTTTTAGTCATACAAAAGCTATTGATTTTTAGTATTTCATATTTTTCATACAAAGAGCATATCATGATAAGGATACAAAATAAATTTCATGAATTTAGCATGCACCAAGAATTAGTTATGAATTTAGAAAGAAACTGTATTTTTAATTATTTTCTGAAAAAGAAAACTCGGCCCAGAGTTTTCTCACTCCCTCTTCCCATACCCGCAGTCACAGATAGATGGGGCTAGGGTCAAACCCCGACCATGCCTGGCTTGACCACGGGCGCGCCGGCGGGTACAATGCGCAACTCGCCGGCGGCAAGTTGGCCGGCGACGGGAAGGGCAGCAACACGACCCCCACGAACTGGTGAATCGATCTAGGTAGTTAGTTGAGCGAATTAGGGTTAGGTGCGTGCGCAATCGCCGCCATGGCGGTGTGAAGCACGGCTGCGGGTTCGCGGCTCTAGCGTTTGGCTGGCCTAGCTAGTGCACGGGGTAGCTTTAGGGCGCTCACCTCGACTTGAGGACGCACGCGGTTGGAGCAGGGGAGGAGCCAAAGCAGCTGTCGGTGCTGAGGGCGAGTGCGGCGACACAAACCAGCGGCGATGAAGTGTTCTGGCGTGTCTGGTGCCCTACAGTTAAGAAGAAGGGACCGATGAGTATCGCGGCATCTCAGGGAAGCCAAAACAAGAGAGATGAAGGAGAGAGATGCAGCGAGGCAACCTGGCCATGGTGGAGGTGCATCTCGGCGGCTATGGCGGCCGTCGCGACGAGAACGGTGCGCACGGCCGATCCTGGCGGAGAAAAAGAGCAAGAGCTGGCTGAGCGGGTGCGCAAGAGCGAGGTGAAGCTGCGAGCGTGGCCAATTGGGTAGAGAGCGAGCAAGCGCAGCGAATTTTGCCAGCGGATCGAAGAGCTCGGCGGTGAGTAGAGGGGCAAAGGGAAGGATGGCCGGCGGCGCTGTGCTTATAACGGCGAGGGAAGAACGCGGGCGAAGCGTCTGGGCATGGCCAGTAGCTGCTTGCGCTCGTCCATGGAAGCAGCTGCGTGCCTGCGCGTGGAGAAGCAGCGCGAAGGGCGGCAGCGGACGCCGAAGTAAGCAGGCAAACAGGACACCAGCGAGCACTATTCATAGACTGAAACCCCTTCCTTCTCCCCTCTTGTTCTCTCGATTTTGCAAAATGACTCACTGATCGGCCTTAATCAAAGTTCTTCCCTGATCAGAGGTCTCCAACATTGCTTAAAGGATCAAACTCACCAAGTCACTAGTTTTAAAGATTTTTAGCTTTGAAAATAGGAAGGAGAAATTGAAAACTGAATTCAGATTCGGAGTTTTAGAAACAGAATTGATTAAGCATCTTTGAGCAATTAATTAATGAGTAACACTACTAGATTTTGACCCTATTGCCACTTGATGCTATTTGCATCACCACAAATTGTGTTGTAATAGGGGTGTGTTTTGCAATTTTTTTCTAAAAAGGTGGCAATAGGGGGACTGTGTTGCCACGAAAAAAGTGCATTGCAATTTTTACGTTCAGCGTTGCAAGAGGTGAGACCTATAGCAAAACCCTTTTTTGAAAAGTGTTGCTATGGGTTAATAATATTACCATGATGACATTTAGTTGCATTAGTATTGATTGGCGTTGCAACTGTCCTGTGCTCTTGAAACCAAATGAAACAGTGTTGCTATTGCTTGAAATTATTGCCACAGTATTGTTGGGTTGTAATATTTCTCACGACCATTGCAATAGGTAGACCGTATATTGCAACTAAATTTCTAAGGCGATATAATAGTTTGTTGGTATTGCCATAGTTTTTGTTGGTTGTAATATTTCTCACGACCATTGCAATAGGTAGTTGTTTATTGCAACTGAATTTCTAAGGCGATGTAATAGTTTGTTGTTATTGCCACAGTTTTGGTTGGTTGTAATATTTCTCACAACCATTGCAAATAGATAGCTATTTATTGCAACTAAATACCTAAAGTGATGCAATAGTATGTTGCTATTGCCACAAGTGTTTTTTGTTGCTATAGAATAACATGTGTTGTTGCAATATGGTTTGGTGGGCCATTAGGTGTGAAGGGCTAGGAAAACTACCACCAACATGAACAGAAGACAGTGGTGCCCTAGAGATCGAGAAATGACGACTCCACAACCTTGATCATCAAGACATCGACACTGCAATGCTTAACACACACCATCTGTATTGACAATGCTTGCACCCTGATTCATCTTGCCTTTGGTGAAGTCCTAACGATCTTGTGATTACATACTCTCCATGTTGTGCAATTCTAATTCAATTCATGTTATTAGTATACTTGGGTACTCTAGTTCTCAGCCTATAATTGCTTGCTTAAGTATACTAGTATGTATTTAGTCAAATTTTTTAGGGCAAACATAACCATGAAATTTACATTAGTTCACACCAACTACTTGGTCATACATACATATATATCGTGGTTCCGAACATAGCCACAAAGGCACAAACTAACATTAGTTCATACAAACCAACTACCAACACATATAGTGCTTCCATGCCAACTACCAGGTCATATATACACATATACATCATGATTCATACAAGCAATGAACTAATTACTGGCCACTACAAACGATAATAGCAAAATCTACACCGATCATCACTTTGTTGTGAAAGGCGCCCTTCTTCATGTTGCACTCCATCGCTTCAGCTACCTACTGGTCATCCATGATTGTGTTGTGCAGCTTGGTGAACCTCCTACAAATATCATTTGTAGGTTAGAACGGACAAAGACATTATCATATTATCCAAATTAAGACAACAAGCAATACCATTAAGCATGCTTTTAAGTATGTGAATCACAATATTATGTTCATTATGAAGTTGTCATTCACCTACAGAAAGTAACACAAGAATCAATTATCATAGAGAAATTATTAGGGATGAATGATAGTGGTATACTAGAGTGAGCCAGAAATAAAGAGAGACAATACATCACAATGATACGGTATTTCTGACATAACAATATATGCTATTAGAATGCCCCATCTCATGCTACAATTCAAATAGATCCAAAAGTTGACAATACTCAATAGTGATGTGAGAACTTTATTGCAGCACGTGTGCTACTGAACATTTATGCAAACATCCAAAAGTTGACAATACTCAATCGTTTGGACTAGAGCTAGTCATTGCTGCTTGGGCCAAACATCCATCCTAGGCGTCCAATTTTGGGTGCCTAGGGCCAGGATGCATTTGCATAGCCCTCCATCCAAACAAGCCCTTAATCTCTACGTGTAAGTATCCTAGCTTCTTGACCCAGTTTGTTCATTATCCTAGTTACATGGAACTCATATAGAAAAACTTATTCTGATCCTAGTTTTTTGGTACTGCCATTTGTTGAGCATAATGTTCAGTTAAAAACTGCAGGTATATATCTTAAGCAAATATGAACCAATGGGCACAAGAGCAAGCTGGCATCTACATACCTACAAAAGACATGTCAAAAGTACTCGAAACATGTAGAAGCACCACAAAACACAAAGGCGACTAAACATTACCACAGCTTTTCACCTATAGGCCACACTACTAACCTCTCCGAAGGCAGCCACCTGCAGCCACAAACTACAAACATTAGTAAAAAATGTAAAGATTAGGTTCATGCATATGTACTGGACAGAACCAAGCCCCCAGTTCAGCATATAACAGTAGGAAAAATCTATCCAATAACATCATGAAACTACAATATACCAAAATTACATCTATTTAAATATTTAAGTGTTTATCCAAATCAGTAGTAGTGTACAAAGCACCTTAAGACTTCAGGAAAAAAAATGGTACACAACAATAAGTCAGGATAGGAATCATGGATCACAGAAACTCTATATACTATTGGACACATATTTTTTGCGCAACAAATTCAACCAAATAGCGTACTAGATTTATTCAACCATGAGTTGGGATAGGAACTATATCCCATCAGTTAGTTCAGTACAACCATGACTTTATTAATAATCTATCAGCAAATTCAGCACAAGTTTGGAAATCTAGTGTACCACCTATTGGAGCACAGAAGCCCCTTTAAGCCATCCATGATCATAACTAAATTTGTTGGCCGGCCGATAGTGAACAGCAGGTGCTCCTAACATATAAGCATAGCCAACTACATAAAGTAGCAATTTGATAGATAAAAAACTAAAGACTAATGGACATGAGAACTGTGAACTGAACTGAAGCAAGCAGAAGGAACTGAAGGCATCGACGCACCACTTATCAGTAGCTTAGGAATACCAAAGGCCGAAGTCTTATAGTCCCTGTTCGAGCATGACCAATAATGTCTTTTCCTTGCATTGCTGGCCCAAGGAGGGTCTCTGGACAACAAAATAGCAAGAACCAAATTAGAATGGTTACAGGCATCAATATTAGCTAACCTTCTCCACACCATATAAATAAGTAGGCTCAAATGCTTTACCAATTGGAGTCAACAGAAAAGTGATGCAGTAATATAATGTTTTTCCTATGAGCTGCCATACTAACTATAAACTAACACTACTGATGTCTGAACTTTTGTTAGACAACAAATTTATAAGCTAGAACTAACCGACAAATTTATGCTGCAAGAACTCATAGATAGTGGCCCCAAAAAAACTACTACAGTAAAAAAAATCCTTAGATGCTTTTCCAATCCAAAAAAAATGAATTGAAAGCGGGATATATGAATCTAACTTATTAGGTATGATACTATATGACCTCAACTGCACATAATTCATTTGCTTAGAAGGTCATAATGCACACTGTAAAACACCTGATGGCATGCTCAAAAGTACCAAGTTACTGATGGTATGCTCAAATGTACCAAGTTACTGGTGATACAAAATAGTGCATTTTTTTGTAAATAGAATATTGCACTTGTTTTATGAAAATCCAAAATCTGAAATGTACAGTAACAAAAAAAATCAGATATGGCCTATGGCTAGGATCCGTGAAAACAGAACACAGGGAACAATTAAATTCATAAGCTGAACATATTATAGATAAGGTAGAACAAGGAATTAAACAGAAGAGAGATGTGCTACAGTCATGGCAAAAGAAAAAGAAGAGAGGGTACAGTAACCAAATAAGAAAGAATGCAAGGAGGCTTCAGCTTTCTAAACATCCTATACTATCATAATCACTTCAAAACCAATTCTCTTAGCAAAAGCAAACGCATACAGAGTAAATAACAAATCTAAATCAGGCAGATTGCAATGACAGAGCCAATCAAGGGTATATCACATTATTGAATTGACTGTTTTCATGTATGCTTTAGCTCAGTTCAGAATATGATTAGTATAGCTTAGGATGCTGCAAGATTAAACATGTCATTGCTCATGCATCTCACGAACTGCATCTTGTAACAGAGAAAATTAAAAATTGCATCTAATTTTGTCTAAACCTAATAGGATGTGTTATGAGAGAAAATTTTGTCTATTAGTTACATGCCATGAGAAGCGATCTCACTTACCAGAGATGAGGTACTAGTGAACACTACATGCAACCTTTTGCAGATTAATTCCATCACATATGTCACAACTAGCAAGTATACCTCAAATGTCTCATGAGTTGCTATTTTCCATTAGACGTTCAATGTCTGAATTTGCTTTCCAACTCCACGAATCATGACACAGAGCAATTTGAGCCATACACAAAAGGAGAACTTATATGAAGGAAAAGGAGACCAGGTAATAATTGGGAGATAAGGGATATAACATGAGTGGCAGTAGCTAAACACGGAAATCAGAATCTAAACATACACAAGAAGTCAGTCAACATCGACCATTCGACCGAAATGAGCATATAAACAATTGACACCATAGACTTTGTCCGGCAAACAGTCAAATCAGGAGAGGCACCTCATCATCGCCGAACCGGTCTGCTTGCAGATGCGCTCGAAGCACTCCCCACCTGAGCAAGTGGTGGTTGATGATCTCCCATAGCACGTTCTCGTCGATCTGCATTGCCATCAGATGAGCACGCGACACACTGCAGCTGCCAAGTTTGGAGAGGAAGGGAAAGCTGCCAAGTTGGAGTTCAGTTCCTGCATACCTTGTCGCAAGAACCCTGTAGCTGCCCACGTCCTCTCCATCTTCCGCAGCTCCTTTGCTGCTCCTCCACCGAGATCAGTCTCTCCTCCACCGGATCCACCTCTCCGCATCCGCATCCGCTTGAGCATGGAGACGACGGTGGCCCCGCTCCCCTCGCCGTGGCTGGCCCAGTACGCCTCATCGCCGTCCTCAAGGCGCCACCAGCCCCTCCCTGGCAGCACGTTGTGTAGATGCTCGATAAACTCCCCCACGAAGGGGGGCCTTCATGGTGGATCTGCACCTCATCTCGCCGGAAGTAGAGAAGGAAGAGAGGAGCAGGCGCGGGGGGTCGACGTCAGGGCCTCAGGCGTGGATGGCGCTGGGGGAGGGCTGCGGCAGCGGAAGGGGCTGGGGCTAGGTTGGCGGCGGTTTGGTTTGCAATGGTGAGTGGAAGGAGTGCGGTGGGTGGGTCTTGCGTGATGCGAGCGGACGAAGGAGGTGGATTTGGGTTTGTTTAGTTCCTAGAAAATTTTACAAAATTTTCCAGATTTTTCGTCACATCGAATCTTTAGACACATACATAAAGTATTAAATATAGATAAAAAATAAAACTAATTACACAGTTTAGACGAAATGGACGAGACGAATCTTTTAAGCCTAATTAGACCATGATTGGACAATATTTACCAAATAACAACGAAAAGAGCTACAGTATCGTTTTGTAAAATTTTTTGGAACTAAACCAGCCCTGGTTGGGGCCGGTGAGAATGTTTGAGCGCACTTGTGGGTTGAAACGCACGCGGCATGGCGGGAGAGAAATAAAAAAAATCGGCGGCGGCCAAAAATTTTGGGACGGAGAACCTGCGCACAGTTACAAGGCACCTGGAAATATGCACTATTTCTTCATATTATTTTCCCATCTAAGATTACTTTAAGAGGGTATTTTGTTTGGGGTGTTAAAGTTTAACAAACACTGTAGCATTTCGTCTTATTTGACAAAAAGTTTCCAATCTTGGACTAATTAGACTTAATAAATTTGTCTCGTAAATTACTCCTAATCTGTGTCGACATGCATGCAATTAGTATATATTTAGTACTCCATACATTTGAGGGAACATTGATGTGATGGGAGTTAAACTTTAACAAAACCTAACCAAACACGCCCTAAAATTTTGAATATTAACATGTGACAACTTCAAATAGACTTTAGGGATCATAAATAAGGCCTTATTTAGATGCATTCCAAATTCTAAATTTTTACACTCTCTCCATCACATCGAATCTTTAGACACATGCATAGAACATTAAGTATAGATAAAAAAAATAATTAATTGCACAGTTTGGTTATAAATCACGAGACGAATCTTTCGAGCCTAATTAGTCCATAATTAGATACTCATTGCCAAATACAAACAAAAGTGGTATAGTAGCCAAATTCCAAAAAAAAATTTGCATCTAAACACCCCCTAATTTCTAAAAAAGTCACAATCCCCCAAAGTTATAGATCTCACCAAGATCTACAACTTTGCTTGTCTTTGTTTTTATCGAGGTAATTTGGATTTTTTGAAATTTAGGATGTGGGAACATTAAATATAATTTTAGAACCATAAATTTAAATGAAAAATCATAAAGTACAACATTACTGATCTCAGCATTGGTTTTGGTTTTTCTCTATCTGAGCGCAAGCATCTAGACATGCTCAACCAGCCGCCTTCTCAATGGAACCTTGCGCAAGCATCAATCGAGTGGGCGGGCGGCAATGACACGGCTGGGTCGGGGCAGCATGAGACGGTGAGACAATAAGGTTGGGGGATTTTCCACTCGCGCTATGTGTGTGTGCATTTAAGATTTTAGATTATTTTAACAGAGCGATAATATATATTATTCAAAAAATGATACATCGTTCCATAGTTATATGGAGCTATGTGAGAGATGTACATATCTGTAAAAAAATGTACAGTCCCATTGTATTAAAATAATTTGAATTTTTTATAACAAGCTTATAGGCCCAAAAAATTTGTAGAATTTTCAGACAATATTTAGATATTAATATTTGTGGAATTACCATAAAATAAATATGGACCTAAAATAATAGATACATCTGTCACATTGTTGTATGATTAGTGAGAGATGCATTTATTTGTGAACAATGTATAATCTCACTTTATTTTGATTACGTGGAACTTTTATGGAATGCATATGGACCCAAAATACGTTGTTGTGTCAACTTGTCAAAGTATTTAAAAGCAACAACAATCAATGCTACATCTAGCATGATAAGGTTTTGTCTGACAAGTTTCACGAGTTTTGGTTAGTCTAAGTTGTTTTGTAGGATTTGCCGAAAGTATATCTAAATGCCAAAATATTTTATAATTTATAATTGAAAGATTACTTTACGTTTTTCATAATTTTAATAATCCCCAAATCTTCTTTGAAATTTTTGAATTTTCATGGTGGATCGACATTCATCTTCATAACATTTCAAAAAGGTTTTACTAAGAAATTGTAACTAAGATAGTCATATGCTTCGTTTGACCTCCAACTGAAAGCACTTGTTCCTATATAAAAATAATAAAACTTTTATTTCAAATATATTTTAAGTAACTTTAATATTTTGGCAATAAGGTACTTAGTTTGGAATAGGGCTGAAAACGGTCGGAAATAATCGATAGAAGGTCAAATCATTTTCAGTTTCACATTATTTTTTCAAAAATGAAATGATACGATATTGTCAGAAACGAGAACGACATTGATATTCTGGTAAATTCAGAAACGAAACTATTCAATCAAAAGTACATCGATAATGATCGAAAATTTTGAAAGCAATATCTAAAATACAATAAACACACCTATATGCATAGCATGACAATAGCTATATAGATTAATCCAGATCACATAAAAAATAATACTGTATTAGTAATGATCTATGGCACAAGAGGCCAGACACACATATTATATAGCAATACAATGACACGACAGAAATGATGTGCACTGGACTGGAGTCAGAGGGTGAAGATGTCAGGTGCCCTCAAGGCCTCAAAGGCTGAGAATGATAAGCGGGCTTGGCCAATGGGCCTGGGTGCTCAGCAGAGATGAGATCGTGTGTCTCTGCCTGAGTTCGGTAATTATCGACGGTAGATTATTGACTGAATATGGTATTTTTCGAAAACTATCATTAAAACAAATCTTAAGAATCTAGATATACAGTGAAAGCAATATATCTAGAAAAGACACAACGTCTTATAATTTTAAATGGTGGAGTATAACCTTACTTTTGCACATTTATTTATGAAAAATAAATTTAGTTATAATTTTGTTTCGTAATATATTTAAAAAGTTAAAACCAATTAACTAAGAAAACCTATGAATGGAAAATAATAAAATAATAGAAAGTTTTATACGGCCGCCGAGAATAAGAAGGTGCCAAAACTTTTGGCGGCCAAATTGGCGCCCGTGAAATCCAAATTCCTTTTCTTAAAGAAAAAAGTCTATTTAATCCCTGAACTATTAGCTAGTGTCTAACCTACACTCTAACTATAAAACCATCTGTTTTACACCCTAAACTTTTCAAAACCGTTCAAATTACACTCTGGAGCGGTTTTGGACGGCGAGTTGCTATAGTAACTATGTTTTTGCTGCAGTGACGGCGGTTTTGACTTTTCTTTTTCTATTTATTTCCGCTGAATCTTTGAAAAATCATAATAAATCACAGAAAAATCATAAAATAGAAAAATATAATTTTGTTGGACTCCACATGAGTAGATTTACACAATGAACATATAATATAGTATGCTTTAGTACAAAGTTTTTTTCTGTAGCTTTAAATTAGTTAGAAAATCAAATTTTGTCTGTAATTAATTGGAATAATTCATTGCTACAGCTTCTATGGTCCAATTGTGATGAAATTTTTATGATGGAGTTATTATTATATGCTTTAACTACAGTAAAAATTTTATACTCATTGGATCATATATATAACTTAGTTATAGATTTATTTAGGTTTATGTTTAGGTTTATGCTTGTTAAATATAAATAAATCTATAACTAAATTATACATGATCCAATCAGTATGAAATTTTTACTACAGTTCAAGCTTACAATAATTAGTTCACTATAAAAATTTAACCACAATTGGACCATAAAAACTGTAGCTATGAATTATTCAAATTAATTACAGACAAAATTTGATTTTCTAACTAATTTAAAGCTACAGAAAAAATTTGTACTAAAGCATATTATATTATATGTTCATTGTGTATCTACTCATGTGGAGTCCAACAAAATTAGATTTTCTATTTTATGATTTTTCTATGATTTGCTATGATTTTTCAAAGATTCAACGGAAATAAATAAAAAAGAAAAGGTGAAAACCGCTGTCACTGTAGCAAAACCATAGTTACTGTAGTAATCCATCGTCCAAAACCGCTTCAGGGTGTAATTTGAACGGTTTTGAAAAGTTCACGGTATAAAACAGACGGTTTTATAGTTAGAAGTGTAGGTTAGACGCTAGCTGATAGTTAAGCCGGTTAAGTAGACTTTTTTTTTCCTTTTCTTAAATATCTGCCGTGCTGCACTCTTCTTCATCTCCCGCACTCTGCCCTCAGATCCGACCGGTGTTCCAGTCCCCAGTCCGCCGCCGCCAGGCTCACGAGCAGATTTTCGGCCACTACCACCCGCCGCCGCGCTTTGGCTCTAGGCATGGAGGTCCCGACCCAGGAGCGGAGGCACGTCCTCGGCGGCGCAGGCGTGGAGGCATGTCCCAGCGCGGATGCACGGCCTCGGCAAGCACAAAGGAGCATCCCCGGTGGCAGCCCCGGCGCGGGCGCGGAGGTCCCGGCCCGGAGCTCGCGTGCGTGCGCGGTACGCGGCGTTGGCGCTAGCGTTACGATTGGCCACAACGACGACTCTACACGGTTGGTTATCTTTTTTCTTTTTTTTTTAACGAAGTTATCCTTTTTTTCCCCTCCGTCTCTCATTCCATTCAATAGGACAAATCACAAATATACAGGAAGCATGGCGCAGCCCATCGTAGCTTCTTGCGGAGGCAAGACTGTCGCTCTGAGACTGAGGTTGGTGTTGTGGTAAGTCCTAGCATCATGACCATTGCCGAGACGAAGTATTGTCACTACATTCTTGTTCAATTGTTTTGCTGCTAGGTTCCATCTACCGCTGGTCAAGAGATGTAGGCCATGCTTTTTGCAGTTCTTTTCCAGAGACGGAACTACTAATACAATTAGCACCATGAGTGCTGACTGAACTGAACATTACTTTTTTTCTTTAATTTGAGACGCTTCATCTACACAGTGCTAATCATACCTTTCTCAAGAATGATTGGAGTCACCTGGACCAAGAGATGCATCAGCAAGTGCTGAATCATCTTTGGAGTGTTGCAGTAAAATGTTGTTCTTTATTATTTTTACCTTCAAGCAGTGCTGCCTGAACCTGCTGCCGGTTATATGCAGCTCAGTTTGACTTCTAGTTTGCTTAATTGTTGCCGGTGAAAGTATGCCTGTAGTAGGCAAGCTATCACAGGCCTTATGCCATTGCAAGGTACCTATGATCCATCAATGGCATTATCTTATGCATGATCTCAGCATCTCATTTGTTAATTCATCATTTTCTAAATGGCAGAGTTGGTATTATTGCTGTGAAAGTTCTTTGCTAAAATGCTCAGTGTTACAGTAGTTGTTAATTTGGTAAAATCTAATAGGTTAGAATCAAAACTAAAAATAGAAAAATGTCTCAAGCTAATGCATTGATGCCTACCTATGTGTTATCGAGGGTCTTCAACAAAGCAAAAGATTGATGTTGGGAACTATTCAAAAAATTACAAAATGGCATGCTTTTCCTAAATACATTATTAGTTTAGTTGTTCATGCTTCTCATGATATATGCTTTGAGCAAATGTGATAGTTTGACATGTGGCTCCTTGTCATTCAATTTCAGATTTTCAGTAGATGCGATGGGAAAACTCATGAAACGTCATCCTACCCTTTGGTGTTTGCAAACAATGATAAATGGGCAATTTGGACTGTTCATACTTATTATTTAGCTTTTCAGTTTCAATATATGTTCTACAATGCAGATTCAGAGTACTAATAGTAAACTTTGTAGGCGAGATGGTTGAAATTGGAATCACTTTGTAGGCGATATTTGGTTGAAGTAGGACTCACTCAGAATACAAGGTAATAGCAATTGAGTTACTCACAAATTGCTAAAATCCATGAGGTTTCAATAAATTCCTTTATTAGTTTGTGGAGTCGTTCCTTCACTTACATTTAATATTTTTTATATATAATTAGTTTTTTGCTAGATTCAGTTGACATTCATCTACATAATTTTCTTACTGAAATGGCATATAAAAAGTATAGTCAATTATCTTCCTAACAACAACATTTTAGTTTCAGCTCTTTATATAAATCGATGTATGCTTTAAGTCTTTAACCAGTTTACTAGTTCTGGAATTGGCAACCTGATATACCTGTGTTGCTGCAAAATAGGAATTGATTAGTACAAAGATATATTTGCCTTGCAGCCTTGCATTGATGCATTGATTAGTACGGTTTCCATGAATTTCAGTAGTATGTTAAAACCATAACCAATTCCAGTAAACTGTAAGAGAGCTAATTATTAATAATCAACTTTTAAAACGCAGGCTAACCAAGGTACCAACAAAACCAACCTTGTGGGAAAGAAATGAAATGACTCCACAGATTGAAGAAACATCGCAGTAGGTAATTTCATATTGCAACTTGTATACAGCCATCATGAATTAGTGCACAGTGCGAGTCCTAATATTTTTCATGTAATTTATAGAGTTGCAGAGTAACCCACCAGTGAATCAGAAAACACAACTTGTAGCTTTGACACCTGCAGGTACCTCTGCGCACCACTAGCGGTAGTCTTAACCAAAATCATTCTTAAAACAAAGAAGGGAATGCTGTACCGAATTATATTTCTGTGATACAATTGAATCATGCTCAGCAAAACATATTTAATGTACAGGCCGATAATATAGAGGTGACTTTTTGTAGCTTCATTTTTCCTATGTCAATTACATATCCTTATTAACATGTGATTTGCAATGTCACAGTGCTGAAAAATTGAAGCTTACGCCAAATGTCAATGTTTTTTTTGTTTTTTTTTCAGGATGAACGTAGCTTTAGTGGATCGCACGAGCGATGGGATGGTCCAAATCAAGCTAAGCCAAGCCAAGCTTCAGTGTTGTCTAGGCATTTTAGATGTTGCTGTTTAAGAACAAATATGTTGAATATCTTTATTCTGGGATGGTTTGATATTGGATCGTTTAATATTAAACAAGTAAATATTTTGGTTTAATGAAATATATTCAAATGCTTTGTTGATGTCTATTGAGTTTCTAATTAATTAATGGTGTTGTAATATTGTTTAGTGGCACTAAACCAAAAGCGTTGTAAAAGTGGCTTTTGGCAACTACATTTTTTGTGGCAATATATTCTATGGCAATGAACAATCCGCGTAGTAATAGAGGTTGCACCTTATAGCAACGACACATTGAATGTGGCAATTGTGCATGTTGCCACCACTTCTTGGTGTTGCGACATAGGTTTTGTTGTCACACTCGCTATGCGTAGCAATAGAGGTTGCACCTTATATCAACCAAATCTTGGATGTGGCAATTGAACATGTTGTCACCACTTCTAGGTGTTGCTATATAGGTCTTGTTGCTACACTCGTTATGCGATGCAATAGAGACTGCACCTTATAGCAACCAAACCTTGGGTGTGGCAATTGTACAAGTTACCACCACTTCTTGGTGTTGTGACATAATCATGTTGCCACACGCGTTATGCGTGGCAATACATTATCTTGCAACACGTTCGTTGTTGCTAGTGCACCATTTGCTACAACATGAGCAAGTTGCCATTGCAAGGTCTAGCCACGTCTAAGGCGTTGCATTAGTTGTTGCCACATCTACAACCGTAGCAAAAGCTTATGTTGCAACGCCTAGGAGTTGCAAATCCAAAACGCATTTTGCAACACTAAGCAGAAAAACGTTGTCCAAAGCTTTACCCACGCAAGCGCCTACAACGCCTCCCAACGAAAAAAAAAGTGTTGCTATTTTTTATATCGCAACTATTTTGGGCCTATTGCAACACTTTTCAGGCGTTGAAACAGGGTCAAAATTTAGTAGTCTGAGTAATCAACACAAACAAGGTTATCACTTCAATGTATAAAGTTCACACTTTAAAATAGTACCAAGGTTGCACACAGTTTACATAAGAAAAATATTCTAATAAATCCCTAAAGATTGCCTTAGAACTAAAATCCAAAGACTTAGTTAAAAATTGACTAAGTGTAGATTCCAATGCTTAATTTACTTTTGGAGCTCAAATTAAAACATGTTTCATATGTTAACAGTGCCCAACCTTGACACTAGTGTAAAGTATAAACTTATTACTTCAAAGTTTATTAAGACAAAAATTTTAATTGTTTAGGCAAATTACCATAGATAAATTCACAAATATTCTCAATTGATAACAAGGATAACATTTCATGCAACATATAAAACTTAGCATATGCAACATATGAAACACCATATATGCAACATGTATGCCATCAATGAAACTTGAAATGCATGATTGACATAATACTTGGGCATTTTAATGGCATTTTAAAATGCTCATGATCAAACTTTTAATGGCATTTTAACATCTGTGCACCAATGATGTTACATAATATGGGATGTTACACAGCAGCAGCTCGTTCGCCGGTGGATCTGTGCGGGCAATCCAACGATGTGCACCAGCGTGGAGCAAGGGCTGAGCAGTGTTGATGAGCAGGAGCGGCAATGACGAATAACAGCAATGAGAAAAAGAAAACTATTTAAATCATGCTTCACTAACTTGTTTAATTGCTTCATCCCAACATGACCAAGTCTACCATAGCCAATCCATGCTAGATTTGGTGAGCAAGCATATTGACAATTTAGCTTCACTAGCATCAAAATCAACCAAGTATAGATTCTTATATCTAAAGTCTTTGAAGATCAAGTTAGAGCCATCTACACTTATGATCTCTATATCATCAACACTGAAGATGCACTTGAAACTAAGATCACAAAGTTGAGCTACTGACAAAAGGTTGAAGTTCAAGCTCTCTACTAGTAGCACATTGGAAATACTCAAATAATTGGATATAGCAATTTTACCAAGCCCCTTGACCTTGCCTTTGCTATTATCACCAAATGTGATACTTTGAACACCATCACCATCATTTGACTTAATTGAATTGAACATTCTTGAATCACCGATCATGTGTTGTGTGCACCCACTATCAAGCACTCAATGCCTTCCTCTGACTTTATAATTGACCTACAAAAGAAAATTAATTCTTTTTAGGTATCCAAACTTACTTGGGTCCTTGAAGGTTAGTCACTAAGTTCTTTGTACCCAAATGACCTTCTTCTTTGGGCCCAACAAGGATGTAGCAACAAACTTAGCCTTCACACCATTGGTACCCTTGGTAAGTAAATAACAAGAATCAAACTTAATTAAGGATACATTAGCATATGATTTCTTGTTCTTGCAATATTGCTCTATGTGACCAACTTGCTTGCATCTAGTGCAATACCAGCCATTGTTCTTCACAAAACTAGTCTTGTGAGGAGTAAAGGTGGCCTTGCCTTTCTTAGGGGTACAGTCCAATCCCTCTTTTTTGAGAGATACTCTTTGGCTACCCAAGCACATAAGCAAGCGGTCCTCACCACCATAGGTCTTGCCTAAAGTGCGAGTGAGCTCATTGACCTCCTTGATGGTCTCATTCTCAACTATTAGTGAGGCATCACAAGTAAAACCATCACTAGTAGATGAGGTGGATGTGGAAGTGCTACAAGAAGGGTTAGTGGAGGCAATAATAATAGGACTATAAGAAGATTCATAAATAAGATTACATATTAGTCCCACATCACAAGTCACGATTACTTGCTCCATCTTGGTCTCCTTCTCCTTAGCTTGCTCAAGTAGAGAGGAGTGAGCTTTTTTAAACTTAGTGTGAGCAAGGCCAAGCTCCTCATGGTCTTCCTTTAGACACTCATGAGATGCTTGGAGCTCATCAAAGGATTGCTTAAGGGCTTTGAGCTCCTTTTGCAATGTTTTGCACTCCTTTCTCTTCTTTTCATAGCCGGTGCTAAGTTGCTCACATATCTCTATGAGCTCATCCTTGGAGCAGTCCTCCTCATCATCACTCCTACAATCATCACTTTCATATTTATCATATTTTACCTTAGTGGGCTTTGCCATAAGGCATGTCAAAGGAGTGTCGAAGAGGGATGGCTTGTTGTGGATAGCGATGCTTGCAAGTGCCTTCTTGATGGACTTCTTGTCATCATCACTTGAATCATCATAATCACAATCATTATTGCAATCACTATCCCAAGTGACCACATAGCCACTTTCCTTCTTCTTTTTCTTCTTAAAGGTCATCTTCTTCTCCTTCTTTTCCTTCTTGTCCTTCTTCTTCTTCTTCTCATGCTCCTCATTGTCATTCTTGTAGGGACAATTTGCCACAATGTGATCCAGACTCTTGAACTCAAAGCATAGCCTCACATGATCCTTCATGTGATCTCTTCTCTTCCTTACACCATAGCCTCTCTTCTTCATGAATTTGCCCATCTTACGCACTAGAAGAGCCATAGCCTCATCATCAAAGTCACTTCTATCTTCATCTTCACTTGATGCTTCTTACTTTTCTTTGCCCTTGCTCTTAGATGAGGAGGATGCCTTGAAAGCCACACTTTTCTTCTTCTTGTTATCATCCTTCTTCTCAACTTCTTCATTGTCACTATCATTGTATTAGGCATCGGTCATGACATCTTCAAGTATCTCATTGGGAGATACACCGGTTAATCCTCCTCTAAAGATAATAGTTCTCAAAGTCTTGAACTTCTTTGGTAAGCACATCAAGAACTTATGAGAGAAGTCTTCATCCTTCACCTTCTCACCCAAACTCTTGAGATCATTGATAATGACTTGGAGCCTATAGAATATCTCCAGAATGGACTCATCATCCTTCATCTTGAAGTTGGATAGCTTGTCCTTGATCATGTATAGCTTGGCACTCTTTACCATTGTAGTGCCCTCATATGTTTCCTCTAATCTCACCCAAACTTCACTTGCCCTCTCAAGATCCTTGACTTGCTCAAACACCTTTGAATTAATTCCATTGTAAATTGTGTTGAGTGTCATGGTATTGCATTGCTTGTTGGTCTTGTCATTATCGGTGAGATTGGTGGGATCAATGATGGCACAAGCTCTTTTGTCTATTGGAAGAGAAAGATGAAGATGTACCTTAGTTCAATCAATGATAGAGTGTGGGATGTAACCAAGCATGATTTTATCATCATTGATCCCACAATCTCACCGATAATGACATGGCCATCAAAGAAGCCCCCAACATGGTTGAACACAATTTAAGCCATTTCTTGTGCACCAAGGTTGTTAAGCCTTCAATAAATGATGACCACAGTTCTGATACCACTTAAAAGGTCCTAATATGGCTAGAGGGGGGTGAATACCCTATTAAAAATCTATAAGATCACTAGAGCAATTTGATTAGTATGATAAACGGCGTGATGCAATTTTGCTCTAGCTCTACAAGGGTTGCAAGCCACCTATTCCACCAATTCTAGTTGCTATAATCTCTAAGTCAATCAATGGCTAAGTCACTATAAGCTCTCAAAAGCTAGTTACACTAAAGAGCTCAACTAGGTGAGAAACTATACTAGTAAAGATAAGACAAGCTCTCAAAACTAATTACACTAAAGAGCTTGTTACAACTAGTTTGTGGGAATGTAAATAAGAGGAATGTGATCTTTATATCGCCGTGTCGAGTAATGAATCAATCATAATAAGATGAATACCAATCACCGGGAGAAATCCATTGAATCAATCACAATGGAGACACATGATTTTTCTCCCAAGGTTCACGTGCTCGCCGACACGCTAGTCCCCATTGTGTCGACCAACACTTGGTGGCTCAGCGGCTAAGAGGTGTAGCATGAACCTCGTCCACATATTGGACACCACAAGAACCGACCCACAAGTGAGATATCTCAATGACACGTGCAATCCACTAGAGTTACCTTTGGCGCTCCACCGGGGAAGGCACAAGAACCCCTCACAATCACTAGGAGGTGGTCAAGAACAATCACCAACTTTTGCCACAACCCCTCCGCTGCTTCAAGCCATCTAGGTGGCGGCAACCCCCAAGAGAAATAAGAAATTCGTAGCCACAATGATCCTCAAGTGCCACTAGATGCAATCACTCAAGCAAATACACTTGGAATCACTCAATCTCACTTTGAATTCGCAATCAAGCAAGAGAGATGAGTGAGAGGGAGTTTGCTCAGCTCAAAGGATGCTATCACAAGTAAGAATGACTAGGAGTTATCCCCAAGAGCCAGCCACCAACTATTTATAAGCGTCCCTAAAGAATAGAGCCGTTAGGCCCTTTACTGTGCCTCCTGCGGGGCGACCGAACATGTCGGTCGGGTTGATCGGACATAGCCACAGCGTCTGGTCACTGCGTGCCAAGTCCACGGATGGGTGCCACATGTCCTTGTTCAAATACTGTGTGTTGATCTTCAACGGTTGCAAAGTTAGTCAGTGCGCAGTCAAAGCCGTGACCGGACACGCCAGAAGAAATAACCAGACGCGGCCAACCCAGGGTCCAATCGAGTCTAGTAAGGGTTTTTCACGTAGAAATAGTGCCGATCACGCATGACCTGATGTGCCCAGCGTCCGGTCCGACCATCGCCTCCTGCGCGTAACCAGTCAACACTGACCGGACGCTGATGTCAACATTCAGTCAGTGTTTTTTAGTGAAAAACACTTACGTGACTTCGCCACCTTCTCAACCTTTGCTCAAATGTGCTAACCACCAAGTGTATCGCCTTATACACATGTGTTAGCATATTTCTACAAACATTTTCAAGGGTTATGTTAGTTCACACTAGGTCCTAATGCAATGCTTGAACGATGTCACCTAGTGCCACTCGATAAACCGTTTAGCCAAAGATTTCTCCTCTTTATAGTACGGCTATCGATCATAAATGTGATCACACCCTTTATGGTGTCTTGATCACCAAAACCAAAACCCTATGCAATACCTTTGCCTCGATCTCCATCGAGTTTTATTTTCTCTTTCTTCTTTTCCAAGCACTTGATTATCATTTCATGTCCACCTTCCTCACCATGGACTTGAATCTTGCTCCACACTTAGATTGTACCAACCTTATCTAATTCACACACTTAGCATAGAGGTTAGTACTAAGGTTTCATCAATTAGCCAAAACCAAACTAGGGCTTTCACCTCTGGCCCACGGCTCTACACCGTATCCGAACGTGGGGGATTACGAAGGACGGATAGGGTTGTCACCACCTACCGCCTACCCCTCAACCGTGGGATACGAGGCAAATGAAGGTAGCGTGTAGCCTAGACACCACGTCTACGCTAACCGCTACTGCTCTAGCGTTGGCCCAGAACTTCCGTCTTTATCAGGAGTCCTCTACTAGAGCATCAGCCACGAGGACGGATGATGAACTCACAAGTAAGTAGCAACAATGATAACTTAACTTAGGCAATCAAAGCCGAAAGATGAACACGAACTTCTTACTTCAATTAGTAAGACAAACGTAGAGGTACAAGTGTAGAGGGGGATGACAAGTCCGGCACTTCGTCCACCCGAGGTACAAGCTCGCCAAGTACATGAGGTAGAAGGTACCGCTACTTCGCTATTCTTCTAACTCTTTCCCTCTCTCACTCCCTAACTAGTCTAGCTAGAAGCTAATGAAAATATGTAGCCCTTCTTCTTCAAAAATGTGTATATCCCCCTTGAATGTGAGGAGGGGGTCTTCTTTTATAGCTTGGAGGAGGTCGGTTGCTTCATGTATTTCAGGAAACACCACATGCAATCGCCTCCTAGGGCATTGAATACACCACCAGAGAAAGGTGGGACCAAGCGAAGTTGGGGGCAGTGCGCCCACACCATGGGTGCGACCGCACCCTGGGCCAGTGAAAGTCCCTAGTTTGGTTTTGGCTAATTGATGAAACCTAGGACTAACCTTTGTATCTAAGTGGATGATTTAGATAAAGGTGGTCATTGCATATGAGACATGACATTGACTCATATGACCAAGATGGTGAAGACCAAGATGAGGCTTGGCTCAATGGACCAGTTGTGAAGGTGAAGGGCAAGTCGAGGCTTCGAAGCGAAGGACCATGCGATGGTGAAGCTTGAGCAAGACTTAGCGCCGACGGACCGATGCAACGGTGAAGAGCAAGTGAAGTCAAGGTCGATGGATCGAGACGGTCATGTGATGATATGAAGTGGATCATATCATTTGGAGAAACAAAATGGGCTCAAGGCAAAGGTATAACCATAGGACCATTTTGTTTTACACTCAAGACACCATAGAGGGTGTGAGTGGTTTAGGATCGATAGCCGAACTATTAAGAGGGGAAGTCTTATCGGTTATTCGATGCACGGGTGCCACTAGGTGAATTCATGAAGTGCATTGCATGTAGGGCCTAGTGAGCTAATTGAAAAACCTTTGAAAATGATTGAGAAAAAGCTAACACACAAGCACATGGAGATGTACACTTGATGGTGTTGGCACATTTGCAAAGGTGGCGTTGGTCGCGCTGTGGTTTGCGGGTAGAGAGGGGTTTGGGTTCCTCTCTCCCTCCCGCCGAGCGTGTGAGCGCGGGATTCAGGCGATTTCGGGGAAATGAAATGCCTATTTTCCACTACGCCGAAAGTCGGAAAAGAAACGGAGGCGAACGGGGTCACTGAGGTGACCGGACGCTGCACCGGACGCGGCCACGGTGTGACCGGACGCGTCCGGTCAGTTCAGCGCAGTTTCGGGCGCGCGGGCTAGGGTTTGCAACCGGCGCGTCCGGTCACTCGCGGGACCGGCGCGTCCGGTCAAGTGCCCAGAAGGAGCTGCGGTTCGCAAGGACGATCGGACGCGGGGCGCGTCCGGTCACACGCGATCGGACGCGTCCGGTCGTCGAGGGAGCTTACTGGACTCCGACCGGACGCTGGCACTGTCGCGTCCGGTCGTTGCGAGGAGCGCGTCCGGTCGTTCGACAGGCGCGTCCGGTCATCGGGACCGGCGCGTCCGGTCGTTATGAGAAGCGCGTCCGGTCATAGGATTTGACCGTTGGCGCAGTGACCGTTGGAGGATCTAACGGTCGCATTTGAAATTTGAGGGACACGTGGACGTCGCAGGGCGACCGGACGCGGTTGAGCGCGTCCGGTCGTCCCGAAAAAATGGTCAGTGGAGTGGCAACGGCTCTATTTGTTTGGGGTGCTTATAAATACTCGTTGGCCGGCCCTTGGGGAGGTCTCTTGGCATTTCTAACACTCTTGTGCATCCTTTGAGCTAGAGCTACTCCTCCCACTCATCTCTCTTGCTTGATTGCAAATCAAAAGTGAGATTGAGTGATCCCAAAGTGCATTGCATAGCTTGAGGGCATCTAGTGGCACTTGTGGGTGGTTTAGCCGGTGAATTTCTTGTTACTCTTGGAGAGTACCGCTCCTAGCCGGCTTGGAGATTGTAGGAGGCGTTGGCAAGAGAAGGTGATTGTTCTTGGCCACCTCCGGTTGTTTGTAAGAGGTTCTTGTGCTTTCCTCGGCGGGACGCCAAAAGCAACTCTATTGGATTGCGCGTGTCATTGAGTTACCTCACTTGAGAGTGGTGTCTTGCGGTGCCTTGGGGGGCGTGCCTTGAGGGGCAAGTGACTTGAGGGTCACACCGAGGAACCATCTAAGTGTTGGTCGACACAACCGGTGACGTAGCTTGTCGGTGCACAAGTGAACACCGGGTGAACAAAATATTGTGTCTCTTGTCTCCCGGTGATTGGTCTACATATTGTGTTGTTGTCAATATTGATTGATTGTATATCATCTTGGTGATTGGCAACATCTTCACTCCACCGTCGGTATAAGATTCACAATCCTTTCTCTCGCATTTACTTTTACTAGATTATCTTGTGTAGCTCTAGTGGTAGTCTTTTCTAGTAGTTGTTAGCTTGCTCACTAGTGTAAGTTAGTGACTTAGCACTTGTGTGAACTAAAGATCATAATCTACTAGACTTGTGGATAGGAGGCTTGCATCACAACCTTTGGCTAAGCAAAACTCGCTTTACGCCGTTTGTTATTCTAACAAGTTTGCTTAGTGGTGCTTGTAGAATTTTTATAGGCTATTCACCCCCCCTCTAGCCATCTAGGACCTTACAAGTGGTATCGGAGCCGTAGTCACCGTTTTAATCAAGGCTTAACATCCTTCGGTGTGAAAAATGGCTCAAATTGTGTTCAATCATGTTGGGGGCAAGCCACCATTCTTTGATGGTGTTAGTTCTTTTGCTCATTGGAAGAGAAAGATGACAATGTACCTTGGTTCTATTCATGAGAGAGTATTGCAAGTCACCGAGAATGATTTTGCTATCATTGATCCCAATCATCTCACCGATGAAGATAGAGCAAATAGAACATGCAATAGAATGGCTCTCAATACACTCTACAATGGTATTGACACAAAAGTGTTTGAGGGCATCAAAGATTTGGAATTGGCTAGTGAAGTATGGACAAGGTTGAGTGAGACATATGAAGGCACTAAGGTTGTGAAGAGTGCCAAGCTATATGGGCTCAAGAGTGAGTTTGAGAACTTCAAGAAAAAGGATGATGAAACAATCATTGAAATGTTTCATAGATTGCAAGTGATAGTCAATGATCTCAAGAGCTTAGGGCACAAAACTCAAGATCAAGATTTTTGTCACAAGTTCTTATTGAGCTTACCTAGAAGATTCAAGATGTTGATCATGATGTTGCAAAGAGATGGGCTTGAAACAATGAAGCCTAATGATTTGCTTGGTGAAGTATTGACCTATGACAAATATGATCAAGATGTTGATGACAAGGAAAAGGTGGAAGATGAGAAGAAGAAGACCGTGGCATTCAAGGCCACCTCCTCCAAGGGCAAAGCTACCATCATTGAAGAAGAAGAAGACAACAATGAAGATGGGGAATTTGAAATTGATGATGAGGCACTTGCTCTTGTAGTCAAGAAGATGGGTCACATGTTCATCAAGAGAAGAGGCTTTAAGAAAAGAAATGAGCAACAAAGAAAGTGCTTCAATTGTGATAGCACTGAGCACCTTCAAGCGGAATGTCCTTATGATAAGAAGAAGAACAAAAAGGACAAGTTTAAAAAGAAGAAGAGAGAGGCCAAGATGACATTCAAGAAAGGCAAAAATGGTGCCTATGTGATCACTTGGGAAAGTGATGATAATGAAGAAGAAGAAGAATCATCCAACAAGGCTTTTGCTTCCATTGCTATCAACAAGAAGCCATCACTATTTGATTCATCCTCTTCATGCTTCATGGCTAAAGAAGCTAAGGTATTATATGATGAGAGTGATGATGAAAGTGAAATGGAATATGCTCATGATAGTGATAATGATAATAATAATGAAAATGATGATGATGAACCAACTAAAGAACAACTATATGACTTGATGCAACAAACTAGAGACATAGCTATTGCCAAGGACAAAGAGTGTAAGAAGCTTTCAATGAAAGTAGTAATACTTGAGAAAGTCCTTAGTGAGCTTAAGACCACTCATGAGAGTCTAGTGGAAGACCATGAGGATCTTGGTAAGGCTCATTTCAAGCTTGAAAAGGCTCACTCATTGCTACTTGAGCAACAAGAAAAGAAGGAGGTTGTTGTATCATGTGATATAGGTGTTACATGTGATATAATTGATGAATCCTTTAATGAACCTATCATCATGTCAAATGCTAACCCTTCTTGTAGCTCTTCATCCACCACCACCAACTCTACCTCTACTACTAGTGATGGTTTCACTTGTGATGCCTCACTAATGGTTGAGAATGAGACTCTCAAGAGAGAGGTGGATGAGCTCACTCACGCCCTAGGCAAGGCCTATGGTGGTGAGGCCCGCTTGCTTAAGTGCTTGGGTAGCCAAAGGTTCTCTCTTAACAAAGAGGGATTGGGCTACACCCCCAAGAAAGGCAAGTCGGCCTTTGCAACTCCAAAGCCTAGCTTTGTGAAGGGCAATGGTCGGTTTTGCAATAGATGCAAGCAAGTTGGGCACCTAGAGCATAATTGCAATAAAAAGAACCAAAGCAAGAACCTTGTTAATGCTATACCTTTTGATTCTTGCTATGTGCTTACCAAGGGTGTGAAGGGTGTGCAAGCTAAGTTTGTTGGTACACCAATTGTGGGCCCAAAGAAGAAGGCTATTTGGGTACCAAAGAGCTTAGTTACTAACCTACAAGGACCCAAGCAAAAATGGGTACCTAAGCTTCATTGATTTGCTTGTAGGTCAATTACAAAGCCGGAGGAAGGCATTGGATTATTGATAGTGGGTGCACTCAACACATGACCGGTACATCAAGAATGTTTGACTCAATCAATGACAATAATAGTGGTGTTGATTCTATCACATTTGGCAATAACAAGAAAGGCAAGGTTATTGGCTTGGGCAAGATTGCAATATCAAATGACATGAGTATCTCAAATGTGTTGCTAGTTGAAAGTTTGGATTTCAATCTTCTATCCGTGGCACAAATATGTGATCTAGGCTACAAATGCATCTTTGGGTTGATGATGTGGAAGTTATTAGTGTGGATGGTTCAAATGTGGCATTCAAGGGCTTTAGATATGAGAATCTCTACCTAGTTGACTTCAATGCTAGAGAAACTTCTTTGACAACTTGCTTAGTCTCCAAATCAAGCATGGGTTGGCTTTGGCATAGAAGGCTTGGTCATGTTGGCATGAAACAATTGAAGAAGCTTACAACTCACAATCTTGTCAATGGTTTGAAAGATGTTGAATTTGAGAAGAATAAGCTTTGTAGTGCATGTCAAGCCGGGAAGCAAGTTGGAAGCTCACATCCAAAGAAGAGTACAATGAGCACATGCAAAGCATTTGAGTTGATGCACATGGATCTATTTGGACCAACAACATATACAAGCATAGGCGGCAACAAGTATGGCTTTGTCATAGTGGATGACTTCACAAGATTCACATGGGTATTCTTTCTTAGTGACAAAAGTGAAGTGTTTGACACCTTCAAGACATTTCTCACTAGAGTTCACAATGAGTTTGAGATTAGAATCAAGAAAGTGAGAAGTGACAATGGAAGTGAGTTCAAGAATACAAGAATTGAAGAACTTTGTGATCATTATGGTATTGGACATCAATTCTCGGCCAAGTACACTCCACAATCAAATGGCCTAGTTGAGAGGAAGAATAGAACATTGCTTGATATGGCTAGATCAATGCTTCATGAGTACAATGTGAGTCAATCATTTTGGGATGAAGCAATCAATACCGCTTGCTACTACATCAATAGACTATATTGTCATCCATTGCTAGAGAAGACCCCATATGAGTTACTTCATGGAAGAAAGCCCAATATTTCTTACTTTAGGGTGTTTGGTTGCAAATGCTATATCTTGAAGAAGGGCACTAGATTGGGAAAGTTTGACAAGAGATGTGATGAGGGGTTCCTACTTGGTTATTCAACTACAAGCAAAGCTTATAGAGTTTGGAACAACTCAAGTGGCATTCTAGAAGAAGTCCATGATGTGCAATTTGATGAAAACAATGGGTCACAAGATGAAGAAGAGAATCTAGATGATGTTAGTGGAACTCTATTGGTGGAAGCAATGAAGAACATGGACATTGGGGACATTAGAGCAAAGCAAGTTATTGATATTCAAGATGATGATAAAGATCAAGTGCTCAATTCTCCATTCAAGCTAGCTAGTGACTCTCAAGTGCAAGATCAAGGTGCTAGTTCATCTCATCAAGATACATCAAGTGATCAACCAAGCTCAAGCAATCAAGTGCAAGTACTCCAACCACAACATGTTGCAAGAGATCACCCCATTGATAGTGTTATTGGTGATATTAGAAGTGGTGTGCAAACAAGATCAAGATTGACTATGTTTTGTGAGCATGCATCATTTGTGTCAACCATAGAACCAAAGAAGATAGAAGAAGCTTTGAGGGATGCCGATTGGATCATGGCTATGCAAGAAGAGCTTAACAATTTCACAAGAAATGATGTTTGGGAATTGGTAGAAAGGCCAAATGACTACAATGTGATTGGAACCAAGTGGGTGTTTAAAAACAAGCAAGATCAAGATGGCATTGTAGTGAGAAACAAAGCAAGACTAGTTGCTCAAGGTTACACTCAAGTTGAAGGTCTTGACTATGATGAGACATATGCTCCCGTGGCAAGATTGGAGGCAATAAGGATTCTATTGGCTTATGCTTGTGCACACAATATCAAACTATATCAAATGGATGTCAAAAGTGCATTTCTCAATGGGATCATCAATGAGTTAGTATTTGTTGAGCAACCGCCCGGATTTGAAGATGACAAGAAACCCAACCATGTCTACAAGTTGAAGAAGGCTTTATATGGCTTAAAGCAAGCACCTAGAGCATGGTATGAGAGGCTAAGGGATTTCCTTCTCTCTAAGGGATTCAAAATGGGCAAGGTTGATACTACTCTATTCACCAAGAAGATTGGAAATGATCTATTCATAGTGCAAATATATGTTGATGACATCATCTTTGGATCAACCGATCAAGCTTATTGTGAAGAATTTGGTGCTATGATGGCCAAAGAGTTTGAAATGTCTATGATTGGTGAACTTAGCTACTTCCTTGGTCTCCAAGTCAAGCAATTGAAGAATGGAACATTTGTGAGTCAAGGGAAATACATAAGGGACATGTTGAAGAAGTTTGGAATGCAAGATGCAAAGCCAATTTCAACTCCAATGGGCACAAATGGCAATTTGGATAGTGATCTTGATGGCAAAATGGTGAATCAAAAGGAATATCGGTCTTTGATTGGAAGTCTACTCTATGTCACCGCATCAAGGCCGGATGTCATGTTTAGTGTTTGCATGTGTGCTAGATATCAAGCCTCACCTAGAGAAAGTCATCTCACGGCGGCAAAAAGAATATTGAGGTACTTGAAGCAAACAAGAAATGTTGGACTATGGTATCCCAAGGGGTCAAAGTTTGAATTGATTGGATATTCGGACTCCGACTATGGGGGTTGCAAGATCAATAGGAAAAGCACAAGTGGCACATGTCAATTACTTGGAAGATCACTTGTGTCATGGTCCTCAAAGAAACAAAATAGTGTGGCAATCTCTACCGCCGAAGCCGAATATGTGAGTGCGGGGAGTTGTTGTGCACAATTGCTATGGATGAAATCAACTTTGAAGGATTATGGCCTCAACTTCAAGAATGTGCCATTGCTATGTGATAATGAGAGTGCAATCAAGATGATACAAAACCCGGTTCAACATGGAAGAACAAAGCATATTGACATAAGACATCATTTCATTAGAGATCATCAACAAAAGGAAGATATTGCCATTGAAAGTGTTGGCACCGATGATCAACTTGCCGATATTCTCACTAAGCCACTTGATGAAAAGAGGTTTTGCAAGCTAAGGAATGAATTGAACATTCTTGATTTCTCAAACATGAGTTGAATGCACCTCACCCACTTATTGACATGCCTCTCCTTCGACATTGCAAGGTAAAGTTGATTGACATGTCATTCATCCTATGCTAAGGACTTGCTAGAGCATGTAGACATAATAAGTGGTATGCATGAGCATTCATGATAAATCAAATGAATTTGATGGATGTATGTTACCACTATGGCTTCTATGCTTGTTTTGATCTAGTGGTGGCATATGACATGTTTGTGAGCTTGTAAACCTAGTGTTGAATCTAGAAGATTTGCTATAAGTGTTTAATTCAACATAGGCAAGATAACCCTTATTTTGAGGAGTGAAGAAGCTTGTCTTTGGTTCAAATCGAATTAAATATCTTTGGCAAGTATTCTAGGTTAAACCAAATTTGATAAATTTTTAACCTTATATGTGGTATCGAATTAATTTCAATCTACTCCATCAAACACTTTTCCTTCTCTCCACAATTTGATCCCTTTTTGGGTAAGTTGTTGACAAAGGGGGAGAAAAAAAAAGATGATTCAACTTGATAAAGGGGTAAATAAAATTTGTTGATGCACACAAGTAGGGGGAATAAAATTTGTTGATGCACACAAGTAGAGGGAGCAAGCTCATAAACAAAGTTGTTGCATTTGTTTGTGCATTCTCATATGACTTGCTCATTGCACATGTTTTTAAATTCAATATACATGCTTGTGTGGTGCAATGCTAGTATAGAAATTGGATGATGAAATGATCTACTAGCATGCATAGGAATAGTTTACATGTGGTATCTAGACTTGCCTAAAGCTTTACAAGTGGTTAGCTTTATAAGTAGTCCAAGAACCTTTACATATAATGTTGATCTCATGGGGTTCTTGAGTTTTGATGGATGTCTAGTTACTTCATGATGCTAAGGATGGTGTAAAAGGCAACTCCGATTTGTATCACGCTTCAAAGGTCCATTTCTTACACCATAGCATCATTTTGGTAGAATTACTCTCCCAACACTTCTATCCATGCATATGTGCAAAGCTTTCAATCCAAACTCTATGCACATATGTAGGGGGAGCTAATGCTACCAAAACCGAGCTTGTGATAATTGTCCAAACTTTACTTATGAGCAAAATGATTGGACAAGTATGACAAGTTCAAAACTTTTATTATCAAAATCATCTTTGTGAGGGTTGTCATCAATTACCAAAAAGGGGGAGATTGAAAGTCCCTAGTTTGGTTTTGGCTAATTGATGAAACCTAGGACTAACCTTTGTATCTAAGTGGATGATTTAGATAAAGGTGGTCATTGCATATGAGACATGACATTGACTCATATGACCAAGATGGTGAAGACCAAGATGAGGCTTGGCTCAATGGACCGGTTGTGAAGGTGAAGGGCAAGTCGAGGCTTCGAAGCGAAGGACCATGCGATGGTGAAGCTTGAGCAAGACTTAGCGCCGACGGACCGATGCAACGGTGAAGAGCAAGTGAAGTCAAGGTCGATGGATCGAGACGGTCATGTGATGATATGAAGTGGATCATATCATTTGGAGAAACAAAATGGGCTCAAGGCAAAGGTATAACCATAGGACCATTTTGTTTTACACTCAAGACACCATAGAGGGTGTGAGTGGTTTAGGATCGATAGCCGAACTATTAAGAGGGGAAGTCTTATCGGTTATTCGATGCACGGGTGCCACTAGGTGAATTCATGAAGTGCATTGCATGTAGGGCCTAGTGAGCTAATTGAAAAACCTTTGAAAATGATTGAGAAAAAGCTAACACACAAGCACATGGAGATGTACACTTGATGGTGTTGGCACATTTGCAAAGGTGGCGTTGGTCGCGCTGTGGTTTGCGGGTAGAGAGGGGTTTGGGTTCCTCTCTCCCTCCCGCCGAGCGTGTGAGCGCGGGATTCAGGCGATTTCGGGGAAATGAAATGCCTATTTTCCACTACGCCGAAAGTCGGAAAAGAAACGGAGGCGAACGGGGTCACTGAGGTGACCGGACGCTGCACCGGACGCGGCCACGGTGTGACCGGACGCGTCCGGTCAGTTCAGCGCAGTTTCGGGCGCGCGGGCTAGGGTTTGCAACCGGCGCGTCCGGTCACTCGCGGGACCGGCGCGTCCGGTCAAGTGCCCAGAAGGAGCTGCGGTTCGCAAGGACGATCGGACGCGGGGCGCGTCCGGTCACACGCGATCGGACGCGTCCGGTCGTCGAGGGAGCTTACTGGACTCCGACCGGACGCTGGCACTGTCGCGTCCGGTCGTTGCGAGGAGCGCGTCCGGTCGTTCGACAGGCGCGTCCGGTCATCGGGACCGGCGCGTCCGGTCGTTATGAGAAGCGCGTCCGGTCATAGGATTTGACCGTTGGCGCAGTGACCGTTGGAGGATCTAACGGTCGCATTTGAAATTTGAGGGACACGTGGACGTCGCAGGGCGACCGGACGCGGTTGAGCGCGTCCGGTCGTCCCGAAAAAATGGTCAGTGGAGTGGCAACGGCTCTATTTGTTTGGGGTGCTTATAAATACTCGTTGGCCGGCCCTTGGGGAGGTCTCTTGGCATTTCTAACACTCTTGTGCATCCTTTGAGCTAGAGCTACTCCTCCCACTCATCTCTCTTGCTTGATTGCAAATCAAAAGTGAGATTGAGTGATCCCAAAGTGCATTGCATAGCTTGAGGGCATCTAGTGGCACTTGTGGGTGGTTTAGCCGGTGGATTTCTTGTTACTCTTGGAGAGTACCGCTCCTAGCCGGCTTGGAGATTGTTGGAGGCGTTGGCAAGAGAAGGTGATTGTTCTTGGCCACCTCCGGTTGTTTGTAAGAGGTTCTTGTGCTTTCCTCGGCGGGACGCCAAAAGCAACTCTATTGGATTGCGCGTGTCATTGAGTTACCTCACTTGAGAGTGGTGTCTTGCGGTGCCTTGGGGGGCGTGCCTTGAGGGGCAAGTGACTTGAGGGTCACACCGAGGAACCATCTAAGTGTTGGTCGACACAACCGGTGACGTAGCTTGTCGGTGCACAAGTGAACACCGGGTGAACAAAATTTTGTGTCTCTTGTCTCCCGGTGATTGGTCTACATATTGTGTTATTGTCAATATTGATTGATTGTATATCATCTTGGTGATTGGCAACATCTTCACTCCACCGTCGGTATAAGATTCACAATCCTTTCTCTCGCATTTACTTTTACTAGATTATCTTGTGTAGCTCTAGTGGTAGTCTTTTCTAGTAGTTGTTAGCTTGCTCACTAGTGTAAGTTAGTGACTTAGCACTTGTGTGAACTAAAGATCATAATCTACTAGACTTGTGGATAGGAGGCTTGCATCACAACCTTTGGCTAAGCAAAACTCGCTTTACGCCGTTTGTTATTCTAACAAGTTTGCTTAGTGGTGCTTGTAGAATTTTTATAGGCTATTCACCCCCCTCTAGCCATCTAGGACCTTACAGCCAGCCCACTCGCCATCGCCTTGCTCTGGTGGGCTGCTGGCTGGGCCTGGATGGCTCCCACGCCGGTATTCTGGCCCAAAGTTGAAGTTTGGTTGGGCTTGCTTATTGTTTTGCTCAAATATGCCTTATGGAAAGCGCATTTCGATGTATTTCCATGTTTGTGCCTGTAAAACATACAAGTACCAAAACTCATGGAGAATGTTAGTTATAAAGCCCTATTCTAGGTTTTGGTAATCATATTTGTTTTATTTTGTTTAAATGTTGGCGGTAGAAATGTGTGTTAAGAACCGCCAACAAGCACCCTCACATTTAGTCCTTTGCTCGTCCTCGAGTAAAGTTCTAAGGATTAAGCGGGTCCATCTCCTTAATTTGAAAGTCTACATACAAGTTATTCCAAGGTTCACCTGAACCTGTGAACTTCCATGTGTCTACCAAAATAAACTTGGATTTTTGTATGTTTTTGAAAATATAAAGATAGCATTTGTTCCTTGAATAATTCTCTTGGATCACTCAATATTTGTAAGTGGTTCCTTACCAAGGCATATTTTGAAAATTTTGCCTTCTCTTTTGATCATGCTACCTCTAAAAGGCTTATGTGGAGTTTTTAGGAATGGATGAAATTTGTGAAGCACACTTACCTTACATATGTTGTTAAGTCAAATCTCGGACCGCACCGGAGGGAAGCGTCATACTCTTAGATCAAAACAGTGTAAGTGTGTGGAATTTTGGTGGAATTTATATTCCTTTGTTGGATAGGTCTCTTTTTTCTAGCTTTCATTTTTCATACACATATATTTTATTTTCTCTATGAGCCTCCATGTGCCCATCATTATTTTCTATTCTTTTAGATTTTTGGGATCTTCATTGTGTTCCTATTTTTTTTCTATACTTTGGGACCTTCATGTGTCCCATTCTTTTTCAATCTTTTTTTGCATAGCCTAGCTGTCTCTTTCTAAAAATGTGCTAGAGAGATCATATTGTAACACATGAAGTATTTATTTTGGTGGTGATGGAAAACATGTTTTAGCATATTCCCAGTGTAGGAATAACTGTTTATTTGTGGTGTGTACGTGAGTTTTGATCTTAGGAGCATGAAACGACTCTCGACAGGGGTCACAAAACTTGACCAAACTCAACACAAATTAAAAGACATATCTGGAAGGTTTTTGTCATGAATGATCCTTTATGGTCTTGGTAGAGTTAGGGTCTCTCAATGCTAAGTTTTTTATTGAAAATTTATCTCCTCTTCGGCGATGGCGAGTGGGCAAAGTGGAATCATTTTTTTAATGGCGGCTCTATTGAAGATGAAGACGACAACTACGGTGTCAGCATCTTCATCGGCACAACGACATGGAGACTTTTATTTTCGGACGACGACATCAAAACGGAGATAGTGTCACCGCCATAGAATAATTTTCTCCGATCCCTTTTTCGTATCATTATGGTTAGATCTGGCCATAATAAAAGACTTGAGAGAATAAGTTTCAGATCAAATTTTCGCATTCTTCGGTGGTAGAAAGCAGAAGGAAGACAACAGAAAGAAGAAATTTCTCAACTCCGCCTGCATGAATGTTGGTCATCGTTCGTTGAACTTTTCAGGCCTTTTACCGAGTGTTTGCCTATGTGGTCATACATACCGTAAAGCGTCGTATATGTTTGGTTTTGAGATCTAGAGCTTTTCACAGCGTGGGTATAATTTATATGAAAATCAGTTTCTGGATATGTGTAATGTAATTGAGAGTGCTTATAACGTGTTGATGTACCCAACTATTATCTAATATAATTCTTCTTTCGTCGTGAAAAAAGAGATTTGACACCCATCCTATCCTATACTCTTATAAAGCTAAACCTCACTGGAGATTTTTCTTAACATGCAAGCTATCCACTAGAACTTGCAATTATAACCAACTAGCACACGTAATTATGATAGTTATCTCTTCGTCCACTAACATGCATTTAGCTGTCCACATCGATGTGTTAAACAATTCGTCAAAATTAATTTAAGATAGTTTTATTCATATAATTATAAATATAAATAATCTAATTTATTTTTAAATTATCTTGAATCCCTGCGCGTTGGGCGGGGTATTCTCGTAGTTCATAAGTAATGGAAGTCTTTTATTATGTAAAAAAAAGAATTAGAAAAGAAAGGCCGGCGTTGCCTTACTGTTCGCCTACTAAACTTTCCCTTTCCCCATCCCAAACCCAAACAAAGCAAATCCAACCGAGAACGACTGAAGGAGAAGAAGAGGGTCACTATCCCTTTGCTCTGGAGAGGCGAGGGAACCGAAGAAGAAGGTCAGCTATGGGGAATACGGGGAGCAGCTCCATTCTGGTACACATTCTGGTTGTCGCCCTCTGCCTGACAGCCTTTGGCTTCGCCATCGCCGCCGAGCGCCGCCGCAGCACGGTACTAACACTTGCGCAAGTTGCCTTTTTCTCTTTGCCCAGCGCATCCATCAACAAGCATCCCCCGCCCACCACACACACCCTGCATCCTAAAGACGCGCAGATCTGGTGTTGAATTTTAGTGTTTGTACTGAGGAATTCCTGCTATTTTGTTTTAATATTTATTCATGTTGGAATAAACAAATTATATAAAAGAACACTCTGCAAGCGCCTATCCTGATATCCCACTCTCTCAGTCCCAATTCATTCAATCGCAACGGTGGAACTAATCATTCAGCTACCGTTGCTTCGTTTCCTGTAGCTTGTCTGCACCATTTGTTTGTTGTTCTTCACGATATAGGAAGGACATAGACTGCGGGACTACTGATGGTATAGAATGCCTTAAGATATTATTTTTAGTTAACCTGTAATGTTTACAAAAAAAAGGTTATTCTGCAGTCATGCCCGTTCACAGTCTGGTATGCTATCATCTATGTCTTATTTATCATGTGCTGATATGTCTTACTGGATCTTGCGCTAGCAACCCTTCTCTCTAGATGTTTTTTGTACTTATATCCTTGTGCCAGTGGCGAAGCTTTAGCAATATTTATGCATGATTAAGTATAAATCTTCAAAGCAATATGGAAAATTAGGAGGACCATGACCCTTTTGGCCACAATGAACCTCTGCCAGTGCTTTCTGCTGAAGTTCTTTTGCTGAAAATAGTCTTTCAGCATAAATTATTTAAATATAGAAACGGCATTCTATCTCTTGGGAAATGCTTATTTTTTAATGTATTGATTCTTGATGAAGAAATATATATCAAGTTACTTACAATCTTGAACCAACCTAATATCAGGTCTTGCAAATAACAATTTTTTGTCTTGCTGCTAATAAGCACAACTAATGGTTTACATGTTCTAAAGTTCGGCATGCCTCTCTGGCTCCTGGCCCTGAGATTTCTTCTTTGCGCCAAACAAGGACTGATTTGCAAACTGATGTTTGAAAGGCTAAACTTAGTTCTGAATAGGGAAACACAAAATTGTCTATTGACTATAGGGTTTTTTAGCTCTGAAAAACAAGCTTGGAACCTTATGACCCTTTTATATACTATGCTAGTTAGCATCTTATCAAACACAATCTTTGCAGCTTACAAACTAACCAACCAAGATCCAATTTATTTATTATTTTTTCATTTTTTTGTTGATCTATATGATTTTAAGATAGAGTACTTATGGTTTAATTACTGGAATAAAACCTAGAGGCCACATACAATGATTTGGGTTGTGAATGATAATGGAATAATGAAATTATGGAAAGAGCAGTATGCACCAGTGCGGACATAGGCCCTGGCCTGGCTGTGCTGCAGCCTGGGTCCTTGACCAAAGAAACCAATGGCAAATCATCTAAATAATGAAAGATTAGAGCTCTAATAGTCTAGTTGTGTCACTTTCATGTATCTTAGCCTGGGTCCTAGCGTGATGTTGGATCCACCCCTGGTCTGTACATTCCCAACATATCCAAGTGCAATAGTTGGACTATTCACTCAAAACAATTGCTAAATGTGAAGTCACGAGTCTTGTCTCCATCACTTCTTTGTTGTCCATGATTTTGGTAGAATGTAAACTGTGGTGTGGCAATGTTAGTGTGTCTAAAATATATTTTTTAATTTATCTGTAACTTTTACACAAAAATGGCTTGTGCAGTTCTTTCATACTCCATTGTGCTGTCATTCTTGTGTTATCGTGTGTATTGTAAATTTTTTATGGAATCTGGGTAAGACTTTGCTTCGGTTATTCCCTTCCCCAGACCCCACTCGTGTGGGAGCCTCTGGCACTGGGTCTGCCCTGTACTTTTATCAAAATGATTTCCGAAACATTGTGCCTATGTGTCACTAGGCGCTCACGCTCACGCAGGAAGAGATTATTATTACGGCCCGGTGCGCGCTTGTGTTGGCTCTTGATACATCCGGCCCAGGTAGGGTTGGCCGAGGCCCAATAAATTAAGGTTCCCCGGACCCCAACAGTTCTTATGCACACCCACTCGGGGAAATGCCCAATATCCCTAAAAGACTAGTCCGATAGGGGAAGGGTGGCTCTCTCTTTTAAGGTGGCTTCCTCCTCCCAAGCTAAGTAAGGTGGGATTATTCAGAGGCTCACACGGTCGCCGCCCGACTACAACTAGGCCACTTGGCCCTTTTTTGTTGCGTCTTTGCCAGCGGGTAATAGCGGAGGATGTCCTCATCATTCCCACCCCCTTAAACAAGGGCCCAGCTCTGATACCAAACGATACATCCGGCCCAGGTAGGGTTGGCCGAGGCCCAATAAATTAAGGTTGCCCGGACCCCAACAGTTCTTATGCACACCCACTCGGGGAAAGGCCCAATATCCCTAAAAGACTAGTCCGATAGGGGAAGGGTGGCTCTCTCTTTTAAGGTGGCTTCCTCCTCCCAAGCTAAGTAAGGTGGGATTATTCAGAGGCTCACACGGTCGCCGCCCGACTACAACTAGGCCACTTGGCCCTTTTTTGTTGCGTCTTTGCCAGCGGGTAATAGCGGAGGATGTCCTCATCATTTCCACCCCCTTAAACAAGGGCCCAGCTCTGATACCAAACGATACATCCGGCCCAGGTAGGGTTGGCCGAGGCCCAATAAATTAAGGTTGCCCGGACCCCAACAATTCTTATGCACACCCACTCGGGGAAAGGCCCAATATCCCTAAAAGACTAGTCCGATAGGGGAAGGGTGGCTCTCTCTTTTAAGGTGGCTTCCTCCTCCCAAGCTAAGCAAGGTGGGATTATTCAGAGGCTCACACGGTCGCCGCCCGACTACAACTAGGCCACTTGGCCCTTTTTTGTTGCGTCTTTGCCAGCGGGTAATAGCGGAGGATGTCCTCATCATTCCCACCCCCTTAAACAAGGGCCCAGCTCTGATACCAAACGATACATCCGGCCCAGGTAGGGTTGGCCGAGGCCCAATAAATTAAGGTTGCCTGGACCCCAACAGTTCTTATGCACACCCACTCGGGGAAAGGCCCAATATCCCTAAAAGACTAGTCCGATAGGGGAAGGGTGGCTCTCTCTTTTAAGGTGGCTTCCTCCTCCCAAGCTAAGCAAGGTGGGATTATTCAGAGGCTCACACGGTCGCCGCCTGACTATAACTAGGCCACTTGGCCCTTTTTTGTTGCGTCTTTGCCAGCGGGTAATAGCGGAGGATGTCCTCATCAGCTCTTGGCTGGAATTGAATTGCCCCGGCCGCACGAAATGCTAAACTCTTGCAGCAGGCGACCGACACACACAGTGAGGCACCAATGCAATTTTAAAGTTAGTATAGTGCCCGTGCTAACGCTATGACTGCATTTTAGGGATACTCATGAAAATAACCAAATGACAATATTTTTTTCATAGTTTAAGTTTCACGTAATTGTATATCACCATGTATATAATCCAGAAAAGACTAATGTATATCACCAACAAGTTCAGGTTATGAAATTACAAGCCCATACTAACGCTACATGCCACATTAAGTCTAAAGTTATATTTACCGTGTTAAAGCTACATGTACAAAAAGAATATATTTCTCAGAAATGAAGTGAATAGTGAGATAGACCTATTCACCTATTGCATATATAGAACAAAAAAGAATGGAACCAAACGTAATTAGCAGACCGTTACTGGAAAACAGAGTACCAAATGCATTCTTTCAGAGGAACTGTGCTTTTGAAGAGGATAAACGAAGTATCCATCTCATCTATGGTGGGGAGATAAAGCTCTAATGAAATAAATCCCACAGCCAAACTAAAATAGAATCAAAGCAATTCAAACATCTGTAAACAGCTACTAATAATGAGGATTGGAGGTACAGTTCAACAAAGGAAATGGAAAGGCATTCTGTGTGCTTGCAATTTGGTGTCATCAAAATGGGCACATGACTGTATGTGGTTTCAGGGAATTATTCGAGGATTTCAGGTGCCCAGCAGGACAACATCTGATTATTAAAGTAGCCTCTTCATGGTATCAATGAAATGAGATGGAGAAGCCCATCGTGCCTATTGTGTCAAAGCAAAAATGACAGCATCAGAGTCCTTGGACGTGGCAGGCCTGTCGCCTCTGTTCCCCATCCGGGTTTGCAGTTGGCCGCTCCGCCGCTGCTGCCTGCGACCTGCTGATGCATTTAAATCACCAAAAAATTCTAAGCTGAACATGAAAGGAAAGCTGGAATGCATTCTTTCATTAACAACAATGTTTTCAAGTCGTCCAGTCGAACCTAGTCGCCATGGGACCGACCAGAAGACTAATCGCGATTAATCGTCGACCAGGACGATTAGTCGAACCTAGTCGACCCCTGGTCGTCCTATATATCAGGATATATATACCTACTATATATATACCTATATATACTATATAGTATACACAATAAAGCAAGTATCAAGAGCATCTCTGTCTCCTACTGAGTTTAGGTGGTGACTTACTTGTGGGAGTTGTTTTCTTCTCTTTTCTACCATGTCCAGAGGTCCATATTCCTGTCCCAAACTCCATTTCTTTGCTGACTTGCTGCTGGATCTGGAGGTAGTTTTGCTATAGCCCTCTCAATTAGGGAAGGAATATCTTCTAGAGTAGATGAGGAAGCCGTGGCAGTAGGATCTGACCCAACTGATGAATCTGGAACACCTCCTTCAAGGTCAGGCGGGACAAAAGTACATCACAGCAAGCAACCTAGCAGAGAGCCAGAGAGGCTGCAAAGTGAGGGATGGGGGAGGGAAGAAGATGGAGAGGGGAAAGGCACATACCGTCGTCGGAGCAGCTCATCACGAAGAATGGCGACTGGAGGCACACGGGGAAGACTGGAGGCGCGTGGAGCAGCAGCCGTCACGCACAGGAGAGAAGAGAGAAAGAGCAAAGCAGCAGCAGCCAGGAGAGGAGAAGAGAGCAGCAGCAGCCAGGAGAGGAGAGGAGAGCAGCAGCAGCCAGGAGAGGAGAGGAGAGGAGAGCAGCAGCAGCCAGGAGAGGAGACGAGAGCAGCAGCAGCCAGGAGAGGAGAAGAGAGAAAGAGCAGCAGCAGCCAGGAGCCTCTTGTATATATATTACAAACCCTAGTGGGCCAAATTGGCAGCCCAACTACTCACCTTGAAGCCCAGTCAGGCAAGCCCAAAGAAGGCAGTGCCCAGCCTGGTCGTGCAGCCCTCTGGTCGGACGACTAATCGTGATTAGTCATCGACTAGTCGGACGACCAGGTTTCTAGTCGAGCTAATCGAGTCGAAGTCTCTAATCGAGGTCATGGGACCGACCAGACCGACTAATCGCGATTAATCGCGATTAATCGGACGACTTGTAAACATTGATTAACAATGACAAAGGACAAAATATTTGCTAAACTTGACCTCTGTAGTTTTTTCTCCACTGCATTATTTTATCAAAACAAAATAAAAGATGGGTACACCTTTTTAATGTTTCCTTGCTTCAATTCTGAAATCTCGTGAACTCCTTTGTGCTGAAAAATTGGAGAATGATTGAACCACTGGCCAAATGCTGACCACAAAGCATGAACTGTATATTCAAGTATCACTGCGAGGAACAAAATACAGGATGTACAGAGGAGGCATCAAGGAGGGCACTCGATAGGCAACTGGAAGAGCTGCAACCTGCATCTAGATGCAGTACCATTTGCACCGTGCACATGAAGATCACTGACCACATAACATTCACATTCAAGTTAGTAAACAAAACTGGAGGGCAAACTCACTTGCCCATGATGATTTTTGAGCCCCGTATCCTCCATCCTGCAATTCCCATCTATCAGCAGCGACTAGACTCTTGAGTGCACCTGGGAAACCACAGAGTTTACTTGACAGGCCAAGCATGCATGTTTTTTGAAGGAACAGGAGGGACTCAAGGAGTCCCTACTGGAAATTATTAAAAGTAACCAAGAAAGTTACAGGAAACCACAGAGTTTGCTTCTCAACATTTAGCCAAAAATAAATTCAATGAGCATCACCGAATTTAAAAATATGGTACAAATCCTACCTGTCTGCTCCTTTGCAAAAAAAGAAGAATTTGATCGACCATCTTCATCCTGCAGAATTACAGTCATTCGTTTTCTTTTGCTATTGAATTCCAACAGATTGGGAATCTTGAACTCTCTGAAATCATACTCACATATTATTAAGACAAAATAATAACAATAAGGAAATAAAATAAAAAACTTAATGTTGAGTAATCAAGTGATGTTGAAACAATTGACTCGTACCATGTTGTCCTTGGGCGAGCAAGGAGCACGTGTGGAAGAAGAATCAGCCGATCTTCCGGTGACCGTAGCGCACCATCCATCCCTCATGGGTGCACAGTGGCCATGGACTATGGAGAGCTCGGCGCTAGCTACCGCCTTGTACAGCTCGCCGCTCCTGGCGGTGGCCGCGACGTCCTTCCAGGAGATGGCGGCGACTGACTTGGGGAGCTCGCCACTCTTGGATGCCCTTGCCGCTGCGGCCTCCCGCCTTGACGCGTCCTCACCTGGCGGCGGCCCCGCCCGGCCCCACAGCCTCGCCTAGCGGCGGCGCGCCTCACCCCAATCGGCAAGCGCACCTCGATCGCTGTTCCCTTTTTTTTTCTGTATGTAGGGCCTGTCGCACCTGCACCGGCAGCGACACCTGCTATGCCATAGACGTGGACCTAATTGAGCTAGAAACAATTTTGAAAGAAAAAAAGCAAATTTAGGGATGAACCTGGAGGTCGACGAGGCCACTGCCGATCCACCAGAGGCTCTATCACGGGGGGAGTGAGGGGGAGCCGGAGGCGCTATCGCGCGATCTCATCAACCTTTTCTGGATTGATTTTCTTTCCGGATAGACCGGGTGTGATTGATGGGTGTGATATTATCTGCCAGTTTATTTTTTTCTGGAAAATCGATTCGAGGGCGTGGGGTTCAAACCCAGGATCCTCGCGGGATTCAATACCTGGCCACGGAGGGAGTGTGGGGGAAGGTGGAAAATCGATTCGAGGGCGTGGGGTTCGAACCTAGGATCCTCGTGGGATTCAATCCCTGGTCACAGAGGGAGTGTGGGGGAAGGTGCGGGTGTGTTGAAGCCTGGGTGCGTTGAAGCTGGAGATCCAAATGACGATGGCCATCGGATCTAGCTGAAGCCCGCGAGTGAGGATTATGAGCCATAGATTTTAATGATGTTAAAATTCTGGGTGTAATTTTCTGGGTGTACAGTGGTTAGACTCTCAGCGGGGGACGCATTATTTGGTGTACCTAAAATAGTTTGGATTGGTCCATTATAGTAGAGATTTGGGCCGGGTTTGGTAGTGTGGCCCGTTAGTGTTAGGGTTAATGTGTAGGGGTCAAGTAAGCCTCTCTATATAAGGAGAGGAGATGTATGCATCAGAGGTCAGCTTTGAGCCCTTATTTATTTGCTTTGGTGATGGATGAGGTCACAAGGGACATACAAAATAATATCCCTTGGTGTATGCTCTTTGCTGATGATGTGGTGCTAGTTGACGACAGTAGGGTAGAGGTTAATAGGAAGTTAGAACTATGGAGACACACGTTAGAGTCGAAAGGGTTCAGACTTAGTAGGACCAAGACCGAGTACATGAGGTGCGATTTCAGTGCGACTAGGCATGAGGAGGGAGACGTTAGTCTCGATGGGCAAGTGGTGGCCAAGAATGATACTTTTTGATATTTAGGATCGATGCTACAAAAGGATGGCGACATTGATGAAGATGTTAGGCATAGAATTTCAGCCGGCTGGTTGAAATGACGTCAAGCTTCTGGCGTCCTCTGTGACAAAAGGGTGCCTCAGAAGCTGAAAGGTAAGTTTTATAGGACGACGATTCGCCCGGCGATGTTATACGGTGCTGAGTGTTGACCTACAGAAAGGCGACATGTACAACAATTGAGTATAGCAGAGATGTTGCGTTGGTGTTGTGGGCACATAAGGAGGGATAGCAGAGATGCGTATGTTGTGTTGGTTTTGTTGGCTCACAAGGAGGGATAGAGTCCGGAACGACGATATTCGGGATAGGGTTGGGGTGGCACCAATTGAGGAGAAATTGATTCAACATCGGTTGAGATGATTTGGACATGTCCAACGGAGGCCTCCTGAGACGTCGGTGCGACATGTCCAACACAACAGAGATGCGTATGTTGTGTTGGTTTTGTTGGCTCACAAGGAGGGATAGAGTCCGGAACGACGATATTCGGGATAGGGTTGGGGTGGCACCAATTGAGGAGAAATTGATTCAACATCGGTTGAGATGGTTTGGACATGTCCAACGGAGGCCTCCTGAGACGTCGGTGCGTAGTGTGGTTCTAAAGCGGGCCGATAATGTAAAGAGCGGTAGAGGTCGACCTAAACTGACTTGGGACGAGTCCGTTAAGAGAGACCTTAAGGAGTGGAATATCTCCAAGGATTTAGCTATGGGCAGGAGCGTTTGGAGACTAGCAATCAACGTGCCTAAACCGTGATCTCTTTCTGTCTTGTGCCCTTTATGTCCCTTTATGTGTCTCCCTGTTTCTCGTCTCTTTTGGGTTTCATCTCTAGCCTACCCCAACTTGCTTGGGGCAAAATCCCAGTCTCTTCTCCTATCCCTGACCTTGTCTTCCGGCTGCCACCTACCGGCTGGCTGATGTCGGGCTGCTTGGGTTAGGGCCATCTAGATCAGATCAACATCCATAACATCTGGTATCAGATTCTCTAGTTCCGTGTCCATGGGTGGAAGCGACGACATCATCAAGAGGTTAACAGATGCGGCAGCACGGTGGACAATGTTCCAAGAAAAGTTTGAGGCGCAAATGGTGGTATTAGTCAAGCAGTTCACGGAGATGGAGGAGCGCAAGCGGTGGTGCAGTTGCAAGCTGCGGTGTGTGGAGTTCTCGCATGGCTGTGGGTGCTGGCTCTACGCCAGGAGGCGGCAGTGCGGCTCTAGGCAGCAAAACGTGGTTTCCTGGTGAGACGTGAGGCACTGGCTGCACGGGCGATGCCACCATCACCGCGTTCAGCATTGACATGCACCATCCAGCGCCGCTGCCGCCATCTCTGATGACGCAGGCTGCGTTGTCAGGTACCAGCTGTCGCTCTGACTGAGTGACTGCACATGCAAGGCTGCAGCAGCATGCCCATGTCAGCCGTCGCGTGTCTCAGCATCGTCTACTACCCAAGTATCTCTATGCGCAAGGTTGTCGTCACGCGCCCCTGTCAACAGCAGAGGGCCTAGATACCGTTGGCCGTGGGCGCGCCTTCGTTTGCCCCCACCAACTTCCTCGTGGATGGTGCTGCTGCTGCCTTTGTCAAGGTTGGCAGATGTGCATGGGTGCCTCGCACAACCAGCTTTTCAAAGATTAATTCTCCATTTCCTGGGAGCTGCAGTTCGCTGGTGGCTCGTTTTCGGTGGCTGCAGTTGTGCCAAGTCCAGGCCACGATGCATCGATTCTGCCAGTAACTCACGCATCTCAAAGGATGGCACCATCATCCGAGGAGGTTGCGGTGTTCCTTACGGGCCGTGGGCGTTTGATGTGAGGGCGTGTTGGATGTTGGGATGTGCCACATTGGCAACTGCATGGGGGTGGGCCTGTTGCTGCGTTTCAGGCTTCAGCCTATATGACGCCAAGGACAGGGTTGTTCCTGTGAGATCCAGGAGGAGGGCGATGCACGTCTTCTTGCATCTGCCGGCATAGATGCAGCTTATTTGCTGATGGATCACCTGCTGCATGCTTGAGTGCTGCATACGAGCTGCTGTTGCTTGACCTACTTCGACACACATGCATGGCTGGACTAGGAGTGTGCCTACGCCTATCTCTCCAAGCTTTTGGATGGGACCCATCTTCACTCAACGTGACAAATAAATAGTTTGGCTTTAGTTTGCTTCTTAGTCAACAATAAGAAAATAAGCCGAGGTGTAAAAGGCTTCTTTTTAGACGATAGGTTTATGTCTAGTCGTCAAGTTGAGTCACCGTGCGATACTTATGCTGCAGCTCGAGGACGAGCTGCTCAAAAAGCACAGAGTCTAGGCCTATTGGGCCCGGTTTGGCAGTGTGGCCCGTTAGAGTTAGGGTTAATGTGCAAGGGTCAAGGAAGCCTCTCTATATACTAATGAAGCAAGAAGAAATAAATCAATTATCCCAGTCTCTTCTATCCCTGCCCTTATTTATTTGCTTTGGTGATGGATGAGGTCACAAGGACAAGGTGATATCCCTTGGTGTATGCTCTTTGCTGACGATGTGGTGCTAATTGACGATAGTATGGCAGAGGTTAATAGGAAGTTAGAACTATGGAGGCACATGTTAGAGTTGAAAGGGTTCAAACTTAGTAGGACCAATACCGAGTACATGAGATACGATTTCAGCGTGACTAGGCATGAGGAGGGAGACATTAGCCTCGATGGGCAAGTGGTGGCCAAGAAGGATACTTTTTGGTATTTAGGATCAATGCTACAAAAGGATGGCAAATTTATGAAGATGTTAGGCATAGAATTTCAGCCGGTTGGTTGAAATAACGTCAAGCTTCTGGCGTCCTCTGTGACAAAAGGGTGCCTCAGAAGCTGAAAGGTAAGTTTTAAAGGACGGCGATTTACCCGGCAATGTTATACGGTGCTGAGTGTTGGCCTACAAAAAGGCGACATGTCCAACAATTGAGTGTAGCAGAGATGCGTATGTTGTGTTGGTTTTGTTGGCTCACAAGGAGGGATAGAGTCCGGAACGACGATATTCGGGATAGGGTTGGGGTGGCACCAATTGAGGAGAAATTGATTCAACATGGGTGAGATGGTTTGGACATGTCGAACGAAGGCCTCCTGAGGCGCCGGTGCATAGTGGGGTTCTAAAGCGGGCCGATAATGTAAAGAGTGGTAGAGGTCAACCTAAACTGACTTGGAACGAGTCCGTTAAGAGAGACCTTAATGAGTGGAATATCTCCAAGGATTTAGTTATAGACAGGAGCGCTTGGAGACTGGCAATCAACGTGCCTAAACAGTTACCTCTATCTGTCTTGTGCCCTTTATGTGTCTCCCTGTTTCTCGTCTCTTTTAGGTTTCATCTCTAGCCTACCCCAACTTGCTTGGGACAAAAGACTATGTTGTTGTTGTTGTTGTTGTTGTTGTTCTATCCCCGCCCTTGTGTTTCGGCTGCCACCTACTGGCTGAGAAATTATAGATCAGATCAACATCCATAACATTATGCTATGTTGAGAATTATATTTTGTACTTGAAGCTTTCCTTTGTTCAAACAGAGTGGAGTAAGTCAATCACATGGTGAAGACCTATTTTTAGTGTTACTAATGAAGTAATATATGTTGAATGACAAAATTTAGATCTTACAATAACAAAGCAAAAGTCTACTTAACCCTCCTCACCTAGCAAACTAGATATTTTACCCCTAAAAGTATTGAAAATTGTCTAAACAACTTGTGGTTTTGCTAACGTGCCATATTATGTGGATGTTGACATGGCTGACACTCAGCAAACAACAGGAAAAGTCTATAACCCTCTAACCTATTAAGGGTTGAGTACATAGCCCCTCAACTATAAAACATTGTATTGTAGCCCTTAAAGTATCTAATAATGTCCAAATCATCATTGGATCATTTTGTTGGGCTATTTTTGCGACCATGGCTTGCAATGTTGGCATCAGTGCCTGTGCTAGCCGGGTCCATCTTTGAGATGCTCGAGCCTGACAACTTACTAAGGTAGGCATGGTCTGGCAGGGAATTTGCTGTTGAGGTAGCCATGGGAGGAGAAAGCGAGTGGGAGGGAGGATCTGGGAAGGGATGGCGTGGGTGCAGGAGCATGGTTCGGCACGTGAGCTACATGTTGTCGATGAGTAACAGGAGGTTGAGGCATGGAGCATTCTAGAAAGAGAGATGAAAGTGGAAGCCAAAGGGGAGTTGTGACTCTGTGAGTATGAGGGGTAAAAGAAAAAGAAAAAAAAGAGAATGTACCCACTTACAGATGGGCCTTCGTATAAGCATGGGTAAATGTATTGGCCTGGCAGGTACGGTGGCAAAATAGCCCTACAAAACCATCCCGGAAGTCATTTGAAAGGTATTAGATACTTTAAGGACTACAACATGAGCTTTTATAGCCAAGTGGTTTATGTAGTCAACCCTCAACATGTTAGGAGTTTATATAGATTTTTTTTTCAATAACATACAAATCATATTCTGAATGAATTAATAATCTCAGCTAACGCCCTCCTATGCCTAACGTTCGTCGCACCGATCTTGCTCATGCTACACCTGGTTCATGCCCTGCCTAATAGTTATTTTTTTGGCTCCAAAGAGGGCCATTTTGCAAGTTTATGTTGCAAAAGATTGAATTTAGGCTTTAATTGGGAAACACAAATTTGCAAGTTGCCTATAGGTATTTTAAATTTGAAACAATTAGAACATTTGTGCCCCCTCAATACCATTCCAATACCATTCCAGTTATCATTTTTGATCAAGCACCTTCTGTTAGACAGCCGCATGGGCACTTGGGCCATTGGCCCGTTATGGTTAATTATATAGATTGATTGATGTTATATTAGGTAAGGAGATCCGGCGGTGGTCATACTTCTATAAACCAACCCAGGGCCCTCCTTGCCTATATATGTACCCTTGCCTATTGGCCTCCTAATCAATCTATCGATTTCCCATGCAGTTCCATTGCTTTCACCTTCTCCTCAGGTTACAGACTACCTGAAGCAACCAAGATCCAATTTAATTTCTTTTGTTGAGCTGTACAATTTTAAGATAGAGCTTTTGTGGTCTTAGTTACCAGAATTGAACCTGGAGCCACATATAGCAATTTAGATCATGTGACATTCAGGTTAATTGTGAAAGTGTAAAATAAGTATTATTTAACATACGTATATTAACTCATTGATAAATATGGTGTAAATTGTTCATCTTCTAATATTTTAAATATGCACCTGCAATATTGATTTTTGAATTAGATCTCATTACAAATCATATGCAATTAGTTTTTTTTGGAGTAAATTCCATTTCGATCACATGATTTTATGTTTCAGCAACCATCATTGCACAGGTTCACAAACTCAAGTTTTCAGCCCACATCTTGGTCTAAGTTTACCATTGCTATGTTACAGTTTATTAGGTTTGTTGTTGACAGTTTTAATTAGCTAAAAACCAATGCTTTTGAGTTCCCATCTTGGTTTAAGTTTAGCGTTGCTATATTACAGTTAATCAGGTTATTTTTGACAGTTTTAGTTAGCCGCAAATGAAAGCTTATGAGCTACTTTTGGGAAAGTCAAGTATGGCTGATGTATGTAATACATAAAACCAATGTTTTAAAGGCGTCGCCTAGGCGACGACTAGGCGTCCAGGCGACGAAAATGTCTGGGCGTCGGGGCTCGCCTAGCCAGATGTCGTATGGTGTCCGCCTCGGCATCTAAGGCGTCCGCCTTTCGTGTTAGGCGTCTGGGCATCGCCAACCAGCCTGAGGTGGTCGCCTCACGCGCAGGGATACCAGCGCGGGAAGGAAGTTTCTCCCGCGCGGCCTTCTGCCTTCCGCACGCCAAAGAAAACAAGCGAGGGAAAGAAATCGTGCCCGGGAAGGAAAGGAATCGTGTGCGGGAAGGACGCGCGGGAAGGAAATCGCGCGCGCGGGGGAAGAGGGGGATTAGGAGAGAAAGGGATAAGAAGGGGAGAGGAGAGACCTAGAGAGGGAATCCATCGCACCTGCCGGCTTCCGCTTCTCTTCGCGCTCGTGCATCCTGCGGACCTCGTCGATTCCCGTGCGGGAAGAGCGGGATTGGGGGAGGCTCGTCGGTCCCCTGCTCTTCACGGTGCCAGCTCCTGCTTGCCTTCCTGTATGTCTCTGCTCTCCCTCTTCCTATCCTCTCTCCTCTCTTGAAGGTCGAAGCTTGCCTTGTTTCTTCCCTGCTGCTCTGTTTCTACCCCTGCTGGCTGCTGCTCTGTTTCTACCCCTACTGGTTGCTCTGTTTTTACCCCTTCTGCTCTTGTTCACAGCAGTTGATAGCACAATGGCAAGTTCAGATCCAGGGCAGAAGTATGCCTACTGGCCAAACCTTTCTAACAAAGATGTGGTGACATGCACCCTATGTGGTCACTCACTTTATGGAGGGATAAAAAGGTTGAAGCAACTTCTAGCTGGTGGCTTTGGAGATACAAAAATATGCACAATGACTACTGCTGCAATTAGAAAGGAGATGAGAGATGACTTGGAAACTAGAAGGAGAAGGCCACAGCATCCCTAGATGACATTGATTAGAGATTTCAGTTCTGTGCTAGCAGCAGTGCATCACTACTAATTATGTTACATTATGTCACTAGAGACTAGTTTATGGTCATTAAGAGATGAGAGATCTCAGAGTTGCTACTTTACTACTTGATGTTGTGCCGCTAGTAGTCTAGTAGCACCACTTATTATTGTATTACATGCTAAGAATTGACAATATTAATGTCTGATTTGCTTCTGAATTTTTAGTTAACTTATATATTAATATGGTTATATGGCATCGCCTAGGCGGTCGCCTTATTCGCCTAGGCGTTCGGAAGGGGGTCACTCGCCTTGCCTCGCCTTACCGCCTTTAAAACATTGCATAAAACAATATAACCTTTAGGTTCATGTGTCAAAAACCATCCAGCATGTGCTGTTGGTTTCGAGAAATAAAAAAAAAGGAAATTAGTTTGCTATAGCATATTTATAAGAGGTGCATATATTTATATATAAGAGGTGCATGTTCTGATAATGAATTTTTGTTACCTTTTACATTTTTATAACAGGGTTCAATAGTCACAGACAGCTCCAGTAGCACATTTTGTGTTTATGACTCCGATATTGCTACTGGCTATGGTGTTGGTGCCTTCCTGTTTCTTCTCTCAGGCCACTCACTGCTTATGGGTGTTACGAGATGCATGTGCTTTGGTGCACCACTTGCACCAGGTGGAAGCAGAGCTTGGTCCATCATATACTTCGGATCTTCATGGTTGTTTCTATTTCTATGCTATCACATGACAAGAAAAAGTACTTTTCACGTTTTGTAGCCCCACTATTTATATTCCTTGGCACATATTTGCAGGATCACATTTGCAATCGCAGAGGCCTGCCTAATTGCTGGAGCAACAAAGAACGCATACCACACCAAGTATAGGGATATGGTATATGCTGGGAACTGGACTTGCCAATCTCTGCGCAAAGGAGTGTTTATTGCCGGAGCTGTCTTTGTGGTGGTAACTATGATTCTGAACGTCTACTTCTATATGTACTATTCTAAGGCCACTAGCCAAGCTGCAAAAAGGATCAGTACGACAACTCCCAGCGTTGGCATGACTGGCTATGCGTGAGCGACCTAACAAAACTCCTGCCTGATTAAAAAAATAACTATTTCTTTGTTGTGTCGTTTTCTGTAACCCCGCAACTATTTCTATTTTTGTGCCATTTTGGGTAACACTGCATGAGTGATTTTGGGACTTGACTTAGTTTCAGTTATTTTTTTTATTATATATATGTATTATGTTGTCACAGTCCTAAACCATGAATCTCAGCAATAGGTACAATTGATAGTTCGGAATACAATCTCTGGAGAATTAGAGGAAGTTTAGACTGGGATTAGCAGGGATCATAAGGAGGAAAGCAAGAACAGCAGAAGGTCGAGACCTAGACAAAGGTGGAAGACAAGCTGGTGTTATGTTCGATGGCCCGTTTTGGTCCTTTATCCCCTTGCTCTTGTTCTGCCAAAGAGCCTCCAAAGCCAGCCTATAAATCCAGCCTGTTCATGACATTCCTCCCTTCGTGAAGTTTGGCTTGACCCCAAGCCGATATCCAATATTCACTGTCATATTGCTGAATCAATGTAATATGAAACACCAAATCCTCCATGCTAAATTTGTATCTGTCGTCATCAGTTGAACCAGGTTGATCAAGCCATACCATGCTGCCAAGAGAAACCATATATCACAGCCCTTGGAAAATAAATTTGTCAGGGCATAATTTCTCTCCTGTGGTTAAGTTTAATCCATGCACAACCACATAAGCAACTAACAATTCAAGCAATAGTTTCCTGGATACAAAGTAGTCCTCGCACTTGACCAACTTTTCACTTGTATCATTTGAAATCTGTTGCTACAGGATACTTGAATGTAGCCAATCATTGACCTTCTTAAGGCCGATGTCAAGAAACAACCTTCTTAAGGTAGGGACATGAGGGAAATGATCATGTACCTTCCAAAGTTGCATAGTTGTCAAGTCTTGAAAAATACTCAGAATAATTACCATAGAACTGTTAGGTTGCGCCTGAATAGCATCACACCAGACAACCCAAACTATGGCATAGGTATAATATAAGCATGGTCACACAACTCTTCTTTATCCCAAGCACTATAACAATTATTTTGCGACAAAGGTAATTCAAATTTAGTGTCCACGAAATGTTGCTCTATTATAACATGAGTGGTGAACAAATTTAGAACATCATCACTAGTAATATCAGATTTTGTAGCAAGCATAAAAGAATATTTCAATTTAGGTACTTGATGATTTTCATATTTAATATCAATCTCTTTGTTCTCACTAGTAGCACTCTCTCTATTAGGTTGTACAATTTTAGCAGGGTCTAAAATTTTACCGGGCTCTAAAGTGGGTGTGTGACGTGGTGGTGATGACACTATTGCAGTGGTGGACGCAGTGTTGACGGTCACTAATGCTAATTTTTAACTATCAACTATTGCATGAAATAGCATGAAATGAACTACTAAGCATAGTTGTAGGGTTTGAATCTGACGAGTTCCACGAGTTTTGGTGAATCTATGTTTTACTTAAACTAGAAAAGGACCAGAATCACCAAATAGAAGTATCTCAAGTGATGAATTGGAGTACACCATTGCGAAGAGCTCGTCGAGACACATGAAATAGAGTTTTGGTTCACCCAAATCGGAGTCCAGACGATAAAGTTACGTCTTTTGAAAGATTGCAAATGAGCTTCTAGAGCAGTCCAGAGTAAATTGGACATATCTCCTTCGTCCGGACTCCGTTTTCAGTGATCCAGGACTTTTTGGAAAGCTAACGAAGAGATCTATCGACCCACCAAAAGAGTGGCCCACTTAGCATTAAGCTAGGCCGGCCGGCCCTACATGTAAGGCCGACCGACCTGCTCCAGGCCCACCTGTCAGCACGCTTCGTCTCACGGTATTTCACCGCCTTTGCGGTCCAATCTACGCCGTTGTTTCAAGTTGGTTTGATCCGAGGGCTGCGGTTCATCCCACTGGGCTATAGAAGCAGAGGTAGACCCCCTCCCTTAGGCAATCTCCATCTTCATTAGCTACATCCAGAGCAAAAGCTAGTGTTTCACCCCTCAATCCAAGTAGAAGTAGAGATCTTTTTAGATGATTGTCTAGTTCTAGTTCTTCTAGTTTATCTTCTAGTTCTAGTTCATCTAGTTGTAAACTAGAGAAGAGGGAGAGAGGAGAGGAAAGAGCTGAGGAGTCGGATCTGTCAGATCTTCCTCGACATTGTACTTCTGCAGCATCGGGTTCGTCTTGAGTAATCTTCCGGTTTTTTAACATTTATTTCTAAGTATTTTGTTTGATTTTCCTTTATTGTATTTACTGGATCTCCACTCGTATTGAGTGCTCTAATTATCCTAGGTAATTATAGTAGTAAGCGTTAGTGTAGACGTGGTGTCTTGTAACACCTCTGGGTGTTAAAGCATGCATTCACATCCTAAATCATGAGCATTTGCATTTCATACATGTTCATCATCACATGCAAATTAAGTTGGAAGTTATTTAAATTGTGAAAACACATGTTTGAATTCTGAATTAGTAAAAACTCTAGCTAAGAGCGGTAAAAATTTGTTGAGCTATAACTCTAAATGACTTAGAAATAATTAACATGATTTTTGGAGCAAGTTTTGTATTCAAAATCTTCCCAAATCTTGCTTCTAAAAATATTTCAGAAAATTGAGTTTTCATTTAAAAATTTAACTTTAAATCACTAATTCAAAATCTATTTAGAATTTTGAAAAGTGCCCTAAATGAAAGTTGTAGAGAATAAAATTTTGAACAACTTTTGCTTTGGGGGCAATTTGTGAAAATGTCTTTTTCATCTTCAAAATTTGAATTTGAATCAATTTAGAAAATCTGGAAATTTATTTATAAAAAAGAAAACGAATTTCCTCGTCTCTTGGGCCGCCGCCTCCCTTCCAGGTCTGCTCTCGAATCGGCCTGGCCCAGCTCCGCGCGCCACGTCCGCCTCACCCCGCCCGCGCGCCCGCGCCACGCCTCGGCCGCGGCAGGAGCTGCTCGCCCCGTGGCCGGCATGCGCCGCTCGCCGGTGACACCTGGCTGTCCGTGGCCCCCACGAGCGCGCGCCTCGCCATTTCAAGCCGCATGCGCTCCACTTCCCGCTCTGCCCTCTCCATTCTTCCTCTCGCGTTGCCGTCTTCTTCGCCCTACACCGAGCACCGCTCGAGCCCTTCTCGCCACCGCCACCTCCGCCGGTAAAATTGGCCGCCGGTGGTCCACCGCCGCCCTCCATCGCGTGCACGTCGCTCCGCCTCCATCTCCGACACGTCGTGCTTGCCTTGATTTCACCATTCGAGCTAGGTAGGTTCGATTTGAGCCGTGTTGCCGCCGTCAGTCATGGCGCCGCCGCGCTCGACCTCACCGTGGGAAGGGCGTCCCCGCTGTTTCTTGGCCCCTTGAAAGTTACTTTGCCGCGTTCGCCTTCCTCTCGCGGACCTGGTGCGCACTTCGTCATGCCCGATCTTGGTCGGCAACGGCCGTCGGCCCGCTGCCCGCGCGGCCGCGGCGCCATGGTCACCGTCGTGACCACGCCCCCCTTCTTGGCCTCGTGGACCGAACGGCTTTGGGCCGTAGCCCAAGCCGGGCCGGCTCGCCTTTTCTCCCGCGCGCGCTCTCAGGCCGAAAACCGCATCCGGCCGGTTGGATTCACTGGGCCGGCCCGTTCGCGATAAGAAAAATGGTTTTCGTTTTTCTTTTATTATTTGAAAATAGAAATGGTTTGGAAAATGTTTGACTACTCAAATTTGCTCCAAATCTGTTGAAATAAATTTTGCTAGGTTCCTTATCATCAGATCTACTTGAGAAAAATATTGCATGTCAAGTTTGAAATACTTTTCTGTAGAGTTTTTATTTAATCAATGAAATGGCTGTTTTCTTGTTAAATATGTAATAAATCAAAGGCTCAGAAAAATATGGTTCCACTTGCAATAATTTTCTTTTGTGATGTACTTGCTAAGAAAAATATATTTCATGCATGTTCTGTAGAAAAATCTTGATGTATAGTACAAGTGTTGAATATTGCTAATAATTGTTATTTTTGCTAAAGAGAAAAAGATGAATAAAATATGCATGTAATAATTTTTCTATGGTGATTATTTATTATGTAGAATGTAGTAAAAATGTTAAATCTGTTGTTTGATACTTTCATAGTATAAAATATTTTTATGCTCATTTTTAGGCCCTAGCTTGTTATTTTTGGTGTGGGCAGTTCTAGTAATCCAAATGCAATGAAAATTTTGTGTTATGCTAGATTAGATGATAGAAAGCTACAGTAATTTTCTCAGATTTTTTGTGCTACCAAAATAGGTGTTGCTGTTCAAACCTAGTTGCAATTAGGGTTTAATTAACCTTGTTAATGCATGACTAGTTAATAGGATTTGCTTTGGTGTATCTTTGAAGCATTTAATAAGATGTGTTGACTTAGCATGGTAGTAGTAGAAGAGAATGCAGTAGAGGACATGTGCTTGTAGTCTGTATTCTTGGATGATGTTGACTACCTTGTAGAAGAAAGGTATTCCTACTTTATGAAATAAAGTAAACCTATTTATCTACATTTCATTCATCATGACTATTACATGTCATTTATGCAATGCACCTAGGCATAAGCACTTATACGATTGCATCATACAGGATCGCAGGAAGTAACGCCGTTAGCAGTTCTCGAGGAGCCAGAAGAGCAACCCGAGGAGCAGGAAGTGCCCGAAGCCGACGAGGAGGTCGGTGAGGATCTTCCAGAGTGCCCAGAACACCGTCCGAGCTCTTTCGAGAGAGGCAAGCCCCAGAGCATTTTTCTCCCCCGGTTTGTAAAGACTTTATTAATGGTTTACTTTAACTGCTGCATTATGTTTAGGAGTTGTTTGCAACCGTTGCCGTATTATACCTTGTTTACTCCGTTCTACCCTATCCTTGTCACCTTGTTATTCGCAGTCAAGTAATTGCGTAGCTTGCTTAGACCGGTAGAAGTCAGGTGATTTCCTGTCACCTGCGAGCTATAGGTGGTTACCTGGATCTGCTTGAGAAAAGATGTCATTTAAAAATAGCTAAGTGTTAATGTGAAATTGAGACCGGGCGGAAACTTACAGGGTTTCGAAATGTAGTGTTTTCCATCTGTGTCGATTAAGGACCGACCGTTATTGGGCCTCGAGTCATGTTGAACGCATGCCTTACATTTAGCTGACCGAATAATGTACCTTTCGACCACGAAGCTAGGAGATTATTCGGGCCGAGTGAATTGCCTGCAACGCACTGTACCGGAGCAGTAGTGGCAGGATACGGGGGCGCGATGATAAGGCCAAAGAGCAGTCGGGCGGCCCTCGGGTACATGTGGTTCCTAGCAAGCTCGCGACTTTACCTGAATAGTTGACTCGGTGACCAACACCTCACTTTAGCGGGTGAGTGAGGTTTGTGTGAGGAATAAATTACCAGCTGGTTAATAATCGATTCGAATCACCATCGTTCACTGGATAGTGAGCACTTGACTTGAGCTACTTCATCGTAGTAATCTTGATGGAACACTTGGACAGTTATATGAAATATGACATGAGGGAAGTTGTTAATGATCATTGGTTATCATTATCTGTTTAATTACATGTTACTCTAGTATAGGTGCAAATGTAGTTGACAGGTTAATAAAGATTTAACTTGATGCAAAGCTTTTGGAAAGATTCTTTAAATGCTAAAAATGCCTTTTTGCAAATGAGTCAGCTACCCCACCAGAAAGCCTGTCATGATTCCTTGGTGTCTTTTATTTTTGGTTCTATCGAGTAAGTCTAGCTGAGTACCTTCTCGTACTCAGGGCTTTGTTCCCACTTGTTGCAGATGGGCAGATGTATTACGGCTACTGTATCAACTGCCTTTATCCTGTGATGGGAGAAGCTTAGGATCATGGGCAATGATCATTCACTACATCTCGCCTGTTGCTTTTGTTGGAAGATGATCCTTAGCTGGCACTGTATTTTGAACTCTGTGTGAGTGTGTGATTTGAACTAAATGCTTCCGCTACTTTCATTCAAAACTGGGTTGTAATAACTATGTTTAAACTCTGATGTATTTGTGACGTGAATTTTTATATAACTTGTGATGGTGACCGCTAAACTTATTACGATCTTGGCTGGTATGTAAATTGGTTTGAAATCCATTGTGATTTCACGGACTACCGAGTTATATGAGCTTAAGTTTGCTAAATCGTCTCCTCGGTGGATGATTTCCTTACTTAATCTCGTATAATTGGTCGGTTCTGTTACATGTCTAGACTAGGGTTTACCTGAGTTTGCGCCCAATCCTCCGGATAGTTGTCGTAGCCCCAGAGGTGATAGCTCTGTTAGGCCTTTGTAATCCACCACGTTAGGGTTGGTGTTTTCGTAGAGCTTTCGGCAGCCTTCTCCCAATTACTGTTTTTCTAGTCTTTTTCAAGAGTTAGAAAGGACCTGCTGCTCCGAAGTAAGTAAAGTAGAGTAGGATTTCAACAAGATAGGATCACTTAGAAAACCCTAAAATCACTCTCTACTCTATAATTACCCTTTTCTTGGACGTTCCTAATTCTTCTAGTACGGTTCACGTTCCCCGTGGAAATTGATACTCTAGAATACTCCCAGGTGAAAGCTACATCGGTATCCGTGCGCTTGCGAATCTTTTTCTGTTCATGTTTAAAATACCCAACAAGCTTTCTGGCATCGTTGCTAGGGAACGGTAGCTGTGCTAGTTTCGAACAAAGTTCGTCCTTTTCTTTTTCTTTTTACTACCTTTTTACCACCACTATCATACCACATGGATTTCACGTCTATTTATAAATTCTTTGCTCCAAAGGGCAACTTGTTGGAGCCTCCACCATCATCACACCCCATTCTTACAGATGGCTATGAGCTTCGCCCTGCTTTCATAGCCATGGTTCAGGAGAAATCCTGCTCTAGGTTAGCAGACGAAGATCCATACACCCACCTTAGGGAATTTGAGCAGTTATGTTCTTGTCGGACTATTGCTGGCATAACACAAGAGACCCTTAAATAGAAATTATTTCCGTTCTCCCTATTGGGAAGAGCGAAAAAAGTGGTATGTTCATTCCGTAAAAGACGTAAATGGAAATTGGGATGAACTCCGAGACAAATTTTTGTCTTGCGTTCTTCCCTCTTTTTTGAATCGCTGATCTTAGAATAGAAGTTCTTACATTTAAACAAAAAGAGAAGGAGACTCTAGGAGCAGCTTGGGCTAGGTTCACAAGCCTTATCAATTCCAGTCCAAACATTGCCTTGCCTGACCATGTCCTACACTATCACTTTTATCGTGGTCTTAGCAAGGAAGCTGTTCTACATCTCAACGTCGCTTCAGGAGGTTCATTCTCATATAAACTCATTAGTGAAGGAAAATCCATTCTAGAGAAAATCCTTGAAAACATCCCTTACACTAGCATTTTTGATGAGTTTCCCAAAAAAGAGAAAGAAATCGAGCCCAGCCCTGAACCAAAAGATAAGGAATCAATTCCTGGACAAGAAAAGAAAGTTTTGATAGCCAAATTACAACCACTCCAATCCCAAGATTTAGCTATCAATTCTAAACCATTAATCCCCCAAAATCCTCCAAGGGAAGAAGAAATTCCACCTTTGGAGAGCCCTGATCTTTCTAGTGCTGATTTTAGGAATGGTTTAGACTTCTAGTTTCATAAGAGACCTTCAAGCGAATATAATTCAAATCATCTGCAGAAGGGATCTCTTATAAAATGTCCTTATTCTCAATGGGAAGAATTCGAGGATGACATGTCGAATGATGCCATAGAAGGACAGCCTTGCCATATGAAAAATCATATCTGTTGTCCTATTATGTTCATAGATGACACAAATTATGGACCTATCTCTAAACCCATCCTTGTCTTCAAAGATCCCCCTTATGCTCGTCCTTTTCAGTCTCATGACGATCCTAGAAATCCACTAAGACAACCAAACTATAGGAGTCATGAAGACCACAAGGATGACCAAGAGAGGCTACGACAGTGGCTAGAATGTATAGAATGGATGGATAAGGAAGGAGCCTTAATGGAATCCAACCTTGACTTAGCTTCAAATGGTGAGGTTTCAACTCCCTTTGAAGACGACACTCATCCATCTATGGAAGAGGCCCTAGACAAAACCAATTCAAGAGTCACTAATCCAAGCGAAATTCTGAATATTTAGATTGGATACGAAGATGACATCAATGAGCATGAAACCTATTCCATAACGACCTCATTAAATCCATGCTCATATGAAACATCTCCCAATTCAATTGGTCTCTCCAACCCCATCACATTCGAGATCTCCAACCCCCCTTATCCTCTTTGTTTGCAAAAACTTTAAAAGGGTGGTTGTCGATGCATATGTTTATCATAAATATTGCAAATCTCATTATGTTGAATCTTGAGATAGGTACACTTAAGTTGGTGTTGGAGGGGAAACCACTTCACCAAATCACATTTTGAAGGTTTTCCAAGGACAAGCTTAGTGTCCTAAAACAAACACTTTTTAGATCCTAACACGAGTGTTTACCTTTTTTGTTACGCTGCCCTTGTGAAACGAGCTTAGGGATTTAATTATGAAAATATTCCTTCGAGTATTCTTGTCACTAACCTCTCTAGGATTGGAGCAAAAAGAACGAAGGAATGACGAACATAAGGTATGTCCAACCAATCATCATACAACATTGAATTAAATTCATCCAATCTCGATTTTACAAAAAATCAAGCTTGGGGGATAACTTTCTAAGAACATCTCCTGCGATGTTGCTATTCTGGTTGTCCCTACCTTTAAGACATGCTCAATTTGCTATACACTAGTCATGTTCTCTTCCATCACCATTTGAGTAAATCTCTATAATGCCTTCATGCTACCTTTGTCCATCATAAGTAAGTGTTGGTTTAGAGGTACTGGACATACTTCTATTGGCTTTTAACGTAAGCGTGGTGCTTAGGTTAAACAACCTTCCTTAATCCAACTAGACATAGAGTCTAGTTTGGTTATTGAACTAAAAACTGCTTGTGTACACATTGTATATTTTTGTTGGACTAACTCCTGCAGGAAAAACTTTCAAAAGTCAAACTAGGAAGTCTTGAGATGAACTCACACGGAGAGAAAAGAGATACATGAACTTCATCAACCTTGCACAAGGGAAACATAGCTCATGCATCATGGAGAGATCCATGGAACAAGAAGATGAGTGCCACAAAACAAGATCTACACTCACTCCATGAAAGAGGGTGAACAAATCTCCATCAAGCCCCTTTAAGACAAAGGCCATCATGGAGAAATTCTCAAGACAATGAAGGGAGCACAAGGACTATCAAGAATATCAAGATCACGAGAACAAAAAGATGCTCCCATCACTAAAGCACATTGTGAGATAAGCAAGAGAAGACAAGCCATTCACAAGCACAACTAGCTGAGCAAGAGAAGCTTTCACAAGGTGGTTCGGTACTATCACCCTTCAAATGATAAGGTAACCATCTTGAGGTACATAATCACTATTTAAAAAGCTTTTCTCGATCTTAGTATGCACATAAATGAAGAACCAAACATGTTTAAGTTGTAACCTCTTGACCCATCCAGATTAACTTAACATGTTTAGTTCTTTAATCATTTCTTAGCTTCACTCTCTTGATCTCATAATATCACCCAATGAGCTAAAATGTTGTGCATCCAACCTTTGGAAGATGATAATCACAATCCTTCCATGGGTTAAGCAATCTGATCTGTCAAATATTTTTTGAAATACAACTTTCATGCTATCTTCTAATCTTATCTCCCATGTCATGGACTTCAACTTTATCTTGTTCACTATGCCTGAGGTTAGAGAAGAATGAACAAATTTTTTTGGTTCTGTTGGTGTTTTTCCACCAACAGAGCCCATGCACTTGATCTCTACCTTGTCTTTATGAGTAGGATACACTTCGAGCAAAACATGGAGTTGGTCAACTCCTAAATTCTCAAGTAAAGGTCCTAAATCTAAAAGAACATGCACACTAAGCAAGATGCGGCCAGCTTCCACAATTAATGTTTCACTTCAAACGGCTGCTGGACGAACGAAGAACATGGGTGACACCATATCAAGAAGTGCATATATCATGGTCTCCACCTTGGGGTCAGATGAGTCACCAAAGGAATAAACATGGTGAAAAGCCTTGTTCAGAGGACTTGAAACATTGAACCCTCGCCGAGAGGTAAAATTGGAGTTATTAAGAAAAGCTGACAAGCAAGTGTATGTTCCACCCACTATTAGAGCATTGTCCCAGCAGCTATCAATGTCAATCAATGCTTTGATAGAGGAAGTACATCTTCAACGCTAGTCTGCTACATTGCAAGATTGAGCGACTACGTCAACATTCAACTTGGGGAGGGCACCCCCGTGTATCCAGGTAAGTATCCTTACCCTCTTAAAAGTTTTGTCTTTATAAATAAATTCAAAAAAAGTGAGCACATGAAGGTTCACACTTATCCTGTCGAGTATTCGTTCTACATTGTGTTATTTCATATTAGTGTGTGCTAATTAGAGTGTGTATAAAAAGTTTGTTTTTCTGTTTAAATAAATAGACTCTGGAGATAATCTCTAGTATGGAAATGATGAATAGTTGCTCTGCCATAATTTCTTTCAAGTGTCTAGTTTTCAACCTTGAACTCTCCCGAGTTTTGGAAATAATTATTTTGACCTAAGATTTACTCTAAACTTGAAACTTGTGGGTTGTAAATGCTTGATCTAAGTCTAGGTGATTGACGGATATGATATGAGAAGGTCTGAGCTACTGTTTATCTTGTTCCTAGAGAAACTTGAGTTCTGGAGATTTATCTTTTGAAAAACTTAAAATTGCCACATGATGAGTTCATGTATGACGAGAGCTTTAATTCCTACCAGAACCATATATACATGCTTGCTTGAATAGAAAAACCAGCTCATAAGCTGCTTGCTTTGTATTGAGTTTGGTCAACCCATGTGAGACCCTTGTCGAGAGGATGGTCATGCTCCCCAGATCAAGATCACTTACACCCACATATATCCTGCTGCTCCTACCTTGGGAGTACGCGAAAACATGTCTTTTTCCATCTAAAAATCTATCTCCTACACTGAGAGAGGATCCAAAAAGATTGTTAGGTTTCCAAATAAATGCTCCAAGATTGTGATTTATCTCTTCTCTAAGTTCGTTGTATCTTAAGTAAGAGGCAGGAGATCCTTTGTAAAAAAAGAAAGAAAAAAGAAGAAGAAAAAAAGAAGAAAAAAGAGAAGTCTATGATCTCTATGCCTAGAAGTTCATCATTGTCATCAAAGAAAGAAGGAAGAAGATATCTCAAGACCTCCACAGCAAAGTTCTTCATAAATTCTTCAGTTGGAGGCAGCCTCTTCAGGAGCAAAGTAGAATTAGGTTAGCCACCAAATAATTCCACACACATGCACATCTTGATCTAAGGGTATGGTCTCTCCTCCAAGGATCCTAGTTTTGACTGAGCAACATATGCATGGTAAGTATGCTACATTCTTGAAATACCCTTAGCTCCATATAAGCCTATTAGTTATAGGGTAATTGAGAGGAGGCATGATGATACTCTGCCTTATTCCAAAAATACCACATAGTGAAAGAGAGAAGACAAAACACCATCATTTCCTTGGAAAGGATCCATAAATACCACATATGAGAGACCAGAAAGGGTCATACAAAAAAGGAATCTTTGAGTTTTATTTTAAAAACCTACAAAAACTCCAGAATGAAAATTGATTGAAGAACTCGAGACGCAGTGCTTGACTTGATTGTTCTGTCTTTCAACTACTCAAGACCCAAGTGAAGGCTAAAAGCTCCAAAGTTGAAGGTAATAGGTAAGTTTAAAGTCAGAATGGTTTGCTCTAATCCGGAGGAGAATTTTTGTTTGAACGCATGTGTACTTTTGAGGCGTGAAAGCATAGTAGCAACTCCTGATCCATTGTTGAGATTTGCTTTGCTCAGGGACTAGCAAAGGTTAAGCTTGGGGGAACTTGTTGATGGTCACTAATGCTTATTTTTAACCATCAACTATTGCATGAAATAGCATGAAATGAACTACCAAGCATAGTTGTAGAGTTTGAAACTAACGAGTTCCACGAGTTTTGGTGAATCTATGTTTTACAGGGGTTAAATTGGAAAAGGACCAGAATCACCAAATAGAAGTATCTCAAGTGATGAATTGGAGTACACCATTGCGAAGAGCTCATCGAGACACATGAAATAGAGTTTTGGTTCACCCAAATCGGAGTCCAGACGACAAAGTTACGTCTTCCGGAAGATTGCAAATGGGCTTCTAGAGCAGTCCGGAGTAAATTGGGCATATCTCCTTCATTCGGACTCAGTTTTTAGTGATCTAGGACTCTTTGGAAAGCTAACGAAGAGATCTATTGGCCCACCAAAAGAGTGGCCCACCTAGCATTAAGCTTGGCCAGCCGGCCCTACATGTAAGGCCGACCGGCCTGCTCTAGGCCCACCTGTCAGCACTCTTCGTCTCACGGTCTTCCACCGCCTTTGAGGTCCAATCTACGCCGTTGTTTCAAGTTGGTTTGATCCAAGGGCTGTGGTTTATCATACTAGGCTATATAAGCAGAGGCAGACCCCTCCCTCAGGCCATCTCCATCTTCATTAGCTACATCCAGAGCAAAAGCAAGGGTTTCACCCCTCCATCCAAGTAGAAGTAGAGATCCCTCTAGATGATCGTCTAGTTCTAGTTCTTCTAGTTTATCTTCTAGTTCTAGTTCATCTAGTTGTAAACTAGAGAAGAGGGAGAGAGAGGAGAGGAGAGAGCTGAGGAGGAGTCAGATCTATCGGATCTTCCTCGACATTGTACTTTTGCATCATCTGGTTTGTCTTGAGCAATCTCTAGGTTTTTCAACATTTATTTCTAAGTATTTTGTTTAGTTTTTCCTTTATTGTATTTACTGGATCTCTATTCGTATTGAGTGCTCTAGTTATCCTAGGTAATTAGAGTAGTAAGCGTTAGTGTAGACCTGACGTCTAGACTAGGGTTTACCTGAGTTTGCGCCCAATCCTCCGGATAGTTGTGGTAGCCCCAGAGGTGACAGCTTTGTTAGGCCTTTGTAATCCACCACTTTAGGGTTGGTGTTTTCATAGAGCTTTCGGCAGCCTTCTCCCAACTACTATTTTCCTAGTCTTTTTCAAGAGTTGGAAAGGACCTGCTGCTCTAAAGTAAGTAATGTAGAGTAAGCTTTCAACAAGATAGGATCACTTAGAAAACCCTAAAATCCCTCTTTACTCTATAATTACCCTTTCCTTGGACGTTCCTAATTCTTCTAGTACACTTCACGTTCCCCGTGGAAATCGATACTCTGGAATACTCCTAGATGAAAGCTACATAGGTATCCATGCGCTTGCGGATCTTTTTCTGTTCGCATTTAAAATACCTAACATGTGGCCGGTTGCTTGCTCATCGCGGTGTTGACCTTTGCAAATGCTTGCTCGATCACTTGCACTACCCTTGCTAATACCTGGTCTGTGATGTTGCCAATGTTGCTTTGGTTCCTTTGCTGACATCCCTAGAACAAATGGTTAATAGTATAAAATTCTTTATGATAAACAATAGCCTGTATTTTATGCCTCAACACCATAAAAGCCAAGAAGTTGTATCTTCTATGTCCTCTACTATTCGACAACGTATTCTACACCTTTGAAACTCTGCATGATATTCCTAGAGAGACATATTAGCCTGCTCTAAGCACTGCAATTTCTTATGCAAATCATGTTTATATGAAGGTGGAATAAAACAATCACACATTGCTTCTTTAGTCTATCCCATCATTCAGGTTGTAGATACAAATTAGCTAATTCTCGCCACCAGATTTTAGAAAAATTCTTAAATTCACTAGTAGCATGTTTAACTCTATGTATCTTAGGAACTAGGTGGAATTAAATTCTTGTTCTATAGCCATCTCCCAATCAAAATATCCTTTTCCATCATAACATCTAGAATAGGATGTGATGAGAATCAAACATCATGGGCATGATCCTTCTGAGTTATCTTGTCAGTAATGCTTTTGTTGGAATTGACCTTAGTACTGGCATGTATTTGAAATAAGGGTGATGCTAGTTTCAAACTACTTTGCTTCCGCTACTTTTGAACTTAAGTTATAATAACTATGTTGAACTTCGATGTATGTTGAACTACTTGTGAAATGGATGTAACATGTGACTTGTTATATTGAATCACTATGATCTTGGCTTGTATGTTGGTTGGTTTGAAATCCCTCATGATTTCGTTGGACTACCAGAGTTATATTTATCACTTCGGTGATTGTTTTTGTACTTGTGCTCTTATAACTTGGGCGGTTCCGTGACATATTTTATCATTCATTTTTTATGAGCCTTCATGTGCTCATTTTTTTTCAATACCTTGGGACCTTCATGTGTCCCTATTTTTTTTTTCCTTTTTTGGAGCTTCATGTGTCCATATTTTTTTACTTTCTCATATTCTTGCATAGCCCATGTCTCTTAAACCATATGTTAAGAGAGATCACTTTCTTGTAAAGCATGGAGTATTTTCCTAACAAATATTTTTTTGTCTACTCCCAGTGTAGGAGCAGAGTTTTTGGTGGATGGAAGCATGTTTTCGCGTACTCTTAGTGTAGGAGCAGCATGTATAGGTGGGTGTACGTGATCTTGATCTTGGGGGCATGATAACTTTCTCAACAAGGGTCAACAAGACTTGACAAAACTCGATGCAGAAATAAGTATCATAAATTTGGAAGTTTTAAGTTATATTCACTAGATATGGCTTTGGTAGGAATTTGAAGTATCATTGAGGAGCATGCTATTTGAATTTTGATTTTGTGAAATAAATCCCAAGTTCTTTGCATGAGAGAGCAAGGTTCATTTTCATCCTACTATATCACATATTCCAATTACTTAGATAATATGGGGTCCCTATGTTGAGTTGTCCACAAGTTTAGGAATATTAGCGAGGGATAAAGAGAATGCAAACTTAATTCAAGGATAGCATGGAGATGAAACATTATTGTTTTGCATTTTTTTAAATTTGTTCAATTTTTAAAATTTAAAATTCTGGAGATATGAGGGGTAATGTTGCACAAACCACCATTGAAGATGAAGGAGATACGAGGAGTCAGAGATGGTTTGGCTCAACCAAAGGTTTAGCCAATCCTCTCTGGGATCATTTGTTCCATCCTTCTACATGTTGGATTAGTCGATGTTTGTGCAACACGTTGGTGGGAGATCTCAAATGTTTGTTCGTTATGCATGGGAGATCTCCCCCACACTTATTCTTGTATCTGTTTATTCAATCAAAGAAAAACAAAGAAGGAAACAAACAAGGGCTCTACCGAATTGAGCACCGGGGAGCCTAGAATTTATTCATTAATATTATTATTATATTATTATTATTCATTATTTTTTAATTATTTTTTTAGTGTTTACCCAACTTTTTATTATTTGAAATCACTCCAACAAGGCTAAGGGTGAAATTGCAAGATATTCCTAGCCTTGATTTATCTCCATCATAAATTACTTCCATTGTTTATGAATGCAATTGTTCGAAGTTCATTAACCAAAATTAAACACCATGTTCAAATTTTGATTAAAGAAGGCTATTTTAACCTAAGCACCATGCTTAATTTAAAAGAGCCTATGGATGTATCGTATACGAGTGCACCCAGACCAGAGCATACAACATAAACAAGGAAAGTATGAATTTGTAAATCTATGGAGATAAATATGAGTATGAGAGTTTGTGAACATTTATTTACCTTTGCATACTAGAGTGTTGTTACCAACAACATTTGTAGATGGAAGCTTTGAAATTGCTGCAGCGGTGGCTTGATTGCACATGGTCCAACTCAGGCGAAACCACAAGGCTAGGCCATACACACATGTAGTGTGTATAGACCATATGCCTTAGTGGTAGCAAAGGTTATGAAGAGGAGAATGCTCCTTCTCTCTTCCTTTTTTCTCTTTTTATGTATATCATTTTTATATCTCTTTTTTTTCTCTTTTTTTAGCAAGAGAAAGATGTCATCATTTTTTATTTTTAACCAAGGTGACCAATGGTGTGGATGGAACGTATGGCGATGTTCACACCATCCTCCCCCACACTTGGACTTTTGTGCAAAAGTGTGCAGTGTTGGGATCTCCTCTTGAGTGTGTTCCATCACGAAAGGTCATCAATATATGTAGTTGATGTAGCTCCCATGATTTTGTGCATCGTCTGTCCCCTTGTTCTTCTTGATCTTGACCTGAAATGGTTAGCGACCAAGAATACCCAAAGATGCATATTAACATGAAACACGGTCTTGCTTTTATTGAAAAGAAAGTTTTTTATGATAATTATTTTTATATTATTATTATTATATATTTTTTCTATGATAATCCGGGGTATCTCCCGGCAGTGCTTAATTTATGGTCTTAAGCTCGATCGTGGGAACTTAGTCTTGTAGCTATCAATGGTGGTATAGTTCCGAGCTTTACCACCAAACATTTAGTAATAATGGTCAAACTACAAGGTTAGTACCGCAATTCAACTACAGGATTTGCAATACTTGTGATAAACAAAAGCATCCACAACCATCCTCTTGAAAAGTTTTGAAACAAGGATTGATTGATGGTTGGGATCCCCGTAGTTGCATGCAGTACTAAGCACAATGTCCATGGCACAAAAGTTTTCTTTTTTAAAAGATCTATCATGCATGATCAACGTTGAATCTCAACCACTATCGAGAATAACGTTTGTATGGCCAGAGGGACATGGCTTAGTTTTGAGTGAGAGTGATGGTATACGTTTTGTTTCATAAGCAAGCTTAGGTGAAATGAACGGAGATATGAACTTCACCTTCTCGAATTGGCCATGGTTGGGATTATGCTTCGCCATGGGGCTTTTGGGGCAAGAGATAGGAGTGGCGACAATAGTTTTTCCCAACTTTTCCTTAAGGCCCCCGTGGGAAGGCTTTTCTTTGATTTTTTTTTCAATGGGGTGGCCTATGAGAATATCAAACTGAAGGATGGCATAGATAAGGAAGTCTATAAAAACCTCGATTTTGTCAATTATGACTAGCACGGCCCTAGTGATCCCACAACATTCGAAAAATAGTCCCAAAGGACTTTTGAAGAGTTTGTTAGTCGAGACTAGCGGCATTTTGCCCAAAAGGGCTTCCACAAGGAATTTGGATATGATATTAGTCTCGACCATGGGGTTGTGTAGGGCTTCTACGATGGTTCCCCTTAATGAACAAGTTATGGCCGTGGAAGGTGAAAGAATCTGAATTGCTTTAGAAGAATGTTTCACTTCCATTAGCCATTCCTTTGGTGGCTCTACTTTAGGGGAAACTTCCCTTATGTTCTTTTTGTACCATGATAACTTCGAGGTATTGCAATAATCCTTGAATTCAATAGGAAACTCCGAAGGATGAATTACTCGTTCCTTCGGTGTTCGTGGTTCAAGTGGGGGCTCATAAGTTGAACCTAGGGATGGTGCGAGTTTGGATTTGACTAATGAGGACTCCCCCACACTCGACATGACTTTTACATGGAGGGTTTTGGTTCTTATGACAGAAGAAGTGTGTTTGGCTATGAAGTGCTTAAGAAATTCTACTTGTTCCATCATAGTTTTGTGAGTGGAACGACCTCTGACAGCCACGTCTAGGCATAGGCCAACATCTATATCAAGACCCCATACAAAAGAGGTGCAAAATCACGCCATCGGGTAATGACAAGCCTAGGTTGGCATGTAGTAATGTTGAAAACCGAGCCCATGCTGCACCTATAGACTCCTTCTCGTGCTGCTTGAAATCGAGGATCGCCCTTGGTAGAGAGCCGATACGGGACATGGGAAAAATGCAAGACAAAACTTGTCTTTAAGTTCATCCCAATCCCCATTTGTACTTTCTACAGCAAACATGTACCGTTGCTTCGCCTTTCCTATGAGAGAAGGGAAACAACTTCCACCTTAGTGTTTCTTGTGTCATGCCTGAGATGCTCACACACGAACACATTTCCTCGAAATCTAGTAGGTGATTGCATGGGTTTTTGGTATCAAGCCTTGAGAAGGGTTGTGCTCGAACCATAGCTTTTAAGCTAGGGTGGAGTTCACCACTAGATGAAAGGTTAGGCTTTGGTGGTGGCTCGGCGAACTCGCCCTTTGATGCGGACCGATAAGGATTTAATGTTGGGTTCATGATGGAAAAAGTAAAAGAAATATTTTTTGTTTTTATAAAAAGAAAAGGATACATATACGAGGACAAACAAGGTTCGAAGAAGATAGCAACCGTTCCCTGGCAACGGCGGCAAAAAGCTTGTTGGTATTTTTTAACGCAAACAGAAAGATTTTGCAAGCGCATGAAATTACCATTTTAGCTTTCACCCGGAAGTATTCAGGATATCATAATTTCCGCAAGGAACGAAGGTACTTCTTCTAGCTAATTTGTCCAAGGACAACACAAGGGTAGAGTTGGAGGGGTAGAGAAGGATTCCTATGACTTTTAGGTCTTTTGGATAGGTAAACTCTACTTCAACTGCTTACTTCGAGCACCGGCTTATACCTGGTTTGCCACCCACCTCCAGCGTGTAGCTCTATGTCATACCCGGATGTGGGGGATTACAAGGGACGGACAGGATTATCATCACCTACCACCTACCCCTCAACCGGAGGATACAAGGCAAATGAAGGTAGCCTCTAGCCTAGACACCACGTCTACGCTATCGACTACTACTCTAGCGTTACGCAGGGCGATCCGTCTTTATCAGGAACCCTTTAACTAGAGCACCCGCTATGAGAGCGGACGATGAACCTCCAACAAGTTTGGGTAAAGCTTAACTAATTAAAAGACATAAAAGACCATAAGAACCATGAACACTTACTTAGCCAAGATCCCCTTAGGGTACCAAGCACGTGTTCATCGAGGTACAAGCTTTGGGGAGTCACTGACAAGCCTGACGCTTCCCCAAACTCTCCCTCACATCTCGCTTTCTCAACTCTAGCTAACTACTAGGGCATAAGCCCTTCGAATGATGCTCTTATTCTAGTAGTGTAGCTCTTGATCCCTTGAGTGTTGATGTAAATGACGAGGAGGGAGCCTCCTTTTATAGGTGGAGAGGGGGGGTCTTTGGAAGGTACCAAACCGCCTATCTGCATTGAATATACCGCCAACACCATTTGAACCGACCAAAGAGAGGTGTTATGAACCACCTGGAGAAAGTTGGGACCGAGGGGACCCATCAGCGGTGCGCCCACACCCTAGGTGGGCCACCTTGAGTCCACTTTCGTCGTGGTATTTTCCTTGGTCTTGTAGAGTTGGCCCATGGTGGTGTTGTGTGGAGTTGGATTAGTTTGGGTTGCTTTTAGGCTTGTTCTCCACCTCTTTTGGGCCCTGATTTGGTGGTAGTGGGCCTTCTCCCCCTAGGGCTCAAGTCGGGTGCTTATTTTATTGTGTTTCTTGTGTACTTTTGGCTCATTTTATGTATAATCCTGACATGTCCTCCTGCAAATGAGTAATCACCAAAACTTGTAGATTTGATTAGTTATAAGTCCTAATTCTATGTTTGGTGATCGTTTGAGTAGTTTTTATATGAAAATTGGTAGTTAGAAATAGGAGTTAAGGACCGCCAACAGTAAGGTAACATGATAACACAAGATTAACTTTCGTTGATCGAGTAGGTGCATATCTCCTCTTATTAACTTAACGTGATTTTACTGAGTAGGTGTATATGTCTTCTTTAGTATAAGAAACATACACTCACCAAGTTCTAGCAACCTAAGATATAGTTGTTCATCATTAGTGAGAGGCTTAGAACCTGTAGCTAACAACTAATCTTAATTAGCCTAAGCATCTAACATAAGCATCACACAAGCAAACAACTACAACTTGCATTAATCATTTTCTGGACTGCAGATAGTAGCTGCTTATTTTGGCTATAACTGGAGTTATACATATCCAACAAACATGCCACAAGACTTTATGAAAATCTTATGAAATTTTCTAAAACTTTCTTATAATCGTCTCAAGATGATTCAATAGCTATCAGGGTCAAACAAAGCAATCTTCTGGATCTGTTCAGATTTTTTCTAGAGAACAAGCAATTCTGACTACAAACTTCAAACAGCTATAACTCTCAAACCATTTGGTCTATTGCCATGAAAATTTTATACAAGGAAGATAAGTAAGTTATCTACAACTTTGTTATAGACAAGATTCACAGCAAACATCATTTTTATCATGCAATTAGCTTAACAACAGAAACTGCACAAAACAGCCATGCAATGGAATTATATAGCAATAATTAAGTGACTACATATAGCCAATCAATTCTGGGCACACCCAATGGTACCAATAGTTTTTTATACATCACAAACATGCTAGAAAACATCGTGGTTAAACCCAAACCAATTATTTAAATGCCTTTATTAATTTCCTTAGATAATAAGCTGAAATAGAGAACATATATTTCCATTGCACAATAAATTCTTAGAAAATTACAGCAGCCTATAAATGCTCTCAATAGTCTACAGTATAAAATTCATGCCATTTGGATAAGTATAGCAACCTCTACAAAAATAACGAGCTAGCAGGGCTTATTATAGCATAAATAGTTTAGCCTAGTGAAAGGTGTCAAACAATAGATTTTATATTTTTCTTAGCTTCATCACAACACAAGAACACTGTGTAATTAATTTCATGCTCATAGGTTACGTATATTTATCACAATAAATTGCACAAGAAAATAACATCTAATCAAGATAAATAGCAAAGTCATAGTCCAAGCATGTTCACTGTAGGTTCATTATTTTTCCTAGCTACAGCATGTTAAGAGAAGACCAACAAAATTGGAATCACATTTTTTTCTCATATCCCTAACTCAAGTTATGTATTTTCTAAGTTTAATAGGGATTAAACAAGATAAATATAAACAAAATATTTTACTATAGAACATGGCAAGTTTCATATTTTTATTAAATACTACTCATGATGAATCCAACAAAATTTGGTTCACTCAAATTGGACAAATCTAGCTCAAGTTATGAATTTTCAAAGTTTGTATTCAAATCTAAAAAAGAAATAAGAAAACAAATCAAATGCTAAACGCTAGATGCACCCAGTCCATACACCCTACTGTGGCTAACGCCTGGGTCTCGCAGGTCAACCGGTCCCACACGACAGGTGCATAGAAGCAGAGCGTGGTGGTTGATCGGACACAGCACGTCAACAGCGAGGTCACCGACAGCGAGGTCACCACCACTACACTCTACTCAACAAGCCGCATCGACTGGTGTGCTTAGTTTGCTCGGAGCCTCACCGGAGCAAGCTCGACGGCGGCCATGGCGGACGGTGGAGGTGGCATGGCGGTACACCGGCGTTCTCTGCTCATGGGGTGCTCAGGCAAGGCTCGCTACGGCTACACGGTGACCTATCGAAGCTATCTAGGGTGGATTGGGGTTCTAGTGATGCGGTCGTGAGCTCCGACCACGTGCATGTCTTGGTGGCAGCGAGAGCACGGCGGTGCGCAGCCGTGTTCCGGCGCCGGTAGGGCAGTAGCGGTTAAACGGTCATCGGTGTGAGCTCCTAGGGTTTATAGAGGTGATGAGACGAGAGAGAGAAAGAGTGGAGATGCTCTGGTCCGAGTTGGCCACGATGAGCTTGGAGCTTGGCTGCGCTCTGACGAGGTCACGGTGGCAAAAATGGCCTACGGCCTTTACCTCGGCTCGAAGGGCTTGGCAAGCGGGTCGGCGAGGTAGAGCGGAGCAAGGCAGAGCTATGTGTGAGAGTAATCGGGCTATGGCGTGGTGGTGCCGGTGCTCTATGGTGGTGAAGGCACGAGGCGATGGAGAGTGCTCGGTGTCGCCGCTGCGAGCGTGAGAGCAAACGAGAGAGAGGGAGAGGATGAAAATGGACAGCAGCAGCAGCGACACCTCCCTCTTCTCTCCCCTTTGGCCAGACCAGCCAGGCTGACGCTGGTGTACGACCACCACATGGCGCACATGGCCTGACACCGGTCGGCCACAACCCGGCCTGATTCAAATCGGCCATGGCCGATTCAGTCAAGGCGCTGCCGGTTGAAACCCTCGGTTCTTCCTACCTCTATCTCCCAATCTAGCATGAATCAGTGCAAACCATAGTAACAAAAGTTGTAGAGCTATGCAAGAACTCCAACTTTGCTTACACGAGTTTGGTCTAGTTCAGCCTAGTTTTCAAACTACAATGCGTCAAAGAGGGGTACATTGAAACTGAAACTTCATTGTGACTTAGCAAAATCCTAAGTCCCCAAAATAGCACTATTTTTCACCTTGTGAGCACCTTTTGACCAAGTTAGGCACTGATCTAGCTCATGGCCATTAAACAAAGTTTGTTCCTTATAAAATTTATTACAACTTTTATTAAGGGTGCACTAACATGCAAATACTCCAAGTAGCAATTCAATCTAGGTCAAACAAAACTAGTCAAGGAGCCATTCTATGCAACATAGTACTTAGAAGTCAAATTTGACCAAATCATGAATATAAACTTTGCTTCATTTTTCATCCTAAGTATGTCTAAGGTGTTTTAGTGACCAAACATCAACCACTTGCATTAACCACACATGATCACAAGCATATACCTGTGATAATAACATATGAAACATAGGAAACATTGCTAATGAAACATGAGTTGCATGAATGAAACATTGCTCATGTAACCTATGAAACATCACTAGTGCAACATTCAAAATGCAATTGACATGCTTATGTTTATGAATGAATAAATAAGGCTTATGCTCATGCAATGCAAGTGCAAGAATGCAAGCTTAACACCTAGGGTGTTACACTTGCAGCAGTGGCTACTACTATCAATATGGAGAGGCGAGCAGTTTGATTTCTTACACTTTTCCTATCTAAGATTGAGGATGTGATAGCTGATGCTATTAGTACCGGATGGCAACATGTGTACCCTCACATCATCAGCTATCTGCTACGCATGATTGACTCTAAAAAGAATGGGCCGCTGTACCACGAGTTGACATGTGAGGTTATGACCTACATGCCAGCAAGTCCAGATGATCATCAGCATGGATAGCATGCCCTTAGGTCCGTTCAAGAGCTGTTACCCATATAGGATAGAGAAAGACACAAAACGGTGGATGCAGCCCGAGAGGAGGCAGAGCACAAGTCTAGGATTGGAGGAATCTTGAATGTACGAATGCAAGATTCAGACTCCGATGACAGCGACTACCGTGACCCTACGTCAGACGACCATGATGAGGGAGGGTCATCCTCTGATGCTGTGGCTGACAAAGTGATGGATGATGTTCCACCTACTACAGAGATGATAGCCAAGCAAGCACCACCTCCAATGTCCGTTCAACAACCGTCAGAGCTTGGACAGATACTTGCTAGGCTAGCTGTCGGCAGGATGAAAACCAGAAGTGTATGGAACGACAAGAGAGGTGTTTGAAAGCAAGTATTGATAAGCAAGTAGAGAGTGTGGTCCTTCTCAAAGAGCAGATGAGCCAGTAATCATCTGCTTTTTGTGAGGCCATCAACTAACATGTCCAAAAAATCGACCTGATGTGCAATGCGTTCACCAGTTGCTTTAATCAATTGTACAGTGCCACAGGGGTTAAGGCCCCTGACTTTTAGATGCTTTAGTTGCAATGTGGTAGTCAGGTCAGCCCCATTGCTAGTTATCTGACTGTCCCTGATAATACAATTGTCCACACAGAGTTACCCATTGCGACGACGCTACATAAGTAGAGTTTAGCTTCAGGTCCTGATCTGGCCGGTGATCCACCTTCTTCACCCCCTCAGGTTGAGGTGCAAGTCACCACAGAGGCACATATAGAGCCTCTTAGGGCTTCTCCAACACTCGAGATACCTGAGCCAGCTTCAGGTTCTGATGAGGCAGGTGTTCCACCTTCTTCGCCCCCTCAGGTCGAGGTGCAAGTTGCCACGGGGACAAATACAGAGCCTCTCGGGCTTCTCCAACGAATGAGATGCCTGAACCTGCTAATGCTAGTATTACTACAGTCAAACATAAGCACAGTTCAGCTTCAGCTCATGAGGCAGCTAATCGACCTTCTCCATCCAATCAGGTCGAGGGGCCAGGTACTGCGTGCGACATCATAGGGGCACATACAGAGCCTCCTAGGGCTTTCCCAATAATCATGGAGCCTGATGCAACCACTGAGCCTACTAATCCTACCATTAATAGAGTTGAGTCGACCCTAGGGTCTGACACTACTACTTCAGTTTAGCAGATCGGAGAGTCCACCATTCGTCTAGGTAACCACTTCACTGAGCATGATGAGACATTGGATTCAGACGATGAGATTTTAGCGTACTCACTAGGCGAGATGCACTCACTAGGTGAGTTTGACCTCAATAGCACCGTCATGACTTCGATGCCTGCTCGTCGTCATCACCACATCATTCGGATGCATAGTCACCTTGATTCCCTACCGAGGAAGGGACGTACAAGAGATTGGTGATAGTTCGACAATCAAATGGAGGGATGCGGAGAAGGTGAGGGAACGGAGGCATCAGAATTTGGATTTAGAATGATTCTTGATGTAATAATTGAAGTCTTGCTTACGACACAATGTCTATTTTATGGTTCTGTAATAAGTTGTACATGTTGAACCCTTTTTATCACTATGTTGCCATGTAGGTATCGAAATTTAGATTTAAAATGATTCTTGATGTAATAATTGAAGTCTTGCTTATGACACAATGTATATTTTACGGTTATGTAATAAGTTGTACATGTTGAACCATTTTTATCACTATGTTGCCACTGTAAATTAAACCTAACATCTAAGTGTGATATGAGCGACATCTATCTAGTATGACTACCTCATTACAACTTGAGTCGTTCCTCTTAAGAGAGAACTACATGGTCGAACACCCTCATTGCAAGTCGAGGAGTCGTCCGGACATGAAATCTATTGTCCAATGGGTTACGATCATAGAGTAGGGGACTTTCTTTCATGCGTAATCAAATCTTGCATGCGTATTCAGAAAAGAGTAATAGATATTGTCCGGCGCATTACAATCGCATAGTGTCGGACTTTCTCGTGTGTGCATTCAGAAAAGAGTAATACACATTGTGCCGACGATTAACATTTACAATGCCTAACGTAGGACGAAGCATTTAGAACAGAAATATGCAAAGTTACTAAGTTACCTACGGTGTTTCATAAGAGGGAAAGAAGCTTCCTAAAACCTAACTCCCTTTTGAGAGGGGAGGCAGGATCTGGCCCATGACCTCCTAATCACCTCATCTGAGCATGTCAGCCGCACAAGCCAATCACATCCAAGCACAAGAAGCAAACACCATGAAAGACAAAGCAACACGCATAAGTTACTCTTCAAATTAAAGTAACAAACTAGCCTTTCATTAAGATTGGAATGACCCTAGATACAATCTACACCTCAAAGAAGGCAATAAGGATGACGTCTCCCGCATGCGTGGCCGCCACGATGGCCTCCGCGGTGGCAGTAAAATCACCAATGAGCTCTTCCATCTCCTTATCGATGCCAACTAGGAAGCCAGGATCAAGCAGGCAGAGATCATGGTCAGAACGAAGCTGCGTCGCGACTAGGGCTAAGGCAGCCCTATGGCGCACCCCACTAAGGGCCACCATCATAACCCGAGCTGTCATGGCGCATAGACGGTCCTCAAGCAGGACACCCCTTGCATTCATGTCATTGACGATGATGAGGGCCGCCTCTCGAAGAGCAGCCAACTCCTCCTCTAGGCAGAGCGCGAGCTAACTAACCTCGCCCCTAGGGTTAGAGCATGGGTCACGAGACGTATCCCAATTATGGAGGGGCTCGTGGACTTCTCGGTAGCCATAGGGAGAAGACCCCTCTGGTTCCGTAGGGCGCACGTCCGGAGAGCGGGCGGCACCGGATAACCGTCCAACCTCTAGCGTCACGACGTGAGAAAGGGCCCTAAAAAGATTAAGGAGATCAGAATAGAACTGACTCCGACAACTAAGAACAAGACCGCCTTACCCAAGGCGCCACAAATGGGAGCGGAGATGCTGTGGAGGCCCGCTCCCCTCCAGAGGGTTCTCCGTTGGGTGCTTCCCATGGTCCATCACTCTGGCCAAAGACGCGACTCGCTCAAGGCTAGATAGAAGGCAAAGGAGTGCCGCAGGAAGATAGAGAAGAGTGGTTGCCTCGCTCTTACCTCTCTCATAGATTTATGGCTAAACCAGGCCCACTAGGCTCTCCAGGTTTTGTGCAAATTTATTATAGATTTAATTGTTGTGGATTTCCAAACAATAGGTTGCAGTGGGTGCAGTTAGAAAAAACCTTCTGGATTTGTTCAAACAAAGCAATCTTCTGGATCTGTTCAGATTTTTTCTAGAGAACAAGCAATTCTGACTACAAACTTCAAACAGCTATAACTCTCTAACCATTTGGTCTATTGCCATGAAAATTTGATACAAGGAAGATAAGTAATAGATATTGTCCGGCACATTACAATCACATAGTATCAGTGGGTGTAGTTAGAAAAAGAGTAATAGATATTGTCCGACACGTTACAATCACATAGTATCAGACTTTCTCGCATGTGCATTTAGAAAAGAGTAGTACACATTGTGCCAACAATTTACATTTATACAATGCCTGACGTAGGTGAAAGCATTCAGTCATTGTCCAGCATGTTACAATCACATAGTATCAGACTTTCTTGCATGTGCATTCAGAAAAGAGTAGTACACATTGTGCCAACGATTAACATTTATACAATGCCTGACACAGGTGAAAGCATTCAATCATTGTCCAACATGTTACAATCACATAGTTTTGGACTTTCTCTTGTGTGCATTCAGAAAAGAGTAATACACATTATGCCAATGATTAACATTTACAATGCCTGACACATGTGCAATCATTCAGAACAAAAATACACTAATAAGTTACTAAGTTACCTATGGTATTTCATATGTTTCATGGATCAGTTGGAGGCCATTATGCATTTCACTATTGATGGAAACTAGATCTGGTGTCAGGAGCTGCATCCACTACTGGCACCAGGCCACTGCCTCCTCCTTTGTGGGTTGCGCATCAAACAATGTTGATGGTAGTTATTGTTCATCATAAACCATCAACATAACTTGAATAAATGCTTGAAATGGATCACCAATAGAAAGTTAGGGGTTTAAACTGACAATTTCCACAAGTTTTGGTGAATCTGTATTTTTAGTAGGGTTATTCTAGAAAAACAGAAAGAGGGATCAAAATGTCAAATAGAACTAAACTTAACCACGACGAAAACTACTCTAGAAGGTTCCAGAGGACTCTAGGAGGCAACCCCCGAAAGCAGACCCCGAGAGGCTGCTAGGTGGTGCTGGCCGGCCCCACCATGGTGTCGCTCGGTCTGGCAAGTGGGCACCTGCCTGTCAGCTTCTAGAAGCTTCCTCCATCACCTCCTAGGATTGCATCTACGCCGTCCTTCAAGTCGGTTTGATCCAAGGGCTCACGTTGCACTCGGGCTATATAAACAGACCCTAGCCCCCCTAGAGGCATCAAGTCATTTAAGATCAGGTCATCTAGAGATAGATACCCTAATCTTCTCAGAGCTCCTCTAGTTTCTAGGGCAATAGCTAGTTGGGCTAGGTCTAGAGGGAGGCAAGCAGATCTTCGCTTGGATTCCCGACATCGTCTAGAGCTTGGTTTGGTATAATTCTTATACCCCCTCTCTTGTTGTATCTCTATTATTTTTATATGCTTTGGTACAATTTCCAAGGCAATATAGTATTTATCTTATTCAAGTTTAAGGTTGCAATGTTCATCGTCTACTTTGATTATATGCTTAGTATAGTTAGTTTATCATTGTGTTTATGCATAAGTTCATATAGCGCTCACCCCAATGATCACAAGGTGGGTGGTAGAGATCATGTAAGTGTGGTGCTTAGATGTTATTTACTTACGAATATACTCTATATTTCGAGCCATGTGGTAGATCACGGGTGTGACACTACCGTTGAGTCCTTTGTAGTCCACTCCCGGAATATAAGTCATAGAAGTAGGGCCTGGTTGCAAAGGAAGGGAAAGCTCTGTTCTTGAACTTCCTGATGTAATGCCCCTTATGTGTAGATTCAATGGTGATCTTAGCAATGACTACTAAGTGTAATTGCACTAATCAACGTATGCTTTGACTTGTAATTAAGAATGACTTAGGAATTATTCCTCTAATATTCTAACCTGACCGTGCCAATGCTATAGATAGGAGTGCTCTAAGAGATTTATTTATCATTATTATGAACTTGATCAATGCTTATCATATATATCTTTTATCTTGTGACTTACCCCTGTTATGAGTAGAGAGATTATTATGGTTTATTTCTCCATCAATGTTATAAGTTATCAATACATGTCCAAAGCTACACCTTCCTTGTGGTAAAATATAAATAACAATACCTGAAATACTCTTAGGTAAAATGCTACAATGATATAATTATATGTCTGCTTGCAGAATCCTTTTCATTCATATTCTATATTCTTTTTAGTCACATAAAATTATAAACATCTGCTTAGTATTATTCTAGTAGTGATACTAGTAGTACCAATAAACATTTCTAGCACCATCACTAGGGATGACAACCTAGTTTAATTAATGCTAGAGGTGTAGATAATTCATAGGTGGCTACTAAAACAAGTGACAAGATAATTCATAGGTGGCTACTAGAACAATCTCGCAGCAAGCGTCGTACCTGTAGGCAGTGCCGGACAGTCCGGACAACACATCATGCAGGAATTCTCTAGCATGAGGGAACTCTAGCGGTAGGTTGTGCAAGAACTATACCAATTGTTCCTGCATGAGGACTCAAATTGCTTGCGCCCTCATCATCAGACGAGGTTGAATCGTTGGAGGGATTATTGGCTGCAGGGATGATGTAGGAGGCGTCAGTGCAGTCGGTGTCAAGACCCGAGTACTTGTGGCGCAGTCACACCTGGATGAGGTTGGTGTCCCCTTGGTGGTGTAGTCTGTGGCTGTGGCTAGCACTATAGCCCATGCGTTCCATTATCTAGTGAACCGCTAAGTTGTTCACAGCGGTCGGCATCGACGCCATCGAATAGGGCGATGCTCAATGGACGCCCATTGGAGCAAAATGGCCAGACCATGACGCCAGGCCCCTAGAGACAAATGGCACGGGTCGCCTGTAATGGACGACAGCAATAGGCATGGCATCCTCATTGGCAACCATGACACCATCAGCATCGACAACCGCAGCGCCACTAGCATCGACAACCATGGCACCAGGGACAGCTCCAGTGTTGTGCTCTACTAGTGCCATATGCTGGATGTTGCCGCTGGTGGGCTCATTGGAGGCCATGGGAAGCGGTGATAGTCGTGTGGATGGATGTCACAACAAAGTGGGCGGCGAAAGAAGTTGTGCAATACTAACTTTTTCACTTAAGTATGGGAAATTGTTGCTGCAGTTCCAAACACTGGATGGAGGATGATCAATAAATGTTGCATCAATGCAGTTGAATTGAGATTAGGCCACGTTCGTCGCATCGCCATAGGCATCACAACAATCAAAGTTCACCCTTTCTAATTGGAGGACGTGGGTGTATAGCTATTGAGATTATCGGGACCCTAAGATAGTCTGACCCTATGAAATATAGATGCTTCAAATCACTGCGAGTCAATGAACAATGAAATACAGTGCTGGCAACTATCAGGGGCTATCCAACTAGTTCATAGAACCCAACTATCAGGGGCTTACAACTAGTTCTAGTCTATAGAACCCAACAATTAGTTTGCTTTTTTTAGCCATGGCTAACTAGCATAGTCCATCCAAATAGGGCCTAAGATAGTCCGATACTAGGAAATCTTGACAGGCTGGATAATAGTTCTAACGAAACAACAAAATACAGATCGTGACAACTCTTGTGCCGAGTTCACCACAACCATCCTCCATTCATCTTGCGCACCTCCATCTTGAGCTTAGCTTCATCGTACTCCTGCTCCTCCTCCCATTCCTTGTCCTCATCATCACTACGGTGGCCTCATGGATCATGCTGAAGAAGAAAGTGTCACCGACGTTGAGGTGGTTGCTTGCGCAGAACTCGTCCCACCGGTACTTGAATGACGTGCACACTTTGTTGTTCATGTAGGTCCTCTTCAAGGCCATGAACCAGGACTAACTAGCCATCTGTAGCTTGATGGCTTGCTGATACTGGTAGCCGTGTGCTACCTCAAAGTCCACTAGCATGTTCTTTGCCTCGCACAAAAAAAGATTGATGAGAAAGATGACACTGGTAACTTGCAACATTGGTACGTTCTGCGTCTTGCGTGTGCTCACCAGATACTTTGCTTTGAGGTGGTACTTCTTTAGGATCACTACAAAACTCTTCAGCTCTATGATGGGCAGGGAGAGCTGACTACCACTGGCCTCAAAGTCATGTGGGTACTGCTTGCGGCAGGTGGTAAGGTCGAAGACCTTGATGTTAATCTGTGACTAGCCATCATACCGCAATACAAGAGAACCTGTCTTGGAGGTCGAGGGCATGGGCGAAGTGCTTCCATCCCTAGTGGAGGTACAAGTGATCGCCATCGGGGAACACCTCTACCTTCCACCGGGCTAGGCTCTGCTTGTCATCCAGACAAAGCTTGAGTTTCCAGCGACCTCCGATGGCCCAGGCCATTGCAGCCGGCAGTTTCTACATGCATAATGATCAACATAGCCAGATAGAGGGAGAAGTTCATTCCTAAAGGCAAACCCTAGTAGATCAGATTCAGCACACAGAAAATGGCACTTACCAATGTTTCTGCATACAATATAGGAAGAAGGATCTTCATGTACTCCAGGTCACTCTGGCTCGGTCCTGCCATGCCTCTTGCAGCCCTACCGTGCCAACTAGGGAACTTGATAGTCTTGAGGAATCCTTGCTGGTATGTCTCTGTTCTCGTTCTCCTCTCATGGGGGTGACTTTCTTTTTCTATGTTTCTGGTGTTGTCACAAATGCAATGAGTGCACACAGTGTTGGGGCATCAGTGGAGGAGCTAACATGTACAGTAAAAACCAATGCCGAGACTAACGCTGTCTCATCGGCATAAATGGAGGAGACATGCTCTATTTTCATCAGTGTATGCTGGGAACATCAATACTCCTGCATTTCTGGTCGAACATGCCTTTTGCGGTATGACTAGTTGAGGGTCCTGAGGGAGTGCAATAGCCCACGAGGGGTGAAAAGACCTATCACCACCTCACTAGGCTTTCAAGTCTCAACCGTGTCATGGTGGTCAATTCACTCCTGTCTAGCTTTCATCTTGCATTCACTTCGCTTTCAGCAACCACGCAAGATTTCTTTGAGAGGAGCAAGTCTCGGCAACTAGAAAGTCCTACCACCGTATATATGAACACGTCGGATAGTATTTGTGTCGTATGCACTTGTACAAACATTTTCATTCACAAAGGAACATTTACCATTATCTCGTTGAACACGTTGGACACATCTCACTTTTGCCACCCACGCAATGGTTGCTTTGTGCCTCGGTTTGGTGAACCAAACATGTATTAGTAGTGGTAGTAGTCATGAGTCATTCTGATCATGCTCAAAATGAGTGGCTCTGATCCGTCGTGAACCCAACTCGTCTTATTTGCATGTGTCTGATAAAAATTGTTGAACTTGTAATAGCCATGCAGCGAGGAGTTCATCTAAATAAGTCTTGGTTCGATCTAATGCATAATGAAGGAGGCATAGATGTTGCATTTTTACTACACACACCAGAAAGTCCCTAGCTGTCCATTGGATCTTTTGTCAGATAGTAAGTGTACACATCTCTAGCTAGCCGCTGCATGTCTCTTCAAAAGAGAAATTGCTTACCAAAGCAACTCCTCTTCACTCTTCTGTTTGCCCCTCGACTGTTGTGACTGCTTGGATAGGAGCAAAAAGACCTATCACAACCGCACCAGGCTTTCAAGTCTCAACCATGTCATGGTGGTCAAAATCTCTTAAATTTTCACTCCTGTCTAGATTTCCTCCTGCATTCACTTCACTCTCGGCAACCGCACAAGGTTTCTTTAAGAGGAGAAAGCCTGGCCTAATGTAGAATAGATAAGCCATAGGAGTTGAAAATTCTACTGTACATGCAAGAAAGTCCTGCTGCCTTATATTTGAATGCATTCGATAGTATACGTGTCATACACATTTGTGCAAATGTACTCCTGGCCCTATGTCATAGATTATGAAAAATGTTACTTTCTTTTAGGCATTATTAAATTAAAAGCCAAGGAGAACACGGTGTAATACAGTTGTGATTCTCGAGGGAAAGCGATCGCACCCACCTCTGAGAAAGATAAATCTTCATGGAGTATCTTACCTTAGAACCCTTAGTGTCCCTGTGTATAAATAAATCTTTATGTAGTATCTTACCTTAGAAGCCCTAGCATCCCTATGTATACGTAAAGCCTGGCCTCACCCCGATTTATATTGTTTACCATTCCACCTTCCATTGCGCAAAAGCCCTCTTCTCGCCACCCACCTCCGCCACCCTGTCGGTTGCCACGAAGGTCATCGGTGGCTCGGCTAGAGTCCCCGCTTCCTCCAATGTGAAAGTCCTATGTTTGGTGTTGGCAATAGTGACAATGCCTAAGTACTAACCACATATGCATAAGAATGTGTGTAGCTATAATGTGGTTGGTGCAATGACATGGTGAAGCATGGTGATCAAGTAATGTGATGATGAAGTGCTTACCTTGATGGAGTTGGAACAAGGTGCAACAAGTGACGATCAAGGCAAAGGTATCTTGTAGGGATTTTCATTTTACATCCAAGACACCATAGAGGGTGTGGATGGCTTAGGATCGATAGCCGTACTATAAAGAGGGGAATTTCTGGGGCTATTGATCACTTAAGTGCCACTAGATGAAAATTCATTTGCATATGCACTTAGATCTAGTGGAGAGCTAACCTAACGCCTCAAAAATGATTGTGAAAATGCTAACACACATGCACATGATGATGTACACTTGGTGATGTTAGCACATTTGCGAAGGCGGTGGAGTTTGAGTGGTAGAGAGGGGTTTGGATTCCTCTCTCCCTCTCGCTGAGCTTGCGAGGTGGGTTTAGAGCTTTTCGGGAAATGAAACGCCTATTTTCCACAATGCCAGACGTGAAGAAACGGAGGCGAACGGAGGTCACAGAGGTGACCGGACGCTAAACCGGCCGCGGTCACAGCGTAACCGGACGCATCCGGTCAGTGTCAGCGAGCAGCGCGAGGGGTAGCTAGGGTTTCTAACTAGAGCGTCCGACGCCTCATGGGATCGGTGTGTCCGGTCAACATGGCATGGAGCAACATCAGCATAGAGCTAACCGGACGCGGTGGCGAGTCCGGTCATGATCGACCAGATGCATCTGGTCGTGGAGGGTGCTTACTGGACTCAAACCGAACACTGGCACTATGGCGTCTGGTTCATCTAGCGTGCGCGTCTGGTCACTGACTCACTGGAGTGCTGCTCGGCTTGACCAGCGCGTCCAGTCAGTCACGGGACCTGTGCGTCCGATCATGCTTCGCGCATGGGTAGTGTGCGCACCTGCGCGTCCGGTCAGTTTGACTAGCGTGTCCGGTCAGCGCGACTGCAGTAGAATCGAGTGCCTAACGGCTAGTTTTTGTTGGGACATCTATAAATACTTGTTGGCCGGCTCTTTGGGGTATCTCTTGGCTTGTTGATCATTCTAGCACTCCTTTGAGCTGAGCACATCCCCTCCCACTCATCTCCCTTGCTTGTTTGCCTAATCAAAGTGAGATTGAGTGATCTTAAGTGCATTTGTTTGTGAGTTTGCATCTAGTTGGCACTTGGGTGTTCATTTGCTGTGGGATTCTTGTTTCTCTTGGTGGTTGCCACCACCTAGACGGCTTGGAGCAGCGGTGGAGGTCAGGCATGTGTTGGTGATTGTTTGTGGCCGGCTCCGGTGAGCTTGTTGTGAGGGATTGTTGTGGTTCCCCGGTGGAGCGCCGAATTCCAACTCTAGAGGATTGCTCGTGTCGGAACTTCTCACCATTTGGTAGGTTCTTGTGGCGCCTTTTGAGAGGCTCGCTGTGTGATACCAATTAGCCATCGAACCACATGGTGTAGGGGGACACAACGGGGACTAGCATGTCGGCAAGCACGTGAACCTCGGGATAAATCATCATGTCTTCACTTCTTTGATTGTGATTGATTTATCTCGGTGGATTGGTTATCTTGATTATCATCACTTGGAACTATTGATTGATTGGCTCAATTCATCGCCCCTCGGTGAAATATTTCTTACCCTACTCTTGTATTACATTTCAAGTACTTAGTTGTTTTCTCTAGTGCTTAGTACCTTGAGTAGAGTAGCCTTCTAGTTTTCCTCTTGCGGTTTGACTTGTGCGGTTGAGTGAAATATATTAGAATTGTCTTTTGGATAGGTGGCTTGCAACACTCCATAGGCTAGACAAAACTTGCTTCTCGCTATTTGTTATTACTAATTAAATTGTCTAGCACATTTTGTAGAAAGTTTTATTAGGCTATTCACCCCCCTCTAGCCATCAATACCTTTCAAGTGGTATCGAAGCCGTGGTCACCATTTGTAAGGCTTAACAACCTCATTGTAAGATGGCTCAAGTTGTGTTCAACCATGTCGGGGGCAAGCCTTCATTCTTTGATGGTGTCTTATCTTTTGATCATTGGAAAAGAAAGATGAAGCAATATCTTGGCTCTATTCATGAGAAGGTTTGGGATGTGACACATCATGATTATGCTATCATTGATCTCGACAACCTCACCAACAATGATTGCACCAATAACCAATGCAACACTATGGCTCTCAACACTCTCTACAATGGGATTGATGCAAATGTTTTTGAGCAAATCAAGGATCTTGAGATGGCAATTGAAGTGTGGACAAGATTAGAGGAAACATATGAGGGCACTTCAATGGTAAAGAGTGTCAAGCTCTATATGCTCAAGGACAAGTTTGCAAGGTTTAAGATGAAGGATGATGAGTCCATATCGGAGATGTTCTATAGGCTCCAAGTCATAGTCAACGATCTCAAGAGCCTAGGAGAGGATGTCAAGGACAAGGACTATCACACAAGTTCTTGATAAACTTACCTAAAAAGTTTGCTATCTTGAGGAAGATGATCCAAAGAGAGGGTTTGGACAAGGTGATTCCAAACCAAGTGCTTGGGGATGTCATGACTGATTCTCAATATGATGATGAAGATGAAGATGAGAAGAAGGAGATCAAGGTCAAGCAAGAGAAGACCACCACATTCAAGGCTTCTTCTTCCAAGGGCAAGAGCAAGGTTGTTGATGATGATGATCCATTTGATGATGAGACCATGGCCTTTCTAGTGCAAAAGATGGGTCACTGCATGAAGAAGAGAGGCTATGGTGCAAGGAAGAGAAGAGACCACATGAAATCTAGAGAGATGCTATGCTATAATTGCAAGAGCCCCGATCATGTGGTAGCCAATTGCCCCTATGAAGACAAGAGGTTTCATGATGGGGAGTTGAAGATGAAGAAGAACAAGAAAGACAAGAAAGAGAAGAAAGAAAAGAAGAGCTTCACTATCAACAAGAAGAAGGGTGGTGGTTATGTGGTCACTTAGGATAGTGACAACTCCGATAGTGATGATGATACAAGCTCTAGTGATGATAAAAGGACCACTCGGTGAGCCATTGCAAGCCTCGCTCTCTCCAACAAGCCATCTATCTTTGACACTACATCGACATGCCTTATGGCTAAGCCTACCAAGGTAAAATATGATGATAGTGATGATGATTCTTGTGCTAGTGATGGTTGTAGGAGTAATGATGAGGAGGATGAGGACTACTCCAAGGATGATCTATTGGGCATAATAGATCAAATGAGCAAGGGCTACAAGAGGACCACCAAGAGATGCAAAATCTTGGAGCAAGAGCTCATTGCCAAGAGCAACAAAAATGATGCCTTGACGGAGGAGCTTGTTGCTCTCAAAAAGAGTAAGGAGTGCAAATGAATTGAACAAGAGCTCAAAGCTCTTAGAAAATCCTTTGATGAGCTAGAGGCCTCTTGTGAGTGTCTAAAGGAAGACCACGAGGACCTTGAAGTTGCTCATACTAGGCTTAAGGAAGCCCACTCCACTCTACTTGAGCTCATCAAGGAAAAGGACCTCAAGTTGGAGAAGTTTATGAAGGAAGCTAAGGAAGAGCAAGTGATTGTCACTTGTGATATTGGACTAACATGTGATATTATTGATGATTCTTTATTTGTTGGTCCTACTAATGCTTCATGTGGCTCATCATCATCCACCACAACCAACTCTATCTCTACTACTAGTGATTCATCACTTGTGGTTGAGAATGAGACTCTCAAGAAAGAGGTGGATGATCTCACACGCGCATTAGGCAATGCCTATGGTGGGGATGCCTGCTTACTAAAATGCTTGGGTAGCCAAAGGTTCTCTCTTAACAAAGAGGGTTTGGGCTATACTCCCAAGAAGGGCAAGGCAACCTTTGCTACTCCAAAGCCTCGCTTTGTGAAGGGCAATGGTCGTTATTGCAATAGATGCAAGCAAGTTGGGCATCTATAGATTAATTGTAATAAAATGAACAAGAACAACAAGTTTCATGCTAAAATGGATTACATTCCTTTTGATTCTTGTTATGTTCTTACCAAGGGTGAGAAGGGTGTGCAAACTAAGTTTGTTGGTACACCAATTGTGGGTCCAAAGAAGAAGGTCATTTGGGTACCAAAGAGCTTAGTTACTAACCTCCAAGGACCCAAGCAAGTATGGGTACCTAAAAGACATTAATTTGTTTTGTAGGTAAATTACAAGGCCGGAGGAAGGCATTGGGTGCTTGATAGTGGGTGCTCTCAATATTTGACCGGTGATTCAAGAATGTTCAACTCTCTCAAATCAAATGATAGTGGCATTGATAGTATCACATTTGGTGACAATAGCAAGGGTGATGTGAAGGCTCTTGGAAGGATTGCAATCTCAAATGATCATAACATTTCCAATGTGCTCTTAGTTGAAAAGTTGAACTTCAATCTTCTCTCGGTTGCTCAATTGTGTGATCTTGGTTTCAAGTGCATATTTGGTGTTGATGATGTGGAGATAGTTAGTGTTGATGGCTCCAATTTGATCTTCAAGGGCTTTAGATATGAGAATGTATACTTGGTTGATTTTAATGCTAGTGACACTCAACTTTCAACATGCTTGCTCACCAAATCAAGTATGGGTTGGTTATGGCATAGAAGACTTGGTCATGTTGGCATGAAGCAATTGAACAAGTTAGTGAAGCATGACTTAGTTAGAGGCTTGAAGGATGTCCCATTTGAGAAAGATAAGATATGTAGTGCATGTCAAGCCGGAAAGCAAGTGGGCAACACTCATCCATTGAAGAGCATTATGAGTACTTCCAAGGAATTTGAGTTGTTGCACATGGATCTATTTGGGCTAACTACATACACAAGCATTGGTGGCAACAAGTATGGTTTTGTGATTGTGGATGATTTCACTAGATACACATGGGTATTCTTTCTTGTAGACAAAAGTGATGCTTTTGACATATTCAAGAAGTTCATCAAGAGAGTGCAAAATGAGTTTGAGATCACAATCAAGAAAGTGAGAAGTGACAATGGAAGTGAGTTTAAAAACACAAGAGTTGATGAGCTATGTGATGAGCTTGGAATCAAGCATCAATTTTTGGCCAAGTATACACCTCAATCCAATGGCCTAGTTGAGAGAAAGAATAGAACCTTGATTGATATGGCAAGATCAATGTTAAATGAGTATAATGTGAGTCATTCATTTTGGGCCGAAGCAATCAACACGACTTGCTTCTATAGCAACCGCCTCTATTGCCACAAGTTTCTAGAGAAGACACCATATGAGATCTTGAATGGAAGAAAGCCCAACATTGCATACTTTCGGGTACTTGGTTGCAAATGCTACATCTTGAAGAAGGGAACTAGATTGAGCAAGTTTGAGAAGAAATTTGATGAAGGATTCCTACTTGGTTACTCAACTACTAGCAAAGCTTATAGAGTTTAGAATTTGGCTAGTGGTCAACTTGAAGAAGTGCATGATGTTGAGTTTGATGAAACCAATGGTTCTCAAGATGAAGAAGATAACTTGGATGATGTGAGAGGAACTCAATTGACTAATGCTATGAAAGAAATGGATATTGGTGATATTAGGCCAAAGCAAGTGATTGATGTGGATGACAACAAAGATCAAGTGCTCCAAAGTCCAATTACACAAGCTAGTGGTTCTCTAATGCAATATCAAGCTAGTACATCATCTCAAGTGCAACAAGATCAACAAGTGGCTAGTTCATCATCTCCAACTCATGATCAACATCAACATCCAAGCAATCAAGTCCAAGTGCTTCAACCAACTAACATTGCAAGAGACCATCCATTGGATTCCATCACTAGTGTAACAGAACCGCCCAATTATACGAGATTAAGTAGGAAAATCATCCAACGGGAGGACAATTTAACAAACTTAAGCCCGTATAACCCGGTAGTACGTGAAATCTCGATGGATTTCAAACCATTTCACATAACAGCCAAGATCATACTAAGTTTAGCGGTCACCATCATAAGTTACATAAATGTTCACGACATAAAATACATCGGAGTTTAAACATAGTTATTACAAACCAGGTTTGAATAAAAGTAGCGGAAGCGGTAGTTCAAATCACGCACACACACACAATATTTTGAAATAAAGTGCCAGCTTGTGATCATCTCCAGCAAAAGCATCAGACAAGAAGTAGCGAATGACCATTGCCCATGGTCCTAAGCTTCGCCCATCGCAGGATAGAGGCAGTTGATACAGTAGCCGTAATACATCTGCCCATCTGCAACAAGTGGGAACAAAGCCCTGAGTACGAGAAGGTACTCAGCTAGACTTACCCGTCATAAACCAGAAATAAAAGACACCAAGGAATCATGATAGGCTTTCTGGTGGGATAGCTGACTCATTTGCAAGAAAAGCATTTTTAACTTAACAATTCCTTTCCAAAAGCATGCAGTAATTAACTCTTTATTAACCTGTCAACTATGTTTGCACTGGTGCTAGAGTAACATGTAATTAAGCAAGTAAGGATTACCATTGATCATTAACAATAGTTATCATGTCATCTTCCACATAACTATCCAAGTGATTCATCAAGATTACTACGATGAAGTAGCTCAAGTCAAGTGTTCACTATCCAGTGAATGATGGCGATTCGAATCGATTATTAACCAGCTGGTAATTTATTCCTCACACAAACCTCACTCACCCGCTAAAGTGAGGTATTGGTCACCGAGTCAACCATTCAGGTAAAGTCGCGAGCTTGCCAGGAACCACATGTACCCGGGGGCCACCCGACTGCTCTTTGGCTTATCATCGCGCCCCCGTATCCTGCCACTACTGCTCCGGTACAGTGTGTTGCGGGCAATCCACTCGGCCCGAATAATCTCCCAGCTTCGTGGTCGAAAGGTGCATTATTCGGCCAGCTAAATGTGAGGCATGCGTTCAACATGACTCGAGGCCCAACAACGGTCGGTCCTTAATCGACACAGACAGAAAACACTACAGTCCGAAACCCTGCAAGTTTCCGCCCAGTCTCAAATTCATTTCGACACTTAGTTATTTTCGTATGACATACTTTCACATAGATCCAAGTAATCTCCTAGAGCTCGCGGATGACAGGCAATCACCCGACTTCTACCGGTCTAAGCAAACTAAGCAATTATTGACCGCGGACACCAAGGTAACAAGGATCGGATAAAGCAAGGTGAACAAGGTGTAATGCAGCAACGTTTGCAAACAACTCCTAAACGTAATGCATCAAATTAAGTAAAGTTAATAATAAATTATTTGCAAACCGGGGAGAGAAATGCTCCGGGGCTTGCCTCTCTCAAAAGAGCTCGGACGGTGGTCGGGGCACTCTGGGAGATCTTCACCGACCTCCTCTTCGGCTTCTGGCACTTCCTGCTGCTGCACCTCAAGCTGCTCCTCTGGCTCCTCGGGTATGACGACTGGGTTCTCGGTTTGCGATCCTGTATGATGCAATGCGCGTAAGTGATTATGCAACGTGCATCGAAGGAGATGAATGCAATGGATATGTTGAAATGCAAGGTAGTCAACATCATCCAAGAAACTATATACTACCAGCACATGTCATCTACTGCATTCTCTTCTACTACTAATATGTTAAGTTAACATATCTTATGAAATGCTTCAAAGATACACCAAAGCTTTATTAATTTCTTAATCATACTTAAAGCAACACTTGCTTAAACCCTAAATAATAATAGGTTTGAATAGCAACATATATTTCTGATGCTCCTAAAAATCTTAGAAACTTACAGTAGCATAATACTACCCTAAACCGACTACCATAAAAATTTCATGGCATTTGGATAAGTAAACTATCCTATACAAAAATGACAAGCTATAGCATAAAAATGAGCATGAAATTACTTTGTACTATGAAAAGTGTCAAACAACAGAATTAATATTTTTCCTAGGTTCTTCATAGCATACTATGTCTGTACAAAAATTATCACATGCATGTTTTATACAAAGTTTGCTCTCTAGCAAAAATAACAAAAATCAGCCATTAAAGGTACTTGAACTACACCTCCAAAGTTTTCCACAGCACATGCATGAAACATATTGTTCCTAGGAAGTACATGACACAAGAAGATTAACAAACTTGGGAATCATATTTTTCTAAAGCCTATAGATTTTTCTACACATTTTCAAGAAAACACCAATTTCAAGGATTAAATAAAACACTACAGAAAAGTATTTCAAATTTGACATGCAATATTTTCATATCATAGATCTGGTTCCAATGAGTCCATAGAAATTTATTTCACAATTTTTGGAGCTCAAATGAATACAAAAACATTTTCCACAATATTTTTCATCATGAATAATAAAAGAAAACAGAAAACGATTTTCATTATTGAAACTGGGCCGGCCCGTGGAAGTAAACCGGCCCGTGGCCGTTTTTGGCCTGGTTCGCGCGCACGGGGTAAGGTGAGCCGGCCCGGCTCGGGCTTCGGCCCACGGCCGCTCGCGCGAGGAGGCCGGGGGGGGAAGCCGGAGGCGCCGGTGACCGCAATGTCGCGGCCGTGCGACGACCGGCCGGTGGCCATTGCCGACCACGCCCGGGTGCGGAAAAGTGAGCAACAGGTGCGCGGGGAGGAGGCGGACCCGTTTTCAGTGATAGAGAAGCAAGAGGGGTAGCGGGGAATCACTCCCGCGGGAGGCCGCGCGCGCGGTGGCGCCATGGCCGCCGGCGGCGGATGCACGGAATCCGCACCTGCTTGGCTCGGGTGACGGCAACGAGGTGCGCATGGGGTGCCGGAGAAGGAGGCGAAGTTGGGTGCGCGAGAAGGCGAGCTATGGCGGCTCACCGTCGGCCAATTTGGCCGACGGGTGCGGCGGCGGCGGTGCTCGCGCGGTGCGGTGCTCGCGCGGCACGGAGCGGAGGAAGGCCGAGGCGGAGAAATTCGGAGAGGGAGGGTGGATGCGGAGCGCAGGTGACTTAGAAGAGCGAGGCACGCGCTGGCGGGGGCCACCGACGGCCAGTTGTCGACGACGAGCGGCGCATGCCGGCCACAGGGCGCGCGGTGCCTGCGCGGGCGCGTGCGTGTCACGGCGAGCGCGGGTGAGCGGGCACGACGCGCGGGCGGGCGGGCGAGCGCGCGGTCAGCTGGGCCAGGCCGCTTCGCGGGCGGGCCGAGAAGGGAAGCGGCGGCCTGCTTAGGTTAGTTTTGATTTTTTCAATTTTCTAAATTCAAACCAATTTCAAATACAGTTTTCAAACCCCATTTTGAACAAGAAAAAGACCTTTTTTTTGGTAATGACCCAAAAATAAAAGTTGCTTAGAATTTAATTCTCTACAACTTTGATTAAGGGGCCAACTAAAAATTCTCAACAGATTTTGATTTTTAGAATAAAAGCTAATTTAGGGAGGATTTTTGAATATTTTCAAATAACATTTTTAAAACAAATCTTTGACAAAACTTTGAGTGATTTAGTGGCTCCAAAAATTTTCCTTATAATTCTAAGTGATATGAAATTTATAGTTGCACAAATTTGATGAATGTCATTAGCACATTATCACAACATGTTATGCAATACTAGTTTCCACACTTTTATTTTACTAAAGGTACACCCTAAGCACATATGATTATGAATGCCATGACATGTTATGCTCATGATTTGCAATGCAAATGCTTGCGTAACACCGGAGTGTTACAGCCCTCCCCCTTATAAAAATCTCGTCCCGAGATTTGGGTTACGAACCATTTATTATAAAAATCTTCGTATGCTTTTTGTAGGTATTCACCCGTTTCCCAAGATGCATCCCCTTCATCATGATGACTCCATTGTATCTTGTATGTTTTCACCACACTATTTCGAGTAGCCCTTTCTTTGGAATCCAAAACTCGAATTGGCTGCTCACGATACACCAGATCTGACTTAAGTTTTATGCCTCGAGGTTCAATTATTTCCTCTGGAACGCACAAACATTTCTTGAGATGTGATACGTGAAAAACTGGGAATATAGCACTCATCGATTCTGGTAATTCCAATTTGTAAGCCACTGGACCCTTCCTTTCCAAGATTTTGTAGGGTCCTACAAATCTGGCGGCAAGCTTTCTGCGTATTCCAAACCGCTTCTTCTTCATTGGCGTGACTTTTAGATAAACATAGTCACCAACTTCAAATACAAGTGGTCTCCTTCTCTTATCCGCATAACTTTTCTGACGTGACCGAGCTGCTCTCATATTTTGCTGAATGATATGAACTTTCTTTTCGGCTTCTTCCACGAAGTCAATACCATAATACCTTCTTTCCCCTGGCTCAATCCAGTTTAAAGGTGTTCTACACTTTCGGCCATACAGAGCCTCAAAAGGTGCCATCTTGATACTTTCTTGATAGCTATTATTATACGCGAATTCTGCTAAAGGTAACCACGACTCCCATGAACCTCTGGAAGACAACACACAAGCTCTTAACATATCTTCTAAAACAACATTAACTCTTTCAGTCTGACCATCTGTTTGAGGATGATAGGCAGTGCTACGAATCAGACTAGTCCCCAAACCTTTGTGCAAATGCTCCCAAAAGTGAGCAGTGAACTGTGACCCTCTGTCAGACACTATAGTCTTCGGTATGCCATGCAATCTCACAATCTCCGCAATATACTTCTCGGCATATTGAGGTGGTCTATAATCTGTCTTGACAGGCAAAAAGTGGGCTGTCTTGGTAAGACGATCCACGATTACCCAAATCGAATCATGGCCTTTCTGAGTAGTGGGCAAACCTGTGATGAAATCCATACTTATATCATCCCACTTCCAACTAGGTACTGACAAAGGTTGTAACAATCCGGCAGGTTTCATGTGAATAGCTTTCACTCTACAACATGTGTCACATCTGGCTACATAAGCTGCAATTTCCTTCTTCATCTTTGTCCACCAATAGCGAGGTCTTAGTTCTTGATACATTTTACTACTGCCAGGATGAATGGACAACTTAGAGAGATGAGCTTCATCCATAATTTTATTCTTAAGCTCTCTATCCTTTGGAACAACAAGACGGTTGTCGAACCACAACACGTCCTGCTCGTCCACTCTGAAGTGTTTTGAGGGTTCTTCTTTAATTTTCTTTTTGATGTGGAATATCCCTTTGTCTGCTTTCTGACCTTCTATTATCTTACTCTCCAAGGTGCAACTGATCTGAATACTATGTAACACGGCAGGGTGCATTAGATTAAAACCATCTTCGAGTAAGGGTTGCATATTCAGACAATGTGACTTTCTACTCAAAGCATCAGCTACCACATTGGCTTTCCCAGGGTGATACTGTACATTCAAGTTGTAATCTTTAATTAGTTCTAACCATCTTCGCTGTCTCATGTTCAATTCTGGTTGGGTGAAAATGTACTTGAGACTCTTATGATCGGTGAAAATATTGCACACATTACCAAGTAAATAGTGTCTCCAAATCTTTAAGGCATGCACTACGGCGGCAAGCTCAAGATCATGTGTCGGATAATTGATTTCATGTTTTCTCAACTGACGGGAGGCATAAGCAATGACTCTTCCTTCTTGCATCAGAACACAGCCTAATCCTGTTTTTGATGCGTCACAGAACACATCAAAAGGTTTCTCGATGTCTGGCTGTGCAAGAACTGGAGCAGTGGTCAACAGTTTCCGCAAGGTGTGGAAAGCTGTCTCACACTCCTCTGTCCACACAAACTTGTGATCTTTCTGTAACAGACTTGTCATCGGCTTGGCAATCTTCGAGAAGTCTGGGATAAAGCGGCGATAGTAACCAGCTAACCCTAGGAAACTCCTGACTTCTGGCACTGTGGTTGGAGTTTTCCAATCCATAACCTCTTGCACTTTGCTCGGATCTACCGAAACTCCATTCTCAGATAGAATATGACCAAGGAAAGGAACTTTCTTCAACCAAAATTCACATTTGCTGAACTTAGCATACAACTTATGATCTCTCAGTCTGGTCAAGACAATTCTCAGATGCTCTTCATGATCTTTCTCATTCTCAGAGTATACTAGAATGTCATCAATGAAGACAACTACAAACTTGTTCAACTCTGGCATGAAAACCGTATTCATCAGATACATAAAATATGCAGGAGCATTTGTTAAGCCAAAAGACATAACAAGATACTCGTACAACCCGTATCTAGTAGAAAAGGCGGTTTTCGGGACATCTTGTGGCCTGATCTTTATCTGATGATACCCTGATCTTAGGTCTATCTTGGAGAACACTCTAGCTTTAGCCAACTGATCAAACAAAACGTCGATATGAGGCAAAGGATATTTATTCTTGATAGTTACGGCATTAAGAGGTCGATAATCCACACACATTCTCAGAGTACCCTCTTTCTTTTTCTTCACAAACAAGGCAGGACATCCCCATTCAAACTTACTTGGTCGGATAAACCCCTTCTTTAATAGTTCTTCCAGTTGCTTCTTCAGCTCAGCTAACTCATCCGGAGGCATCCGATAGGGTCTCCTCGAAATAGGAGCTGTCCCGGGGATCAACTCGATTCCAAACTCAACATCTCTATCTGGAGGAAGGCCAGGTAACTCGTCTGGAAACACATCCGGGAACTCACACACTACCAGGATCTGGTGGATAGGAACAACTTCCATGGCACAGGTCACACTCACAAGGTCTGTTCTTCTAGGCAATGGTACCAGGAAAGTACCCTCTGCCTGGGGATCCTTAAGGGTAAACAACCGACTGCTTGTATCTATGACTGCCCCCAGTTCTTTATCCAGTTCATTCCTATTATTACATCCAAAACTAGCCCAGGCATAACTACCAGGTTCACTCAAAACTTCCGACTACCTAACTCAAGGGTTGCCCCTCTAACCATCTTATTGGTTAACACATCAGCCCCTGGTGAACTTATGCGATAACCATAACTCAATTCTGTGCATAGTTGTTCATGCTTCCGTGCAAATGCTTGACTCATAAAAGAATGCAAGGATCCAGAATCAAATAGAATAACTGCAGGGTGATGGTTAACAAGAAACTTACCGGCAGTTATAGGCTCTCCCTCAGGAATCTCATCAATGGTGGTATGGTGTACACGGGCAGTGTAAGTCTGTTGCTTCTTTTTAGGTGGATAAGGGCAGAACTTTGAAAAGTGGCCTGGCTGACCACAATTGTAGCAGGGCCCCTTCACTGTACCAGCAGATCCTATAGCTCCCTTGGAGTTGCTCTGTTCTGCAGCTACGGTGATCTTTGCTGGCGGCATGGCCATCTTGTACGGCTTCTATGGTCCCTTGTAGTTCTGGGTTTTATGCTGTGGTGGCCTAAACCTTGCACCAGGTGCAGACGGATGATAAGAAATACGATTTGCAGTGACAACTCTGGACTAGGATGGTCCTGACTCAAACACCCTCTTGCGATTCTTGGATGCAGTGTAGGCGTTGTTGTTCTTTTCTTGTTTCAAACAATCACTGACAAAGTCATTGAACCTAGCGCGGGTATTGGTACCCACATGCTTCATCATCTTCGGACTTAACCCTCTCTTGAAACTAGCAATTCTCTTTGCATCTGTGTCGACCATGTCTGGAGCATAACGGCACAAGCTGTTAAAGGCATGCAGATACTGTGTCATAGTCTTGGTACCCTGATTTAAGGCCAAGAACTCTCCGAGCTTCATCTCAACCAACCCTGGGGGAATATAAACTCCCTTAAACGCTTCAGTGAATTCTCTCCAAGTAATCTGGGCATTGGGAGGAAAGGTGGTGCGGTGATGCTTCCACCACATCCCTGCCGGTCCCTGTAGCTGATGTGCAGCATATTCTGTTTTCAGAACTTCTGTCAGCCTCAACACACGGAACTTATCTTCCATAGTGTTGATCCATTCTTCAGCGTCGAGTGGCTCTGTTGCTTCCTTGAATACTGGCAGCCTGGTGTCCATGAAATCTTTGAAGCTGCTGTATTGGTTCACCCCATGGCCACCACCTTGATTATTTCCTCTCTGAACATATTCAGCGATGGTACGCAGAAAATCTTCCATATTCCTCTGTGACTGCTCGGCGTTGCGCTGGCTCCCAAGGAACTGTGCGAAGAATACCTCTGCAGTGAGCGGTGGAGGAGGGGGCAATTGTGGCTCTGGCTGTGGCTCCTGGTGGTTGACATTGTTTGCACCACCCCCACCAGCCCCTACACCGTTGCCACCAGTTTCAGCGGCCTCATACGTGGCACGACGAGTGTTTGCCATCTGCATATTTCAGCAACAAGTAATAATTGAGCGAAGTTGTAGTAATTGTATTCGAATGAACAATCATGTCATACTGAATTTATTAGAGAGAACAAGTCATACAATAAAACAGAGGCACAATAATCACATTCCAATTAAAACAACATCACTAACCAAATTACTTCGAATGCAACATCACATTCCATACAACCACGTTGCCAGCATACATACACTGGACTTTTATGCGTTTGAGCATCGCATACACAACCAAGATCCAAAAGATCGCCAGTCTCAAGATCGAACAGGATACAACACGATACATGGAAACCAAAAGAAGGCCATCGCGACAGAGCCTATCACTAACGCAAGGCAACTAGCCTACTCCTCGGGGCCGTCATCGAGGTCAAAGGCGTCACCATCACTACCATCAGTAGCGGCGTCGTCGTCGACGTCCATCTAGGCGGCGTCCGGAGGAGCATATGGGCCCATCCCGTTGTAGAGGGCATGAAACTCTTCATGCAAGTTGGCATTATACCCTTCTAGCTCCTCGACCCTCTGCCTCAGAAGGTCCCTCTCGTTCCAGGCTTCATTCCTTTCCTGCACTAGCTGTCCCATCATGCGGTCTGCATTTCTGTTGGCCTGAGTCAATGTCTGCACCCGCTGCATAGCACTCTCACCTCTCTTGAGAGCCCGATCTCGCTGCAAACTCATGTTGGCCAACTGCTCCTGCAAGCTAGCTATAGCATGTGCTTGCTTCTTCTTCTGCTTCCTTGCTTCAAGCCGGTCATCGCCACGCAGGCCAGTCAAGGTCCAATAGGTACTCTCAAGACCCTGGTATGCTCTGATGGCTGCATACATGGCACTCATTGCGTGGTTGTCGCTAGCCCGTCCTTCACTTGGGCCTCTAACTAGGGCACTTCCTTGCGGTTGCACCCAAATGGCATCACGAGGATCATCTCTCAGGAAAGTACTGGCCAAAGCTGCTGCCAACTCATTAGGAAACCTGCTCATTATGTCTCGGATGACGTGAAAGGCTGCACCCTCTGCACCCTCAACTGGAGTGCGTCCTTCAAACTCCAAATGCCAACCATCCCATTCTGGCGCATCACCAAGAGCAGGGACGGTGATTTCCACTACCGCAAGTCCATCCTCAGCTAACTGGCTCTCACTCCAGGAGTACACCGGCTCTTGACCCTCTGGGTACCCCACATCATGGAGCACTCTCCAAAGCAAGGTGGGCATGCCAAACTCGCTTAGAAAAGTGTCCGTGCTGCGGTGCTCCCGCGGGGCCATCTGGTGACGGGGTGCTCTTCCGCCAGTGGACTTACAGGTAGTCTGCTTCGTGCGGGCCATCTGTAGCACAAGTTTTAAATTACCCGGTGAGAACATATTTTAAGTTGATGTCACTTTTATCAAACTGGGATAATCCTTTTATAAGGGGAGGAATGCATGTTATGTATGAAATGCACAGGCAATATGATGCATGCGCGAGTCTTACGTTCTCACAAACTTAGAAAATAAAGACATCTAACGATGAATTCGGTGGCATACAAATGATCTCTCATATACGTAACTAATTCGATCTACACGATAAACGCTGTTATATACCTGCAGAAAATTCATTTCAGCCCATTCCCTATAAATGCATGAAAGCAGTAAATCTACCTACACGCTCTACACGAATCCCCAGATGCGTGTACAACGGTAGTATCTACCCAAACACATCGTCCTATTGACGGCATCGCCTCAACGGACGGAACACCCATACATGCGATACTTTCATAAAAACATGTGTAAAACATGTAATTATTCTAGTATCATATAAGCACTCTCCCTAGATCGACGGTGTATCCGATCATGCTCTCACAGCTCACACTTACCAAAGCGTAGAGGTAACTGATCCATACATTACCACTCAATTAAGTGGCACTCATACAATAGCACGCCGTATGAGCAACGAACGAGAAATATGGTGCAAGAACCCCAAGTTAGTACTTAAATAGCCACCTAGAGTCCTTAACTGGGCATACAGGATATGACCACTAGCACACCTTTAGTTTTAAAATCACACTTTTTAAACAGAATTTTGTTTTAAATACACTTATGAACAGTAATCACGCTAAACCATGCTCCGATGCCAGCTGTAATAGAACCGCCCAATTATACGAGATTAAGTAGGAAAATCATCCAACGGGAGGACAATTTAACAAACTTAAGCTCGTATAACCCGGTAGTCCATAAAATCTCGACGGATTTCAAACCATTTCACATAACAGCCAAGATTGTACTAAGTTTAGCGGTCACCATCATAAGTTACATAAATGTTCGCGGCATAAAATACATCGGAGTTTAAACATAGTTATTACAAACCAGGTTCGAATAAAAGTAGCGGAAGCGGTAGTTCAAATCACGCACACACACACAATATTTTGAAATAAAGTGCCAGCTTGTGATCATCTCTAGCAAAAGCATCAGACGAGAAGTAGCGAATGACCATTGCCCATGGTCCTAAGCTTCGCCCATCGCAGGATAGAGGCAATTGATACAGTAGCCGTAATACATCTGCCCATCTGCAACAAGTGGGAACAAAGCCCTGAGTACGAGAAGGTACTCAGCTAGACTTACCCGTCATAAACCAGAAATAAAAGACACCAAGGAATCATGATAGGCTTTCTGGTGGGATAGCTGACTCATTTGCAAGAAAAGCATTTTTAACTTAACAATTCCTTTCCAAAAGCATGCAGTAATTAACTCTTTATTAACCTGTCAACTATGTTTGCACTGGTGCTAGAGTAACATGTAATTAAGCAAGTAAGGATTACCATTGATCATTAACAATAGTTATCATGTCATCTTCCACATAACTATCCAAGTGATTCATCAAGATTACTACGATGAAGTAGCTCAAGTCAAGTGTTCACTATCCAGTGAACGATGGCGATTCAAATCGATTATTAACCAACTGGTAATTTATTCCTCACACAAACCTCACTCACCCACTAAAGTGAGGTATTGGTCACCGAGTCAACCATTCAGGTAAAGTCGTGAGCTTGCCAGGAACCACATGTACCCGGGGGCCGCCCGACTGCTCAACATCAAAGAACAAAGCATATTGATGTTCTCCATCACTTTATTAGAGATCATCAACAAAAGGATGACATTGCTATTGAGAGTGTAGGCACCAAAGATCAACTAGCTGATCTATTCACCAAGCCACTTGATGAGAAAAGATTTCACAAGCTCAAGAATGAGTTGAACATACTTGACTTCTCCAACATGAGTTGATGCACCCCATATATGACATGCCTCTCCTCCAAGACAAAGCAAGGTACAATTGGTTGACATATCATATATTTATGCTAAGAACTTGTTTAGTGCATCTAGTCATAATTTACATGTTCTACGCTCATTCATGAAAATCAAATGAATTTGAAGTTTATATGGTGCCACCATTGTTTCCATGACCTGTATGATCTAGTGGTAGCATATAACTTAGTTGAGAGCTTGTGATCCTAAGTGTTTGATCTAGATAACTTGTTTAAGTATTTGCTTCAACATGGTGCATGATAACCCTTCTAGTGAGGTGTGAAGAAGCTTGCCCTTGGATCAAACCAAAGCATTTCACTTATGCAAGCAATCTAGGTTGAACCACAAACTTGACCCTCACCCCATAATTCAACATGATAATCTATCTAAAATTTGCTCCTTGTGGTAATTGGTGCCAAAAGGGGGAGAAATATTGTTCACAAAGATAGAACTCAAAGGGGGAGAAGCACAAAGGAGGAGAAATAACAAAAGAGAGGGATCAACTAAAATTTTGAGCACACAAGTAGGGGGAGCAAGCTCTTAAGCATGATTGTTGCATTTTCGTGTGCACATCATATGTTTGTTGCATTGTAATGCATTCTTTTCTCTAATACCTTGCTTGTGTGGTGATTTGCTAGTGTACAAATTGAATGATGTATTGAAGTACTAGCATGTGTAGGTGTTAGCTAGATATGTACTTATTCTTGTTTCTCTAGCTTCACTAGAACTCTTTTTATATTGTTGATCTCACTGGGTTTCTAGTATTTGCAAGTTCTTATTCTTTAGTGCTTTCCAAGTGGTATCTAGCTACACAAGGTGCTAAGATGATGTTTATCGCTACTCCGATGGTATCACGCTTTAAAGGTCTATAATCTTAACAATTAGCACCTATTGGTAGTTAATGCTCCTATGATTACCTATCTAAACATGTATGCTTCCTAAATCCAAACATATAGCATACATGTAGGGGGAGTCATTGCTATCAACTTGATTTCATGATCACTTGCCCATACTTCTTACACATGGTAACATATTTGGGCAATGTGACATGAAGTCAATCAAAATTTTATTATAACATCTTTGTGTAAGGTTTGTCACCAATTACCAACAAGGGGGAGATTGAAAGTCCTATGTTTGGTGTTGGCAATTAGTGACAATGCCTAAGTACTAACCACATATGCATAAGAATGTGTGTAGCTATAATGTGGTTGGTGCAATGACAGGGTGAACCATGGTGATCAAGTAATGTGATGATGAAGTGCTTACCTTGATGGAGTTGGAACAAGGTGCAACAAGTGATGATCAAGGCAAAGGTATCTTGTAGGGATTTTCATTTTACATCCAAGACACCATAGAGGGTGTGGATGGCTTAGGATTGATAGCCGTACTATAAAGAGGGGAATTTCTGAGGCTATTGATCACTTAAGTGCCACTAGATGAAAATTCATTTGCATATGCATTTAGATCTAGTGGAGAGCAAACCTAATGCCTCAAAAATGATTGTGAAAATGCTAACACACATGCACATGATGATGTACACTTGGTGATGTTAGCACATTTGCGAAGGCGGTGGAGTTTGAGTGAAAGAGAGGGGTTTGGGTTCCTTTCTCCTTCTCGCCGAGCTTGCGAGGTGGGATTTAGCGCTTTTCGGGAAATGAAACGCCTATATTCCACAATGCCGGACGCGAAGAAACGGAGGCGAACGGAGGTCACAGAGGTGACCGGACGCTGAACCAGACGCGGTCACAGCATAACCGGACGCGTCCGGTCAGTGTCAACGAGCAGCGCGAGGGGTAGCTAGGGTTTCTAACCGGAGCGTACGATGCCTCACGGGACCGGCGCGTCCGGTCAACATGGCGTGGAGCAACATCAGCATAGAGCTAACTAGATGCGGTGGCGAGTCTGGTCATGATCGACCGGACACGTCCGGTCATGGTGGGTGCTTACTGGACTCAAACCGAACGCTGGCATTGTGGTGTCTGGTTCATCTAGTGTGCGCGTCCGGTCACTGACTCACTAAAGCGCTACTCGGCTTAACCAGCGCGTCCGGTCGGTCACAGGACCTACGCGTTCGGTCATGCTTCGCGCATGGGTAGTGTGCGCACCTGCGCGTCCGGTCAGTTTGACTAGCGCATCCGGTCAGCGCGACTGCAGCAGAATCGAGTGCCTAACGACTAGTTTTTGTTGGGGACATCTATAAATACTTGTTGGCCGGCTCTTTGGGGTATCTCTTGGCTTGTTGATCATTCTAGCACTCCTTTGAGTTGAGCACATCCCCTCCCACTCATCTCCCTTGCTTGTTTGCCTAATCAAAGCGAGATTGAGTGATCTCAAGTGCATTTGTTTGTGAGTTTGCATCTAGTTGGCACTTGGGTGTTCATTTGCTGCGGGATTCTTGTTTCTCTTGGTGGTTGCCGCCACCTAGACGGCTTGGAGTAGCGGTGGAGGTCAGGCACGTGTTGGTGATTGTTCGTGGCTGGCTCCGGTGAGCTTGTTATGAGGGGTTGTTGTGGTTCCCTGGCGGAGCGCCGAATTCCAACTCTAGTGGATTGCTCGTGTCGAAACTTCTCACCATTTAGTAGGTTCTTGTGGCGCCTTTTGGGAGGCTCGGTGTGTGATACCGATTAGCCACTTTACCACGTGGTCTAGGGGACACACGGGGACTAGCGTGCCGGCAAGCACGTGAACCTCGGGATAAATCATCATGTCTTCACTTCTTTGATTGTGATTGATTTATCTCGGTGGATTGGTTATCTTGATTATCATCACTTGGAACTATTGATTGATTGGCTCAATTCATCGCCCCTCGGTGAAATATTTCTTGCCCTACTCTTGTATTACATTTCAAGTACTTAGTTGTTTTCTCTAGTGCTTAGTACCTTGAGTAGAGTAGCCTTCTAGTTTTCCTCTTGCGGTTTGACTTGTGCAGTTGAGTGAAATATATTAGAATTGTCTTTTGGATAGGTGGCTTGCAACACTCCATAGGCTAGGCAAAACTCGCTTCTCGCTATTTGTTATTGCCAATAAAATTGTCTAGCACATTTTGTAGAAAGTTTTATTTGGCAATTCACCCCCCTCTAGCCATTAAGACCTTTCATAATGGTTCGGCGGAGGCGGGGCCAATGGTGCACCCTAGGTTGGGTCAGCGAAGGCTGCAGCGACGTCCAGTCCTCATAGATCAGCATTCCCATCGCTGAGACTCATGCTATCTCCTAGGCTGCTGCTTTGCCTATCACCCTCGGTGATGACGTTGACACCACTGGCACTGGTGGTTCGCTCGCCATCACCGGCCCCGGTATGGTCCCGCTCGTCGTCGCTGGGTTTGCTCGCCATCACCGGATCCGCTCCCCGCATGGGCGGGTCACCTGCACCGTCATGGCCCCCCTTGCCGTTCACCGAGGCCGATGACGAGGCTAACATCTTGGCCAAGGCCAAGGATGTGGCCGTGGTTGACATCTTGGCTGATGCTGAGTTCAAGTCCGATGGCTCTCCAGACTATGTCATGATGGACTCGGAGGATGATCGTCTGCATAGCTACGCAACGCTTGTTCTCCCAGGCTCAAATCTATTCTTGCGCGTCAGCCTGTATGGAGTCTTGGTGTGCCCTGTCTGCCCCAACCGTAAGGCCCGTGGTTGGATCGAGGTCGATGCCAGGGTGCATGTGCTAGTGAGGGCACACGCCCCCCTAGATGACACCTACACCCATGACAAGAATGTTGCCCACCATCGTGCCCTAGCAAGGAACCAGGGCTGGATGGCCTGAAGGGATTGTCCGGCTGTGCCAGTTCGCCATGGCGGAGAGACTGGCTTCAACCAAGGCCGGTTTACCTTGCACGCGTTGGATTTTGTTCGCACCTGTTGGTGACCTTGTTGCATGACTTGCGTAGAGGTGTGGGATGGGACTCCTCATTAGTAGTATCAAGTCATGTCAACATATGTAGTTAGGACTAGTTTGCTGCCATTAGAATTAGTATAAAGTCATGTTAATCATTTGTAGTTAGAAATAGTATGTCTAAGTAGTAGTTGGATGACATTGAGTAGTGGGATGGCACTGCTCTCCTCTTATTATTATGGTAGATGAAGGCATGGTTATGTAGGCTGAACTCGTATCGTTGCTGTAATCCACATATATATGAAGTCTGGTTTGCCATTATCTTTCTATCTAGTAGCACTGATATCCTCTTATTATGCATGTAATGTGCACATTTGTGCAAACATTTTGGTTCACAAAGTATTGTTTACCATTATCTTTGTGCGCATGTGATAGTCCAAGCATTGTAAACCTGAATGGGCCGGACATATCTCAATTCCAACTACGCAAGGGTTGCTTTGTGCCTCGGTTTGGTGAACCAAACATGTATCAGTAGTGGTAGTAGTAGTCATGAGTGGCTTTGATCTGTGTTGAACCCAACTGTCACTTCACTCTCGGCAACCACGCAAGGTTTCTTTGAGAGGAGCAAGCCTAGCCTAAATGCAGAATAGAGTAGCCAAAGGTATTGAAATTCTACTGCACACGTATCTGTGGTGAACCCAACTCATCTTGTTTGCATGTATCTGATAAAATTTGTTGAACTTGCAACAACCATGTCACGAGGTGTTCATCTGAACAAGTCTTTCCTAGATAGAAAGTCTGACGGCCATCCATTTGGTATCGTCGTGCCGGTTCACCGTGGTGGAGAGGTCTAGTATGCTGCCTCGTGTGAAGTCATGTTAATCATCTGTAGCTAGAACTAGTATGTCTAGGTAATAGCTGGATGCCCTTTGAGTAGTGAGATGGCACTGCTCTTTGAGTAGTGGGATGGCATGGCTCTCCTCTTATGGTCAGATGGCACTACACATTTGTGCGAACATTTTGGTTCACAAAGTAACTTTTACCATTATCTTCGTGTGCACTTGATGGTCCGAGCATCGTCCATCTGACTAGGCCAGGCACTTCTCACTCTTGCCAACCACGCAAGGATACCTTTGTGCCTTAGTTTGGTGAACAAAAAATGTATCAGTAGTGGTAGTAGTCATGAGTGGCTTTGATCTGTGGTGAACCCAACTCATGCCTTTGATAAAATTTGTTGAATTTGCAAGAACCATGTAGCGAGGAGTTCATCTAAACAAGTGTCACCTTGATCTAATGCATAATGGAGGAGGCATAGATGTTGCATTTTTTACTGCACATGCCAGAAAGTCCGCCACTGTCCATTTGATCTCTCATAGGATAATAAAACGTGTAGCCATCTCTAGCTATCTGTTGCATGCCTCTACAAAACCAACCAAGAGAAATTGCTTATGAAAGCAACTCCTCTTCACTCTTTAGTCTGCCCCTCAACTATTGTGACTATGTTTTTGGAGTGAAATAACTACAGAGGCTTTCCTCCTACATCCAATTCACTATTGGCAACCGCGTAAGGGTTGCTTTGTGCCTCGGTTTGGTAAACCAGACACGTATCAGTATATGTACTTGGCATGCTGGTTGAACTGATTAATGATCTCACTGTAGTGGTTGAAGCATGCTGTGTGAAAGGAATGCTTTATGTCAATGGCTTATGCAGTGTATATGAACCTATAACAAGTACTAGTTGCAGTTGAATGGAATAGTCATGTACACAATAGATAGTCCGTGTAGTACAATACTGACCCTGGCGGACAAAGGCTATGTGTCTGCTAAAGCACAAGTTTATAACAACTGAGCATACCGAACATGTTCGAAATACAAAGCCAGAAATCCAAAGCAAAGTGCAGTAGATGTTCTCCCAAAGATTATACATGAAATCTCCAACAAGTCATCGTCATCTCTAGACATGTGATCCCTGCCACCATAGTTACTATCGTCACTATAGTACTAGTTTCCAGTATCATCTTCATCCTCATCTTCATCCTCGCTGCCTTCAAGTATGCCAACTGCTTCCCTCTTATCTCTTAGAAGGTCTTCTAAGTTGTCTTGAATGACAGTGTCTTCTCCACCATGACTAGCTTCGTGCATAACCTGATCACCATCACCTAATAGGACTTCATGCTCGTTGTTAGAACAATGGTGATCTTGGTGCACTATAGGCTCTATTTCATTCATGTCATACATATCCCTATGTTTGAACTTCTGCACGACCTGCCAATCTTTGCCCAAGGAGGTGTCCTATAGATAAAAAAATCTTCCTTGCTTGTGTCACAAGAACGAAAGGGTCATCCTTGTACCAGAATGATTTAATGTTGATGGATCTATAATGTCCATTATCATCAATGCCTGTAGACTTTGTAGTGCCATCTAGATTGTACTAGTCACAGCGTAGAACAACCATCGTCCTATGGCTTTGTACGCTGGAGTTATACATCAACTGAATAACTTCTCTAAGGAAATAATAAAATTCCACTGATTGGCCTTCATTTGTGATAGTGTTCATGACACCACTGTTCTGTGTGCACAGGGATTTCTCATGGTTAATAGTACTATACCTGACTCCATTAATACTGAAAGCTGCACAGACCCAGACTCGGGTATTAGGACCACATGACAGTGCATACAAACCTTAACTGACCTCTGTTGGTTTCTCTCTACGCAGCTCCTCAATCTGCACACAAATATGAAACCATCATCACCACTAAGTTATCGTATAATTCTACCAATGATCGGCCTAACAGAACTAAAATATGCTAATCACGTACATGAGACTTAAACCATGCTAGAAACTCTGCTGCTAGCCTACTATCAACATCATCACTTGCCCCGTGTTCCTCTAAAATTTGTCTGTATATTCTGTAGCACATATAAGCATTATTATTGGTAGCATTTCATACATAATATAGGAAATAGCAAATCAGCATATAAAAAATCATACTTACTGCACATATGGTCCAACCTCGTCGTAGTTATTAAGCACATACCAAGCTAGCTTATTAATTTTGGCTTTATCCTTGATGTCCTTTACCATAATCTAGCCAATGGGCTTGACACCATGCATGAAAACAGAGGTCTCACCAGGTGCTGGCCCATCATGTGACATATTGTCATCCCAGTTATATCTTGTTTAACATCGTCCATGAACCTCTCCCAAAATGCCAATGTCTCACTTTCTAAGTAAGCCTCCGCAATTGATCCTTCAGGTCTGGCCCTGTTCCTTAATAAATTCTTCAACGTGCCCAGTCACCATTCTATTGGGTACATCCATCCGTATTGTGCAGGCCCTCTAAGAAGTGCCTCATCAGGTGGATGGATAGCCAAGTGCACCATAACATCAAAAAAGGCCAATGGGAAAATCTTCTCAAGCTTGCATAAGATGAGTGGGATGTCCCGTTTTTGCTTTTCCATGACTTCTTTCCTCAGAGTTCTACTGCACAATTGCCTGAAGAACTTCCCAAGTTCTGAAACAACTTCGTATACATCTTTGGCAACAAAACCTCTTAAGCCTGCAGGTATGATCCTCTGGAGAAGGACATGTCAAGTATGTGTTTTCAGCTTGCCAACTACCTTGGTACCATCTGCACTTATGAATTTTGCAAGGTTGGCTGCATAACCATCTAGAAACTTGATACCTTTAAGGAACTTACAAAATTTTGCTCTGTGTTTTTCCATCATGACATAGTGAGCTTCTGACAATTTAAGCGAGGTGCCTTGCTGCATGCCGTGATATTGAGGCCTTATCTTCATATCATGCAAATCTAGCCTAGCGTTCGTTGTGTCCTTTGTCTTGTCCTCCACTTTCAGCAATGTCCAAAGAATGTTTTCACATATGTCCTTCCCAATGTGCATGACATCAAGATTGTGTGGTAGCAACATGTCCTTCCAATACGGCAGCCCCCACCAAGCAAATTTTTTATTATAAATCACTGGCTCTTCTTCATGCTTTCGTTTCCTTTTTCCACCATGCTCACTATTGGTGGTGCTTAACTCACATATTTAACCACCAACACTTGCATGAAATCCTAGCATACAGGCACTAAACTTAGACATAGGGCTTTACAACTAACAATTTTCACAAGTTTTGTTGTTTGACCACTTGCAGGAAGGCATTCAAGGAATACATAGAAAACACATTCAAAATGTGCAAAGAAACCAAAGCATAACACCGTACTGTGCAAAGCAAAAGAGCCTAAGGGGAGAAGGCCCACTTACTAGCAGAATCAAGGCCTGAAAGAGAGGAGAACAAGGACAAACTCAAATCAAATCACTCCTTCTCAGCGAAAGCACTACATAGGTCCACTCTAGAAGCCCAAAGGAAGTCACCCACCAAAGATGGGCCAATTTGGCCCTAGTTGGGGGGTGGCCGACCCTAGGGGTTGATGAGCCCATGGCTCCTCAAAATATATCTGCAGAAAATTCTTGTGCCGTTTCAAATATGATAGCTCGTAACTCTTTGAAATCATTTGGTCTTCAATTTGGAGCTATTCCTTTCGATGAGAAATACAACAAGAATGAAGGGAAATCCAGTAGTGATGGCTTATCCTCAAATATTATTTTTATTGGTGCAACATTGCTAAAGAGAGATGCTAAGAAGACAAGAAAACATATTTATATTGGTTCTATAAAAGTGGAGCTCAATGAGATTTTTCACGTTGCTGGATTATTTTAGTACTTAATTCACGTTGGTTTCATGCAAGTCAAAGTGGTAATGTGAGGAGGCAAGCAGATGACCAAGGAAGCCTAACGTCATTATCCTCTTGGTCGGACTATTATATTATATATGTTAGTCTGATGTACTTTTGCACATCATGGTTAATTATAGGAGGTCAGGATAGTATTAGATTTGGTGCCATAATACTTTGTATTGGTTGCGTGTCGACATGTAGGCTAGTTAGGTGAGTCGGTTTCTTTTGGTTAGTTGTGGTCGAGTCTGACTAGGAATAATTTTGGTCGGCCTGCGAGCTATATAGCCTGAGTATTACCCTTGTAACAGTTTAGATTGGATTTTATTTCGTAGAGTTTATTCCCGTCGAGCCGCCGCTTGAGAAACCCTAGAGGTTGTTGATCCGTATCCCTCGTGGATTTACGTGGAGTTGCGTGATCGAGCTGCTACAGCTTGAGCGCGTCACTTGGAATTCTCAGAGTTCCCCATCTTCTGATCGTGTTCTTCGAAAGCACGGGTGGAAGAACGTCGCTGCTGCTCAGGTTGCATCTATCTCAAGTTTGTAAGAGGAGTATCCTATTATTGCTACCGCTTGTCTTTGGTTGATCAAACAGATTGAGTTTACTTGTCTGAATTATATTGTTTGGTCCATATTTGTCGTGAGTATTTTTGGCACCTTCTACCACTACTGTTGGATCATCCTAGCTTTTGGTCATTGTGATTGCTACTGTTGTGTGCTGCTGGGTATTAATCGGAATCCTGGCCGCAATTATTATCATTTATTTATTGGCTCGGTTATATTGTTTGAGGAAGAATTAAGCGATCTGCTACTGCTGGGCTACTGTTACCATGAAGTTCACCAACATAGCTGCAATTATTATCTAGTCATACAAATTCCCCAAAAAAAATCATACTCTGATTGTTTTGCACCGTGAAGATCGGGAAATTTATTCGGACATCGTAGGCGTGTCCTCATCCGGGGTGGCCGACCCCATCTAGCTCCGATCGGCCTAAACTTTGGTCAGTTGGTTCCCACCGCCTCACCAATGTCAGTTGCATGGGTGTTCGTGAAGGATTCATCCGGAGGATGATGGTTAGCTCAAGATAGAAAAGGCATGCAAGGAAGCACAACTCCACTCCATCTCCACCATCCATCTTATGACGGATTGATCTAAGGGCTGAGGTGAAGTGGCACACGGATCACTGACATGGCGCGTTGAGAGGCCTCCAATCCTCCTCTCAACCTATAAATACCCCCTCACTCCCTGTCATTCAACACACCACAACAAGGAAGAAGAGCGCTCCTCACTTGAGTTAGAGCAACATTTCAAAGGGCTTAGGCCCTAGTAGCTAGCTAGAGTTGCAAGGGAGAGATATGAGGGAGAGTTCAGGGAAGAGCCAGGTTTGTCGGTGTCTCCCCGCCTTGTACCTCAACGGATACTTGTGCCTCAATGGGTTTTCCCGCTAAGTGAGTATTCGTGATTCCTTTGGTATAAAGTCTTTGACTAGTTAAGCTATACTCTTACTTGTTTGCGGGTTCATTGTCCATCCCCGTGGCAGATGCTCTAGTAGAAGAGCCCTGATAGAGACGGATAACCCTTGCATACACGCTAGAATAATAGTTGATAGCATAGATGTGGTGTCTAGGCTAGAAGCTATCTTCATTTCCTTCGTTTCCCACGGTTGAGGGGTAGGCGGTAGGTGGTGACAGTCCTGTCCATCCTTCGTACTCCCTGTTGATGGTAGTTAATAAACATTATAAACCGTCATGAAACATGAATAAGGGCACAAATGAGATCACCAACAAAGATCTAGGGGTTTAAACTAACAAATTCTACGAGTTTTGGTGAATCTATATTTTCTGCAGGGTTTATTTAGGAAACCATCAAGGTGGACCTAGATGTCAGAATTAATCACGCTTATCCACTATGAAACAGGCACCAGAAGACACTAGAAGACACTAGAGAACACCACACCGAGGTGGAGCCCAAGCTGTAGGCTGCTCGGCCCCCCATGGCCCACTGTTAGCCCCCGTCGCAATGTCAGTTCTCCACCGCCTCGTAGGTTAGATCTACGTCATCCTTTAAGTCGGTTTGATCCAAGGGCTCATGATGGATGCTTTGGCTTATATATACTAGCCCCTGCCACCCCCTGAGGCATCAAGTCATTTGAGAAGATAGAAACCCTAATCATCCTCAGAGCTCCATCATATTCTAGGGCATAAGCTAGTTAGGCTAGGTCTAGAGGGAGGCAAGTAGGCTTCGCTTGGATTCCTGATTGTGTCAAGAGCATGGTTTGGTATAATCTTTGTACCCCCTCTCTTTTGTATCTCCATTAATTTTATATGCTTGCTACAATTGTTATGACAATATTAGTATTCATCTTATTCATGTTCTTTGTTATAATGTTAATCGTCTACTTTGATTATGTGCTTAGTATAGCTAGTTTATCATTATATCCATGCATAGTTCTTATAGCGCTCACTCCACTCGCATGGGGTGAGTGGTTGAAATTGTGTAAGCGTGGTGCTTATATGTTGTTTACTTGCTAATACACCCTATATTCTGGGTCATGTGGTAGATCGCAGATGTGACACTCCCGTTGAGTCCTTTGTAGTCCACTCCCTGAATATAGACACATGTAGGGTCCGGTTACGAAGGAAGAACAAGCTCTATTCTTAAACTTCCTTAGTAATATCCCTTATGTGTAGATATAAAGATGACCTTAGCCATGACTAATAGGTGTAATTGCACTAATCAATATATACTTTGACTTATAATTAAGAATGACTTAGGAATTATTCCTCTAATATTCTACTTAACCACGCTAATGCCATAGAAAGTTGTACTCTAAGTGATTTATCATTGATTAATACTTATCATATACATATCTTGTTCTATGACTTCCCCTATTGTGAGTAGAATATTGGTTATGGTTTACTTCTCCATCAAAAGTATAAGTTATCAATACATGTCCATGACAGACCTTTCCTGTGGTAAAAATATAAATAACGATACCTGGAATACTCTCGGGTGAAGTTGTTTCATATATATATATTCTTCTATCTAGTCACATGAAATAATGAAGAACTACTTAGTATCATTCTTGTTGTGATGCTAGGTAGTACCAATAAACATCTCTGGCACAATCATTAGGGATGACAACCAAGTACAAGCAGTTATCACATGCACAAGTTCTAGCTGCAACAGCTCTTGTGGAGAAAATGGCCTCCAACTAGGGTTGGAATGAAGAACGTGTCTAGACTCACAAGAGAGGTGGAGATATGCATTAACTCAAGGAGGTAGACATGTCTGCCAAGATGGACCTACTGATGAAGAAGCTTGAAGACCGAGCTAATGAGAAGCAAGAAGTCATGCACATTCATGATTCTCGCATGACGTGTGAAGTATGTGGGAACACTGGGCATTCAGGGAATAGCTATCCTAAAACCCAAAAGGATGTGAACTTCATCAACAACAACAATAACTATTGTCCCCAACAGAATTAAGGATGGAACCAGCAACAGAGGCCAAACTACCAAGGTAATTATCAAGGTAATAATTATAATAACTTCAATCAACCACCCTTGAGAGAATTAATTGCTAGTCAATCTAAACTTATGGAGGGATTATCTAGAAAGGTAGGTACCAATGATAAAATTCTAGAAAACATAAATAATAGAATGGATAGCTTTGCTTCTACCATTCAGAACTAGCATAGCTTTAACAAAATGGTAGAATCACAAATAGCTCTACTGGCAGCTGCTGTTCCTCCATCTGACAAAGGTAAGATTCTAGGGCAACCAGAAGATCTAGAAACTACAAATCTTATCGATATTCATAATGTACCTTACTACTACATGAAGCCATCGACGGGAAGGTGGATAGATTATTCCATACCCGACAAGAAGGGCGATCTGAGGAGACTAGTCATCCCCATCGCCATTGGACCTCGCATTTTCTAGGAAGTTGTCTGTGACTTCGGAGCAAGTGTTAACATCATGCCTAAGGTAATCTATGAGAAGATTTTAGGAGATCCCTTGTCGTACATAAATATGCGTTTGTAGTTTGCAGATTAGTCACTCTGCTACCCCAAGGGAGTTCTTGAAGATGCCATCATACGAGTGGGACAATCATATGTTCCCGTAGACTTTGTGAGTCTAGAAACAGGTAGAGATGAAAGGCACCCGTCATCTTGGGCCGACCTTTCCTAAGCACTGCAAAGGCCATCATTTATGCAGATAGTGCCAAGATCTATTTCACTATCAAGGATAAAAGGAGAAGTTCTCTTCCAAGAACCGCATCTTGCAATCTCCTACAGATCCACATACACCGTACTTGCCCAAAGAAACAACAGTAACGAAGAAGAATAACCAAAGGAGGAAGAACAAGACTAGGCAACCATAGGAAGAAACAGTCAACATGATCAATACACTCTGATCAGAGTACGACCACCTCCTCGCTTCACCATTCCTTGTAAGAAGGATGATCCTAGAGTGCCAACGATCGAGTGTACCATTGGACAAAGAATCTTCCACAACACCTTCTGCAACATTGGATCAGACGTCAACATAATGTCCAAGGTAACATATGAGTATTTATTTGGCAATGAACCTTTGTTCCCTACATATATGCAACTGCAGATGGTGAACCAAACAATACAATTTCCTGAGGGAATAGCAAAGGATGTCATGGTGAAGATACAAGATCACTATGCCCTTGCTGGTTTCATGGTTCTAGACATGGGAGAAGACGAAGAAGATACACCTATCATCCTAGGAAGACCTTTCCTCAACACCACAAATGCAATCATCTACGTTGAATCTGGACAAGTCCACTTAAAATTTCCTAGAGAGAAGGTACGCTGTTATTTCAATAGTTATACCACTTGTGAATAGCCAAAGAAGAGCTGCTCCAGGACGAGACATTGACCATCTCAATGTCAAAGGAATCAACCTCCAAGGAATGGATGGGAGGAAGATGAAGAACCTGAAGATCCTGTGAAAGATGAACCTACTTTGCTTAAGTTAAGCCCACAGACCTAGCAGGTATGGGAAGAGAAGGTGACATCATCATCAGAGTCACCATCACTAGAGGTGCAGCCATCAGGGTCTCCATCCCTGAGACCGGATGATGCACCTAAAGAATAAAGGACTCCTCTCCAGTCAAGTCCTATCCGGAGGACTTAAAAACCCCGAACCCTTGCTATGACGTAACATTGGTAGTTATCCATATTTACTTTCTAGCATTGCATAAATTATTTTTCATTTTAGCATATTTACTTTTCTACGTTAGCATAGCATTTAGAAAAGAAAATAAAAATCTTATTTTTGCTTTATAAATTCTAAGCCCCATGTGAATAAATCTATGGTATGTAAACATCCATAGGAATATTCATCGTGGTGGCATAAAAAATAAAAATGCCATGCATACATATTTCCTTTTTTTGCATATGACAAATAGAAAATCTAAAAAATGATGAAAAATAATGAGATAGACATCCTGCTAGAACTTTGTCAATTAGAAAATATATTTAACCCCACAAGAACAACTAATCTCCGAATGGCTGATCGCTAACCCCTTATCCTAATCTGTGCCATGAGTTTTGGTGTTCTTGTTGGTATTTTGTAGGATGAAATCTTCCTTTTAGTGAAATCTTCCATGTATTTGTGTTTGTGACCTACCAAAATAATATTCTCTAAATACATGTGGAACTTGGTTAATAGTAAATGCATATGTGATTAAGTTTGCCAATTTCTCTTCTTTTTTGTAACTTAATTGGCGATTGGATTTGATTAGTAAAGACTACCAACAAGCTCCCCCAAGCTTAACCTTAGCTCGTCCCGAGCAAATAGCTAAGTTATTGGTTGTTGATCAGTAGTTGCTACAATGACGAATATAATTCACAAGTGCCATGCTTATAACAAAGTATTCTACCTCAATTTAAATAAGTTTGGCATTCTATCCACCCTTTTATCTTAATCCTTGTGGGGCTTATTGCTTTTTCAAGTCTTAGGTGGTTGCAAGATAGAACAGTTTTAACAAAATTACCAATCATTACTTCTTTGATCAACCTTCTATTCGGAGGTTTTATGAGTTTTGCAAAATAAAATGTAAGTTCCTCAAATGATTCACTCAATCACTCAATGTGTATGATCCTTACCAAGACTTTTGATTTTGCCTTCTTTTCATCCAATCAATAAAAGTCTTTGAGTGGAGCTTTGGGTAGGAATGAAATGAGAGGCATACTTGCATCACATGTATTGTTAAGTCAAAAACCGGATCCAAGGTTATGCAAGTCATACACTTTGATCAAGATGTGCAAGTGTGTGGAATATTTTCTAATCCTAATATTTTTGGTACTCCTTTGATCATGACTTTCTCTCTTTTGATAATTGCCTTAGAAGTATGGGTTATCTCTCTTTTTTCAATACTTTGGAACCTTCGTGTGTTCCATTCTTTTTCTTCTTTTCTTTTGCTCTTTTGAGAGCTTCATATGTCTCTCTCTTTTTCAGTATAGCCCCATACTCTTTTTTTGCATATGAAAACTTTGGAGAGGAAGACTCATGACAAATGAATGGAGTTTTTATTTTGGTGGATGGAAGAACATGTTGTGTAACTCTCAGTGTAAGAGTTAGCTTTTATTTGTGGGTGTACCTGAATCTTGATCATGGGTGCATGACTAGAATCTCTACAAGGGTCACAATAATTTGACAAAACTGAATGCGAATATAAGTAGCATATGACTAAGGTTTTGAATTTGAATCATGTCATATGGCCATGGTAGGAATTCATAATCATTGAGGAACTTTTGATTTTAGCATTTTGAAAAGAAAACTCTAGATGCCAAGTTTCTCTTAGAACAAAGTCATAGCATATTCTATTTACCATATCAAACTTGCAACAACTTAGAAAAGGATCATGCTTTTGTAACCCACAACTTTTAAGTTTTAGGATGAGACATTTTAGTCAACAAACTTAAATCTTGGGGAATACTAAGTTACAGCCTAGTCATAGATGAATTATAGATAGGGCAACTATTCATCATTTCAACAACATTCTTAAATCACATATGGGAGTGGAATATTTTTGTTCTTCATATCTCATCATTCTTTAAGAATAAGATGATAAAATAGCTAAAAGAAATGTGAGATACAAGTTACCTCTGTGGGAGTCCTCCCCAAGCTAGCTCCTGACTTATGGTCTGTGGTTTAGCAAGGAATGCTACTAGCTGGTGGACGCTATGGCCTGATTTGTTATTCGTGGCTTCCTTTGAGTGTGCTAGGAGGCTCCCCCAAGCTTTTCTTATGTTGACATTAAAATAATAGGACAATCATACTTGGGGTCAGAAGTTATTGTTATTATTATTATTTTAGTCATGGTTTACCAAACAAGTTTTCATCTCTGTTGTCATCTCAAAGACTTACCCTCATGAAGTTGATAAATTCCTACAAGGGTCAGTTCATATGATCAACCAAACTCTACACTAGCAGTTTCGGTTCAATGATCAAACTAGACGCCAAGTCTAATTTGATTAAGTAGGCTTATTAACCTAAGTACCATGCTTAATTCAAAAAGCCTATGGAAGTATGATCAATACATCTAAACTAAGAACCATGCTTAATTAAAAGATGTATGACCAACCCCCAAACCAAAACATACCAGCATAGAGAAAGGAAGCATGAAAAGATGAACAAGATTCATCCAATGGAGGCGAAGACATTGAATGGTGAATAAGAGAACCATAGATTTATTATTATTATTATTATTATTATTATTATTATTATTATTATTATTATTATTATTATTATTATTATTATTATTATTATTATTTATATTATTATATATATTTTTAATTATAGTTTTATTATCTAAATTTTTTAGGCAACTTTAAATCATGAATACGAAGGACAACTACCGATTTACCTTTGGCAAGGACTCACCATTTTAAAGTCCAATGAGGAGGACTCTTCTCCTTTCACTTTTTGCTTGATGGAGGTACATCTGTGTCCGGAGAAGTAGATGCGGATGTTGACGCTTCTACCTGCCATACCTATTTGATCCCTTTACATGGTTGTTTCTTGGGCTGGTTTGTTTTAATATGTTTATGCATTTTAAACCCATTAAATGGGCATCTCATTGTTTGCCCTTGCATATGAAAGCTAACATGCCCTGATCCTATGTGCCAGACTACATTTGTAGTGTTAAGAAATGGTCTCCCTAAGAGGAGGGTGTTGACGGTAGTTAACATTCATCATAAACCATAAACTTACCATGCATAAATGATTAAAATGGATCACCAACATAGACTTAGGGGTTTAAACTGACAAATTCCATGAGCTTTGGTGAATCTGTGTTTCCAGCAGGATTTAATCAGAAAACCGCCTAGGGAGACCTATTTGTCAAAAGAAATTATGGAATTCCACCGCGGAAACTGCGTGGGAAGGTTCCAGAAGACTCCAGGGGGCTCTCCACCGAGGGAGACCACATGTATCTGACATGTGGGGCTGCTCGACCCACTGCCAGGCCGCCTGGCCCCTGGTGGGCCCCACTATTAGCCTCTTTGCTATGTCGGTTCTCCACCACCTCCTAGGATGCATCTCAACCATTCTTTCAAGTCAGTTTGATCCAAGGGCTGAGGATTGATGCTTAGGGCTATATATACCAGCCTATACCCCTAGGTCATAAGCCAAGTTAGATCCTAAGAGCTGAGAAGCCAGAAACCCTAATTCCATATGTCCACCAAGATCTAGAGCTAGCAATCAAGAGAAGATTAGTCCTCCATAGGATCTAATCTTGTATTAGAGATAGAGAGATAGAGTGAGAAGGAAAAGTTTGTAGGAGCTCTGGCCTATTGGTGCTCTCTATATGGCTTGTACCTGACGGAATCAAGTTCTTCATGAGCTTGCTTCTAAGATTTCTCTAGTAATCGACTTCTAATTCAAGTAAGCATCTTGTTCATATTGTTCTTCAGGTTTGCGACTCTCTTTTGAGTACTTTAATGCTTGTAGCTCCTGGATTAAAGTAGTATTCGTAGTGTAAGCATGGTGCTTAGACTCGGTTACTCATGGATGTACCCTATTTTTCAGATCGGTGGTAGCTCACGAGGGTGACTCTTATAGCCTCATTGAATCCTCTGTAGTCCACCTCCCATTAGTATAGGAAACATACTCTGCCTATGTTTTCTCTAGTAATATCCCCAGAATTGAACAATTGAAGATAAAGCTTACCAAAGTTAGAACTAGAAGTCCTCAGCAGTTTCCTCTATACTCCTATTCTCTGACCTTGGTTGTGAAGTTGGGTTAAATTAAGATTTAGTTATTCTCACCTCTATTCCTTTGGGTTCGATATTAAAACTAGGTTATTCTTGGTGAAGTGCTACAATAATATTTGTGCACTTGCAGATAATTCTGTGTGCATTTAATTTATACCAACAAGCATTTTCTGGCGTCATTGTCGGGGAACGATTGCTGAGTTAACTTTGAGTCTAGCTTAACCTTGTATTATACTTTTATCCTTTTATCTTTTCTTCTATCTTTTACCATGGATCTAGAATCCACCCCTATTTACCAATATGGTGCTCCCATGGGCACAAGCCTACAGTCAGTAGAATCTTCTAAACCTATTCTAACACCTGGCTATGAGCTACGCCCGCGATTAATCAACATAGTTCAGGATCAACCCTTTTTAGGCGAAGGTGATGAAAACCCTTATTCCCACCTAAATGAGTTTGAGCAAACTTGTGCATGCCTATGCACTGAAGGCATGTCAGACAAGACCCTACGATGGAAGCTTTTTCCCTTCTCTTTGATGGGAAAAGCTAAACATTGGTATACACTCACCATAGGGAGTATACAAAGAGATTGGGAAGCCCTATGATCTAATTTTTGCTTGCAATTCTTTCCGATATCTAGGGTAATCAGACTTCGTTTAGAGGTTCTATCTTTTAGACAAAAGAAGAAAGAATCTTTAGGCATGGCATGGGAACATTTTAATACTCTTATTAATACTGGCCCTAACCTTGCCATTCCAGACCCCATTCTTCTTCAACACTTTTATTTGGGTCTTATAGGAAAACCTCAAAGCTTCTTAGTACGGCTTCAGGAGGCTCGTTCTTGCATGTCTCTACCGATAAGGGGAGAAGTATTCTCACTAAAATCTTAGAGGATGTCCCTAAAGAAGTAGAAGAGAAGTCATTAGAGGAAGAATCTTAGATAGGTGAACCCAAATCTTTGCTAGAGCAATCACCAGCCTCAGCCATCCCAGATCTCAAACCACTAGAAAAAGGATGAAACTCTAGTTTCGGATTTCATGTTGGAATTTGAGGATGAACTTTTTACTGAATATGGAAACACCTTGAATTACCATATGATGAGGAAACCCTAGGATCCTAGGAAATCATCATCTGTAGAACCTTTAGACCCTTCTAAGGAAGCTTTCCTTAAAAAGACTATGAAAGAGCTCGTGTCTATCATAAGCAATGAATGACTAGTAGAATTAGAGCTTTCCTCTGATGTGATTCGCTTAGATTCACCTTCTATTTCCATTTATTACCAAGTTAATAAAGTTCCTTTTGATGCTCTTTATAATCCAGTTGTGGGTGTTAATAGCATGTCTGCATCTTTTGCTCATGATTTATTGAAACACATGTCATTAACCCCAATAACAAAGTTACTAAAAGGTCTTTCAGGACACATTCTCCTAAGTTTGGGAATTCTTTATGTCCTTCCTATCCAGGTAAATGGAACCAAGGTTCAATTGAGCTTCTATATCTTTGACATTATGGAGTTCGACCTGTTAATAGGACAACCAATTGAAAGACTTATCTAAGAAGGACAAACGGGGAAGTTGAATATAAGACTCAGGAAAAACTTTAAGCTTTCTATATCTATCACTCACTCTCTAAATGCTGAGCTGAGCTAATTCCCGAACAAGACCCAATGGAAGAGGTTAAGGTTGCATCTCTTGATGTTTTTATTGAACCCAACCTTGAAGATGATGCCTAGTTCTTCATCGAAGAAGAAGACGAGAGTCCCATAGACCCTAAACCTCTAGATGAATTGCTGGAACCACCTAAGCCCTCCATTGAGCTTAAACCCCTGCCTTATGCTCTTAGATATGATTTTCTCAATAATGATCAGGGTTCTCCTATGATCATAAGTGATAAACTCTCTCAGGAAGAATCTCTATGCTTGCTAACTGTCTTAGAAAAGCATCGTTCTGCTTTTGGCTATTCACTCCAAGACCTTAAGGGAACTACCCCTGCTCTTTGCACCCATCACATCCCTATAGATCTAGATTCTATACCTTCTAGGGAGCCCTAACGTAGGCTTAACAATGCGATGAGAGAGGTAGTTAAGAAAGAGGTCTTGAAACTCTTGCACGTCAGGATTATCTATCATGTGCCACATAGTGAGTGGGTAAGTCCTATTCAAGTTGTGACTAAAATGGGAGACACGACTGTAGTTAAAAATGAAAATAATGAATTAATCCCCCAAGGAGCTATCACTGGATGGTGGATGTGTATAGATTATCAAAAACTTAACAAGGCAACAAAGAAAGATCACTTTCCATTGCCCTTTATTGATGAAATGTTGGAGCGAGTGGCGAATCACTCTTTCTTCTGTTTCCTTGATGGGATTTAGGTTATCACCATATTCCAATCCATTTGACGACCAAAGCAAAACCACCTTTACATGTCCATATGGAACTTATGCTTATCGTAGAATGTCTTTTGGATTATGTAATGCTCTAGCTTCTATCCAAAGATGCATGATGTCTATATTTTCTGATATGATTGAAGAAAACATGGAAGTTTTCATGGATGACTTTTCTGTTTATAGAAAAACTTTTGATGACTGCCTTGAAAATTTAGACAAGATTTTGCAAAGATGTGAAGAAAAGCACTTAGTCCTTAATTGGGAAAAATGTCATTTTATGGTTAGAGAAAGCATAGTGCTTGAACACTTGGTGTCCGAACAAGGGATAGAGGTAGATAGAGCTAAAATTGAAGTAATTGAACAGTTACCTCCTGTAAATATTAGAGGGATCCATAGTTTTCTTGGTCATGCTGGTTTTTATTGCCGCTTTATAAAAGATTTTTCACATGTTGCTAGACCCCTAACAAATCCTTTGGCTAAGGATGATCCCTTTGAATTTGATGATGCATGCTTGAAATCTTTTAACATTCATAAGAAAGCACTCATCTCTGCACCAATCATTCAACCCCCTGATTGGTCACTACCTTTCAAAATTATTTGTGATGCTAGTGTTTATGCTGTGGGGGCAGTTTTGGGACAAACTAAAGATAAAAAGCATCTTGCAATTGCTTATGCTAGCAAAACTTTGATAGGACCTCAACTTAATTATGCAACAACTAAAAAAGTGCTCCTGGCTGTTGTTTTTGCTATTGATAAGTTTAGATCTTACTTAGTAGGAGCTAAGGTAATTGTTTATACTAATCATGCTACTTTAAAATACTTGCTCACTAAGAAAGATGCTAAACCTAGATTGTAAGATGGATTTTGTTACTCCAAGAATTTGATTTAGAAATAAAAGATAAAAAGGGAGTAAAAATTCTATTGCCGATCACTTGTCTAGAATGCAGTTTGAGAATTCGCAGGAACTGCCCATCAATGATTCACTGAGGGACGACATGCTTTTCAAGGTCTGCAAATTGGACCCCTGATACGCGAATATTGTTAATTTTATGGTTGCAGGTTATGTACTTCCAGGGGAGATGTAACACCCCGGTGTTACGCAAGCATTTAGGCACTGCAAATCATGCATGTTATGCATCATCAAACATCATAGTCGTACATGCATAATCATGTTAAATAATAATTGAAACATGGACTTGAAACATGCTTGTTGCATAGGGTTCGTTTAATTAATTATATGCCTTGGTCTTGCTTGTGTTAGTGTTAAACATGCTTGTTTACTTAACTAAGTAACTTATAATGGTTCACCATGATTTATGGAGCAACTCTGGTATTCAAACTTTTGTTAATTTTTGCTTTCCAAAATATTATTGAAAATGGTCAAAATACCCTTTTATTTAGCTTTTAACTTCCAATTCAAATTCTGTTCGGAATTTCAAAGTGCACCTTTAAGCAAAGTGGTAGAGCATGAAGTTTTGATCAACATTTATTTTTGGGTCATGCTCTAAAAATGAAATTTTGCCATTCAAATTTGAGGTAGGGCTTTTTGTTTGAAAATGGAAATTCAAAACAAAAATGAAAAATCCTTTTTCCACCCTAACGCGCCGTCGCCTCCATTTCGGCCCACGGCCGCAAGCGGCCTGGCCCGCCTTCGCACCGCACCCGCCTCCTCGCCTCACGTGTCGTGCACGTGCGCCTGCCTGCGCGAGCCCTCGCCAATCAGAGCGCGCCGCTCCCAGCGCTCGCACGCCACGTGGTGCTCGCGCACCGGTGATGAGCGGCGGTGGCGCACCGAGCCTGGCCGACCGTGCTCGCCTCACCTTGCCTTAACCCAGTGAACCTGGACGCCATTCCACCCCTCCCCACTCGCCAGCTCTCCTCCCTTAGCTCCCTTCTCCATTTTCAAAAACCCAAGCGAGAGCTCCACCTCCACCGCGGGCCGCCGCGCTCGACTCCACCACGGCAGAGGCCCCTCCACCCCTTTCTCTTTTCCTTTTTCTCTCGCGTCGAGTTCTCCTTTGGACCGTGAACCCGCCCGCTCCTCCTTTTGCTCCGCCCTTGCCGGAGTTAGATCGCCACCGTTGCGCAGCGCCGCCGCGACCGCCATTGCCATCGGTGGGACCGCTCCGCTCATCCTCCCGCGCCCTTTTCTAGCTGAGCCACTCCGCCTCATCGTGCTGAGCACGACGGTGCTCGCCGCGCCATCGGGGGCTCGCCGCCGGCGAAGCTCCGGCCGGCGGGGCTCGCCCCCCCTCTCTGTGCGGCTGGCCGGTGGGGCCGAGGGGCCCTCTGGTAGCGACTCGAACCGGGTTTGGGTGCATGGCACCATGTGCACGTAGCATTTTTGGACCCGGATTTTTTTTAAAGACAAGGGTTTTGTTTCGAAATGATTTTTCTTCTTCCATATTTCATTTTAGTGCTTTATAAATGCATAGTTTGCTCAGTTTAGCTCCAAAAATGGTGAAACAAATTTTGTTGTGCTTCTTAGGACTAGATCTACAGTATAAAATTATTGCATGTTGTCTTTGAGATACTTTTCTGTACAGTTTTATTTATTGTTGAATATTGCTGTTAACTAAGAAAATGAATAGTAAATTCATTATTGCTCAGAAAAATATGGTTCCACTTGCATTAGTTTTCTTTTGTGATGTAGTTTCTGGGAAAATATATGCTATGCATGTTCTGTGTAAAAATATAGATGTGTAGTTCAGATGCCTTTATTGGCCTATATTTGTTATTTTTGATAGAGAGCAAACTATGTATAAACATGCCTATGATAAATCTTGTACAGTGCTTAATTACTGTCTAGAACATGATAGAAGCATTAAATCTGTTGTTTAATACTTTTCATAGTACAAAGTAATTTCATGTTCATTTCTGCCCTGTCATTTGTCATTTTGTGTAGGATGTTCTACTTATCCAAATGCAGTGAAATTTCTGTGGTATCTTATTTATGTCATGTTTAGCCTACTGTAATTTTCTGGGAATTTTCTGTAATCTCAAAATATGTGTTGCTGTTCAAACCTAGCATTAATGAGGGTTTAAATTGAACCTTGCCTTATTGCATGTGTGGTTAACATGTTTAGCTTTGGTGTATCTTTGAAGCATCAAATCTTGCTGGTATGATTAGTGGAGTTGCTACTGTACTTGATGCCATGATACATGTCTTGTGAGTAGTGTGTCCTTCTCTACTAGAGAGGAGATCTGCACCTACTCATTTGGTCACGAATTAAATGGTTCATTCACATGTCATGCCATGCATCATGATCATCATATGTCATCTTTTCGATGTACCTATGCATTAGCACATATACATACACATCATTACAGGATCACGAGCAAAGAATCCGGTAGCAGTTCCCGAGGAGATGGAAGAACCTCAGAAGTTGCCCGAGGCTGACGAGAAGGTCGGTGAGGATCTCAAGAAGTGTCCGAGTCATCGCGTGAGCTCGTTCGAAAGAGGCAAGCCCCGAAGCATTTCTCTCCCCCGGTTTGCAAATATTTTATGAATGCTTTACTTTAACTGCTGCATTAAGTTTAGGAGTTGTTTGCAACTGTTGCTGCATTATACCTTGTTTACTATGTTCTACCCTATCCTTGTCACCTTCTCATTCGCAGTCAAGTAATTGCTTAGCTTGCTTAGACCGGTAGAAGTCGGGTGATTTTCTGTCACCTGCGAGCTATAGGTGGTTACCTAGATCTACTTGAGAAAAGAGGCCATCATGAAATAACTAAGTGTTAATGTGAAATTGAGACCGGATGGAAACTTGCTGGGTTTCGGACTGTAGTGTTTTTCGTCTGTGTCGATTAAGGACCGTCCGTTGTTGGGCCTCGGGTCATGTTGAACGCATGCCTCACATTTAGCTGGCCGGATAAAGTACCTTCCGACCGCGAAGCTGGGAGATTATTCGGTCCGAGTGGATTGCCTGCAATGCACTGTACCAGAGTAGTAGTGGCAGGATACGGGGGCGCGATGATAAGGCCAAAGAGCAGTCGGGCAGCCCCTGGGTACATGTGGTTCCTGGCAAGCTCGGACTTTACCTGAATGGTTGACTCGGTGACCAACACCTCACTTTAGCGGGGTGAGTGAGGTTTGTGTGAGGAATAACTTACTAGCTGGTTAATAATCGATTCGAATCGCCATCGTTCACTGGATAGTGAGCACTTGACTTGAGCTACTTCGTCGTAGTAATATTGATGGAACACTTGGATAGTTATATGAAATATGACATAATGGAAGTTGTTAGTGATCATTGGTTATCATTACCTGTTTAATTACATGTTACTTTAGTACAGGTGCAAATATAGTTGACAGGTTAATAAAGATTTAACTTGATGCAAAACTTTTGTAAAGATTCTCTAAATACTAAAAATGCGTTTTTTTGCAAATGAGTCAGCTACCCCACCAGACAGCCTATCATGATTCCTTGGTGATATGACCACGACAACCAACAACATGTTACAACCTCCAAGTCAAGCTACACCAACACCAGTCCAAGTCTTTGATGGACCAATTACACGTAGTCGAGCCAAGAAGCTACAACAAGAGGTGCACGCGCTACTTTCTGAAAATCATTTTAATGTTAATGAGAATTATATACTACCTAAGTCGTGCACGTTTCTATTGCTTAGGTGCACCACGGAGGATGACAAGAAGACACCAAGGGTGAAACAAAGAGGAGGATCACGTTCGAGCCAGTCCAGTGTGATAGAACCATTAGAAAGAATCAGTCACAACTTTTTGCTCACAAAAGCTATGAAGGCCCATGAGGACTTGTTGGAAAGCTTATCAAGTCTAGTTTCAAGCCCAAGTTCTCTCACTTGATTTGGATTCTCCAATGTTGAGATTCGACTGATTTAGTACAGACTGGTCAGCTAGTCAGCAGTCAGCCTGATGTCCAAGTTCCCATGCAAAACTATACCAATCTACAATATTTCGTGGTACATGCTGCACATGGTGTGAAAGGTTATCAAGTTAACTTTCCAACCCAACAAACCGCATGTCATTTGGAGTTTCCAAGATAGAGTTATTGCCAAAACACTGAAGACTGCGCTGAAGACCAGCAGCCACGCGAAAACTCTCCAGGAAGGCATCTCGAGGAGGCCCGTTCACATAGTGCGTCTTATTTTTTTCTTTTCGAGTTTCCACCTATCTAGCAGGGCTGTTGCTAGTATAAATACCTCCTAGACTCATTGCAATCTTAGACTTTTGATAATGGAATACAAACCCCCCCTTTTGTTCAGCTGTGTGCTAACAAATATTGAGAGAGATCTCTACCCCTTTGCTCTTGTGATTTCCTTTGGGGGATTTACAGAAGCGGCGGCTTCATCCGCTCCCAATTGGTGCTCCTACTCCCTTCGAGGTTTCCTCGATTGATTGTAGGTTGTGTTGGTTGGTTCTTTGAGAGTGTGGTTGGGCGAATCCTCGATTCAGGTTGCCGGTTAAAGACGGTGGTTGGCTTCGAGTTTTATTTGCCAGGTTGCACTAGTTATCGCTGCCTGCAGCAAGTTATCCGGCTGTTCTTCAGCTAGTTATCGGTGATCATCCTACGTCGTGAAGATCGGGACCCCTTGAGCGTATCATCTGGTATCAGAGCTTTCGTTACCACGGTAGGATTTCTTTCCCTTAGCTACTTATATATTTTGTTTCGTCCTATCCACCAAAAAGCCTAAAAAAAATACATTCGTTTAGCCCTTTGTTTCAATCTGTTATTTTAGTGAGTTTTGTTAAGTTTCAGTTCATTAGAGTCTTTGTTTTAGTTGCTGATCATTATCCTTTGCGTGTCCTTTGAGCCTCTTTATATATCTGAAAATCCCTACAAAAAAAATCTAAAAACACATATCATGTCCTTCGCGTAAACTTTGATCCTATTATAGCTACCGGTTGTGTTTTGTTCTTATCTTAATTGTGCAAGTGTCTTAATCTGGTCTTTGTGTTTAGTTATAAAAAAAAGTGTGTCAAAAAAAGAGAAGAAAGAAAAGTAAAAAAAAAAGAATAGAGAAAAACTGAGAAAGAAAGGTTGAAAGATCAGTAGGTTTATGTGCACAAGTGCTAAAAGTTTTCATATCAAGTAGTGCAACTAGTGTGCTATCCTTGTTTGGTGCAAAATTTTGGTTAGGTTTGATCGCAACACTTGCATCCCAATCATACTCCTTGTTTGCATCAAATCTGAAATTTCCTTGCGCGTGTGTGTGATCGATTTCAATCTCATTCAAATTCTGTGATCAGCACTAGGCAGAGAACTTCTAGTTTGGATTGTTACTTAATATTACAATAACTAGAATTTAGATTGCATTCCTTGTTTTATTCTCCACCAAGCTCCACATACAAACCACCGTAATCTGTACTCTCTAGTCTTGTATTCGCCTCGCCATCACTTTCAGTTACCACCACACATTTGTTTCTCTGTAATCCGCGGCAGGGAATTCATAAGAGCTTTGGTTGGTAAGAGAGGTGAGGTTGTGAGAGTTCTACATATTTTCCTATACCACATATAAGCTTGCTATTTTGCATATGCAATAACCATGACAGGCCGAAGATATACCAATCTTCCATTCTATGGAAGTAATGATCCGGAGGAATTTCTCGTTTGGGCAGAAGAAATGGAGATTGAACTTAAGGTTCAAGATTTTTCAGAAGCCAAGGAGATATCATGAGTTGTGCTTGAATTTGAAGATTATGCTCATGATTGGTGGAAACAATATCCACATAAGCATCTCATCAAGAATTGGGAAGATTTGAAGAAGGCCATGAGAAAAGAATTTGTTCCAAGGGAATATCGGCTGATTTTGCTTCGTCGTTTGCAGCGTGTGAAGCAAGGTAGTAGATCTGTCCAAGCATATTATGATAAGCTGAATTCTTCCTTGCATCGTGCAAATGTTGTTGATGACATGAATGCAATGGAATATTTCGAGAGAGGTCTTAATGATAACATTGCTACTGCACTTGAGGGCAAATATTTTAGAAGTATGCAAGATCTTCTAAGTTGTGCAATTAGAGAGGAAAAGAAAGTTATAAAGGTGCAGCAAGGCAAGGTCACCCAGAACATTAGTTTGTGCCAAGATAAAAGTGTTAAGTTGCAGCCCAATATGTCCTCCATTGTTGGAAAGAAGCAATCATCAAGTCCATGCAAGAAGAGAGGACATGTTGTCCCAAAGGTTTCTTTAGTTGATTCTAGTACCAAGAGAAGTGAACATCAACAATTCAACTCCAAGAAGAACTTTGTTGTGCAGCAAGAAGAAGGCTCTATGTCCCAAATTGATATGGAAAATGGTGAGGTGTGTGACATTACAATGGATCATAGTGTTACACCATCTCTTGATGTTGTTGCTATTCCAAAGTGCCATTTACAATCTGAGGTTGATGAGAATCAAGTTGCAAATGTTCCCATCAATGTTTGTCTCAGTTTTGAGCAAGATCAAGAAGAAAATTCTGCTGCACATGACACACAAAGTGAGGTAGCAGAAGCCACTATGCAAGTTGTGGAAGATCATCAGTTGAGTTGTAAAACTAGAGAAGATACTTCTCTGATCGAGGCTGATCCTTTGTGTGTTGAGTTGAGGGAACATGCTACAGTTCCACGCCATGGAAATCTAAAAAAATTTCATCAAGAAGCACTGCCACCATGTTTGAACACAAGTGCTGCAGATCTTAAAAGTTCTGAGTCTTATTCTAGTGCTAAAAGTGGAGAAGTTATATGCTCCAAATCTGTCCAGAAATTTTCTATGTCATCTGATGAAAAATCAGTACCCAATTATGACCAAGAGGTTGACAACACTCTGATTTTTGAAGGTGAATCTAATCTGAATTTGAAGGCCAATCAATGTTTCAGTTTGAGAGCTGAATGTGCGCACAAAGATGATGCTATTGTGCCATATATTGCAAGTAATAAATCTATCCAAGATGAAGTTCATCATGATCTAATGGATCTGAAGTTTCGAACCAACATGGTTCCAAGCACAAATGTGGTGTCAAGATGTGTTGTACCATTAGCTGCATTATGTGATGAATTATTGGACAGTGGTGCTGAAATTTTGTGCTCCCCCATGTCACAGAGTGTTGAGATTATTGAAGGAAAGATTAGTGCACATGATTCCACTTATACTAATGCTAGTCCGGCATCTTTGGAAGAGGTCAAAGATGATTATTTGGTTGCATCTATTGCTGTTCCAATGCCACAGAAAGTTCAGATTGAAGGCAATATTAGTGGGGATGAATCCACATCAGCAATTGAGAGATCATCATTGTTTGAAGAGGATAGACCTGATGGTGTTGCTGCCACCATTACTACCCCAATGGCAATCGATTACATCATGAATGATGGAAGATATCCATATGTTGCTCTAGAAGACATTGAAAATATTATGCATCAAATCCCTTGTGAGAATGAGTGCCACATAGCCAAATTGAGTGAGAGTGAAAACAAAAGTGAGTTGTGTGATTCCACCAAATGTGAAATTGAGAGTATCCACAATATGAGTGTGAGAGATACACCACACAAAAAGAGAGAGCTTTATTGCAAGGCATGCATGGATGATTTTAACACTAACCCACTAATGTCTACTCTTAGTGTTGTTTCTCCCAACATGCAGGTCTATAAAGAAGATTCAGAGGAGATGGCTGCTCAAAAGACCCCCAAACTTGGCCAGAGAAATGCGAGGGTTGCCACTATTGAGAACCAACTCTATGCTGTGCAAAACCTGAACCATGACAAGGAAAAAGGTAAAAGTTCAGAGATACAATGCATCATTCATGTACCATCACAAAATCTGAAAGGTAATGCAAACAATTTAGAACTGAATCTGCAACATATATTGACCAGTAATTGTGATGACAAATTTGCTTCAACTGAAATTGAGTATACACAAAATCTTTGTGCTGATTTGATTGATTCACATGTTGATACAAGTGCTGAAATTTTGAAAGTTGACAAACATTGTTCAATCATGCATGACCATTGCTATACTTTGACTGAAAATATATGATAATTTACATGTCGATAATGTGGGCCATGTGAAATTGATTAGTCATGCTGAATTCTTTAGAAGAATATCTCCTGCTGAATGTATGTTCTATGTCAAGCTTGATGAATTTGTTAATATTAATAAAATGGTTGAAAGTGCTCTTGATATATCATCTATGAAATCTTTGAATAGTGCCTACAGCTGCAAGTTTACATTTAACATCATTGGACACTACATTATAAATAAATTTTATGTTTGTGCTCTTTGCATAATATGTCACAACATTGCTGAATTGAAGTTGAATAAAATGAGTTGTACGTCTTGTGAACCATACTTTTCTTTATTTGAGATAAAAAAGGTTGTTTAGAGCTTGCTGTTCAGAACAATTAGTGTTATTTTCTTGTTCATATTCTTCACTGAAACAAAGAAATCTTGTGCAAATATGTTTGGTTCATTCACCCAAAGTCTTTTTATATACATGTGGAACCATTGAGTATGAAAGGTACATTACTAAACTTTTGCATGAGTTGAGCATCAAGAATTATTGGAATACCATACATGCTTCGTGCACATCTGTTGAAATGTTTGATTTTGCAAAGATAAAACATGATAACCTGAATCAAATGAGTGGTTTAAAAGAAATTTTTGTGCTTCCATTTTCAAAGTTAATTTCAGGTTCACAAAATCTGAGAAACTATTCATCTCATCGAAAAGGAAATAATGTGCATATGAATTATAAAGAAGATAATGAACAATCTTCAACAAGTAATCATAACAATTGGCATATGCATCCACTCTCTATTTTCTTTAGACTGTTTTCAGGAGAGCAAAAGCAGAGGACAAGTTTTTTTGAAGAGAGGAAGGATGATAGGATCATACCAAGGACATCAACATTCACTCTTAATTCTAAGGATCCATTCAAGGTTAAAGCTAAACTTGATTCTAAATCCTTTTGGTTTCCACCTATAAGACTACTACTTGGTTTATATGATTACAGATTTAAACACATTGCTGTGATGGAAGAAGGAGATTGCAACAGAAACATAGCATCTACCCCTGTTGGACTAGCACAATTTTTGGACTTCGACGGATTAGAGTCGAGGACGACTCTTTTTCAAGGGGGGAGGATGATATGACCACGACAACCAACAACATGTTACAACCTCCAAGTCAAGCTACACCAACACCAGTCCAAGTCTTTGATGGACCAATTACACGTAGTCGAGCCAAGAAGCTATAACAAGAGGTGCACGCGCTACTTTCTAAAAATCATTTTAATGTTAATGAGAATTATATACTACCTAAGTCGTGCACGTTGCTATTGCTTAGGTGCACCACGGAGGATGACAAGAAGACACCAAGGGTGAAACAAAGAGGAGGATCACGTTCGAGCCAGTCTAGTGTGACAGAACCATTAGAAAGAATCAGTCACAACTTTTTGCTCACAAAAGCTATGAAGGCCCATGAGGACTTGTTGGAAAGCTTATCAAGTCTAGTTTCAAGCCCAAGTTCTCTCACTTGATTTGGATTCTCCAATGTTGAGATTCGACTGATTTAGTACAGACTGGTCAGCTAGTCAGAAGTCAGCCTGATGTCCAAGTTCCCATGCAAAACTATACCAATCTACAATATTTCGTGGTACATGCTGCACATGGTGTGAAAGGTTATCAAGTTAACTTTCCAACCCAACAAACCGCATGTCATTTGGAGTTTCCAAGATAGAGTTATTGCCAAAACACTGAAGACTGCGCTGAAGACCAGCAGCCACGCGAAAACTCTCCAGGAAGGCATCTCGAGGAGGCCCGTTCACATAGTGCGTCTTATTTTTTTCTTTTCAAGTTTCCACCTATCTAGCAGGGCTGTTGCTAGTATAAATACCTCCTAGACTCATTGCAATCTTAGACTTTTGATAATGGAATACAAACCCCCCCTTTGTTTAGTTGTGTGCTAACAAATATTGAGAGAGATCTCTACCCCTTTGCTCTTGTGATTTCCTTTGCGGGATTTACAGAAGCGGCGGCTTCATCCGCTCCCAATTGGTGCTCCTACTCCCTTCGAGGTTTCCTCGATTGATTGTAGGTTGTGTTGGTTGGTTCTTTGAGAGTGTGGTTGGGCGAATCCTCGATTCAGGTTGCCGGTTAAAGACGGTGGTTGGCTTCGAGTTTTATTTGCCAGGTTGCACTAGTTATCGCTGCCTGCAGCAAGTTATCCGGCTGTTCTTCAGCTAGTTATCGGTGATCATCCTACGTCGTGAAGATCGGGACCCCCTAAGCGTATCACTTGGTGTCTTTTATTTTTGGTTCTGTCAGGTAAGTCTAGCTGAGTACCTTCTCGTACTCAGGGCTTTGTTCCCACTTGTTGCAGATGGGCAGATGTATTACGGCTACTGTATCAACTGCCTTTATCCTGCAATGGGAGAAGCTTAAGACCATGGGCAATGGTCATTCACTACATCTCGTCTGATGCTTTTGATGGAAGATGATCCTAAACTGGCAATGTATTTTGGAACTCTGTGTGCGTGTGTGATTTGAACTAAATGCTTCCGCTACTTTCATTCGAAAAATGGTTTGTAATAGCTATGTTTAAACTCCGATGTATTTGTGCCGTGAACTTTTATGTAACTTGTGATGGTGACCGCTGAACTTATTATGATCTTGGCTGGTATGTAAGTTGGTTTGAAATCCGTCGTGATTTCACGGACTACCGGGTTATACGGGCTTAAGTTTGCTAAATCGTCTGCTCGGTGGATGATTTTCTTACTTAATCTCGTATAATTGGTCGGTTCTGTTATAGGAGAACAAAAGGAAGCTTGTCTATGAAAGTTGTCTCCACATATGGGATCCACCGTACCTCTTCAGAGTCTGCTTTGATAGCTTACTTAGAAGGTGTGTACCGGTGGAGGAAGGCATCAAGATCATCAAATGATGCCACTCGTCACTATATGGAGGACATTATGGTGCATTCCACACTTATGCGAAGATTTGGCAAAGTGGATTCTTTTGGCCAACCATGTATGAAGACATGAAGGATTTCATCCGAAGATGTGGAGCATGTCAGAGGCATGGAAACATCAATTCAAGAGATGCCATGCCGCTCACCAACAACCTCTAGATTGAGCTCTTCGATGTCTGCGGAATTGACTACATGGGACCATTCCCAAAGTTAAAGAACTATGAGTACATCTTGGTGGCAGTTGACTATGTCTCCAAGTGGGTTGAAGCCATACCATGTAGAGCTGCTGATGCTAAGAACTCCAAGAAGATGTTTGAGAAAATAATATTTCCATGTTTTGGAGTTCCAAGGATGGTGATTAGTAATGGAGGAACTCACTTCACCGACAAGAACTTCCACCATTACTTGATGAAGCATGAGATCCATCATAATGTTACTACTCCTTATCACCCTCAGACAAGTGGCCAGGCAGAGACATCAAATAAACATATCAAGAATATTCTGTAGAAGACAATCAATGAAATGGGGACTGCATGGAAAGATCGACTACCCGATGCACTATGGGCTTACCGAACAGCCTATAAGACACCATTAGGCATGTCACCATACCAACTGGTCTACGGGAAGACCTGCCATCTACCGGTAGAGCTAGAATTCAAAGCTTACTAAGCCATCAAGCGATGGAACATGGACTTTAAAGTCATAGGAACCAAGAGGAAGATGTAACTCTCCGAGTTGGATGAATGACGTGAAAAAGCATATCACAACGCCAAGATATATAAGGAGAGAACCAAAAGATGGCATGACAAGAGGATCAAGAAGGAGTTTACCCCTAGAGATAAGGTATTACTTTTAATTCTAGGGTTAAATTATTTGAGCACTGAAAACTTCGAAGCAAATGGGAAGGACCATTCAAGGTGATAAGCACTTCATCGCATGGAGTGGTAACTCTTCAAAATGATGAAGGTACGTTATTCAAGATAAATGGCCACTGTCTCAAGATTTTTCTAGAACTTGAAAAACCACCTAAGGATTTGGATGAAGTAGATTTTTAGATTTTGCTATAATTTACACCATTGCCATCCTCCGTAACAATTCGTAATGCGAAAATATACTTTTCAGGATTAGATAGGACTTAGAAACCACCACGAGAAAAATCTCTAGGAGACCCCAACATGTGGCGCTGGCTGACCCCATCTAGAGGCCGCCCGACCCACTATCAGTCCCTCTTGCGTCCCCTCAATCCTCTCGTGTTTTCTAGATGTTTCCTCATTAAAATCCTATAGTTTTTCAATTCATTCGCATATCCTTTCATATGACACCCTTAGAAGATAGATCTTGACCCCTGCTGCAAGTTGTTCCCCCTATATAAACAAGCCTCCGCCTGCCTCTATAGCCATCCCATCAAAAGCTCCTCTCTCCAACAGTAACAAAGCTTTCCTCCTCTCTAGATTCAATGGCCAGTAGAGAGATCATCCCCTATGGAGCTGACCTTAGCAAGAAGCCTGCCTAACGCACTGGCGCTGACCACTATTCCTCCAGAAGTTACCCCCTTTTCGCTCAAATCAATCCTACTATGCCCAAGCCGTTCACCGCCCGCTAGTCATTCTGCCACTGCCGCTGCTATGCCTTGAGGGAAAGCCTCTCCAACAAGAGCCAAAGCTGGACGCCTAGAAGCTTTTCAAGGTGATGAAGGTGATCAACCATCTTCCACTGAAGGATCATGAGGTGCTGACCAGATTGAAGACCAACAAGTTTGGGGATGTCACATGTGTGAAGTACTGGTCGGTTACCCCTTGTACAATTGTTGATGGAGTCCGGGCTATGCCGGAGCAAATCAAGGTTGTTCATCCAAGAAAGAGGAAGGCGACATCACCACCTGAATGTCCAAGGATGACCATTGCCCTTCTAGAGAAGAACCTTGAAGACCTCTCTGATGTAGTTTATACCCTAAAGCAGAGGCTGGATGAAGAGCGTGTTCGTCGCAAGAGCCTAAAAGAAGACCCAAATGCTTTAAATCACTTCGTTGTCAAGTCTAGGAAGGAAAATTAGGTAGTCATTATGATAAGGCACAAGTGTTAGGTTAAAGTGTGTGATATCGTATGTTTAGGTTCATCGCTTAGCTTAGTTGGTTAGAAGATTGTGTTAGGCAGATAAAAGTTTGTGCTTGGTTGTGCCTGTGTAATAAAGTGCCTTATATATTAATGGAGTCTTATTATTACCTGCTCTATATCTCTATTTTGGATATGTGTTGTTGTTGGCAGTCCTTATTGATCAAATTTAACCACCAAATAAGACACAAAAAGATGAGAACTAGCATATCTCACACACATATGTTACTTATATTGACCCAATTCCACATGTATTGGAGAATCATTATTTTGTAGGACACATACGGGAAATGCATCGGAATAGAGTCAAAATGCGCAATCAGCAAAGCGTAAAATAAGCAAATAAAGAGAGAGGCCCACCTACCCATCCAATCTGAGCCAAGCACTAGCATGGCTATGCTCTTGGCCCAACAACAAACCATCATGCAGAAGGCAGTGGTGGGGAGGCTCCCCTAGGGTGCGCCCGCACCCACACCTGCGCCAACCGCCTCCAGCTTCCATGTGGCGCCTCCTGGTGAACTCCCCATGGCAATTGCATGTGGGCATCCATGGAAATATCCTTCAAACTGACCATGCAATGGCTATAAATAGATGGAGAGGCCTCTCACACCTCACACACCACACTAGAGCCATTCTCCCTCTCCAATTGTTTTCTCATTACTATTTTTGGTATTAGGAGCTTGGCAAAGCTTGTAATTGGAGATCAAGGACATCTTGAAGATATTTGGTATGATCAATACAATGTTGTTCATTTTGATTCATGTCATGTTCTTCATCTTGTTCTTGTTTTTATTCTATCAATGTTGCTATGATCATGATTTAGGGCTAGGTTGTTATGTTACTAGTTTAGCATATGATCTTCTATGATCTATTATTCATACAAAACACAAGGAGAAGAGCTACATTATCCTTCGGGATAAGAGCATCACTCCTAGGGCTCAAGCCCTTGTTATCTAGTTAGAGTTGAGTAGAGAGAGATGTGAGGGAGAGTTGAGGAAGAACCGGACTAGCCGGTAGCCTTCCCCTACTTGCACCTCAGCGAACACTTATTTTGTAGATTCATTCACTAAGTAAGTTTTCATGGTTCTTTTGGTGTAAAGTTCTTCAGTTAGTTAATCTTTACTCTTATTTGCTTGCGGGTTCGTCATCCGTTCTTGTAGCGAATACTCTAGTAGAGGGCCCTAATAAAGATGAATAACCCTACCAGAACGCTAGAGTAGTAGTCGATAGCGTAGACATGGTGTCTAGGCTAGAGGCTACTTTTGTTTGTCTTGTATCATTCGGTTAAGGGGTAGGCGGTAGGTGGTGATAGCCCTGTCCATCCTTCATAATCCCCCATGTTCGGATACGGCATAGAGCCATAGGTCGGCAATGCTTGGTAGACCAAGTGTTGTTCGGTGCCTGAAGTAAGCAAGTAGAAGTAAAGTTTATCTATCCTTAGACCCTAAAACCATAGAAATCCATCTCTATCCTCATCAATGCTACCCTTGTGTACACTAGGATGCCTGCTCCTATTTTGGTTTAATTTTTTTATTCTTTATTCTTTCTTTTATCTTTATCCTTGAGATTGTCTTGATTATGTGTGTCACACTATCCCATATTTATCCTAGCTTACCCCTATTATGAACTTTGGTCTAGTATAAAATCATGTTATTTTGACCATGTTCCTACTAGAGACTTTTATACCATGCCTTCCTTTGGGAAAATACAAATGAACGATACCCGAATACTTTCGGGTGAAATGCTACAATGATATATCCATGCACTTGTGGAATATTTCTACATGTGTTCAAAAATATCATCATGGTGTTTCTGGTGCCATCGCTAGGAAACATCAATCCTGGTGGTGATGCTAAAAAACACCAACAAGCATTTCTGGCGCCGTTGTCGGGGAAGGCTCTGGTTAAAAGAATCTATTAGGACATGTTCATGATGATATGCATGTGTAGTAGCCATTGATCATGACAGGATAACTTTGCTTGTTTTCTCCTGTTGTGGATGAAAACAGGATAGTGTAAGATGGTTTTGACTTACTGATGACCTTCACCGAGAATCCGGAGTCATTCCCAAAGAAGGCCTGACCACGTGTCAAACCTCCTTCCACTACTCCACCGGCAATCAAACCCGTCATCCAAGCACCATCCGTACCAAACACCATGGCCAACAAGGCGCTGCGCGAGTACTCCGTCCCCACTATTGCTAATGTGCCCATTGGGCCCGCTGTCAACATGGGCGATGCAAACTTTGAGTTGAAGACCGGCCTAATCATGATGGTGTAGGCAAATCCATTATGTGGATTGCCTAGCAAGGATGCCAACACACATCTCCAACACTTCCTAGAGCTATGCGGCACTGTCATCATGGAGGGTGTCGCACCGGAGATAATTAGACTCTACTTGTTCCCGTTCTCCCTTTGGGGGAGGGAGAAACAGTGGTTCTACAAGGACTGGGAAGATATTAACACATGGGCCAAGTGCTCAATGACGTTCCTTGCGAAGTTCTTCCCAATAGGCAAAATCAATGCCCTTCGTGGAAGAATTTTCAACTTCCAGCAGACAGCATTAGAATCCATCCTAGAAGCATGGGAGAGGCTACAAGAATACATCCTTGCCTGCCCACACCATGGGATGGAAAGACTAGTTGATCCTTCAAAACTTCTACAATGGACTATCTTCCACATCCAAAGCCCACATAGATGCTGCTGCCGGAGAAGCCTTCTTCTCAATCACAGTCAATGGAGCGATGACTCTAATTGAGAAGATGGTCTCCAACTAGGCATGGAGTGAAGACAGACTCCAACCCCAAGAAGACGGCATGCATACCATGGAGGAAGCGGATATGCTGGTCACAAAATTGGATCTCTTAATAAAATGCTTGGACAAACATGGTACTATCCAATCGCTCTACTCGCATATACCATGCGAGAAGCGCAAAAACTTTGGACACTCGGGGAACGACTGCCTCGAAACCCATGTAGATGCATGGTACAATAACTAAAATGGGTTCTATCCGTAAGGAGATCCAGGATGGAATCAGTCGCACCCACAATATTAGGAAGGTAACTATGCTTATTCAAATTTCGCAAATCAACCTTCCTTGATAGATCTTTTGTTAGAGCAAGCCCAAATAATTTAAAACCTGATTGAAAATCTTGCCTCTAATGATAAAATTTTAGAAAACATAAATTCAAATTTAGAAGGCTTAACCTCTTGTTTCACCAATCAATTATTTGAAAACAAACTAGCTCAATTCACCGCTACAATTCCTGCATATGATATTGAACAGTACCATGTGTATCTTTGAGCTAATAGGCTTTGAGCTAACTTGGGGGAGAGCCCCCACAAGGTAATGTGTATCTTGCACTCTCACCACACTCCATTACCTTGCATATATATAAAAAAGAAGGGAATTAATTTCTCACCAACTCCATCTACTCATTTTTGTCTCCATGAAAATTTACAAATTCATGCTTACCTCATTTATGTCATTTGCTCTGGTTTGGGTGTATTCACATGGGCACTTGGGATGCATCCATAGGCTTTTTAAATTAAGCATGGTGCTTAAGTTAAAATGGCTTTCTGTTAGTATAAATTAACGCACACAGATAAATCTGCAAGCGCACGGATACCGCTGTAGCTTTCACCTAGAGGTATTCCAAGTATCATATCCATAGGCGTGTGAGACTAACTACAATCTAACTTAACAAGGGGATGGTAACTTGGTTAAGGTTTAACTTAACTAAGAGTAGCAACAAGGTTAGGATAAATAGGAGTGTAGCGAGAATTACTAAGGCTTTCTTATTCTTACCTGGGTAAACTATGTCTTCTACTGTTCAACTGGGGACATTACTTAGGGAAAGACACCAATAGAGGATGTGATTTCCTACGTAACTCGGTCCTACTTGTCCTACAAACAGGAGGTGGACTACAAAGGATAGAAGGGGCTATCACCACCCACTACTACCACCGATCCGGAATGCAGGGCGCATTCACGATTAACCTAAGTCTAAGCACCATGCCTACACTTAAGATTAATACTCTACTCCCCCTAGGAAGAGAATAAAGCACTCAAAAGAGTCACAAACCTGATGAACAATATAAACAAATGCTTACTTAAATCAGAAGTTGATTACTAGAGAAATCTCAAAGACAAGCTCAAGTAGAACTTGGTGTAACAGATCAACGTAATTATATAAAATTAAGTAAGAAAATCTTCCACCGAGGCGGTTAATTTAACAAACTTAAGCCCGTATAACTCGTGATTCCGTGAAATCACGAAGGATTTCCAAACCACTAACATACAACCAAGATCGTACTGATTTAGCAGCCACAGTTCACACGATACATAAATCTGATCATAAAGGTAGGATACATTGGAGTTCGGAAATAAAAGTTATTACAACATAGTTCAACATAAAGTAGCGGAAGCAAATAGTTTTACGCACACACACTTAGTTCAGTTACAGTGCCAGTCGATAGTCATGGTCCACAAAAGCAGTAGATAAGACAAACAGAAAGGCCCTTGCCCAAGGTCCTAGTTGTCACCCATCGCCGGATACAGACAGTTGGAGCAGTACCCGTAGTACATCTGACCATCTGCAACAACAATGGGAACAACGCCCTGAGTACGAGAATGTACTCAGCTAGACTTACCCGTCATAAACCAGAAATAACATGACACCAAGGAGCATGCAAGGCTTTACATAGTGGATTGGCTTGACTCCTTTGCGAAAAGCACAAGTTATTATGAATGACTAAGGATAAGTATCTTTAGCATCATTTTTAGGATAACCTATTCATGCTAAATAAGCACCTATGACTAAAACAAACACTTGATTAACCATTAACATTAAAGATTACCATCTCAGGTTTAGCCTTTCCAACATTATCCACATAACCATCCGTGTTCCATCATTAAAACTACGATGCCATAGCTCGAGTCAAGTGCTCACTAACCGGGAGCGACGGCGATTCGAATCGAATTCCTATCCAGCTGGAGATTTATTCCTCACACAAACCATGCTTCCCCGTCAGGGTCGCGTAGATCACCAATGACACTTTCCGAGAAGCCGCGGGATAACAATCATGGATCGCACTACCCAGGGACCGCCCGACTGCCAGGACGCACCTTGGGCTCACTCTTCGCGTCCCCGTTACCCCCCTTCCACACCAGTCTGCCAACCCGAGTTTATCCCGGCTCAAAAAGTGTCACTAGCTTCGCGGTCGAAAGGTACTTTATTCGGCCAGCTAAGTGTGAGGCATGCGTTCAACATGACAAGAGGGACGAGCAACGATCGGTCCTTAACTGACACAGACGGAATCACTATAGTCCAAAACCCTATAAGACTCCGCCCGGTCTCCGTTTATCCATCAACACTTGGTTACTTTTCATGATCACAATTACAGCTAACCATAACCCGGTATCCACCTATAACTCGCAGGTGACAGGAAATCACCCGACTTCTACCGGTCTAAGCATGGCTAAGCAATTTACTCGATCCTGACCTAACAGGGTAAAAGATAATCCGGTGGCCAAGGTAATAATGCAACAACGGTTTCACTCAACTCCTATAACTTAATGCAACAATATATAACTATAACTCATGTAATAAGGAATAACTTTTTATAATTTAGGAGACTTAAAATGCTCCGGGGCTTGCCTCTTTCGAATGAACTAGGGTGGTGATCGACGCACTCTGGCAGTTCCTCGCCTGACTCTTCCTCCTCGGGCACCTCCTGTGCCTGGGGTTCCTGCTGATCCATCCAAGCCTGCTCCTCCGGCACTGCTGCCTGCGACTCCTCCTGCGATCCTGTATGATGCAGTTGCATAAGTAAATATGCGAATAATGCATAGGACTATGGTGAAGTGATGGGATGACGCGAGATGCAGATGAGCCCATGGAATGAGCAGTTAAGATAAAACTTCATCCTCTATCAGGTAGTCCACGTCATCCAAGAACATGTACCCTAAAGTATGCACATTGCGGTTCCACTAATAATCATACACCTTACACAAGCAAGTGACCCTAAATGACCAAACCTTACCAACCTAACTCATCCACAACATCAGCAAGGCATAATGATGCTTCAAAGATACACCAAACATATTTTATTTCTCTCAATTTCTCATAAAGAATAATCTTTTATTCCCTATTTAGCTAGGGTTACACAGCAACACCTATCTCTGGTGTAGATAAAAATCTACAAAAATTACAGTAGACTACTCTTACCCTAACTAACCTACCACTAAATTTTCATGAGAATTGCTTAAGTAAAACTGCCTGTACAAAATAAACAAGTTATAGCCTAATTGTGAGCATGAAATTATTTTATACTAGAAAAAGTATGAAACAACAGATTTCACAATTTTCTTAGGTTACTAACAGTAAACCAACATACTACAAAAATTATCAGATGTATGTTGTATACAAATTTTGCTCTCTACTAAAAATAACAAATATTACCAATTAAAAGCATTTGAACTACACTTCAAAAATTTCCCACAGAACATGCTTCACTGGCATTTTTCCTAGAAAGTACATCACTAATAAAGACTAATGTAACAAGAATCATATTTTTCCCTTTATTATTTTATTTACTACACTTTTTCTAAGATAACAGCATATATAACAATTAAATAAAATTGCACAGTAGAGTGTCACAAAAATAACATGAGATATTTTTAAACTGTAGATCTATTCAAAAGGAACATTTCAAAATTTGTTTCATGATTTTTGGAGCTATGAATCTTGAGATACAATTTTTGGAAGCCTTTTTCAGATTTTCTGGAAATCAATTTCTTTAAAACCGAAAATCAAAACCGGCCTTAAACGCTACGTGCACCCCGCTGTGACACCCGGAACCGAAACGCTGAGACAAACAGGCGGGACCCATGGGTCAGACGGGCCCACCCGTCAGCCGTAGTCGGCCAGAGGCGGTGTGGACCGCCGGGATCTCGCCGCCGGCGAGTCCTCCGACGACGGGGAGGGCACCATCGTGCTCCTCTCATCGACGCGAACCCAGTGGTGCCTAGTGGGTGGCCAGACGAGCTCGGCATCGAGCTCATCGACGAGCATGGCGGCTCGGCGGCGCGGGACGCCGTCGGCCGGCCAGCTCCGACCGAGAGGAGCTGCGCGGAGAGGTCAGCAAGCTTCGCGGTGCAAGTGTGGTGCTCGTGCGCTCGAGAAGTGGGCGAGAAGTGGCGTGGAGGGGTGCGGCCCACGGAGCGGGTCACTCCGGTGAGCTCGGCCGAAACTCCGGCGAGCCATTACCGCGGGTGGAGGCCAAATCCTAGCGGGCTGTGGCGAGCACCGGATGCACCATGGAAAGGCGCAGCGAGGGCGAAGATGGAGGCGGAGGCGGTGAGCCGGAGCGGTGGCTAAGGCGGTTGCGGAGCTCGGGAGCCGGCGATGGCGAGGCGGAGCTCTGCTGCTGCTGCTGCGGGCGGGCGAGGGAGAATGGAGGGAGCAACCGAGGAGGACGAGCGCGCGGAGGGGGGGGGTAAGCGGGCGCGGACGCTGCGGGGGCCACAGGGCGCGTGTCGCGCGGCTCCGACGGCGTGCGGCCACGCGGCGGCCGAACGCTGCCGCGGCGCCACGACGCCACGCGCGGGCGCGCGCGCGGGAGCGGGAGGGAGAAGACGCAGGCACGGGCCGGGCCGCCAGCGACGCTAGGCCGAAAGGGAAGCCGAAGCCCACTAAGGCGAAAATCTGATTTTTCTTTTTCAAAATATTTTCCAGATTTAATTCTCTGTTTGAAATTCAAATTTGGAGATAAAAAAAAGGATTTTCAGAAATTTGGCCCAAAATAAAAGTTGTTCAAAATTTTATTCTCTACAACTTTCATATAGAGCACTTTTCAAAATTCTCAATAGATTTTGAATTTGAGATTTAAAGCTAATTTAAAATCAAAAACTCATTTATTTAGAATATTTTTAAAACGGAATTTGAGGAAAACTTGAATTCAAATTTGCTCCAATAATCAAGTTGATTTATTCTAGATTATTTAAAATTGCTACTTCTCAAAAGTTCACCAACTTTTTAACACTTATATCAAACTTAGGGTTCCCATTTATTTGTTTTTCAAATTAAATTTGAAAGAGCTACAATTCAAATAATGCTAATCATGCAATGATGTTGAATGCTTATGCTTTGAATGATAATGCATGCTTAACACCCAGGGGTGTTACAGCCCTCCCCCCTTATAAGAATCTCGTCCCGAGATTTTGAGTTACGAACCACTTATCATAAAAAGCTTTATACGCGGTTTGAAGATATTCTCCCGTTTCCCAAGAAGCATCGCTCTCATCATGGTGGCTCCATTGAATCTTGTAGGTTTTGACCACTTTATTTCGAGTGACTCGGTCCTTAGTATCCAGGACTCGAACCGGTTGCTCGCGATACTCCAAGTCTGCCTTGATCCGAATACCCTGAGGTTCTATCCTCTCCTCTGGAACACGCAGACACTTCTTCAGTTGGGATACGTGAAAAACGGGAAAGATCGAACTCATCTCTTCTGATAACTGCAACTTGTACGCCACGGGACCCTTTTTCTCTACGATCTGGTATGGTCCTATATATCTTGCAGACAGTTTCTTCTTGATTCCGAACCGTTTCTTCTTCATTGGGGTAACCTTCAAATAGACATAGTCACCTACTTGGAAATCCAATGTTCTTCTTCTCTTGTCTGCATAACTCTTCTGACGAGACTGTGCAGCTTGCATGTTTTGTTGGATAACACGGACCTTTTTCTCTGCCTCATCTACAAAATCAATTCCATAAAACCTTCTTTCTCCAGGCTCTACCCAATTTAACGGTGTCCTGCACTTCCTGCCATACAAAGCTTCAAAAGGTGCCATCTTGATACTCTCTTGGTAACTGTTGTTGTAAGCGAATTCTGCCAACGGTAACCAGGATTCCCATGAGCCTCTGGATGATAGTGCACAAGCTCTAAGCATATCTTCTAGTACCACATTAACTCTTTCTGTTTGCCCATCAGTCTGTGGGTGGTAAGTCGTGCTACGAATCAAACTAGTACCCAAACCTTGATGCAGATGTTCCCAAAAGTGAGAGGTAAACTGCGAACCACGATCGGACACAATCGTTTTTGGTATCCCGTGCAATCGGACAATCTCGGCAATGTACTTCTCTGCATATTGAGGTGGTCGGAATGTCGTCTTAACGGGCAGAAAGTGAGCTGTCTTGGTGAGACGATCTACTATTACCCAAATAGAATCATGGCCCTTTTGTGTGGTGGGGAGACCAGTGATAAAGTCCATACTTATATCATCCCACTTCCAATCGGGTACCGACAAAGGTTGCAGAAGTCCTGCAGGTCTCATGTGAAGAGCTTTAACTCTACAACACATGTCGCAACGAGCAACGTATGCTGCAATTTCCTTTTTCATCTTAGTCCACCAATAACAGGGTTGCAAATCTTGGTACATTTTACTACTTCCGGGGTGAATAGATAACTTAGAACGATGGGCCTCATCCATCAACTTGTTCTTAAGCTCTCTATCCTTAGGTACTACCAGGCGATCCTTGAACCATAACACTCCTTGGTCATCCAATCGAAAGTGTTTGGTGGGTTCTCTCTTCATCTTTTCTTTGATATGAAAGATTCCCTTATCTGTTTTCTGACCATCAATGATCTGGCTTTCCAGAGTACAACTGACCTGAATATTATGCAACACAGCAGGATGTAACAAATTGAACCCTTCTTCAAACAACGGTTGCACATCAATAGCATGGGATTTTCTGCTCAGTGCATCTGCTACTACATTAGCCTTTCCAGGGTGATAGTGCACGTTCAGATTATAGTCCTTTATCAACTCTAACCATCTCCTCTGTCGCATGTTCAACTCAGATTGGGTAAAGATGTATTTGAGACTCTTATGATCTGTGAAGATATTACACACATTACCCAACAGGTAGTGCCTCCAAATCTTTAGAGCATGCACCACTGCTGCAAGCTCTAAATCATGTGTAGGATAGTTAACTTCATGCTTCCTCAATTGCCGTGAGGCGTAAGCAATGACTTTTCCATTTTGCATTAGCACACATCCTAACCCATTCTTGGATGCGTCACAGAAAACATCAAACGGCTTTTCTATATCTGGTTGGGCCAGAACAGGAGCAGTGGTCAACAACTTCCGCAAGGTACAGAAGGCTGCTTCGCACTCCTCTGTCCATACAAACTTATGATCCTTCTGTAACAGGCTTGTCATTGGTTTGGCAATCTTCGAGAAATCTGGTATGAAGCGACGGTAGTAACCGGCTAAACCAAGGAAACTGCGAACTTCGTTAACTGAAATTGGTGACTTCCAGTTCATAACCTCTTGTACCTTACTGGGGTCGACAGAAATGCCATTTTCAGACAACACGTGGCCGAGAAAAGGAACTGTCCTAAGCCAGAACTCACACTTGCTGAACTTAGCATACAGTCGATGTTCTCTGAGTCTAGTCAAGACTATCCTGAGGTGTTCCGCATGTTCTTCTTCATTTTCTGAGTATATTAGTATGTCATCAATGAACACTATCACAAACTTGTCCAACTCGGGCATGAAAACCGAATTCATCAGGTACATAAAGTATGCAGGAGCATTTGTCAATCCGAAGGACATGACAAGATACTCGTACAAACCATATCTGGTAGAGAACGCAGTCTTAGGCACATCTTGCGGCCTAATCTTTATCTGGTGGTACCCTGATCTCAAATCTATTTTAGAGAACACTTTGGCTTTGGACAATTGGTCAAACAAGATATCAATCCGAGGAAGAGGATACTTGTTTTTAATTGTCACTGCATTCAGTGGCCGATAATCCACGCACATGCGTAAGGAGTTATCCTTCTTCTTTTTCACAAACAGAGCGGGGCATCCCCATTCAGACGAGCTGGGACGAATCAACCCTTTCTTTAGCAAGTCCTGAAGTTGCTTTTTCAATTCTGCTAACTCATTGGAGGCATCCGATAAGGCCTTCTCGAGATCGGTGCTGTTCCTGAAATTAACTCAATGGCAAACTCAACATCTCGGTCTGGTGGAAGTCCAGGTAACTCCTCTGGAAACACATCTGGAAACTCACAGACCACTGGAATCTGGACTAGCAGAGTAGTTTGTATCGCACAAGATGTGCTAGCTAGGTCTACCCTCCGAGGTAGGACCACCCGAAAGGTGCCTTCCCCACTGGGTTCCTTAAGAGAGATACTCCTTCCTCCAACATCAATTACAACTCCCATTTGATTCATCCAGTTCATACCCATGATCACATCCAAAACTAACCCTGGCATGACTATCAGGTTAAGCTTATATTGCCGGTTTGATATGTTTAGGGTTACTCCCTGAACTATCTGATTAGTCAACAGATCAGCCCCAGCTGAACTGATTTTATATGCACATTCCAATTCAACTATCTTTTGCTCATGTCTCTTAACGAATGCTTGACTTACAAAGGAATGAGATGATCCGGAATCAAACAAAACTACTGCAGGATGATTGTTGATAGAAAACATACCAGCTGTCACCGGTTCTCCCTCAGGGATGTCATCCACAGTGGTGTGGTGCACACGAGCTTGATACTGCGTTTGCTGTTTCTTAGGGTAGGGACAATACTTTGCAAAGTGTCCAGGTTGGTTGCAGTTGAAGCACGGTCCCTTCACTTGAGCCACAGTTCCAGATGAACTGCCTTGTCCTGTCTTTGCTTGAGGCAATGCCATCTTGAACGGCTTCTGGTTCCTCTGGGGTGGCTGAGCATTCTGATTCTTCCTTTGCGGTGGCCTAAACCTTGCACCTGGGGCAGGCGATCGATAAGCTGGGCGGTTGGCTACTGGGGTCCTGGACTGAGACGAACCCGACTCGAAAGCCCTCTTACGGATCTTGGAAGCAGCATACACATGGTTGTTCTTCTCTTGCTTCAAACAGTCGCTAACGAAGTCATTGAAACTAGTCCTCATGTTTGTACCACATGTTTCATCATCTTGGGACTCAGGCCTCTCTTGAAACTAGCGATCTTCTTGGCATCAGTATCCACCATGTCCGGAGCATAACGGCTCAGGTTATTGAAGGCATGCAGATATTGAGTCACAGTCTTCGTGCCTTGATTTAATGCCAGGAATTCCCCAAGCTTCATCTCGGTCAGACCAGGTGGAATGTATGTTCCACGGAAGGCTTCAGTGAACTCCCTCCAAGAGATATGGGCGTGGGGAGGAAAAGTGGTGCGGTGATGCTTCCACCACATACCTGCCGGACCTTGAAGCTGATGAGCTGCGTACTCAGTCTTCAACACTTCAGTCATTCTTAAGACACGAAACTTATCTTCCATCGTATTAATCCACTCTTCTGCATCTAAAGGTTCTGCGGCTTCCTTGAAGATCGGTGGACGAGTATCCATGAAGTCCTTGAAACTGCTGTACTGATTTGCTTCGTGACCTCCCGGGTTTATCCCCCGACGGTATTATCTGCGATACTGCGCAGCGCCGCTTCCATATTCTGTTGCATGCTCTCCATGTTTCGTTGGCTTCCCAGGAATTGGGCGAAAAACTGTTCCGCAGTGTAAGGTGGAGGAGGCGGTGGTGGATCCCGATCATCATTAGCAGCTGCACTGCCCCAGCCTCAGCGGTACCATACACGGTACGACGAGTGTTCGGCATCTGCATGTTTCAGCCACAATAATTATTAGGTGATGTTGTAGGAATTGCGACCGAATGAAAAATCATGCCGAACTGAATTCACTGGAGAGAATAAATTCATACAATAAAACAGGGGCACAATAAGTCATTCCAATTAACACAACATCACTAATTATATTACTTAAAGCACACACATCGCGTCCATTACAACCAAGTTGCCAGCATACATACACTGGACTTTTGACGTTCGGATACCGCCACAAACACATCCAAGCTTTCCAACCTTACATCAAGCTTTAGTCTTTCTACTCATTATTACATGTCCAAAGTGCCAACAAGCAAAAGATCATGCAAACGGAACCTAGTAGCTAGTGCAACAACTACTAGCCTACTCATCGTGATCGCTATCTAGGTCCGAGACGTTGGCGTTGTCGCCAACTGCAGCGTCGTCGTGCTCCTCAGCTGGCGCCACGGGCTCTTCAGGATCTTCGTCTGCATCCAAATCCATCTCTGCTGCGCCAGGAAGGTCATAAGGGTTAAGCTGATTGTTCAGCCGATGGACCTCTTCATGCAAGTTATCGTTGTACTCTTCTGCATCAGCCAGCCGCTGCTCGAGCTCAAACTGTCTAGCTCTCAACACATTCTCTGCGGACCAGGCTTCATTCCTCTGATGGAGCACATGAGCCAACATGCTCTCAGCATTCCTGTGGGCGGTGGTCAGTTGCCCAAGCTGCTCTCTCAGGGCACGTACATCTCCTCAAAAATCACAGTCCTCTGAGTGGCCTGATCTCTCTGACGAGTCAACTGAGCCATCTCAGCAGTGAGCCTCTCAATCTCGGCGTCGTGATCTCTCTGAAGCTGACGGCGGTCATCGCGAGCCTGACCAAGAGCACTAGAAACACGTCTCAGACTACCTTCCACTCCATCGAAGGCCCTCATCACTGCGAACATGGCACTCATAGCGGGGTTGTCACTGTTCTGTGCCTCTGCTGCGCTAATCTCCAGAGATCTGCCCCTTGCTTGCTGCCACGAGTCAGTGGAGGGTTGCCCCTCGGAAAGACTCCCACTATAGTTGCTGCCAACTCCTGAGGAAAGCGATCCATGATATCTCTCAGGATCCCAAAGGCTGCCCTCTCAGCGGCTTCTTCAGGGGTCCTGCCAGTTGACTCAAAACGCCAACCGGTCCACTCAGAACCATCACCTCGGGACGAACTACTGCTTCCACAGTCACCAAAAGTCCTTCACCCAACCGCTCATTTGACCAAAAGTAGCGGGGCTCCATCCCATCATGATAGCCTACATAGCTGAGCACTCTCCACAAGAGTGTAGGCATCCCAAACTCTCAAGAAAAGTGTGACGCTGCGAGTGCGCGGAGCAAGCTGATGACGGGAGCTCTGCCGGTGGACTTGCGAGCGGTCTGCTTGGTACGTGCCATCTGTAGCAAAAATTTTATTACCGTGGTGAGAACAGATTTTAAGTTGGCATTTTTATCGAAATGAGATAATCAACTTATAAGGGGAGGAACAGTGCCATGAATGAAATGCACAACATGATGCATGCACGTTCAGTACGTCCTCACAAACTTAGAAAACTAATGACTACTAACGAATAAACGGTGGCATACAACGATCTCTTGTAACGTAACTAACACGTACTACTCGAAAGCGTTGTTATGTACCTGCAGAAAAAAATCACTTCAGCCCAAACCTCACAGTATGAAAACATGCAGAAAGCAGTAAAGTAAGTTACTCGCTCTACACGCATCCCCAGATACGAGTATAACGGTAACAACTACCCGAATCGTCGTCCTATTGACGGCATCGTCACTGCATGACGAATTCCCCACAATTTGGATACCCTCATACGAACATGCGCAGGGCACGTAAGTATTTCGGTATCACATAAGCACTCCCCTAGATCGGCAGTGTATCCGACCATGCACTCACAACTCTCACTTACCAAGGCGTAGAGGTAAATGATCCATACATTACCACTCAAGTGAATGGCACTCATACCATAGCACGCCGTATGAGCGACGAAATTTAAAATATGATGCAAACCCCAAGTTAGTACTTAATTAAGCCACCTAGAGTCCTTATCGGGCATAAAGGATATGACCACTGGCACACTTTTAAGTTCAAAAGCTTATTTGAAAACACAGTTTTTTTTAAATACTCATGTGAAAAGTAACATGCTAAACCATGCTCCGATGCCAGCTGTAACAGATCAACGTAATTATACAAATTAAGTAAGAAAATCTTCCACCGAGGCGGTTAATTTAACAACTTAAGCTCGTATAACTCGAGATTCTGTGAAATCACGAAGGATTTCCAAACCACTAACATACAACTAAGATCGTACTGATTTAGCAGCCACAGTTCACACGATACATAAATCTGATCATAAAGGTAGGATACATCGGAGTTCGGAAATAAAAGTTATTACAACATAGTTCAACATAAAGTAGCGGAAGCAAATAGTTTTACGCACACACACTTAGTTCAGTTACAGTGCCAGTCGATAGTCATGGTCCACAAAAGCAGTAGATAAGACAAACAGAAAGACCCTTGCCCAAGGTCCTAGTTGTCACCCATCGCCGGATACAGACAGTTGGAGCAGTACCCGTAGTACATCTGACATCTGCAACAACAATGGGAACAACGCCCTGAGTACGAGAATGTACTCAGCTAGACTTACCCGTCATAACCAGAAATAACATGACACCAAGAGCATGCAAGGCTTTACATAGTGGATGGGCTTGACTCCTTTGCAAAAGCACAAGTTATTATGAATGACTAAGGATAAGTATCTTTAGCATCATTTTTAGGAGTAACCTATTCATGCTAAATAAGCCACTATGGGACTAAAACAAACACTTGATTA
>CM036224.1:30940377-31052823 GCA_020631735.1 Saccharum officinarum | reverse complement strand
TTCCTTTGCGGTGGCCTAAACCTTGCACCTGGGGCAGGCGATCCGATAAGCTGGCGGCTTTTGGCTACTGGGGTCCTGGACTGAGACAACCCGACTCGAAAGCCGCTCTTACGGATCTTGGAAGCAGCATACACATGGTTGTTCTTCTCTTGCTTCAAAACAGTCGCTAACGAAGTCATTGAAACTAGTCCTCATGTTTGTACCCACATGTTTCATCATCTTGGGACTCAGGCCCTCTCTTGAAACTAGCGATCTTCTTGGCATCAGTATCCACCATGTCCGGAGCATAAACGGCTCAGGTTATTGAAAGGCATGCAGATATTGAGTCACAGTCTTCGTGCCTTGATTTAATGCCAGGAATTCCCCAAGCTTCATCTCGGTCAGACCAGTGGAATGTATGTTCCACGGAAGGCTTCAGTGAACTCCCCCCAAGAGATATGGGCGTGGGGAGGAAAAGTGGTGCGGTGATGCTTCCACACATACCTGCCGGAACCTTGAAAAGCTGATGAGCTGCGTACTCAGTCTTCAACACTTCAGTCATTCTTAAGACACGAAACTTATCTTCCATCGTATAATCCACTCTTCTGCATCTAAAGGTTCTGCGGCTTCCTGAAGATCGGTGGACGAGTATCCATGAAGTCCTTGAAACTGCTGTACCGATTTGCTTCGTGACCTCCGGGTTTTCCCCCGACGGGTATTAATCTGGCGATACACGCAGCGCCGCTTCCATATTCTGTTGCATGCTCTCCCATGTTTCGTTGGCTTCCCAGGAATTGGGCGAAAAACTGTTTCGCAGTGTAAGGTGGAGGAGGCGGTGGTGGATCCCGATCATCATTAGCAGCTGCACTGCCACAGCCTCAGCGGTACCATACACGGTACGATGAGTGTTCGGATCTGCATGTTTCAGCACAAATAATTATTAGGTGATGTTTGTAGGAATTGCGACCGAATGAAAAATCATGCGAACTGAATCATGGAGAGAATAAATTCATACAATAAACAAGGGGCACAATAAGTCATTCCAATTAACAACAAATCACTAATTATATTACTTAAAGCACACACATCGCGTCCATTACAACCAAGTTTGCCCAGCATACATACACTGGACTTTTGACGTTCGGATACCGCCACAAACACATCCAAGCTTTCCAACCTTACATCAAGCTTTAGTCTTTCTACTCATTATTACATGTCCAAAGTGCCAACAAGCAAAAGATCATGCAAACGGAACCTAGTAGCTAGTGCAACAACTACTAGCCTACTCATCGTGATCGCTATCTAGGTCCGAGACGTTGGCGTTTGTCGCCAACTGCAGCGTCGTCGTGCTCCTCAGCTGGGCCACGGGCTCTTCAGGATCTTCGTCTGCATCCAAATCCATCTCTGCTGCGCCCAGGAAGGTCATAAGGGTTAAGCTGATTGTTCAGCCGATGGACCTCTTCATGCAAGTTATCGTTGTACTCTTCTGCATCAGCCAGCCGCTGCTCGAGCTCAAACTGTCTAGCTCTCAACACATTCTCTGCGGACCAGGCTTCATTCCTCTGATGGAGCACATGAGCCAACATGCTCTCAGCATTCCTGTGGGCGGTGGTCAGTTGCCCAAGCTGCTCTCTCAGGGCACGTACATCTCCCTCAAAAATCACAGTCCTCTAAGTGGCCTGATCTCTCTGACGAGTCAACTGAGCCATCTCAGCAGTGAGCCTCTCAATCTCGGCGTCGTGATCTCTCTGAAGCTAACGGCGGTCATCGCGAGCCTGACCAAGAGCACTAGAAACACGTCTCAGACTACCTCCACTCCATCAAAGGCCTCATCACTGCGAACATGGCACTCATAGCGGGGTTGTCACTGTTCTGTGCCTCTGCTGCGCTAATCTCCAGAGATCTGCCCCTGCTTGCTGCCACGAGTCAGTGGAGGGGTTGCCCCTCGAAAGACTCCCACTATAGTTGCTGCCACTCCTGAGGAAAGCGATCCATGATATCTCTCAGGATCCCAAAGGCTGCCCCTCTCAGCGGCTTCTCAGGGGTCCTGCCAGTTGACTCAAAACGCCAACCGGTCCACTCAGAACCATCACCTCGGGACGAACTACTGCTTCCACAGTCACCAAAAGTCCTTCACCCAACCGCTCATTTGACCAAAGTAGGGGGCTCCATCCCATCATGATAGCCTACATAGCTGAGCACTCTCCACAAGAGTGTAGGCATCCCAAACTCTCCAAGAAAAGTGGTGACGCTGGCGAGTGCGCGGAGCAAGCTGATGACGGGGAGCTCTGCCGGTGGACTTGCGAGCGGTCTGCTTGGTACGTGCCCATCTGTAGCAAAAATTTTAATTACCGTGGTGAGAACAGATTTTTAAGTTGGCATTTTTATCGAAATGAGATAATCAACTTATAAGGGAGGAACAGTGCCATGAATGAAATGCACAACATGATGCATGCACGTTCAGTACGTCCTCACAAACTTAGAAAAACTAATGACTACTAACGGAATAAACGGTGGCATACAATGATCTCTTGTAACGTAACTAACACGTACTACTCGAAAGCGTTGTTATGTACCTGAGAAAAAAATCACTTCAGCCCAAACCTCACAGTATGAAAACATGCAGAAAGCAGTAAAGTAAGTTACTCGCTCTACACGCATCCCCAGATACGAGTATAACGGTAACAACTACCGAATCGTCGTCCTATTGACGGCATCGTCGCTGCATGACGAAATTCCCCACAATTTGATACCCTCATACGAACATGCGCAGGGCACGTAAGTATTTCGGTATCACATAAGCACTCCCCTAGATCGGCAGTGTATCCGACCATGCACTCACAACTCTCACTTACCAAGGCGTAGAGGTAAATGATCCATACATTACCACTCAAGTGAATGGCACTCATACCATAGCACGCCGTATGAGCGACGAAATTTAAAATATGATGCAAACCCCCAAGTTAGTACTTAATTAAGCCACCTAAGAGTCCTTATCGGGCATAAAGGATATGACCACTGGCACACTTTTAAGATCAAAGCTTATTTGAAAACACAGTTTTTTTTTTAATACTCATGTGAACAGTAACATGCTAAACCATGCCTCCGATGCCAGCTGTAAACAATCAACGTAATTATACAAAATTAAGTAAGAAAATCTTCCACCGAGGCGGTTAATTTAACAAACTTAAGCTCGTATAACTCGTGATTCTGTGAAATCACGAAGGATTTCCAAACCACTAACATACAACTAAGATCGTACTGATTTAGCAGCCACAGTTCACACGATACATAAATCTGATCATAAAGGTAGGATACATCGGAGTTCGGAAATAAAAGTTATTACAACATAGTTCAACATAAAGTAGCGGAAGCAAATAGTTTTTACGCACACACACTTAGTTCAGTTACAGTGCCAGTCGATAGTCATGGTCCACAAAAGCAGTAGATAAGACAAACAGAAAGACCTTGCCCAAGGTCCTAGTTGTCACCCATCGCCGGATACAGACAGTTGAGCAGTACCCGTAGTACATCTGACCATCTGCAACAACAATGGGAACAACGCCCTGAGTACGAGAATGTACTCAGCTAGACTTACCCGTCAATAAACCAGAAATAACATGACACCAAGGAGCATGCAAGGCTTTACATAGTGGATTGGCTTGACTCCTTTGCGAAAAGCACAAGTTATTATGAATGACTAAGGATAAGTATCTTTAGCATCATTTTTAGGATAACCTATTCATGCTAAAATAAGCACCTATGACTAAAACAAACACTTGATTAACCATTAACATCAAAGATTACCATCTCAGGTTTAGCCTTTCCAACATTATCCACATAACCATCCGTGTTCCATCATTAAAACTACGATGCCATAGCTCGAGTCAAGTGCTCACTAACCGGGAGCGACGGTGATTCGAATCGAATTCCTATCCAGCTGGAGATTTATTCCTCACACAAACCATGCTTCCCCCGTCAGGGTCGCGTAGATCACCAATGACACTTTCCGAGAAGCCGCGGGATAACAATCATGGATCGCACTACCCAGGGACCGCCCGACTACTAGGACGCACCTTGGGCTCACTCTTCGCGTCCCCGTTACCCCCCTTCCACACCAGTCTGCCAACCCGAGTTTATCCCGGCTCAAAAAGTGTCACTAGCTTCACGGTCGAAAGGTACTTTATTCGGCCAGCTAAGTGTGAGGCATGCGTTCAACATGACAAGAGGGACGAGCAACGATCGGTCCTTAACTGACACAGACGGAATCACTATAGTCCAAAACCCTATAAGACTCCGCCCTCTCCGTTTATCCATCAACACTTGGTTACTTTTCATGATCACAATTACAGCTAACCATAACCCGGTATCCACCTATAACTCGCAGGTGACAGGAAATCACCCGACTTCTACCGTCTAAGCATGGCTAAGCAATTTACTCGATCCTGACCTAACAGGGTAAAAGATAATCCGGTGGCCAAGGTAATAATGCAACAACGGTTTCACTCAACTCCTATAACTTAATGCAACAATATATAACTATAACTCATGTAATAAGGAATAACTTTTTATAATTTAGGAGACTTAAAATGCTCCGGGGCTTGCCTCTTTCGAACGAACTAGGGTGGTGATCGACGCACTCTGGCAGTTCCTCGCCTGACTCTTCCTCCTCGGGCACCTCCTGTGCCAGGGGTTCCTGCTGATCCGTCCAAGCCTGCTCCTCCGGCACTGCTGCCTGCGACTCCTCCTGCGATCCTGTATGATGCAGTTGCATAAGTAAATATGCGAATAATGCATAGGACTATGGTGAAGTGATGGGATGACGCGAGATGCAGATGAGCCCATGGAATGAGCAGTTAAGATAAAACTTCATCCTCTATCAGGTAGTCCACGTCATCCAAGAACATGTACCCTAAAGTATGCACATTGCGGTTCCACTAATAATCATACACCTTACACAAGCAAGTGACCCTAAATGACCAACCTTACCAACCTAATTCATCCACAACATCAGCAAGGCATAATGATGCTTCAAAGATACACCAAACATATTTTATTTCTCTCAATTTCTCATAAAGAATAATCTTTTATTCCCTATTTAGCTAGGGTTACACAGCAACACCTATCTCTGGTGTAGATAAAAATCTACAAAAATTACAGTAGACTACTCTTACCCTAACTAACCTACCACTAAATTTTCATGAGAATTACATAAGTAAAACTGCCTGTACAAAAATAAACAAGTTATAGCCTAATTGTGAGCATGAAATTATTTTATACTAGAAAAAGTATCAAACAACAGATTCACAATTTTCTTAGGTTACTAACAGTAAACCAACATACTACAAAAATTATCAGATGTATGTTGTATACAAATTTTGCTCTCTACTAAAAATAACAAATATTACCAATTAAAAGCATTTGAACTACACTTCAAAAATTTCCCACAGAACATGCTTCACTGGCATTTTTCCTAGAAAGTACATCACTAATAAAGACTAATGTAACAAGAATCATATTTTTCCCTTTATTATTTTTATTTACTACACTTTTTCTCTAAGATAACAGCATATATAACAATTAAATAAAATTGCACAGTAGAGTGTCACAAAAATAACATGAGATATTTTTAAACTGTAGATCTATTCAAAAGGAACATTTCAAAATTTGTTTCATGATTTTTGGAGCTATGAATCTTGAGATACAATTTTTGGAAGCCTTTTTCAGATTTTCTGGAAATCAATTTCTTTAAAACCGAAAATCAAAACCGGCCTTAAACGCTACGTGCACCCCGCTGTGACACCCGGAACCGAAACGCTGAGACAGACAGGCGGGACCCATGGGTCAGACGGGCCCACCCGTCAGCCGTAGTCGGCCAAAGCCGGTGTGGACCGCCAAGATCTCGCCGCCGGCGAGTCCTCCGACGACGGGGAGGGCACCATCGTGCTCCTCTCATCGACGCGAACCCAGTGGTGCCTAGTGGGTGGCCAGACGAGCTCGGCATCGAGCTCGTCGACGAGCATGGTGGCTCGGCGGCGCGGGACGCCGTCGGCCGGCCAGCTCCGACCGAGAGGAGCTGCGCGGAGAGGTCAGCAAGCTTCGCGGTGCAAGTGCGGTGCTCGTGCGCTCGAGAAGTGGGCGAGAAGTGGCGTGGAGGGGTGCGGCCCACGGAGCGGGTCACTACGGTGAGCTCGGCCGAAACTCCGGTGAGCCATTACGCGGTGGAGGCGAATCCTAGCGGGCTGTGGCGAGCACCGGATGCACCATGGAAAGGCGCAGCGAGGGCGAAGACGGAGGCGGAGGCGGTGAGCCGGAGCGGCGGCTAAGGCGGTTGCGGAGCTCGGGAGCCGGCGATGGCGAGGCGGAGCTCTGCTGCTGCTGCTGCGGGCGAGGGAGAATGGAGGGAGCAACCGAGGAGGACGAGCGCGCGGAGGGGGGGGGGGGTAAGCGGGCGCGGACGCTGCGGGGGCCACAGGGCGCGTGTCGCGCGGCTCCGACGGCGTGCGGCCACGCGGCGGCCGAACGTTGCCGCGGCGCCACGACGCCACGCGCGGGCGCGCGCGCGGGAGCGGGAGGGAGAAGACGCAGGCGCGGGCCGAGCCGCCAGCGACGCTGGGCCGAAAGGGAAGCCGAAGCCCACTAAGGCGAAAATCTGATTTTTCTTTTTCAAAATATTTTCCAGATTTAATTCTCTGTTTGAAATTCAAATTTGGAGATAAAAAAAAGGGTTTTCAGAAATTTGGCCCAAAATAAAAGTTGTTCAAAATTTTATTCTCTACAACTTTCATATAGAGCACTTTTCAAAATTCTCAATAGATTTTGAATTTGAGATTTAAAGCTAATTTAAAATCAAAAACTCATTTATTTAGAATATTTTTAAAACAGAATTTGAGGAAAACTTGAATTCAAATTTGCTCCAATAATCAAGTTGATTTATTCTAGATTATTTAAAATTGCTACTTCTCAAAAGTTCACCAACTTTTTAACACTTATATCAAACTTAGGGTTCCCATTTATTTGTTTTTCAAATTAAATTTGAAAGAGCTACAATTCAAATAATGCTAATCATGCAATGATGTTGAATGCTTATGCTTTGAATGATAATGCATGCTTAACACCCAGGGGTGTTACACTTGGATCCTCCAAGGTACAAGCCATAGAGGGAGCACTGACAGGATAGCACCTCCTCCAAACTCTTCCCTCACTCTCTATCTCTCTATTTCTATTCATAAGACTAAATCCTATGGAGAATTAATTTTCTCTTAATAGCTAGCTTTGATCCTCATGAGGAGAATATGAATTAGGGTTTTAGGGATAGCTCTAGGGAGGGGGTAGGGGTCTGCTTATATAGCCCAGAGGGTGCAACGTGAGGCCTTGGATCAAACCGACTTAAAGAACGGCGTAGATGCAATCCTAGGAGGCGGTGGAGGAACATTCTAGAAGCTGCTGATAGGTGGGGCCCACCAGGGACTAGGCGGCCTAAGGGGGAGACCGGTTGGCCCCACCTGGCAAGATCTCGTGCCCTGCTTTAATGGGGAGCCTCCTAGAGTCTTCTAGATTCTTCCCTTGTAGTTCTCACGGTGTATTTCCATGATTTCATTTGACAAATAGGTCCTCCTTGGTGGTTTTCTGATTGAATCTAGCTGGAAACATAGATTCACCAAAACTTGTAGAATTTATTTGTTTAAGTCCCTAGATTTATGTTGGTGATCTTATTTGTGCCCTTTTACATGTTATGTTGATGGTTAAATATGGTTGTTAACTACCGTCAACAAGCTCCCCCAAGCTTAACCATTGGTAGCCCCTTAGCAAAGCTAAACTCAGCAAAGATGGATTAGGAGTTGCTACAATGCTTTCATGTCTCAAAAGTACACATGCGTTCAATCAAAAACTCTCCTCTGGATTAGAATAAACTGATCTGACTTTCAAACTTACCCATATTACCTTCAACCATGGGGCTTCTTAGCATTCACTTTAGTCTTGAGCAATTGAAAGGTAGAACGATCAAGTCAAGCACTATGTCTCAAGTTCTATGTTCAACCATTATTCCAGAGTTTTTGTAAGTTTTTAAAAATAAAACTCAGAGATTCTATTGTATGACACTCTCAAGTCTCTCAATATATGTGGTATTTGTGGATCCTCACCAAGGCAATAAAGATGTTATGCCTTTTTCTCTTCCTACCACTAAGGCTTATGTGGAGTTCATAGGTAGGGAGAAAACTAGAGCATACTTGCAATGCATATATTGTAAAGTCAATCCTCGGATCCAAAAAAGTGTTGAGTCATACAATCAAATCAAGATGTGCATGTGTGTGGATGTAAGGTAGATATATATGGTGGCTAATCCTAATTCTACTCTGCTCCTTGAAAACTTATCTCTCTTGAAAACATTTGCTAGAGAACATGGGCTATCTTATTTATCTTTTTTTCTAGTGGGCATCTGAGTACCCATTGTTTTAGTTATATCAGACACTTGTCCATTTTTTTCTCAACTCTTCTTTTTTTCTCTTTTTTCATGAATAACTTTTGCATAGCCCCATGTCTCTTTTCTACAACAAAACTTTAAAAGAGATATCAACAAGAACTTAGAGTAGTTATTTGATGGATGGAAAATCTAACATGTTTTTGTGTTCACCTCTAGTGTAGGAGTAGAACATTTTGGGTGGATCTAGATGGAAGGAATGTTTTTGCATACTCCCAGTGTAGAAGTAGTGCATATGTGGGTGGTGTGTACGTGATCATGATTTTAGGAGCATGACAAACCTCTCATAAGGGTCAACAGAGCTTGACAAAACTCAATGCAAAAGCAAGCAGCATATATGTGGAAGTTTTCCTAGCCTAAATACACATGTATGGCTCTGGTGGGAATTCAAACTTTGTCATACAAGGAACTCATCATGTAACATTTTTGTGTTTGTTTTTTTGTTAAAGATAAATCTCCAGAACTTTAGTGTCACTCGGAATAAGATAAACATTAGCTCAGACCTTCTCATATCATATCCGTCAATTACCTAGACTTAGATCAAGCATATGCTACCCACGAGTTTCAAGTTCAAAGTAAATCCTTATATCAAAATAGTCATATCTAAAACTTGGGAGAATTCAAAGCTAAAAACTAGGTACTTGAAAGGAATTACAACAGAGCAACTATTCATCATTTCCATTAAGAGATTACTCTAAGTCCTCTTTGTTTACTAACAACTCTAAAAATAAATTAAGCAAACTAGACACAACTTTTATTTTATTTTCAATCACACTATAGCTATATATATTTATTATAAAGATAACTTTTTTATTTTTTATTCATCATTTTCTTGAACTATTGAAAAGAAACTAAAATTAAAACAAAAGGGAAAAGAGTACTTACCTAGATACACGAGAGTGCTTCTCCCCCAAGCTAGCTCTTTTGATGAGGGTTCAGTGTTGTAAGTCCTTCAAACCAGACTTCTCCTTATAAAGTTCATTGATTGCGTACCTTAGTTTGTTCTGAAGACGAAGATTCTTGTTATGATGCCTCTAATGGTGATGTTACCTTCTTCCGCCAAACCTATCTTTGTTTTGAGTTTTGATTTGGTTTTGACAGGTTCAGGACCTTCACTTGTAGAAATTTGGAGAATCAACTAACTCTCCCATACTTTGCTTGAAGTGTATCCTGCTCATAAAGACAAGGTAGAGATCAAGTGCATAGGCTCTATTGGTGGGAAAACACCAACAGAACCAAAACTTTACTTATTTTTCTCTAATCCTTAGGCATATTGAACAATGTGAAGTTGATGTTGTGTGCTTCGTTCAATTATGTCATGGGTGATAAGATCAAGAGAGTGAGCATAAATATAGCATTTAAGTACATTTGGCCAAAAGGGTTGAGTTTCTTAACCAATAGAAGGATTGTCTATCTCTACATAATGTATCAATCTTTACATGATTATGACTATCATCTTCTAGAGATAAGATGTGCAACTTTTAGTTCAAGTATAGTGTCTGTGCTAACGCAATAGTTTCATTTTTGGGATTCATATGAAAATAACCAAACAACAACACTTTTTGATAGTTTAAGTCACGCAATTGTATTTAACCATGTATATTATCAGGAAAACACTCATAAATAATAAGGCATAATAAAGTCATGTCTGGCATATTACAACAATTGTGATATTATAAATTAAAGATGCCATTTTTCCATGTATCAGGTCGTATGTCCTAGGGAGGCAGGGAATGTTGAGAAGGCTTCACACCTGGCAACAGTGCAACGTCACAAATTGGTTTGAGTAAAAAAATATGAAGTGCAAAAAATAGAATGGTTTGAGTATACCCACCATTAATCAATAGTTTAGGACATCTTTATAAACAATATTCTTGGTGAAGTTCCCTGTGGAATCAAATTCTTGATTTTGTTTAGCCAAAACTCTTGTCGTTGATCTTGACACACCCCTTGACAATGCAACATAAAGTTGTCCATGTGAGAACACAGGTTCTGGAAGATAGATCCTAACATTTGGGATGGTTTGCCCTTGCACTTTATTGATGGTCATTGCAAAACTCAACTGAATTGGGAATTGTTTCCTCTTCCACTTGAAAGGGAGTGAAATATCATCGGATGGAGACATAGGGATCCTTGTTATGAACACCCTCTTTCCTTGATGTTGCCCACCAACGATTTCTACGTTAATTGCATTGTCTTGGAATGCTCTAACCATTAGTCTTGTTCCATTGCACAAGCCATTGTTAGGATCAAGATTGCAGAGTAGAATAATAGGGAAATTGGTTTTTACTATGAGCACATGTGGAGGGAGACCATTTGGAGTAATGGAGTTCAGAAACTCAATTGGGTAGTTGTTAATTGAATCATCATCAACAGAGTCAAAGCTATGATAAACCTTCTCCTCACCTAGAAACATGGCAATCATCTTTGAGTTTAGTTGATCAACATGCTCATTTTTTGTTGAAAGGATGGCACGTGTGCTCATATATTCCGCTGATCTCGCATTTTCCTCAAGTGATGGGAAAACATGTTGAATGAGTCTGTTTATGGAATCTTCATTATCATCAATATAACCAATCACAATATCTTCTGGCAGGCGAACATAATCATCTTTGATGGTTTCTTCAGTTCCATTACCAATTCTAAGGAGGTAACTTAAAAACCATGGGTCGGTTTTAGCCCTCATGTTACGTGTCAATCTTATCTTGCTCATATTGTCCCACAAATAAGATCTTTGCAATGACGCATCAGTTACTTGCGCTCTATTTCCACGTGGAACTATAGGAAGCACCTGTCTAAAATCTCCTCCAAACACCATAACATTACCCCCAAACGGCAAGGAACAGTTCATAATATCTTGTAGAGACCTATCAAGACACTTGACCGCTTGACGCCTTATCATAGCAACTTCATCCCATATAATCAAGGATGGCATACGGAGTAACTCTGCAGTGCCACTTTGCTTTGAAAAGCTGCACGTGCTATTCTCAGTAAGTGTAATTGGGATTTTGAATCTTGAGTGTGTTGTGCGTCCTCCAGGCAATATTGATGTTGATATGCCAGAAGTTGCAGTAGCAATTCCTATTAATCCCTCTGAGCACACTCTTGCAAGAATTGCCTTGTATAGGAATGTCTTTCCTGTTCCTCCTGGACCATCAACGAAGAACACTCGGCTCTTGTTATTCAATACATGATGTATGATTTCATCAAATCCTGCTCATTGGTCCACATTAAGTGATTTATATAAATTCAAATGTTCTTGGTCTACATGTATGGAAAGCTCCTCTCTGACCTCTCTCATCATGTCATTGGAAAATTCAACTATTTTTTGATAGAAAGTAATACAAGTCAGTTATCATGGATGCAAAATTTTTAATTAGGCTAGAAAAATGTCCAATTATTAAAAAATAGAAATTCATTTGCATGAAACTTACCTGCATCATTGAGCTCAGGAAGATCATAATTTCTTATATCCATCCCCATTGATTGAATCATTTCTCTAATGTCTCTCAGCGCCATTTGCTCGATAGCACTTGAATTAGAATTGTCTCTTTTATAATCCTCAAACAATGAATCCTTGTGTTTCTCCCATAGCTCACGTACATTGGTGGCCTCATAGAACACAAGGATAGTTGCAAATAATCTGCGTAGTGCAGCTGGCATCTAAAAAGTTTTAGCATCACTCAAGGCGTCATCAAGGGACTTATCTGTCTCAACAAGCCCTCTCTTTTCACATGTTTCTCTGAATGTAGAGTATGTGATGCCAGACACTGTTCTTAAATCCTCATATGAGATTGCACCTCTTACATGGTTTAGAAGCACTCTTAAGAAATATCTCTCCCCCTCTGCTAGGTGCGCATACACAATCCTCCCAATCTATCCTAGCTGCTTCTTTCTTCTCTGCCACACCTTGCGACCACTGATCCACCGGTAGTGTTCTTGGAACTCCCTATATAATAATGTCCTTGCGAAATGATCAGCACAATTCATCTTGAAGTATTCTGTGAGTGTAGTCCTAGTGGAAGATGGCTTATTGATAACAACTTCCAGGTTTTGAGACTCATCAATAATGACAGACTGCATGTTTGGTAGATGTAACTGGAGCTGCAAAACAGAGGGATATACACCAAAAAGATGAAAACAAAAAATCCTATGTACAGCTTCAGGCGGTGATATGTATCTAGCATCTCGGTACCGATGGATCTCATTGATAACTCCAGCAGATTCAACTGAGAATGAAGCACGTGGTGGCCTTTGTATACATATTTAAACATGTACTTACAAGCTTTGATGCTTGAGCATGCTTCAACGTTCATGTGGCAATTATACCTCATAAGGAGTCTAGGATTGTATGGAACCACCCACCTATTGTCTAACTCAGCACCTCTAATTTTCACTCGACGTCCATCATCTCTACTCCTATACAAAGGATACGAATCTTTGCCCTGCTGTGTTGCATCACAAAATTGCCGAGGATACTAAAACCGACAGGCTCCATCAACCATACAAAGACACTTTCTATTCAAGACTCCACACGGTCCATGCAGCATATGCTTAATCACAAGTCCATGCAACACTGGGTACCTGTCCTTGTCTGGTATCTCTGCATAAATAACCTTGTCATATGCATTAGGGTTTGTCAACTTACTTCCTGATTTCATAATCAATAGAATGTGCTCATGGGGCAAGCCCCTTTTTTGAAATTCTATGACATGCACATAGGCTGCAACATCTCCAAAGTACTTTTTCTTGGTCAATAAATCCATCAATGATCGTAACTTGTCCCTGTATACTCTTGAAACCAAGTCAGGTATGTCTTGTGGTTGCTGCCTAGGCTCAAGATTTTCTATGATCTCCTGCCATTATGGATTGCATGTCATAGTGATGAAATAATCTGGTTTGCCAAAACGCTGCACAATGGCCATTGCGTTAAGGTACTGTCACATCATGTCACGATCACCACCCAGGAAAGAACACGGCAACACAATTCTCTTGCCAACTTCAGAAGCTCTAGTCTCTCCGTTAGAAACCACATCAACCAGACCCTACATCAACAAATGATTTTTTTAATCATGACATTTTATATATAATAAACCCATTCTCAATGATATGTAATAATGACATATATATAATATAGTATAGGACATATTTAATATAGTGATAGGAATATAATTTTGCAAAGAAAACAATTGCCTCACCTGATATAGTTCAACCCATATGAGTTTCTGGTTTGTCGGGTTAGAATACCAATCAAGTCTCATAGATTCAATCTTGATATACATGTCTACAGCCCACTGGTGGAATAGTCATCCTCCAAATAACAGGATGTTAAAAAGACCCTGCCTAACTTGCATTAAGAAACAATAGTATTCTCGAGCAGTCACAAATTTGCTAGATTGATTTTCCTCCATCAGGATACTTAAGTTTTCACCTTGCTGTATGTCAGCATCATCTTCGGCCTCATCTGTGTAGCATGAAAAATTATTAGGAGATTGTGTACCACATGAGTTAGTTATTTGAATTTAATATAAAACAAGGATTTGAATAAACCTGTAGGGGCATGTTCTAATGTTTGCATAGAAGATGGTGTGTCAGTACGCGTGCCATGTGGAGTAGTAGCTTGAACGGTAGATGATCTATTGTATGGCATAAATTTATTCCAACCAGTTTGTCCCCCAGGATTAAATAAAGGATATGACAATGGATCGTAACAACCATGATATGCTTTAATATACAGTGGGCGATCTCCTCTTGCATACACAAGCACACTCCTATCAAAACATCTCTGGGGTCATTTCCTTCGGTCTAGATAGCAGCAACCTGTGATGTTGTTGGTGCATTGTACCTTTGTAGACATAGCGATACATGAATCAAGAACTAATTAAATTTATAACTTAAGGTAGTAACTACAACAAAAACTCATGTAGTGTGGTAGACAAGGTACCTCCTTTGGTTAGGCGTGACATTGGTGTTTAGTTCAATCACGTAGTCATCAAGATTTGGTATGGCCCCAACCCTCTTGAATGTGTGAACATAAGGGTTGCCCGCAAGTATCCTAAGAACATTTCTTATGAGGTTGATATCAAGGTCAGGAGATCTTCGTGCTCTATGTGTTAATGTATCATCTGTTGTATCATAAAAGTAGAGTTGCATGTGGCGCGGCCCTTTGGAACCTGGCACCAAATGATCAAGTCGGTGGTACAAGGAACCTTGCACCCAAAATGTATAAATACTAGTGCCTGCTGCGGTGGCAACTTGCCGATCCACGCTAACCCCAAGGGTCGTGAAAGAGAAATGAGAGTTGAAGTAACATATGTGTTTTCTGAAATATTTTGCATCAGCATCTACCTGGCTCATAAATAACCTTTTTAAATCAGTTGGGACCACAGGAATATGCACATGAACCTTTCCATTTCTGCAGCAAAACCCTGGTGGTTCATATTCAAATCGTATGGCCCCACAGTGCCTGCAACTAGGTACTTTTTTCAAAACATGGTGCTGATCTGGTAAATCGTGGTAGACGTAGGCGTAAGGGTCATCAGCGTCAGTATCACCAACACCATTGCCATATATACGGTATGACTCGAATCCTTCATCTGCATGAAAGTTATAGAGTGCCTCTGAACACACATGGTAAAATAATATATAAAAAACACTATGATTCATGGTCAATGATAGAGGTACCTTCCCCATGATATTGCCAAGCTTCGTCGTCGTCGCTCTGATCTTCCATGTCTTCAAAAAGCAACCCACCTTCTTCTTCATCAGAATCTTCTAATTCAGTGTGTGCAGGCTGGAACAAGGTAGTGTCATATTCATCTACCCGATCGATGTTTCCATGTAATGGCTGGAGAGGTGGTGGTAGATCTGTAGTAGGTAGTAGGTCAAAGTTAGAGAATTAACATCAGAAGATTTAACATATCTGAAACTACAGATTGAAAAAAATGGTACAAGGAAAATGAACTGCGAGGCAACCTGTGGGCTGGGCATTGCTGGTTGGAGTATGTTGCATGGCCTCATGTGCACTCATTCTCCTATCCCTTGCATAGCCCCGCATTTTATCTAATAATTTCTGTTTTTTTAGTCTTCCATATTGATGTACCTATCTCTATTTCTCAGTAGTTTATTGGCACTTGAACTGGATTATGTTTCACCATTTGTTTTTTATGGTGAGATAAATTGAAAAAGAAAAAGATCATTCAGTAGTTATCATAAAAATGTCACTAAATGGTAGACAATCACCTAGATCCTGAGCTATTTTAGCAGATTGCTGTCACACCTCAAAATTTTTAATTTTGGGTTATGCTTAGAAAACACTAAATAAAATAAATGATTTTAATATTTGAATAAATTTATTAGATAAGTTAAGTTCCTGCTAATTTAAATATAGAAAATTATGGTTTTAAACTTTTTCATATTAATTTGATAATGTGGGGTTTGTGTGATGCTTGTCTTTGGTGTTGGTGAGTGCTATTATTTTTTTTAAATACCATAGGACGGCGTTTGCTTCTCACCGAAAAACTTTTTGGCATTTTCTAGATTTAAAATTTCAATTTCCGTGAGCTTAATCTTTTTCCTTAATCTCTTCATCAATCTTTTCATGAGCTCAAACTCATTTAGTTGAGTTCCTTATCCTTCCAAGATTCCCTAGGATTTTTTCCGTGATTTTTCTGAGCTCCGGGCTATTTTTCACGGCCAAAAAGGTAATTTTAGATTTTCTGGAATTATTTTATTCGCGGAATTAAAATAATCCCGAAATTAAGAAATTCTAAAAAGTTTTCAAACCCTAGACCTATATATATGCCGGTGTTCTGCTCGACGCGCTCATCGCAGATCTAAAAACCCCATCGCAAGCCGCCGCTCGTAGGTCCCTCCATCCCTCACCGAAGTTCGTCATGTACAACTTGCGTTCCGGCGAAGGTTTGGCGAGCCTTTCTGGCTACGTTTCTCGTCTCCGGCGAATTCCGCTTCCACTCCAAGGTTCCTCTCGTCGTTTTCTACACCGTGGTGTACTCATTTTCTCAAATCCGTGCTCGTTTCATCATTCCCCATCCCCCCTTCTCCAAATCCGGCGAGCTCACCATGGATGAATCTTCTTCATTTTTCCAGCCATCTCGGGCCCTGGCCGCGCCTTCACTTGGACGTCGCATGACAGCTCCTCTCCGCTGGCCGTGTGCTCTGACCCCAAGTCCCCCAGCGCACGGGCAGCAGCCCCATCTCCCGCCGCCGACAGCAACTGTTGCTACGTATGCCACCGTCCACCGCGCGGGCAGCCACAAGCGCGCCCGGCCTACCTCGGGTCCGCGTGGGCTAGTGCCTAGCGCGCCGCTGTGCTGGTCCAAGGCCGGAGTCCCTCCCCTGCATGTGAGCAGCAGCGGCACTTCAACATGGTCACGTCCAGATGAACATGGGCCAAGGTAGAAGATGCTCTTATTTACAAGTTTGTCATCCATCGTTTAATCTCTGCCGTTTAATCGTTTTAGCTCTGTTTCGAGTCGTTCCAGTTGGGTTAGTTTTGTAACGTTGCACTTTACGCGGTAGTGCCATCGTTTGTCATGTCATCTGGTTATAAATTTAGTGATTTAAATATAATTTGATTAGTATTTATTTAATGGGAAATTTTACAATGGTTGGTGGGCCATCAGGAAGCGTTGGCTGTGTCTATGATTGGTGGACCCAAATGAGGAGAGGCGTTGAGAGGCATCAATGAGGGAGGCATCAGGAGGCGTTAGCCGTGTATATGGTCGGTGGGCCCATATGCGCCGTAACGCCTCTCAACGCCTCCCAAGTTGAGAGAATTAGGAATTCAAATAAAAGAGTGGTAATTGCTTTTTTGTGATTATTTTTTTAATAAAGGGTAAAACGGTAAATCCACAATTGTAAAAGATATTGTTTTGGGTAGTATAGTTGGGATGTATGATTCAAGTAATATAATTAGATGGATATTTTCTGCCTAGGGTTTATTGTTATCGCCGCCGTCCACTTGCTGCCGTCGATCCGACCATCGCCATCGTCTCCGACGGCGTTCGCGCTCCCGTTCGCCGAGGTGCGTAGGGTTTATTGTTCTCGCCGCCGTCCACTTGGTGCCGTAGATCCAACCGCCGCCATCGTCTCCGATGGCGTTCGCGCTCCCGTTCGCCGAGGCAGCAGCCGTCCCCGCTGCCGAGAGGGTGTGGGGCGGCGAGGTGCGCATGTCTGCTCTGGCTCGGCCATGGCAGCCATGGTGGGGTGTAGTCCATGGTGTGCTACGAGGGCCCCGCTACCAGGAGGGTGTGGGCGGCGAGGTGGCGCGCGTCCGCTCCGGCTTAGCAACGGCGGCCATGGCGGGGCGCGGTCCATGGTGCGCTATGAGGGCGGGTATAAGGTGGACACGGTGTTCGATTGCAGCAAGCTGGGGATCGAGCCGCACGCCGTTGAAATCACACCTGCCGGCGACCTCCTGTGCTCGACTCCATCAACAGCAACATCTACGGGGCCCAGCTGCCGCTCTCACCATGTGAGCACGCCCTGCACTTTTTTATTTCTTGCCCTTTTCATTTCTTTCAGGTTTAGGACTGTTGGACAGGATGACATGAGCAGTACAGAAGATGGGAGGAAAGAGCAAGAGCTGACCGAATTACAAATAGAATTTTGAAGATGCAATACACTAGATTACTTGTCCACATGATATAATTACCAATTAACACAAATTAGGTTATCAGTAATTTTCCAATTTACAAAGGTGTGGTAAAGCTGTGTTCAGAGATAGAGAACATAGTGAAATGACCATTTTTGTACTAAGTAATGATTGTTAAGGTTGTTGTATGATAGTACCAAATTCTATGTTATATCTAGTGCCTTTTGTGTTTATTGCATTTTAATACAAGCAAACTTCCTTTGGATTTTACTTTTCACTGAAAGCTGACAATTGGAAAGTATCAGTTGGCATACTAAAATATGTCATGTTCATTACTTTTTAGAATGGAAGTAGGTATACTGCACCTGTTCATTGCCATTTGTTTCCCTTTCTCCTTTCTCCGTTCTCCGTTAGTTGCCTCTGACCACTGCTAGCAGTGAGCATGCAGTGAGACTAGTGGATAACAAAAGCAACCTTCAAAGCAGATTATTAGGAGTGTGAAGGATGTTTTGCTTCTCTTTGATATTTAACTCATCCAGGTAGCATGTATTTTGATCTTTATTTATCATTAAGTTTTATTTACCTGAAGTCTTGAACTAACAATTAATTTTGCTGCCAACAAGTTTTGATCTGAATTGATTCCCCTGTTGTCTCCTTAAAATCTATGCATCCATACTTGACTAGAGCACATTCAGAGTAATAGATATATGAACAGTGACATCTTATTGATCCCTAAACTTAGCTCTGAACTTTATTTGAACTTAGTTCTGAACAAGATTACTCTGTTCTTAGCTCTGTTTTTATTAAGCTTCTGGTGAATTGTGTATATGATAAATTGAGCTGCTCTCTAAACATTATGGTGATGGACAATATAATCTTTGCTGAGAAAAAGCAGTTGTGTATGTGATAATGTGTAGCTGACCAAAAATAGTAGTTCAGATAAATAGCCTATATTCCCACTAGATAAACAACATGTTGCCTCTTATCTGTTTTTGTTCAGATAGTAGTAGTTGCCTCTGCTGCCATTATGAACACGATAAAGACGAAAAAAATCTCAATTTTACATGTTCAAGCTGACTTATCAAGATTTATATTTTTTTAGTACTCTGCTGACATGTTAACTAATATTTGCTGGAGTGCCTTCTTGGTTGTGCACTAAAATCATTTCTGATAAAGAACAGGAGAAGGAAGTTAGCTTTTAAGGTCGTTGTCCGAATTGCTGTTGACCTTGCCAGGGGGTTAGAATTTTACTAGATCGTCCACAGTCTCGCTGAATCTTTGGCGTACTGTTTCTTACTTGATAAAATATTTTCTGTATTGACTTTGAAATTTTGAAATTTTCATTAGATTAAGCTATCTTCATTCGAAGAAGATTGTGCATTGGGATCTGTTTGTGGGAGATATACTGCTGTGATATGCCATATCCTGATTTGAGCTTCTCAGAGGTCACATCTGCTGTTGTTCGTCAGGTAAAGATCTGTGTTGTGCCTTTTCATATTTCCTGCTGAGCATTCTTTAGCTGCTGAATTCTGAGCTAGTGGATGATGATACAATACTACCGTTTACAGAACTTGAAGCCAGAGATACCACGTTGCTATCCAATCTCTTTAACAAATGTGATGAAGCGTTGCTAGGACGCGAACCCCAACAAGCGGCCTGAGATGGCTAAGGTGGTGTCCATGTTGGAGGCAATCGACACATCCAAGGGTGGAGGCAAATCCCTGTAGATCAGTGACAAGGATGCCTTGCATGGTTCTAGCAGTACTGAGGTCCATGATAGATGGCAACCTGTTGTAGCTGTGGTCTAAGGAATGGCCTCTAGATCTTGTGGATATCGAGTGCATTTGTTTTCTTGGGATGCAAACTGATTAATGGACCTAGTGCGCTTATCGGCTTATGTAAATGCTCTGTCCATCCATTTTGTAACTCTGTTTTTTATCAATCAATGAAAGAACCAGGCTTGCTCGTCTATGTTTCCTTGAGCTGGTACTATGATTGAGGTCACACTTTGTTACTTTAAGATCACAGAATTTCCTCTCTTTATGTATGGACTATATATCAGAGTTTCATTTTCGTCGGTCATAAGGAAACTATTGTCACTGAATTATGAAAGCATGTAGTAAGATAACCAAAGGTTTGCAATATTGAATAGCATATTCAAACAAAAATCATCAAACTATATACAGAAAAATTCTAGCCTCGAAAACATTCAACACATGTCCAGTGATCCTCACATCCATCACATTTGTACAACATAGTACTAGATCACAATACAAAGTAGACGGCTGCAGAGAGTTTGAAAGCAAGACATTCACGGTTTCGGTTCACATATAAACACATAAATTATTGAGGAAAGACAGTTTGTAAATGCTTGTTTGCATTCCCATGTTCATTTCAGGTTCTTAAACTAGCCAAATTAAATAACCACTACAGCTACTGAAACTGAAACTGCATCCATATCTAAGGCTTCTTAGCCTTGGCATTGTTGGCAGTGACCTCCTTTTTGAGGACCTTGATCTGCTTAGACATGGCTTCCTGATTCTCTTGGAGGAAGTCGATCCGGCTAGCCATGGCTTTATTCCTCTATTCGAGCTTCTTGATCTGCACTTCGTGAATGTATAGGTCCGGCGATAACTGTGGCAATAGTGAAAGATCAAAGTTCATTAATAATCCCCCTCAACTCCCAATCCACATGGATTTGAAGTAAAACAAACAGGCCCTAAGGAACAACCGTGCAAGAAGATTACCTCATAGCTTGACTCACTTGACTCGCCGTCCGTGATCACACATCCATTCACGCACTCCCGCCTCCGAAGGGTCCTCTCATCATGGCCGTTGCCCCACTCACAATAGCTTTTCCTCACACTAAATCCTTTCCCCTTAGCGTATTTGTTATAAAACTGATATCCTTCTGTTTCGCTACCGAATGTCTTCCTAACAATTTCATTGTACTCAAGACCCAACATTTCCTCCTGAATCAATCCAAAAAAAACAAATGGTAAACACCAATTAGAAACTGGTAAAGCAATCTTAATCTAGAACAGACAATGATCTTTGGATGGCTGGTAGGAAATAGAAAGGTGAACTGATCAACATAAGCAAGAACTACTCTCTAAAGCAAAAATGCAGAGGAACAATTCAAAAACCCGGTATGCCACGACCAGATAGTTGCATCATCCTAGAAAATATCTTATGCATAATAGGTTCTTTGCCTACAAGCAATCATCAGTGAAGAAAAAATGATCAACCCCGTAGTTGGGAAAACAAGACCTTGATGTCTTGATATTAAGATCAACTGATAACAGTGCTCTAAAGAGCAAGAAGATGATCGAACCAAAAGCAATGGCTATATACACCAGAACCAGATCCAGTGTACTTACACTGGGATTTTGAACATTGGCAGCTAGCCATGAGTTATGTGATACTTGCCCAGACATGAATAAAATGTTAGTAACAGCAACAAGAGTAGCATATATGAATCCCTTATTTTGGCCTAAATACATTAAATAAGGTTTCAGACCAGTATCACCAAACTCTCTCTCTTCTTTCCCAATTAGTTGATTAAATCCTGATGGCTTAAACACATTCTTCTAAGTTCAAGATCAAATGGTTAGCTAAACGCTACTTCCACTGCATCACAAATTGGTAGTAACTATAGTTTTGTGATTATGACCAAGTCGTTAAAAGTTGTAGAACATATCACTGTCAAGTGTACTGTTATAGGAAAATCTATCAGATAACTTAAGTTGTTTATACCATTGACTGCAAAGATGTAAAGATAAACTAGTTCATATGCAGGAAATATATATTCCCTCACTACTTCACTAGCCACTAGCAGTCCATCCACATCTCGCTACGGTTAGTTCTTAACTCAACCGTCCAAAATGCCTAAGATAACTCTATTATGTAGTACCAAGCACATAATTCTGTAGTACCAGCCAATGTGTTAGAGGAACATTTGACAGTGCCCTCTCAATTCATAGGAACAAATGTAGTTAAGGAGTACTACAGATTATTCAAGTTGCTAGGGATAGGAATATTCCTATTTATTATCCAACAGATCTCTGGTGCTTGAAAAATGACGACAGTGAAACATTGGCAGTAATCAGCTCTACTGGACAATTGGCTGGTGAGTATTACTAGCAACTTTTCATGTCATTCACATATTTCTCAAGCAACATTTCTTTGGTAGCATTTCTGAAATTGTGATTCTGTCACACCCTAAAATTTCTAATTTTGGGTTGTGCATAGGAAACACTAAATAAAATAAATAATTTCAATATCTGAATAAATTTATTAGATAAGTTAAGTTGCTGCTAATTTAAATATAGAAAATTGTGGTTTTAAACTTTTTCATATTAATTTGATAATATGGTGTTTGTGTGATGCTTGTCTTTGGCGTTGGTGAGTTCTATTATTTTTAAAATACCATAGGACGACGTTTACTTCTCATCGGAAAACTTTTTGGTATTTTCTGGATTTAAAATTTCAATTTCCGTGAGCTTAATCTTTTTCCTTGATCTCTTCATCAATCTTTTCATGAGCCCAAATCTATTTAGTTGAGTTCCTTATCTCTCCAAGAGTCTTCAGGATTTTTCCCATGATTTTTCTGAGCTCCGGGCTATTTTTCGTGGCTTAAAAGGAAATTCTAGATATTCTGTAATTATTTTAATCCCGAAATCAATTAATTCTAAAAATAACAAAATATCTCATGTTTCCAAAAGTTTCCAAACCCTACAACTATATATATGCCGGTGTAGCCCTCGACGCCCTAGTCTCAGAAGTACAACCCTTATCGCGAGCCGCCGCTCGTAGCTCCCTCCACCCCTCGCCGAAGTTTTTCATCTACAGCTTGCGTTCCGGCGAACTTCCGGCGATAGTTCGGCGAGCTTTTTCGGCCACCTCGGACATCTCCGGTGAATTCCGCTTTCACCCCGAGGTTCATCTCGATCTTCTCTATGCCGTCATGTATTCCTTTTCGTGAATCCATCACCGTTTGATCGTTCCTTATGTCCTCTTTTTCTTTTCCGATGAACTCACCATTGAAGCCCTTCTTTTTCTTGTTTGCAGCCAATCCGGCCGGCCCTTCCTCTCAGTCCTCGCGCCCCAACCCTGAGGTCATCCCGGGCCACGCGCCCTGCGCCACACGTCGCCCCTCGCTGGTGCGTCCAGTGGCCGCCGTCGCCGCCCTGTCACGCATGAGACCACGAGTGCGTGCGTGTGTGCCGCCCTCACCGGTCTTGAGGGCCCGGCTGCAGAACCTACGCTCGGCGCTTCGCCATCGCAGGCCAGCACCAGGCGCCCCTCTGTCGGCCGTCCCCGAACCCCTCTCACGAGCAGCAGCACCTCCCATGGCTGCTGTCCTCACGAAGAAGATGAAGGCCGACCCAAGGTACAAGATGACAATAATTACGATTTTGCCATCGACCATTTTATTTCCGCCGTTTATTCGTTTTACGTCCGATTCGAGTCGTTCCGATTGCGTTAGGTTCGTGTAATCGAGCTCTATGCGATAGTATCAAAGTTTTTATAGCACGTGTTTTTTTTTCTATATATCGCTAAATATTATATTGATTAATATGTTTGTACTAGCTTTATAATTAAAAGCAATTTAGACTACATACCCATGGTTTCATAAATAAATATTAATTTAATTCATGTTGACATGTGTGTTTATGATTATAATTTAGTTAGTATCGATGTTTATCATGTCACACAATTATTAATTTATTGATTAAAATATAATTTAATTAATAATTAATTAGTGGTTTTATAATTAAAAGCAACCTAGGGTTATAATTTTGCTCTTGATGTGTTGCGACCATGTCAACATGAACTACATGTTAGGAATGATGTTTAACCTGTTACATGTTTATGAAATTAATCCTATTAATTTGACTAATGATTACGCAAGTTTGTCTCTAAATGGAAGCAACATAGGATAATCTCGATCTTTTTATAATTACTTAAATATGTATTTGTTAATTTGTCTAGTTTAAACATGATTCATATAAAGTCGTAATACATGCAATTTTATTAATATTTATAAAATGCCTTTTTGATTAAAAGTAATTTAGGTTTTATATCTGGTCTTTTATAAACAAATGTTAACTTGATCGATAGCAATTTGAATATTCTTTACTAGTTATAACTTTGTTAGTACCAAAATTAATGTCTCTTTATTAATTATAATTTGTTTCTATAATTCTAAAACTAGTTTAGATGCTCACTTGTTTACTTTCTTTTCATAAAAGAAATGTGTTTGCTTATATGATTATGAATAATATATGGCTAGATTTAACTTGGTATATTAATAATATAGGTTTATCGCGTAGGTCCTTTATAATTAAGTATGAATGATGTATCTAATAGCAATTTGAATATGTTTTAAATTATGATTTGCTTAGCTCAAGAACGATATATATTATAAACTTGTTTTAGGGCTCACACGTTATATTGTTTTGCAAGTTAAAGTTTAACTGGCATAAACGATATCAAATTATGTATGAATAAATTATGATCAGCTCCAACACGCATCATGTATAATTTGAATAGATGTTCTCAAATTTTATTTTATTTTCTATTTGAAAAGTTAAAGTTTACTTTGATACATGCATGTTTATATTTAAAATATGATTATTGATTAAATAATATGAGACATTTTCATAAATAAAATATGACTAGTTTTAACTTGTTTCTAATATTAAAATATAATTTGACTAATATGAATTAGTATGTTCCACATGATTTTTCTTAATTAAAATTAATCAAGCTGGTAGTTGTTTCCTTTATAATATAAAAACTCTCGATAGTATTATTGTTTAGCATGTTTTAATCTATGCGTTCAAATAAAATATTAATCTATATGCAATTAGTTTTCTTTTTCTCATATAAACTCTCGGTAGTCGTTTATTTTCCATCGTAATTTCGTTATTGGCGTTTCTTATGTTCTCGTGACCGTAGCCGGTAGCTTTCTTTTAATACGCTGTTTTCTCTTGTGTGGTGTATTGTTCTTAGTTGTACCTATTTGTTTGCTTGTATGTCTGTTAGTGTGCTGGGTTGCTATGATCTACGAGTAGAAGAAAGACTATCCGTGAGTGCCGAAGATCCGAAGATGAAGACCAGAAGGTGAGTGCCAGAAGTTGCAAATGAAAGATTAAGTTGAGTTTTTCAGAGCAAGTTGCTTTGGGCATAAAGCAAGTTCTAAGGCAAGTATAGCATGGGATTATCCTTGTTGTCCTATTCACAATAAGCAAATAATATCATTATGCATATATTTCTTGTTAAGGATGACTTAGTGTTGATCTTATTCCTTGATACCTATTATATTGCATGGATTAGTATTGCTAGTGCTTAACATGAACTATGATCATGTAATTTGACTAATGGAATATGCAATAAACATTAAAAATGATTTTATTACTGTTTAAGAGTACTAGAGCATGGGGTTACTTTGGTGCTCTTGTTACTCTCCATAAGGACTCATCTATAAGCGAAAATCCGGGATTTACAGTACAACTGTGAGGGCTAAAATGGCTCTGGCTTTAGTCATATAGAAGGACCTTTTCTAGCTTGTTAGAGGTATTCCTTTATGGCGTAAGAATGGCTTGACGAATCGGGTATAGTGCGGCCTCTGTCCTCATGTGTATAGGCTGCGTGCTATTGTGCCATCAGGAAGGGGGGCTCTACATCTGTTTGCCGAGTGAAATCTAATGGCCCTAACTTGTTAGACGAACCTTCGAAAGACTTCATAGTGAACCCTGCCGACCTTCCTTGGAAGTGGGTCAAGAGATTAGCTAACTCGGACGAAAGGGTAAATCACGACTCACAGTGAAAGTGTACAACCTCTGCAGAGTGTAAAACTGTTATAACAGCCGTGCTCACGGTCACGAGTGGCCTTGGACCCTTATGGAATAGTGGATCATTAATAATGGATATGTTTTTGCTATTCGTTAATCATTTCATATGGATCATATGTTTATTGTTACATTGAGACACTTTGATATTATTGATATATTGAAATAATGCTAATTAAAAGCTACATGCTGATAAACCTATGTTATGCCTTTAAGCCTCATGAACCCCATGTTATATTTGTTGAGTTCGACATGGACTCACTCTTGCTATTTCCACCACACTCCAGTGTATAGTAAGGTGCTGCTTAGAAGAAGAATAAATGTGTAGTGGAGTTTCCAGAAGTCTATAAGAAGTGCTTGGCATACGGAGCCACCAGTCAGCCGTCCCTGTGATGTTGGAGCCTGAAGAAAAGATTAGTGACCGTTCCGCGTCACTCTGATAGTTGTAAGTGTTAATATAGTACGTTTTCCGCTTTATATAAACATTGTTTTGATACTTTTTCATTCTGACATATGTGTGGACTTCCTAGGCACACATATGATTAGCCTGGTTTTGTTCTTTAGAAAGCCGGGTGTGACAGATTCCCTTGTTTAGATTAGGACATCCTGTTTGCAAAACATGTTTCTCACCATTTAGCAAATTACCTGTCAAAGTATACTAGTAAAAATGGAGCTATGTTCCATGCTGGCAAATTACACCATGCAGAAACATGCTGAATAGGATAGTTAGAGATATTATAAACATTTCAGCTTTAGACAGTTCATTCTATTTCCAAATTCTTTCTACAAGGACTGACACTAACAATGCTTTCATTATTTCCTTTCAAAATTTTGGGATGTAACTTGCCGTAAAACAGCATCACAGAATGGTGGAAGTGCAGTTATGTCAGAGGAACTAGTAGACCTCTTCTACCTTAAGCATAGACTACAAGAATTAAGGAGCAAGGAACAGTACCACAATCATTTCTAGTATTCGTATTTGAATGACACCTAATAAAAGGAACTGATTTTGAGCAAATCTGTGTAGCTCCAGATCATAGAATGAAACTTTTGTTCTCTTTCTCACCAAGCTACAATTTTTTTTCTATAATGGTCGCTGTACTTAGTATCATTCAAAATCAATGTAATTAGTATCATTCAAAGAGAGTTGATAGGGTTACAGGGCACACACCTTGATTGCTGGTCTAAAGCTTGGTGACACGACCACAACTGCCGTGCCGGAGATGGGGAGCTCGCCGCCTTGGATTCCCTAGCGCCGCGTTCAACGAGGTTGAGACGAGGAGAGCAGCCGGATCCGCCGCTGCCTGGGAGACGCGCTGACCTAAACCGCGCCACTGCCTGGGGGAACGCTATTGGCTAGGTGCTGCGCCGCTGCCTGGGGGCACACTGTTGGCTGCGTGCCGCGCCGCTGCCTTGGTCCGGCGCCGCTGCCTTCGTTCGGCACCGCTGACTTGGGGCCGCCATCATTTGGGGTGCCGCCGTTGAAAGGTCCTTGTTTGGTTTTGGTAATTGAGTGACAACTTAGGTGGACTAATATGTGGTTATGTGAGATACACAGGAGATTAGTCCATATGTGATGGTGTCATGAAGGAGCTCATTGCATATGAGACATGACATGGAGTCATGTGACCAAGGTGGAGAAGATCAAGATGAGGCTTGGCTTGATGGACTGGTTGCTAGGGTGAAGGGCAAGTTGTGTGATGGCTTGGCGCCGAAGGACCGAGGCAACGGTGAAGAGCAAGTGAGGTCAAGATCGATGAACCAATATGGTCACGTGATGATATGAAGTGAATCATATCATTTGGTGATTGGTTGGTGCATGTGTTGCATCAATGTCGGAGGAGATGAAGTGGAATGCGCAAGGCAAAGGTATAACCTAGGGCATTTCCATTTCACCGGTCATAGGTGTGTAGAGAAGTTTATGACCGGGTTTAGGATAGATGGCCGTACTATCAAGAGGGACAAACTTGTTTGCATATCGGTCATCTAGTGCCACTCGTGTGATCTAACTATGCATCGTTGCTAGGATCGAGTGGCGTGGCAAGTTGAGTGGTCAACTCCTTCGGAAAAATGATTATGAAAATGCTAACACACATGCACAAGGTAGTGATCACTTGTTGGTGTTGGCACATTTACGAAGGCGATGAAGTTTGGGCGGTAGAGAGGGTTTGGGTCTCTCTCTCCTTCCCGCCGAGCTTGCGAGCGCGGGTTTCAGGCGTTTTTGGGAACTTGAAATGCCTATTTTTCACTACGCCGGAAGTCGGAAAAGAAACGGAGGCGAACGGAGGTCACAGAGGTGACCGGACGCTGCACCGGACGCGGTCATGGTATGACCGGACGCGTCCGGTTAGTACAGCGCAGACGCGGGTGTTAGGGTTTGTAACCGGCGCGTCCGGTCACTCGCGGTTTGTGTTTAAGTAATCAAGTTTGAATTGGTTTGTGTTGGATAAATTCATGAGATGATATTTAGTAAGTGGATTGGATGGTTATATGTCTTGTGAAAGTATTCAAACAAGTTAGTTTCAAGTTTGATTCATATTTGATGAAGTATTGCTCAATGTATTGAAATCTGTCCAAAATTGAAAATCTGAGCTAGCAGTGATCAAGTCTGAGTTTGGATGACCAAATCTATTTGGATTGGCTTAAAATTTGGTATACATGCTCTAGACTTATGGTATGAGATGCTGTAGAAATTTCATGGGAATTGGACAAGAAATGCTATGATTTTGGAGTACATCTTGTCAGCCATAATGCAGCTGTTTTCAGCATGTAGCAGTGGTGAAAGATTTGAAATCTGGTAGCAATCTAAATGTCAAATGAATCTCAAATTTTTACAGCTGCTAGATGACTTAGTGAATCACATCTCCACCAAATTTTATGGCATTTGGATCTGTACATTGGGAGATATGAATTATTCTTTGAAGGGTACAGAATCTGCCAGAAAAGTAACAATCATTGGATTAATCTAGAGTCACTTTAATTGAAAGGTCCTCAAGTTGGAAACATGTTTACAAGTGGTTGAGGTACCTAAGTTTGGTTTTGGATTGATCTAGAAGCATGACGAGCAATGAGTACAAGACTTTTGTATTGTGAAATGTACTTGGTGTACTTATTTGGTACTCAATTTGAAGATCAAGATCAAACTTAAAATGAAGATGAAGTTTAAGTTCTAGTGATCATTGGAGATCATTTGGTACAAAGAAAAGAACTTAAACATGTAGGAAGAGTTGGACTCAAATGTAGATTCAAGGATTATTCATCAAGATTGAGTTCATCATTTGGATCAATCAAACTATATCATTTCAAGTGAGTATCAAGAGTGGTTCTTTGGAGAAAGGTCACTTCTCCCTAATGAGAGGCTTGCCGCCGTGTGTAGGTGAAACCAAGTTTGGGACTTGGAAGGCTAACATGGAAGTGGTGATCCGAGGAACTTGTGATGCTTAGTTGAAGCAATCAAAAGGGTTGATCAAGAAAAGCAAGCAACACCCAAAAGAGAGCTAGTCATATATTTCAAGTGGTATTCTAAATAGTTCTCTCATGCAAGCATTGATCAAAAAGATGAAGCAAGCCAACCACAACTCAAGAGATAGTGCACTTGATCATAAGTGGTTTTCATTTCATATGGGTGAAGAATGGATTTATCTATGATGATTGGTCTTCACCAAGCAATAAATTGGACTTCACATTGCTATTGGAGTAATGAATTAGAATCTATATGACTATCCTCTACTCCAACATAGCAAAGGTATCATTGCAATGTGCATGATCATCTCATTCCTCACTAGTATGCGATTAGTGCATATAGTACATGCTTACTAGGATCATGCATAACAAATGAAATGTTTAAATTCATAGCCTACCACTATTGCTTGAATTGTTTAAATGATCTAGTGGTATGTGTATGAATTTGTTCATGAGCTAGTGAACCCAAGTACTTGATCTAGTTTGGATTGCTAACAAGTGACAAGTACAACATTGGCAAGATAACCCTTAGCATGAGGTGTGAAGAAGCTTGTCATTGGATCAAACCGAACTTGGAATCTTAGGCAAATCAACTTAGTTCAAGTCATACAAGAAGCTCATGACAATGATAAGAGTACAAGCACAAGACAACAATGAAAATAGATATCTAGTTTGTTTCAAGTAGTATCTAGACTCAAATTGATCTTCCAAGTGGTATTCACAAGTGGTGTCTAGATAATAATCTACAAGTGATATCTTACAAGTAGTACTCATGAAGATAGCAAATGTTCAAGAAGTGAATATTATTGTCAAATCCTTCAAAGTGAATCCATACAAGAAAATTCTTTCAAATGGTATCACATTTCTACTCATGGTAGCTTCACGTGGTATCATTCATGCAAGACGATGGTTTCACAAGTGATCCTCAACCTTAAGTGATCAAATCAAGAAATGCTACCCTCATCTCCAAGTGGTATCTCAAGTGAATGACACATGCTATGACATAGGGGGAGGAGCCCCACCGATTGGTATCAAGGTCAAAGATCCTATGTGGTATCTCAAGAGCAACCATAAAGTTTGTCATTCCAACATATGTGGTAATGTCCATCAAAAATGCAATATTCAAGTCTCAACCATCTACCCCAATACAAGCCTTTGTATCAATTGAGAAGAACAACTTTTATGGAAATTGATGACAAAGGGGGAGAAGTTGGACAAAGATATGAAAGCTTTTTGAGCTTTGGGGAGAGATTGGAAAGATTGGACATGGACATGGATAAAGAGGGAGTAACATTGAAGAATGTAAGGGGATCAAACATTCTTGGACAAAGAAAGCACACAAGTAGGGGGAGCAAGCTCATGAACTTTGATTGATTACATTTGGTATGTGCATAATTCATGTGCTTGCTTGCATTGCATATGTTCTTAAATTCAATATGCATGCTTGTGTGGTGTATGCTAGTTATAGAACTTGAATGATGATTTGATAACTAGCATGCATAGGATGTTAGCTAGACTTATGATTATCATGCAAAAACTAGAACCTTGCTTATAATGTTGATATCACGGGGTTTCTAGTGTTTTTGATATCTAGCTACTCATGATGCTAAGGATGATGGCAAACTTGTGATTTTCAAATGGTATCAAGCTACTAATTGATATCAAGCTACAAAGGTTTATTCTATACACCTTAGCATCACTTAGTAGTGCTAACCCTCCCACAAATTTCATATTCATGCATATGTGTGAGCTTGAAACCAAACCATTTGAGCACATATGTAGGGGGAGCTATCACTACCAAGTCAGATTTTATGGTGCTTATCCAAATCTTGACATAGAGCTTAAAGTTGGATAAGTAACATTAAATCCAAAACAAGTTAGCAATTTACACTTTTGTGTGAAGTGCTAGCTTGAAAAAGCTTAATTTCTATATCTTTGTAGAGTTGTCATCAATTACCAAAAAGGGAGAGATTGAAAGGTCCTTGTTTGGTTTTGGTAATTGAGTGACAACTTAGGTGGACTAATATGTGGTTATGTGAGATACACAGGAGATTAGTCCACATGTGATGGTGTCATGAAGAAGCTCATTGCATATGAGACATGACATGGAGTCATGTGACCAAGGTGGAGAAGATCAAGATGAGGCTTGGCTTGATGGACCGGTTGCTAGGGTGAAGGGCAAGTTGTGTGATGGCTTGGCGTCGAAGGACCGAGGCAACGGTGAAGAGCAAGTGAGGTCAAGATCGATGAACCAATATGGTCACGTGATGATATGAAGTGAATCATATCATTTGGTGATTGGTTGGTGCATGTGTTGCATCAATGTCGGAGGAGATAAAGTGGAATGCGCAAGGCAAAGGTATAACCTAGGGCATTTCCATTTCACCGGTCATAGGTGTGTAGAGAAGTTTATGACCGGGTTTAGGATAGATGGCCGTACTATCAAGAGGGGCAAACTTGTTTGCATATCGGTCATCTAGTGCCACTCGTGTGATCTAACTATGCATCCTTGCTAGGATCGAGTGGCGTGGCAAGTTGAGTGGTCAACTCCTTCGGAAAAATGATTATGAAAATGCTAACACACGTGCACAAGGTAGTGATCACTTGTTGGTGTTGGCACATTTACGAAGGCGATGAAGTTTGGGCGGTAGAGAGGGTTTGGGTCTCTCTCTCCTTCCCGCCGAGCTTGCGAGCGCGGGTTTCAGGCGTTTTTGGGAACTTGAAATGCCTATTTTCCACTACGCCGGAAGTCAGAAAAGAAACGGAGGCGAACGGAGGTCACAGAGGTGACTGGACGCTGCACCGGACGCGGTCATGGTATGACCGGACGCGTCCGGTTAGTACAGCGCAGACACGGGTGTTAGGGTGTGTAACCGGCGCGTCCGGTCACTCGCGGGACCGGCGCGCCCGGTCATGCGCCCAGAAGGGAACTGTAGAACGCAAGGATGATCGGACGCGCGGCGCGTTCGGTCACACATGATCGGACGCGTCCGATCGTTGAAGGTGCTTACTGGACTCTAACCGGACGCTGGCTCTGTCACGTCTGGTCGTCGCAAGGAGCGTGTCTGGTCATGTCGTTGCGCACGCGGTACTGTGCGATCAGCGCGTCCGGTCGTTGCCAGGGGCGCGTCCGGTCGTGGCAGCGGCGCGTCCAGTCATGGCAGCGGCGCGTCCGGTCGCTGGTTTGACCGTTGGGGGTCAGTGACCGTTGGAGAATCGGACGCGGCTGAGCACGTCTGGTCAGTTACGACCGGCGCGTCCGGTCATTCCGAATTCTGCCCAGTGAAGGGGTAACGGCTCTATTTGACCATGGGGTTATAAATAGATGCCTTGGCCGGTCGTGGCTGGTAGCTGAGCACACTATAGTCTTTGTGTCTTGTGTGGTAGTGCTTAGGAGCCCTCTAACTCACTCATGCTTGATAGTGTTCATCGGATCGAGTGAGAGAGCGATTCTAGTGCGTTGCTTTGAGAGATTGCATCGTGTGGCACTAGGTGATCGTGTTGCAAGCCGGTGGTGCTTGTTACTCTTGGAGGTTGCCACCTCCTAGACGGCTTGGTGGCTCATGGCTCCGTCGAAGCTCGCAAGAAGATTGTGCGAGGCTCCGGAGAAGCTTTGTGAGGGGGATTGTGCTCACCCCGCGGGGATCACGAAGAGCAACTCTAGTTGAGCGTGTCATTGAGCTACCACACTTTATGGTGGGTTCTTGCGGTGCCTTTTGAGAGGCTCGGTGTGTGACCGATTAGCCGCCGAACCACGAAGTGTTGGTCGACACAACGGGGACGTAGCTTGGTGGCAACCAAGTGAACCTCGGGAGAAAAATCACCGTGTCAACATTGTCTACTCTTCTCGGTGGTTTGCCCTCATGCAACACAAGCTTGTATTTACTTTCATATATACTTGTGCTTGTGTAGTTGCTCTCGTAACTAGTTTGCTTGTATAGTTTGCTAGTTGTCTTCTTGCTTGTGTAGCTAGAAGCTTCCCTTTGCGTGACTAATTTGGTTTGTGTAACCTTGTTAGTCACATTGCTTAGTTTGTGTAGCTAAGTGTTTTGCGCTCTCTAATTTGGCATTAGTTGCCTTGTTATTGAGCTTTGCTAGCGAGCTTTAGCTTTGTGCTTTTGCTTCACTAGTTGTTGTGACACCCTAAAAATTTGAAAAGAAGAAAAATAGGAAAAATATGATTTTTTTGTATATTTTTTTGTGAGCATGCAAATTTAGAATAAGAATAATTTTTATAAATTTAAAAATTTAATATAAGGGTAGGAACATGATTGAGCATTCATGTTGTTGCATTTAAATTTTTGTGATGAGTGGTTTGATTTAAATTCAAATTAGGTTTCAAAATCAATTGAAAATGCTTTGAAATAAAAGAAAAGGAATTCTTTCGGTTTGGCCCAGCTCAGCCCGCCAGCACCGCCTCGGCCTGCCTCCCACGCATGGCCCATCTCCCTTTTTCCTCTCCGCCCCGCTTCGCTTCCCGCTTGGGCCGAGCCCAGCCGCGGCCAGCCGGCCCGGAATCACGCGCGGCCTTCCTCCGCATCTGAGTCGCTGACAAGTCGGTCCCACCGGTCAGCGACACATCTCCCTTTCCTTTCTTCTTCCTCCGGCTTCGCACCGCCTTCCTCTCTCTCTCTCCGATTCGGTGAATCGAATCCGCCGCAAATCTTCGCCCTTTCCATGTATACCGATGCCTCCGGGCTATAAAAACGGAGCCGCGCCACCCTCCGCAACCCATCTTGCCTAGTTGCAGTTTCTGTGGTGGCCGAGAGCTAGGTCACCGCGAGCTCGAGTTCCACCGTCCGTCACCGCGAGCTAGCCACCGCCTTCCGGTCATCCTCCGGTCCCATCTTCGCGCGGGGTGAGTTCGCCATGCTTCGGTCTTCCTCCCTGTACTTTCCGCTTGTTGAATGGAGGCCGGGAGCGCCGTTTTCATCAAACGCCGGCGAGTTCGCCCGGTTCCGGCCATGGCGCCGCCGTCAGGCCCTGTAGCCGGCCGGCGTTTCTTTTTCTCTTTCTTCCCGATTAGATCCAAGCCGATCACTTTGAATCCAACGGTCTGAATTAAAACATACCGGTTCGCTTGTAGTTTTGTAAAAGAAACCCTGAAGTTTTTAAGTATATAACCCGCGATCCAAAGCGTAATCTGGAAAATACGTTTTGATTTATTGAAAACGTAATTCGTTTCGGTAATTGAAAAATACGCTTTCTGATATTTACAGTTTTGCCACTGAGTTTGTTTTAGTTATAAATTATCCGTTTTAACTCCGATTTGACCCGTTTAAATTGCGTTAGATTCGTATTTGCGAGCTCTACATGATTATAGAACTGTACAGTAGGTTTGAGATAATTTATTTTCGAGTTTATATTAAAGTAATTATTTATCTATAGGAAATCTTAGAAAACTCATAACTTTTACGTTTTAAATCCAAATTTCGTGATCTTTATGTCTATGTGATCGTAGTAACGTGTAGAAGAGTTTTACAAACTTATTATACTGTTAGTGTTACTGTTGGTTAGGTTTTCTATCTTTAAGTTCCGATGTGAGATTTAATCTATTACTTTAATAAAGTAGATCTTGTTTAAATCATATCTTCTACGTTTTAGATCCGTTTTAGCTCATTCGAGTTGCGTTAGATTCATAGCAACGAGATCTACGCGTCAGTGACAGTGTTTACCATATTACTAATTCTGAAATTTTATGGTTTAAATCATATCTTGATTAATAATTATGCAACTGGGTTTTGTAAATAAAATATGATTTGTTTTACTTTAGTTTTATAATTTGAATCTAAATTTGACTTAATTCCGTATATAGTATTTATAAAATATTTTATATATGTTATTATATAATTAAAACTCATGAAGCTAATAGTTTTATATTTTCTCCTATGAGCAAATCTTTCGGTAGATGTATCTTTTCAACTGTAGCTCTGATTAGTGTGCTTTTCGCGTCTGTGTATTCGTAGTGAGACGTAGATTCGTTCTACAAACTTTTCATCTTAATTTTATGTTTGGTGTACTGTTCTAATTATTATTCATTGTTTGCTTCGTGTATGATTGCTCGATGTGTGTGTGGTGATTTATTGATCAAGTCCAGTCGGTGAGATTTACGTGAAGATTCAAGAAGCTATTAATTGAAGATTTGGATCAGAGAAGGATCTTGATTTAAGGCAAGTATAGCATGGGATCATCCTTGTTTCCTATTCACCTTTAATATACTTAATTCATATGCATGTGTCTACCTTGTTACCATTAAGGATATCCTAGCTTTTGTATCTTGTACCTTGACACCCATGGGACATTGCATTGGGTAGTATTTATGCTAGTGCTCAAGATAAATAACTATGATCTGTAACTTGACTAATGGTATATGCAATAAACGTTTAAAAGATGCTTTATAGCAACATGGCTCAAGGGGGCTAGAGCATGGGGTATTTTTGGTGCTCTAGTTTCTCTCCTTAAGGACTTATCTGTAAGCGAACATCCGGGATTTACAGTACAACTGTGAGGGCTATATGGCTCTGGCTTTAGCTCAGTATGAGGACCTTTTCTAGCTTGTTAGAGGTTACCCTTGTGGCGCAAATGGGGTAAAGCAGACTGTGGATCCCTGCGTGGTGTATCACACGGACTGACTTCGGAAACCTAGCGGCCCTAACTTGTTAGACGAACCTTTGAAAGGCTTCATAGTGAACCCTGCCTGCTCACCTTGGGAGTGTTTTGGGGATTGGCCGCCTCGGGCATATGGGTAATCACGACTCACAGTGAAAGTGTACAACCTCTGCAGAGTGTAAAACTGTTATAACAGCCGTGCTCACGGTCACGAGTGGCCTTGGACCCTTACAGAATAAATGATGAACACTGATGATATTGATGCTCACTAATGATTATTATTTCTTGCTATACATTATTCTCGTTTACATGATCATGAGGTTATTTGGGCTTATGTTAAACTTGTTGCTACTCAATTGCTAAAAGATGACTCACTAAAAGCTATTGCAGTAAATCCGTGTCAAACCTTTTGAGCCTCATGAACCCCATGTTATATTTGTTGAGTTCGACATGGACTCACTCTTGCTATCTCCCCACATCTCAGGAAGGGTACCAGACTGTTAGATTCTAGAATTGTTAGGCTTGTGATCAACCAGTTAGTTTGATCCTGGAGTGAAGGTTGCACCCGTTGTTCGGAGTTGTCTTTCCGCTGTGTTGCTCTTTAAGGTATATTTTATACTATTATGTTATGTATATTAAGCATTTGTCTTTTGATATTACACTTATCTGTGGCTATATGTGAGATTTGTCTTCTTTATTTCACATATGGTGTATGTCTGGTTTTATCCTTAAAACCGGGTGTGACAGATTGGTATCAGAGCAATGCTGACTGTAGGACGCAAGCCTAGTTAGAACTGGACGTTTAGCATGTTCTCATTGTTGCCTATTTCTTGCTTCTCTTTAACTTTGTTATTTTCTCAAAGTTATGCTTAATTCTATCCCCGTTCTGTTATAAAAACCTTGTCTCTATTTTGAACCTTTTCTCCTTGTCTATTAGACGGCTCGTGACGAGAAGACTGTGAATTTCAGAGGTTAAGAGGACTGAATTGTGTCGCTCTTGCTCACTTTTGACAAGAAACAATTAGCGATGCAAAACCAATTACTAGAAGAAATGGCTCAACATGGGAATTCTCAACGATGCTTATCTCAAGGTCAAGCCAACATATCCAAGGGGTCAGAGAAGATACAAGTAGCAGAAGTTTGGAAGAATATGAAATCCAATAAAGATGTTGATAATAAGGCATTTGGAGAGCAGGAACAATGTCACTGCTGTAAGCATTATGGTTTTCCCTGTCTTCGAAATGAGTCTAATAAGGGGAAAGTCAAGGTGGATCCAAATTTTGAGATCAACATGGACAAGAAGAGAAAGGCAATCTCATTAGAACCACTAGTGGAAAGCAATGAGCAAGCGAGTTCTACTACATTGTCACATGCAGCCCTGATCCCCTGTCAAACAAATCCAAACCCTGAAGAGTTAGAAGCCCCTCCCGCTAAAACTACTCCCCATGAAGTAGTCATAGATGGATGGACAATTACCTATAAGGAGTATCAACCTCGAAAGGCCAAACAAGCTATGAAACAAGCCAAAGGGACGAAGGTGAACTTTTATGGCCAGCAAGATAGCAGCATACCAAACAACAGTTCCTTGGAGTATGACATCACAAAAGATTCAGCTAAGAGAAAGTGTTATCATTGCCAGCAGGAAGGACATTATATCAAATCTTGCCCACAGAAGAATCCACAACAGCGAGACCCAGGACAGGATGTCCAAAAGGAGCATGTGCAGAGAAATAAATTAATGAGAAATTACAATCATGGAAGGTTGAAACATGTGGATATTTCCACCATTCCCGGAGCTAAGGAGGTCGTGTTTGGATCAATTCCAGTAAGTTCAGGAAATGCCAAGGTTTTGTTTGACCCCAGTGCCTCACATTCGTTCATATCTAGACAATATGCAAAAGATCATAACATACTTATGCTTCTAAAGGGGGAAAACAGTGATGATTAAAACTCCAAGAGGTGAAATAAAGGCAGACCGCGTATGCCCAAAAGTTAGTCTTGACATAAAGGGGGTAAATTTTAAGGTAAACCTCATTGTTTTGGAATTAATGGGCATTGATGTTATCCTTGGAATAGACTGGTTATCTACTTGTAAAGGAGTGAATGAGTATGCCCAATGTTCAGTGTTTCTAACTACACTTTCAGGAGAAAGGATTGAGTATGAGGGTATTAAATCTATACCTGAGGGATACCAGGTTGACCCATCTTAAGGTATGAGTTATAAGAATGGTAAAGAGGGATGCAGAGATTCAGATGTCCATATGAAGCAATAAGGAATGTAAGAGACATTATCTACTCTGGATACTGCTACAATCACACCATGTTTAAGGAATAGGAGTTATGTCCCGTGTAATAAAACCGTTAGTAGCCAAGTTGAGTCGTCTTAATGTGTGGCTAATGAACATTTAAGTGTTTAGTTGCTTTGTGCTTATGCTTGAGTTGGAATTTTGTAATGAGTGGAATGATCTTGTGGGTTTTGACCATGATTTCATTTAGTTTATATGTATAAGGTATAAGGATTAATGAAATAAATAGCTGGGTTTTGGTTATCTCCTGCTTTCTATATCTTGTCTTTCGGAGCAGCCTGTCTTTATCAACTTATATATCTGTTCTTGAAAGACCAAAAATCATGAGAGAATTCTGGACAAGAGTGGACTTCAACATCTCTCTCTAAATGCAAGAACCACCCTCATAGTTGTTTTGGTTTGGGAGATACAAAAAGCATAAGGCAATGTATATGTGCTGTCATAAACCTGGAACAGTTTTTGATAAGTACTGTTTTCGACCAAGTTAACTACAGAATCTGGAAGTGTGTTCTATAAGAAAGTTGCAGAGAATTTTATAAGCTTTCCATCGGTGTAAACTACAGTTTCATTGGATTAACAGAATGAGAGTTACAACTGTTTTACTGCACTGCTGATTTTCTGCTCGTGCGAAATTTCAGATTTCTTGTTTTTACCCATACACAAGAGTATTATTGGGATGTTAGAACACTTTTATGCTAAGTAGCTCATCTAAAAAAGGGTTCAAGCTACCCTATTTAGTGTCTCTTATTTTAAGGGGGGTAGCCAATGTAAAGAAGGATTATTAAGATTGAACTCTTTAGTTGGAAGTATTGGTTAGTCTCCATGATTGAGTTGCCACTCTTGAGCAAAAATGTTCTGTGAACAAGGTTGATAATTTTGGATCCATGGAGACAAGAGTTGTCCTTTTGGATAGTTCATGATTATGATCATCTATACTTGCTCGTGTTGCTGATGTTGGTCACTTGATGACAGGAAGTGTAGTGTCTCATGACTCAGGAGCCCTATATGACGTCTCGCACTAATATGTGGGAAAAGATTGATGTTTCTGCCATTGAAGGATGTTATGGGTATGATGAAGCCGAGCACTATCAAAACAACAATGTTGAAGAGCAAGTTGGGAGTGAACTAAGTCAGAATTCACAACAACGAAAGCGAAAAAGGAAAGCCCATAAGAAGCCTGCTCAAGGAAGCAAAGCGCAGCAAAACTATGTCAATGGAAGACTGAGCAATGTGGATATGGATAAAATTCATGGAGTTACCAAAGTAGTGGGAGGTTATATTCAAGTAAGCTCAGTACATGTTTTTGCTTTATTGGACCCTAGTGCTTCGCATTCTTTCATTTCCGCCGACATGGTAGAGACGTGCAAGATGGTGAAGTGTCCAATGAGGAGGCCTTTGCTAGTTCAAACCCCAGCGGGAGAAATGCAGGCAGATCAGATATGCCCGAATGTCAGTCTTGTCATAAACAAGGAAAAACTTCACCGCAACACTCATTGTGTTGGAGTCATTTAAAATTCGCGTGGTTCTTGGTAATGGATGGCTCTGTGCACACAAAGGAGTGATTTATAGTACTCGGTGCACCATGCTCTTAACAACACCGTCAAGGAAAAGAATTGAGTATCAAGGTGGTCGACTTTTACCTGAGGGAGATGAGAATGATCAATTAGAAGATAGATACACCAAGGATAGCAAAGTGGACCATGAGTTTACTGAAGTCATAGCAGAGGAACAAATAACTTTGGAGGAGCTCAATAGGAGAGATGATTATGTTTAGGCAGATTAGTCAGTCGGGATATGAGAAATTGTCTCATGACTCTGAGCGAAAAGAGTAATTTGGAAAATGAGGATCAAATAAAGACAAAGTGTCATTATCTCTTTTATCATCATCTTCCGAATCTCGGGGCGAGATTCATCTTAAGGGGGGTAGAATTGTAACACCCTAAAAATTTGAAAAGAAGAAAAATAGGAAAAATATGATTTTTTGTATATTTTTTTGTGAGCATGCAAATTTAGAATAAGAATAATTTTTATAAATTTAAAAATTTAATATAAGGGTAGGAACATGATTGAGCATTCATGCTGTTGCATTTAAATTTTTGTGATGAGTGGTTTGATTTAAATTCAAATTAGGTTTCAAAATCAATTGAAAATGCTTTGAAATAAAAGAAAAGGAATTCTTTCGGTTTGGCCCAGCTCAGCCCGCCAGCACCGCCTCGGCCTGCCTCCCACGCATGGCCCATCTCCCTTTTTCCTCTCCGCCCCGCTTCGCTTCCCGCTTGGGCCGAGCCCAGCCGCGGCCAGCCGGCCCGTCATCGCGCGCGGCCTTCCTCCGCATCTGAGTCACTGACAAGTCGGTCCCACCGGTCAGTGACACATCTCCCTTTCCTTTCTTCTTCCTCCGGCTTCGCACCGCCTTCCTCTCTCTCTCTCCGATTCGGTGAATCGAATCCGCTGCAAATCTTCACCCTTTCCATGTATACCGATGCCTCCGGGCTATAAAAACGGAGCCGCGCCACCCTCCGCAACCCATCTTGCCTAGTTGCAGTTTCTGTGGTGGCCGAGAGCTAGGTCACCACGAGCTCGAGTTCCACCGTCCGTCACCGCGAGCTAGCCGCCGCCTTCCGGTCATCCTCCGGTCCTATCTTCGCGCGGGGTGAGTTCGCCATGCTTCGGTCTTCCTCCCTGTACTTTCCGCTTGTTGAATGGAGGCCGGGAGCGCCGTTTTCATCAAACGCCGGCGAGTTCGCCCGGTTCCGGCCATGGCGCCGCCGTCAGGCCCTGTAGCCGGCCGGCGTTTCTTTTTCTCTTTCTTCCCGATTAGATCCAAGCTGATCACTTTGAATCCAACGGTCTGAATTAAAACATACCGGTTCGCTTGTAGTTTTGTAAAAGAAACCCTGAAGTTTTTAAGTATATAACCCGCGATCCAAAGCGTAATCTGGAAAATATGTTTTGATTTATTGAAAACGTAATTCGTTTCGGTAATTGAAAAATACGCTTTCTGATATTTACAGTTTTGCCACTGAGTTTGTTTTAGTTATAAATTATCCGTTTTAACTCCGATTTGACCCGTTTAAATTGCGTTAGATTCGTATTTGCGAGCTCTACATGATTATAGAACTGTACAGTAGGTTTGAGATAATTTATTTTCGAGTTTATATTAAAGTAATTATTTATCTATAGGAAATCTTAGAAAACTCATAACTTTTACGTTTTAAATCCAAATTTCGTGATCTTTATGTCTATGTGATCGTAGTAACGTGTAGAAGAGTTTTACAAACTTGTTATACTGTTAGTGTTACTGTTGGTTAGGTTTTCTATCTTTAAGTTCCGATGTGAGATTTAATCTATTACTTTAATAAAGTAGATCCTGTTTAAATCATATCTTCTACGTTTTAGATCCGTTTTAGCTCATTCGAGTTGCGTTAGATTCATAGCAACGAGATCTACGCGTTAGTGACAGTGTTTACCATATTACTAATTCTGAAATTTTATGGTTTAAATCATATCTTGATTAATAATTATGCAACTGGGTTTTGTAAATAAAATATGATTTGTTTTACTTTAGTTTTATAATTTGAATCTAAATTTGACTTAATTCCGTATATAGTATTTATAAAATATTTTATATATGTTATTATATAATTAAAACTCATGAAGCTAATAGTTTTATATTTTCTCCTATGAGCAAATCTTTCGGTAGATGTATCTTTTCAACTGTAGCTCTGATTAGTGTGCTTTTCGCGTCTGTGTATTCGTAGTGAGACGTAGATTCGTTCTATAAACTTTTCATCTTAATTTTATGTTTGGTGTACTGTTCTAATTATTATTCATTGTTTGCTTCGTGTATGATTGCTCGATGTGTGTGTGGTGATTTATTGATCAAGTCCAGTCGGTGAGATTTACGTGAAGATTCAAGAAGCTATTAATTGAAGATTTGGATCAGAGAAGGATCTTGATTTAAGGCAAGTATAGCATGGGATCATCCTTGTTTCCTATTCACCTTTAATATACTTAATTCATATGCATGTGTCTACCTTGTTACCATTAAGGATATCCTAGCTTTTGTATCTTGTACCTTGACACCCATGGGACATTGCATTGGGTAGTATTTATGCTAGTGCTCAAGATAAATAACTATGATCTGTAACTTGACTAATGGTATATGCAATAAACGTTTAAAAGATGCTTTATAGCAACATGGCTCAAGGGGGCTAGAGCATGGGGTATTTTTGGTGCTCTAGTTTCTCTCCTTAAGGACTTATCTGTAAGCGAACATCCGGGATTTACAGTACAACTGTGAGGGCTATATGGCTCTGGCTTTAGCTCAGTATGAGGACCTTTTCTAGCTTGTTAGAGGTTACCCTTGTGGCGCAAATGGGGTAAAGCAGACTGTGGATCCCTGCGTGGTGTATCACACGGACTGACTTCGGAAACCTAGCGGCCCTAACTTGTTAGACGAACCTTTGAAAGGCTTCATAGTGAACCCTGCCTGCTCACCTTGGGAGTGTTTTGGGGATTGGCCGCCTCGGGCATATGGGTAATCACGACTCACAGTGAAAGTGTACAACCTCTGCAGAGTGTAAAACTGTTATAACAGCCGTGCTCACGGTCACGAGTGGCCTTGGACCCTTACAGAATAAATGATGAACACTGATGATATTGATGCTCACTAATGATTATTGTTTCTTGCTATACATTATTCTCGTTTACATGATCATGAGGTTATTTGGGCTTATGTTAAACTTGTTGCTACTCAATTGCTAAAAGATGACTCACTAAAAGCTATTGCAGTAAATCCGTGTCAAACCTTTTGAGCCTCATGAACCCCATGTTATATTTGTTGAGTTCGACATGGACTCACTCTTGCTATCTCCCCACATCTCAGGAAGGGTACCAGACTGTTAGATTCTGGAATTGTTAGGCTTGTGATCAACCAGTTAGTTTGATCCTAGAGTGAAGGTTGCACCCGGTGTTCGGAGTTGTCTTTCCGCTGTGTTGCTCTTTAAGGTATATTTTATACTATTGTGTTATGTATATTAAGCATTTGTCTTTTGATATTACACTTATCTGTGGCTATATGTGAGATTTGTCTTCTTTATTTCACATATGGTATATGTCTGGTTTTGTCCTTAAAACCGGGTGTGACAGTTGTGTAGGAGCTCTCTCGTTTGGCAAAGTACTAGTGCATAGGTTTGTGTGACCTTGCTCTAGAATTGATTAGGTGAGCTCTTGGTAAGCTTAGTACCTTAGTTGCTTAATTAGGATCTTTGCAAGGTGCTAGAGAACTTAGATAGAGGGGTGTAGTCTTGGCTAGACCAATAAGTTTAATTCTGCATTTGTTTTGGTTAGCCTACGCGTTTAAGTTTTAGAAAGGACTATTCATCCCCCCTCTAGTCCGCCATCTCGACCCTTCAAGTGGTATCAGAGCCGGGTCTCTTATTTGTGGTCTTCACCGACCCGAGAGGATGGCGACTTATGGGCTAGATGATTGTGTGGAACACATTTTTGATGGCACTCACTATGCATGGTGGAAAAATCACATGCTTGATCATTTTCGTGCTCTTGCCCCTAAGTTTTGGTGGATCATAGTTGTTGGCTTTTCTCATGACTTGGATGGGTGTGGTAACCGTACCCAAGCTCAAAATGATTGCCGAACACTTGATGCACAAGCTAAATTTTATCTAATCAAAGCTTTAAATGATGAGATTTTTGACAAGGTGAGGGGTCTCTCAAGTGCACATAGCATGTGGACGACGCTCAAGCATCACTATTGTGGCTCCTCAATTTGGAATGATGGAAAATTCAAGAAGGATGATCACATAGTGATGGAGGTACATGAGGATGTTGAGCATGACCACAACGAGGTGGTTGTGGAGGATTGCTCCACCTCAATGTCAAGTGATGATGATGATGATCATTCCACAAGATCACTTGACAAGAATGATGATAATGCCACAAGTGATGCAAGTGATGATTCTACTTCATGCACACTTGATGGTGAAGATGATGGCTATGAGAGTGATGCTTCAACAAGCTCTTCAACATCATCACATGGTAATACTAATATATATGTTGGTGGTTTTATTGTGGATTGTGATGATCCAAATTTAGAGCTTTTATATAAACTCTCAAGAGCCTTGAAAAGTGAAATGGAAAGAGTAAGTAAATTGGAAAATAAAAACTCTTTTCTAAAGACCACATGTGAACAACAAAAGCATCTACTTTATGTTACTACTTGTTCACATGAGGAGCTAAAATTGGCTCATGAGAAACTTAGTGTTGCTCATGATAACTTGGTACAAGAACATGCTTTACTCACTAAGAAGCTTTCTAATAAAGAAACCAAATTTAGTGAGAGCTCATCATTTGGGTCAAATGATCAAACACATATTACTAACCCTTGTGATGTAGGCAAGAAGCATGTATCCACCTCTTGTGATGATTTATTAGATATGCCATGCTCTTCACAATTAAATGCTTGTTCTACTTCTATGTCGTGTGAGACTAACCTTTTGAAGGAGAACAAGGAGCTTAAAAGTGAAGTGAAGGATTTGAGCAACAAGTTGGAGAGGTGCTACAACTCTAAAATCGCCATTGAGCATATCATGACCAATCAAAGAAGATATGGTGATAAGAGTGGTATTGGCTACAACAAGAGCAAGAGCAAGATTATGAAGAAGCAAGATGCAAAGAAGCTATCCCAACACATGTGCTACCAATGCCATGAAGTGGGACATATTGCCAAGTGTTGCCCTACCAAGAAGTCTCAAGTTGAGCCAAAATCAAAGCCCCAAGCTAAAGTCAAGATCAATCATGAAGATGTTAGTGACTTGATGATAAAGAAGAAGAAAACAAGAAGGGGTGGAAGAACAAGACATCCAATGCAAATTCAAGATGTCAAGATGATGAGCAAGAATCAAGATGAGAAGAAAGTACATGCTCACATCAAGTGCTTCAAATGTGGAGATATGGGACACTTCGCCTCGGGGTGTCCTACCAAGCTTGAAAAGAAGATTCAAGCAACTCGTGAGAGGCAAGGCAATGAGAAGCAACATATGAGCAAGGAAGAAAAGGCTCAATCTAAGAGAAGTTGCTACTCATGCCGGGAAAGGGGACACATGGCACATTCATGTCCCCTAGGTAACACTTCTAAGCATATTTCAATTTATGATACTAATGTGCTTAGAAAGGATGTAAATGGTACCTCTATTGTTGCTATTGCAAAACATCCCGCTATTCATACTAAGGCAATGCCTAAGTATGTTGCACCTAACTTGAGAGGACCCAAACTTGTTTGGGTACCATCAAAGAGTGGATGATTGTTTGTAGGTACCATCGGCATTGGAGGCTTGATTCAATTGATTTCATTTTGTTCATCATATATTGAGTCAAGTTATGAAGCTCAATGCATATCCAATCCCAATGCCAAGTCAAAATAAGTGAAGTCCAAGTGCTACAACATACAAGTGCAATAATCAAAGTTGTGGTGATTTGGAATTATATTTGATGTCTTGCAAATATTCAAGTTGAAAGCTTGCCATTGGATGATCATAAGCTAACCAAGGTATATCTCTTGTTGATCATTTCATTTGGGTGCATATGAGTTGATTGACTTGGATATATATGCAATGTTGCTTGCTATGAGATGATTGAATGGATTAAATGTTTAAGTAATCAAGTTTGAATTGGTTTGTGTTGGATAAATTCATGAGATGATATTTAGTAAGTGAATTGGATGGTTATATGTCTTGTGAAAGTATTCAAACAAGTTAGTTTCAAGTTTGATTCATATTTGATGAAGTATTGCTCAATGTATTGAAATCTGTCCAAAATTGAAAATCTGAGCTAGCAGTGATCAAGTCTGAGTTTGGATGACCAAATCTATTTGGATTGGCTTAAAATTTGGTATACATGCTCTAGACTTATGGTATGAGATGCTGTAGAAATTTCATGGGAATTGGACAAGAAATGCTATGATTTTGGAGTACATCTTGTCAGCCATAATGCAGCTGTTTTCAGCATGTAGCAGTGGTGAAAGATTTGAAATCTGGTAGCAATCTAAATGTCAAATGAATCTCAAATTTTTACAGCTGCTAGATGACTTAGTGAATCACATCTCCACCAAATTTTATGGCATTTGGATCTGTACATTGGGAGATATGAATTATTCTTTGAAGGGTACAGAATCTGCCAGAAAAGTGACAATCATTGGATTAATCTAGAGTCACTTTAATTGAAAGGTCCTCAAGTTGGAAACATGTTTACAAGTGGTTGAGGTACCTAAGTTTGGTTTTGGATTGATCTAGAAGCATGACGAGCAATGAGTACAAGACTTTTGTATTGTGAAATGTACTTAGTGTACTTATTTGGTACTCAATTTGAAGATCAAGATCAAACTTAAAATGAAGATGAAGTTTAAGTTCTAGTGATGATTGGAGATCATTTGGTACAAAGAAAAGAACTTAAACATGTAGGAAGAGTTGGACTCAAATGTAGATTCAAGGATTATTCATCAAGATTGAGTTCATCATTTGGATCAATCAAACTATATCATTTCAAGTGAGTATCAAGAGTGGTTCTTTGGAGAAAGGTCACTTCTCCCTAATGAGAGGCTTGCCGCCGTGTGTAGGTGAAACCAAGTTTGGGACTTGGAAGGCTAACATGGAAGTGGTGATCCGAGGAACTTGTGATGCTTAGTTGAAGCAATCAAAAGGGTTGATCAAGAAAAGCAAGCAACACCCAAAAGAGAGCTAGTCATATATTTCAAGTGGTATTCTAAATAGTTCTCTCATGCAAGCATTGATCAAAAAGATGAAGCAAGCCAACCACAACTCAAGAGATAGTGCACTTGATCATAAGTGGTTTTCATTTCATATGGGTGAAGAATGGATTTATCTATGATGATTGGTCTTCACCAAGCAATAAATTGGACTTCACATTGCTATTGGAGTAATGAATTAGAATCTATATGACTATCCTCTACTCCAACATAGCAAAGGTATCATTGCAATGTGCATGATCATCTCATTCCTCACTAGTATGTGATTAGTGCATATAGTACATGCTTACTAGGATCATGCATAACAAATGAAATGTTTAAATTCATAGCCTACCACTATTGCTTGAATTGTTTAAATGATCTAGTGGTATGTGTATGAATTTGTTCATGAGCTAGTGAACCCAAGTACTTGATCTAGTTTGGATTGCTAACAAGTGACAAGTACAACATTGGCAAGATAACCCTTAGCATGAGGTGTGAAGAAGCTTGTCATTGGATCAAACCGGACTTGGAATCTTAGGCAAATCAACTTAGTTCAAGTCATACAAGAAGCTCATGACAATGATAAGAGTACAAGCACAAGACAACAATGAAAATAGATATCTAGTTTGTTTCAAGTAGTATCTAGACTCAAATTGATCTTCCAAGTGGTATTCACAAGTGGTGTCTAGATAATAATCTACAAGTGATATCTTACAAGTAGTACTCATGAAGATAGCAAATGTTCAAGAAGTAAATATTATTGTCAAATCCTTCAAAGTGAATCCATACAAGAAAATTCTTTCAAATGGTATCACATTTCTACTCATGGTAGCTTCACGTGGTATCATTCATGCAAGACGATGGTTTCATAAGTGATCCTCAACCTTAAGTGATCAAATCAAGAAATGCTACCCTCATCTCCAAGTGGTATCTCAAGTGAATGACACATGCTATGACATAGGGGGAGGAGCCCCACCGATTGGTATCAAGGTCAAAGATCCTATGTGGTATCTCAAGAGCAACCATAAAGTTTGTCATTCCAACATATGTGGTAATGTCCATCAAAAATGCAATATTCAAGTCTCAACCATCTACCCCAATACAAGCCTTTGTATCAATTGAGAAGAACACCTTTTATAGAAATTGATGACAAAGGGGGAGAAGTTGGACAAAGATATGAAAGCTTTTTGAGCTTTGGGGAGAGATTGGAAAGATTGGACATAGACATGGACAAAGAGGGAGTAACATTGAAGAATGTAAGGGGATCAAACATTCTTGGACAAAGAAAGCACACAAGTAGGGGGAGCAAGCTCATGAACTTTGATTGATTACATTTGGTATGTGCATAATTCATGTGCTTGCTTGCATTGCATATGTTCTTAAATTCAATATGCATGCTTGTGTGGTGTATGCTAGTTATAGAACTTGAATGATGATTTGATAACTAGCATGCATAGGATGTTAGCTAGACTTATGATTATCATGCAAAAACTAGAACCTTGCTTATAATGTTGATCTCACGGGGTTTCTACTGTTTTTGATATCTAGCTACTCATGATGCTAAGGATGATGGCAAACTTGTGATTTTCAAATGGTATCAAGCTACTAATTGATATCAAGCTACAAAGGTTTATTCTATACACCTTAGCATCACTTAGTAGTGCAAACCCTCCCACAAATTTCATATTCATGCATATGTGTGAGCTTGAAACCAAACCATTTGAGCACATATGTAGGGGGAGCTATCACTACCAAGTCGGATTTTATGGTGCTTATCCAAATCTTGACATAGAGCTTAAAGTTGGATAAGTAACATTAAATCCAAAACAAGTTAGCAATTTACACTTTGTGTGAAGTGCTAGCTTGAAAAAGCTTAATTTCTATATCTTTGTAGAGTTGTCATCAATTACCAAAAAGGGGGAGATTGAAAGGTCCTTGTTTGGTTTTGGTAATTGAGTGACAACTTAGGTGGACTAATATGTGGTTATGTGAGATACACAGGAGATTAGTCCACATGTGATGGTGTCATGAAGGAGCTCATTGCATATGAGACATGACATGGAGTCATGTGACCAAGGTGGAGAAGATCAAGATGAGGCTTGGCTTGATGGACCGGTTGCTAGGGTGAAGGGCAAGTTGTGTGATGGCTTGGCGTCGAAGGACCGAGGCAACGGTGAAGAGCAAGTGAGGTCAAGATCGATGAACCAATATGGTCATGTGATGATATGAAGTGAATCATATCATTTGGTGATTGGTTGGTGCATGTGTTGCATCAATGTCGGAGGAGATGAAGTGGAATGCGCAAGGCAAAGGTATAACCTAGGGCATTTCCATTTCACCGGTCATAGGTGTGTAGAGAAGTTTATGACCGGGTTTAGGATAGATGGCCGTACTATCAAGAGGGGCAAACTTGTTTGCATATCGGTCATCTAGTGCCACTCGTGTGATCTAACTATGCATCCTTGCTAGGATCGAGTAGCGTGGCAAGTTGAGTGGTCAACTCCTTCGGAAAAATGATTATGAAAATGCTAACACACATGCACAAGGTAGTGATCACTTGTTGGTGTTGGCACATTTACGAAGGCGATGAAGTTTGGGTGGTAGAGAGGGTTTGGGTCTCTCTCTCCTTCCCACCGAGCTTGCGAGCGCGGGTTTCAGGCGTTTTTGGGAACTTGAAATGCCTATTTTCCACTACGCCGGAAGTCAGAAAAGAAACGGAGGCGAACGGAGGTCACAGAGGTGACCGGACGCTGCACCGGACGCGGTCATGGTATGACCGGACACGTCCGGTTAGTACAGCGCAGACGAGGGTGTTAGGGTTTGTAACCGGCGCGTCCGGTCACTCACGGGACCGGCGCGTCCGGTCATGCGCCCAGAAGGGAACTGTAGAACGCAAGGATGATCGGACGCGCGGCGCGTCCGGTCACACATGATCGGACGCGTCCGATCGTTGAAGGTGCTTACTGGACTCTAACCGGACGCTGGCTCTGTCGCGTCTGGTCGTCGCAAGGAGCGTGTCCGGTCATGTCGTTGCGCACGTGGTACTGTGCGATCAGCGCGTCCGGTCTTTGCCAGGGGCGCGTCCGGTCGTGGCAGCGGCGCGTCCGGTCATGGCAGCGGTGCGTCCGGTCGCTGGTTTGACCGTTGGGGGTCAGTGACCGTTGGAGAATCGGACGCGGCTGAGCACGTCCGGTCAGTTACGACCGGCGCGTCCGGTCATTCCGAATTCTGCCCAGTGAAGGGGTAACGGCTCTATTTGACCGTGGGGTTATAAATAGATGCCTTGGCCGGCCGTGGCTGGTAGCTGAGCACACTATAGTCTTTGTGACTTGTGTGGTAGTGCTTAGGAGCCCTCTAACTCACTCATGCTTGATAGTGTTCATCGGATCGAGTGAGAGAGCGATTCTAGTGCGTTGCTTTGAGATATTGCATCGTGTGGCACTAGGTGATCATGTTGCAAGCCGGTGGTGCTTGTTACTCTTGGAGGTTGCCACCTCCTAGACGGCTTGGTGGCTCGTGGCTCCGTCGAAGCTCGCAAGAAGATTGTGCGAGGCTCCGGAGAAGCTTTGTGAGGGGGATTGTGCTCACCCCGCGGGGATCGCGAAGAGCAACTCTAGTTGAGCGTGTCATTGAGCTACCACACTTTATGGTGGGTTCTTGCAGTGCCTTTTGAGAGGCTCGGTGTGTGACCGATTAGCCGCCGAACCATGAAGTGTTGGTCGACACAACGGGGACATAGCTTGGTGGCAACCAAGTGAACCTCAGGAGAAAAATCACCGTGTCAACATTGTCTACTCTTCTCGGTGGTTTGCCCTCGTGCAACACAAGCTTGTATTTACTTTCATATATACTTGTGCTTGTGTAGTTGCTCTCGTAACTAGTTTGCTTGTATAGTTTGCTAGTTGTCTTCTTGCTTGTGTAGCTAGAAGCTTCCCTTTGCGTGACTAATTTGGTTTGTGTAACCTTGTTAGTCACATTGCTTAGTTTGTGTAGCTAAGTATTTTGCGCTCTCTAATTTGGCATTAGTTGCCTTGTTATTGAGCTTTGCTAGCGAGCTTTAGCTTTGTGCTTTTGCTTCACTAGTTGTGTAGGAGCTCTCTCGTTTGGCAAAGTACTAGTGCATAGGTTTGTGTGACCTTGCTCTAGAATTGATTAGGTGAGCTCTTGGTAAGCTTAGTACCTTAGTTGCTTAATTAGGATCTTTGCAAGGTGCTAGAGAACTTAGATAGAGGGGTGTAGTCTTGGCTAGACCAATAAGTTTAATTCCGCATTTGTTTTGGTTAGCCTACGCGTTTAAGTTTTAGAAAGGACTATTCACCCCCCCTCTAGTCCGCCATCTTGACCCTTCAGCCGTCGACTTGGGGCTGAGGGCACAGCGGTCGCCTCGATGAGTGAGGGAGAAGGCAGGGCCGCCGGCGCGACGCTGTGCGAGGGCAGCGGCGGTGCCTAGAGCGAGGGAGACAGAAGGACGGCGGCGGCTGCTAGGGCGAGGGAGAGAGCGAAGTGCGAGGGATGGGCGCCGGTGTTGGGCCAGGTACGTGGGTGGGCTAGGAGATGGGCCGGCGAGGGTTTGAGTTGGCTTTTGCGAAATGACAAAAATGCCCTTGCGCCAATAAAATCAATAAAAATGGATAATTTGCAGAGACATCGGGAGGCGTTGAGAAGTGTTAGGAAGCATTTCCAACCATTGTAAAAGGTCTCTTATTTAATAGCTTTCTAATTAAAAGCAACTAAGGTTTGTAATTCCGCTTTTGTAGCATTGCGATCTTGTCGACCTAAACTACATGTTAGGGATAATGTTTACCATTTGTCAAATATTAATTATTTCATATACATGTAACCACTTTTATAATTAAAAGGAACATAAGTAAACATAGACCTTACATAAATAAATATAAATACTAATTTGATTAGTGTTAACAAATGTGTTTATAATTATAAATAATTTGGTTAGTTTAAACATGTTCCCTTATACAAATTTTGAATTAGGTGCTCTCACATGTTTACTTATTTTGCACAGTAAAGTTTAATGGCTTTTTAATTAAAAGCTACCTAGTGTTTTAAATATGTTCTTGTTGTTTCGTGATCGTGTCGATGTATGCTACGTGTTAGTAACCGCGTGCAGCATGTAACACATCTCTAAATTTTATAAGTTAAATATTAATATTTATGTAACCAAGTTTTAAGTAGAAAATAAATTAGGGGGTTGTATCCTACCTTTTATAATTAAATATTATTTTGATGAATACCAACTTGGGTGTCTTTATTAAATATAACTTGTTTAGGTATACCCCCAGTATAAAATACTTCTAGTATACGATTTTACTTGTTTTATGTTTTAAAAATGTTAAAGTGACTTATATAATATTAATGTTTATAAATAAAAGAAACATAGGACAACATATATTTTATAATTTGTTTAGTTAAACATGAACATATATATACTTAATCCGATTAGTGGTTATCTAATGTCTTTTAATTTATTAGAAGCAACTTATGTTTATAACTCTGGTCCTTCATAAATAAATGTTAACATGACTAATATAAACATAAATGCCTTTTCAACAATGACATGCTTAGGCCAACCTCGTAACATATAATGATCCGATTTACTGATCTCACATGTTTTATATTTCAAAACTATAAATCTTTAAATTGCATTAATGATATATAATTGTTCATAAATAAAATATGACTTAGGTTTAACTCTAGCATTTATAACTTAATATAATTTGGTTAGTTCAACTTTAGAATAAGTCTCTAAAATGTATATCACCTTAATTCATTAACCAAAATAGATCAAGTGTATAGTTTGTCTTCTTTATTTATGTTGTCAATCTTGATAGGCGTGTCCTCGGTAACGATAGCTCCGTCCTTAGTCGTTCATGCGTTCTCGTAACCGTAGCAACAAGCTGTGACGTTTAGTGCGCTTCCTATCAAAGTGCCTTCTTTGTATGATGTTTGTTCTTAGATATGTTTGTTGTCTGTTTGCTGTGCTTGGTTGCTGCGAGTAGAAGTGTGATTCGCGAGTGCTGAAGACTAGGAGCTGAGGACCGACAAGTACAGCAAAAGCTGAAGATCAGAGACGGAGGTTGAAGATCTCTGAGCAGCTTAACTTTGGGAAAAAAGCAAGTATAATATGGGACCATCCTTGTTATCCTATTCATGGAAAATATTACTCATATGCATGTGTCTTCCTTGACAACCATAGATATTATAACTTAGCTATTGATATCTTATTTCCTTGTTACCTATGGGTTATGTATTTGGGTAGCTATTGCTAGTGCTTAATTATGAACAATAATCTTGTAATTTGATTAATGGATTAAGTAACCCACCATTAAGATGATTTTATTACTATTGAAAAGGGGGCTAGAGCAAGGGGTTATATTGTTGCTCTGGTTTCTCTCCATAAGGACTTATCTATACGTGATCATCCGGGATATATAGTACAGCTATAAGGGCTATATGGCTTTGGCTCTAGTTGTTCAAAAGACCTTTTCTAGCTTGTTAGTGGTTACCTTAAATGGCGTAAGAATGGCTTGCCGATTCAGGTATAGGACAGCTTCTAGCCACATGTGTATAGCTGGGAAGGAATATGCCATCTAGAAAGAGGGTTCCTATATCTACTTACCGAGTGAATCTAATGGCCCTGACTTGCTAGACGAACTCTTGAATGGCTTTATATGGTTTCTAGTGTTTTGGGATTAATTACCCCAATGCAACTGGAAACCATGACTCACAGTGAAAGTGTACACCTCTACGCAGAGTTTAATAAACTGGTATACTAGCCATGCCCACGGATACGGGCAGCCTTGGAACATCTAGAGATAGTTAATCACCATTGTTATATTATGTTTAATTACTGTTGTTATTATTATACTCATGTTAATGCTATTCATTATCCTTATTACAATTGATCATTGGTTCATTAATGGGATTTGGTATACTTTTACGCTACTCAATTGCTAAATATATACGATGAATAAAAGCTAAATGCAGTCAAACCTGTGTCTAGCCTTTTGTGCCTCATGAACCCTGTGTTATACTTATTGAGTTCGACATGGACTCACTCTTGCTATTTCCATCACACTCCAGTGTGTAGTAAGGTGCTACTTAGAAGAAGGATGAAGGTGTAGTGAAGTATTCAGAAGTCTTTTAGAAGTGCTTGGCATACGGAGCCACCAGTCAGCCGTCCCTGAGAAGAATGGAACCTAAAGTTTAGTCACCATTCCGCGATACTCTGATGTAAGTGTTAATATAGCTATGTATACGTTATATAATAATATTGTTTCTGATACTTTTTCATTCTAACATATGTGTGGACTTCCTAGGCACACATATGATTAGCCTGATTTTGTTCTTTAGAAAATCGGGTGTGACAGAGTGGTATCAAAGCAGTGTTGACTGTAGGACATATGCCAAGTAGCGTTGGACGTATTCTAAAACTTATTTTACTATATAAAACTATTTTGTCATCCCTTGACTCATTGATTTTGACTATTTACTCTTCCTTGTCCTATTGTATCCCCTCCTTGATAGCTTCCTTTTAGCTATTTCTGCTTATCCCCATTGGTTTTTGTTTTGTTGTTTTACAAAAAGAAAAAAAACTCTGGTCCCACCTTGTTCAAAAATTTGATAGCCTTTCATCATCTATAATCTACCATATAGGATGACCACCATTGTTGAAGGAGCACGTGTAGTATCGATAATGTGGTGTGTGCTTGTTTTGCTTGATGTGTTGTCCTTGTTCTCGTCTTTTGAAGGTGGCCCGGAAGGTTTCGTCTTGAGAAGTAGCTTGATCTATGTTAAGTGGGGTAGTGTCATCTTCTATCCTACTTAATTTTTCAATTAATCCTAATTCTTGTTGTCTTTTCCCTATATCATCCTTGCCTACTCTTAGTTTCCATGCTTTCTCCTTTATCTTAACCCAATGAAGGATAAACACATAATGGACACATCAATAGTAGCAAGCCTTCAAGAAAGAGACGTGTTCAATGACATCGCCAGGTGGAATAAGATCTTGTTAAGTGGGGTAGCATCTGTTGTCAAGAACAGCAAGTCCTGAATATCTCAAGCGACGAGGCACAAAGAACTGAAGATCAAACTTTATCTTTCTTGTCATGTTTTGGCTATACTCAATCCATGTCTTATATCTTATCAGCACAAATCAAAGAAGCATGAAGACTTGACGATTAGTATCATCTATCTCTCTAGTCTCTCTGAATCTCGTTTCTGCCTTATCCTATTTTTTTTAGAACAGTCTGTCTTCCTTAGCTTATACCTCCATTTTTGGATGCCCAAAAATCATGGATAAATTCTGAACAATAGTAGACTTCAATATCTTTCTCTGGCTGTAAGAACCACCCTAGTAGCTATTATGGTTTGGGAGTTATGAAAATTACAAGACGACGCATCTGTGCTGTCAGCAACCTAGAATAGTTTCTGTTGTGCATAATTTTTGACTACCTTAACTCTAGAATCTGGAGAAGTGTTCTATAAGAAAGTTTTATTAAACTTGATAAGCTTTCCAACGGTATAAGCTACAATATCATCAGATTCGTAGAACTTGAGTTATAACTGTATTTCTGAACTACCATTTTTCTGCTTGCGAGGAAGTGCAGGTTACTTGTTTTTGCATATGCTCATGAATCTCTTTGGGATGCTAGAAGGACATGAATGCAAGCTATCTTTTGGTTCTCTCTACTTGATCTCTTCTTAAGGGAGTTTGATGAACTAAAGACGATACAAGATGGAGGTTTTATACGTTCTATTTTCGTCACCTAGAAGCATCACCTATCTACATGATTACAAAGTCACTATCGAGCGCAGATATCTTTTTTTAGGGTTGGTAACATATTGGAACCATCTACAAGGATCGTAAGGGCCTAAAGGACACCTTTACAAAGTTGGTTTTGAGCTTGTGGTATCATCATTGGATAAGAGTTGATCAGGGATGAGTGAAGACTTGTAGATCAACTTTATCTTTCTTCCTAGTCTCTCTGAATCTCGGGACGAGATTCCTGTTAAGTGGGGTAAAATTGTCACACCTCAAAATTTTTAATTTTGGGTTATGCTTAGAAAACACTAAATAAAATAAATGATTTCAATATTTGAATAAATTTATTAGATAAATTAAGTTGCTGCTAATTTAAATATAGAAAATTGTGGTTTTAAACTTTTTCATATTAATTTGATAATGTGGGGTTTGTGTGATGCTTGTCTTTGGTGTTGGGGAGTGCTATTTTTTTTAAATACCATAGGACGACGTTTGCTTCTCACCGGAAAACTTTTTGGTATTTTCTAGATTTAAAATTTTAATTTTTGTGAGCTTAATCTTTTTCTTTAATCTCTTCATCAATCTTTTCATGAGCTCAAACTCATTTAGTTGAGTTCCTTATCCTTCCAAGATTCTCTAGGATTTTTTCCGTGATTTTTCTGAGCTCCGGACTATTTTTCATGGCCAAAAAGATAATTTTAGATTTTCTAGAATTATTTTATTCGTGAAATTAAAATAATCCTGAAATTAAGAAATTTCAAAAATTTTCCAAACCCGAGACCTACATATTTGCCAGTGTTCTCCTCGACGCGCTGATCACAGATCTAAAAACCCCATCGCAAGCCGCCGCTCGTAGCTCCCTCCATCCCTCGCCGAAGTTCGTCATGTACAGCTTGCGTTCCGGCTAAGGTTCGGCGAGCCTTTCCGGCCACGTTTTTCATCTCCGGTGAATTCCGCTTCCACTCCAAGGTTCCTCTCGTCGTTCTCTACACCGTGGTATACTCATTTTTTCAAATCCGTACTCGTTTCATCATTCCCCATCCCCTTCTCCAACTCCGGCGAGCTCACCATGGATGAATCTTCTTTGTTTTTCCAGTCATCTCGGGCCCTGGCCCCGCCTTCACTTGAACGTCGCATGACAGCTCCTCTCCGCTGGCCGTGTGCTCTGACCCCAAGTCCCCCAGCGCACGGGCAGCAGCCCCATCTCCCGCCGCCGGCAGCAACTGCTGCTGCGTACGCCACCGTCCACCATGCGGGCAGCCACAAGCGCGCCCGGCCTACCTCGGGTCCGCGTGGGCCAGTGCCCAGCGCGCCGCTGTGCCGGTCCAAGGCCGGAGTCCCTCCCCTGCACGGGAGCAGCAGCGGCACTTCAACATGGTCACGTTCACATGAACATGGGCCAAGGTAGAAGATGCTCTTATTTACAAGTTTGCCATCCAACGTTTAATCTCTGCCATTTAATCATTTTAGCTCTGTTTCGAGTCGTTACAGTTGGGTTAGTTTTGTAACGTCGCACTTTACGAGGTAGTGGCATCGTTTGTCATGTCATCCGGTTATAAATTTATTGATTTAAATATAATTTGATTAGTATTTATTTAATAACTTTCTAATTAAAAGCAACTAAGGTTTATAATTCCGCTTTTGTAGCATTGTGACCTTGTCGACCTAAACTACATGTTAGGGATGATGTTTACCATTAGTCAAATATTAATTGTTTCATATACATGTAACCACTTTTATAATTAAAAGCAACATAAGTAAACATAGACCTTTCATAAATAAATATAAATACTAATTTGATTAGTGTTAACAAATGTGTTCATAATTATAAATAATTTGGTTAGTTTAAACATGTTCCCATATACAAATTTTGAATTAGGTGCTCTCACACGTTTACTTCTTTTGCACAGTAAAGTTTAATGGCTTTTTAATTAAAAGCTACCTGGGGTTTTAAATATGTTCTTGTTGTTTCGTGATCGTGTCGATGTATGCTACGTGTTAGTAATGTGTAGCATGTAACACATCTCTAAAATTTATAAGTTAAATATTAATATTTATGTAACCAAGTTTTAAGTAGAAAATAAATTAGGGGGTTGTCTCCTACCTTTTATAATTAAATGTTATTTTGATCAATACCAACTTGAGTGTATTAAATATAACTTGTTTAGGTATACCCCTTGTATAAAATGCTTCTAGTATACGATTTTACGTGTTTTATGTTTTAAAAAATGTTAAAGTGACTTAAATAATGTTAATGTTTATAAATAAAAGAAACATAGGACAACATATATTTTATAATTTGTTTAGTTAAACATGGAACATATATATACTTAATCTGATTAGTAGTTATCTAATGTCTTTTAATTTATTAGAAGCAACTTATGTTTATAACTCTGGTCCTTCATAAATAAATGTTAACATGACTTAATATCAACATAAATGCCTTTTCAACAATGACATGCTTAGGCCAACCTCGTAACATATAATGATCCGATTAACTGATCTCACATGTTTTATATTTCAAAACTATATCTTTAAATTGCATTAATGATATACAAATGTTCATAAATAAAATATGACTTAGGTTTAACTCTAGCATTTATAACTTGATATAATTTGGTAAGTTCAACTTTAGAATAATTCTCTAAAATGTCTATCACCTTAATTCATTAACCAAAATAGATCAAGTGTATAGTTTGTCTTCTTTAGTTATGTTGTAAATCTTGATAGACGTGTCCTCGGTAATGATAGCTCCATCCTTAGTTGTTCATGTGTTCTCGTAACCATAGCAACAAGCTGTGACGTTTAGTGCGCTTCCTTTTAAAGTGCCTTCTTTTGTATTATATTTGTTCTTAGATGTGTTTGTTGTCTGTTTGCTATGCTTGGTTGCTACGAGTAGAAGTGTGATTCACGAGCGCTGAAGACTAGGAGCTAAGGACTGACGAGTACAGCAGAAGCTAAAGATCAGAGACGGAGGTTGAAGATCTCTGAGCAGCTTAACTTTGGGAAAAAGGCAAGTATAATATGGGACCATCCTTATTTTCCTATTAATGGAAAATATTACTCATATGCATGTGTCTTCCTTGACAACCATAGAGATTATAACTTAGCTATTGATATCTTGTTTCCTTGTCACCTATGAGTTATGCATTTGGGTAGCTATTGCTAGTGCTTAATTATGAACAATGATCTTGTAATTTGATTAATGGATTAAGCAACCAACCATTAAGATGATTTTATTACTATTGAAAAGGAGGCTAGAGGAAGGGGTTATATTGTTGCTCTGGTTTCTCTCCATAAGGACTTATCTGTACGTGATCATCCGGGATATACAGTACAGCTGTGAGGGCTATATGGCTCTAGCTCTAGTTGTTCAAGAGACCTTTTCTAGCTTGTTAGTGGTTACCTTAGATGCCATAAGAATGGCTTGCCAATTTGGGTATAGGACAACTTCTAGCCACATGTGTATAGCCGGGAAGGAATGTGCCATCTAGAAAGGGGTTCCTATATCTACTTGCTAAGTGAATCTAATAGCCCCGACTTGTTAGACGTACTCTTAAATGGCTTTATATGGTTTCTAGTGTTTTTGGATTAATTACCCCAATGCAACTAGAAACCATGACTCACAGTGAAAGTTTACATCTCTGCACAGAGTTTAATAAACTGGTATACTAGCCGTGCCCATGGATACGGGCAGCCTTGGAACATCTACAGATGTAAGTGTTAATATAGCTATGTATAGGTTATATAATAACATTGTTTCTGATACTTTTTCATTCTGACATATGTGTGGACTTCCTAGGCACACATATGATTAGCCTGGTTTTGTTCTTTAGAAAATCGGGTGTGACAATTACTCCAATGTGCTATCCCCACACACTTGATGCCTTGATCTGACGTAGTTATCATTTGGATGCAACCATTTCAGAGAATCACATGGGCTTGATTTTCTTTGTCTTGAACTGAAGATGGTCCAGTAAAACTTCCGGAATACCCCGTCTGAAATGGTGATTGTTGCACTGCTTGAACTGAGGTTCCTATCATATTAATGTGAAAAAAATTAATGTTTGCGGTGGAAAAGCATCCTTCGGCCATTGGTTGCAGAACGCCCGATGAAGTTGTCTCATAACTTGGATGCGCTCCTCCAACGGTGCTAGTCTCTAGATATTGTGCCTCTGTTGAAGTAAATAGGGCAAGGTCAATGAACAAATGAAGAATGAATAATCAATTTGATAGCAATGACATGTTCTAAACAACGTATTGTTTTAGCACCTGGCTGATCTGGTGCATTTGAAAGTGTAGTTGATTCTGCCTTTCGCCGACCACGGTACTCCCGCTGCCTCTTATTCCTCTCCTCCCTTTCGTCGTTGATTTCTTGATCCCTTATCCTAGCGTGGTACTCACGTTGTTTCCTATTCCTTTCCTCTCTCTTGCGTTGTTCTTCACTACAAGCTGTTGACATGGCCTTGTTTATACATGATGTTGTATATAAATCATGTGGCAATATGTGTGTATGGATATACCTGGAGTAGGTATGTTGGTTACATCGCTGAGCGCAGTGCGTCCTTCTCTTGGCGTCCCCATTTTTCGTCGAGGGCTGGTAATCATAGAATAGGCATGTCCATATCAAATTTATAAATTGTGAGTTAGGCATCGGAATTACTAAACCTCAAAATTCTCATTGCGTTTTTAGAGCTATATCAGGGATCTTGATCTGCATATACTCTATTGGGAACAATGCCACGTAGATGTGCTAGAACCAATAAAGATGGCAGTGTGCAGGAGATAAAGGAAAAGTGCACATGTTTGCATACTTATTGAAATCTTTTTGACACAGGTGTGAAAGTTACAGGTTTAGAAGTTGAGAGTTCAGAGTTAAGAGAACTCGATGACCGCTGCATTAGAAGAGAGCATTAGAAAGACCGGCCGTTATGTGTGTAGAACAAATTTCTCATATCTGATTATTATATCTTATGATTATTAGATATCAAAATTAACAAACATTGAAACGGAAACCTTAAACAAAATTGGTAGACAACCTGCAGGAACAAATGTACAATCACCAAACTGCACGCACCTGATCTCCGACGTGCACCCACTCGGCCGCCGGCTGGTGTTCTGTGGTTCCTTGCGTCACGACGGGATGCACATCCGAGAAGGAAGGGGCGGAGGCGAAGAGCCGCCGTGTGCGTGACAGCAGTGGGCGAGCATGGGAGCGCGGCTTTACAGGCACCGCCATGCACGCCGACCGAGAGGCAGGGCAGGCGGCGGGCGAGCGTGGTTCCACAGGCAGCGTGCGTGCCAACCGAGAAGCAAGGCAGGCTCTGGCCCCGTGGCTATAGGCGTAGCCCTAGTTGCCACGAGCGGTGGACTTGGTGGTGCGGCAGATGCTGACCACTGAGGTAGTGACGACGGTTGCGCTGAAGTGGCGATCGTGGCCTGGGCGACGGAGAGCGAGCAGCAGGCTGCGTGATCTTCGCGCGTGAGTCGTGCGTGTGATTATTCATGGCTCGTTGTCGTGGGCATGGGGGAGGATGATACACTCGATCCGGACCCTTGATTTTGAGTGAGTAAGGAGAGAGAATGTTTAGAATAAATCTGGACAGTTCATTTTAAATGTGTTGTTTTTCTGGGTACAATTTTCTAGGTGCATGGATGAGAGGCTTCTCAGCGAGGGATATTTTTTGGAGTGGATGTAGAAAAGAAAATGATGGTGCATTAGTAGGGTAGATTTGGTTAAGACTATGGAATCAAGAAAGTGGTGCTAGGAACAATACTTAAAGAACTAAACATGTTGAGTTAATCAGGTTGGACCTAACAAAGTTGTAACTCGAACATGTTTGTGTCTTCCTTTATGTGCATACCAAGACCAAGACGAAAAACTTTTTGAATAAAGACCATTTACCTTAGAATGTTACCTTTGTCACTAGAGTGTGAAAACACTAGATGACGATGGGTAGATAATGCATGATGGTCCTTCCTTTTTGCTTGAAGTTTTCCTTTCTTGGCTAGCCTCGCATCTTGAGCTATTCATGAGCTCTTATCTCCTAGATTGCACCCTTTTATTTCTCATGCTTTTGTCATGCCATCTTTCTACTCTTTGATCTTTTGATACCTTGTTTAGACCTTTCACTTCAATCAATGTTTTATGCCTACAAAGGATTAGTGGACAACACATACCTGATGGAATATACAATTTTGAAACATGGGTTGTCTGTCTAGAATTTTGTAGTCCCTGCTAATGAAAAGATGGTGTTAGGATTACTTTAGCATATATTTTGTTTATCACATTCTATACAAGCATGGCTCAATACAAAGGTAACTTGCAGCAGGATACTAGGTAAATGAACATTGGTACTTATAGTGCTTTTGTCTACCTTCTATGTGCAAAGTTATTGGAGTTCGTTATGTGTCTTTCTTCATCTCCAATTTGAATTCATCTCGTGACTTACCTAAATTGATTTAAGAGTTTCCTGCAGGGGTTAGTCCAACAAAATGACCAGTACCTACTAAAGTATACTTTCAACTCAAAAATCAACCTAGACACCACGTCTAATTTGATTTAGGAAGGCATTTTAACCTAAGCACCTTGCTTAATTCGAAAGCCTTTAGGAGTAAAATCAGTACACCTTTGGTTCAAAAATCAAATTAAACACCTTGTCTAATTTGATTCAAGAAAATAGTTAAAACAAAGCACCATGCCTAATTTAAAAGGTGTATGAAAATACTTCAAAACCTACACATACTATAGCAGACAAAGGTAGCATGAAAGCATTATAGAGATTTACTCAAATGGAGATGAAAGAGCATGATTGTTTGTTTTGTTGTTGTTTTTTTAACAAGTTGAGCATGGCTTAAAGGTAGAGACAACAAAAAATTAGCAACATGGCATAAGATTTTTTTCAGAGAGGCCCATCCCCCAAGCTTGAATTTTACAAAGCAAAGTCAAGTTTGGATGGATGTGATTCAATGTTGCATGATAATTGATTGGACATACCTTGGATCATCATCATTCATTCTTTCTGCTTTAAACCTGAAATGGTTAGTGACAAAAATACCTGAAGGAATATTTTCACACTATATTTGTATGCTAAGTTCATAAGGGAAAAAAGGTGAAAGCTCATGTTATCTCTCGAAAGTGTTTGCATTAGGACAAAAGCTCATCCTTGGGAAACCTTCTAATTGCGCTTCAAGTTGGTGAAGTGGTTTCCCCTCTGACACCAACCTTGGTATACCTATCTCAAGATTCACACAACGAGATCTGCAATATTTACGATAAACATATCTACAAGTACCCTTTCAAAGTCTTTAGGAATAGGAAGTATGAGGGGATTGAAGATCTCATGTGTGGCAATATTGGAGAGACCAGTTAAATCAGGAGATTTCTCTTATGAGCAAGGATTCGATGAGGTGTTCATGATATAGCTTCCATGCTCATCGATGTCATCTTCCTTTTCAAGCTCCAAGGGTGTTTCTTCATGAATGTCTATAGGCGGAAATATTGTCTCCATCATTCCATGCCTATGACATTCATTGGTCATTTTATTATCCCAAATTTCCAATGGATTGGTGTCTCTCGGGTTGATCTCATGTAAGGCTTCCTTCAAACTTAGATGAGTCATGTTTATTAAAGAGATTGATTTGAGCTCACTATTTAAATCTAAGCCAAGTTTGGATTCTACCCATAAGGCTTCATCCTTGTCCATCCATTCTTGAGCAACGGCATATGAATTCTTAATACATTCTAGCCAATTATTAATACATTCTAGCCATTGTTGTTGCCCTTCTTGATCATCCTTGTGGTCTTCATGACTCATATGCTTCGGTTGTCTTAATGAATTTCTAGGGTCATCATGAGACTTAGGAGAGAGAGCATGAGAGGGATCATAGGGGTCAAGGATGGGTTGAGAGATGGGTTTAGATAAAATATCTAATGTGGGCATAGAAGGGGAGAAAGATAGGATTGGCTTCTAAATAGCTTGGCTCTCCTTCTATGGCATCACTAGACATGCCATCCTTGAATTCTTACTGATGTCCTACATGGGAATAAGGAAGCTTTCTAAGAGGTATCTTCTTGAGATGATTGGAATTATATTCACTTGAAGGTCTCCTATGAGAATATAATGTTTTCCCAAAATCAGCACCGAAGAGGTCATCCTCTTCTCTTAGAGGATTTTGGGGTATTGATGGGTTGGGATGGATAGCTTAACCTTGGGATTGAAGTGATTGTGGTTTGGCTATCAGAACTTCCTCTTCTTGTTTAGGAGATGATTCTGTCTCTTCCTCAGATAGTTCATTATAAATGCTAGTGAAGGGAGTGATTTCACTAATTCTATTAAGCATAGCCCTTGCTTCACTAGCAGAAAAATGAAGGAAAGCTCCTCTAGAGGCTACATTAAGGTGTTCCCTAGAATCCTTGCTAAGACCCATGAAAAAATGTTGAAGGAGTATTGGGTCTGGAATAGCAAGGTTTGAGCTAGTGACGATGAGCTTATTAAAACAAACCCATGATGTGCCAAGAGATTCTTCTTCTAGTTGTCTAAAATTTAGGACATCTTTTTGAAGGCTAACCACTTTAGAGATGGAAAAGAAATGTAAACAAAATTTAGAGCATAATGTTTCCTAATCTCCTTGCATACTTCCTATGGTTTGATTGTACCAATGTTTAGCTCTTCCTGTCAAAGATAACGGGAATAACTTCCATCTTAAGGTATTGTCTGACATGCCAGGGATATGCAAGCATGCACAGATCTGTTCAAACTCCTATAGGTGTGAGTATGGGTTTTCATCACCTTCTCCCAAGAAGAATTTATCCTAAATGAATTTTATAAAACACAGGCTCACTGTTGACACTTCTTAGCATCACTCGCGTTAGGTTGTCATCCCTAACATGACACCAAGAGTGTGGTTGTATTGTACTCATGCCACTTAACTATATAAAGATATTAAAGTATATATCCGCAAGCGCATAGATAAATACACCTGTTGCAGAATTTCACCCAAGTTTATCCTAGGTATCATTATTTATATTTAACCAAAGGAGAACAAACAGAGGGGCACATATTAATTAAAGGCTACTCTACACATGTGATATGAATATTCAAAATCACTATCCTTTACTCTCAAACAGGAATCAATCAAATAAAAAGAGATAAAATATATGATAATCAGACCATTCAGATGATATTCCTTAGAGCAGTACTACTATGGCAAGTCATTGATCAGAATATAAAGTAAGAGAATAACTCCTAAGTAATCCGTTAACTATAAGTCATAATCTACATTGATTAGTGCAATTATATCAGGCAATCATTGACTAGGTTATCTCATATCCATAAACAAGGAACACCTCCATTACGAAGCTGAGAAACAGAGTAACAACTAAGTAATGAGACCGTGTTCTACTAAGTTCTACACTCGGGGAGTGGACTACAAAGGACTCAATAGGAATGTCACACCCGCGAGCTACCACATGGCCCGTAGTATAGAGTGTATTTGCAGGTAAACAGTGTATAAGACCACACTTACACAATGTTGACCACCCACCCATGACTCAATAAGGTGAGTGCTTTGCAAACATGTGTATAAACATAATGATAAACTATCTATGTCAAATATATAATCAAAGTAGACTAATCTCATAATAATCAAGGATATAATATAGAGTAAGAACAAAATCATATCTAATGTATCAAGAATAATGATCAAGAACAATGAACTAGAACTAGACAATGATGAACTAGAACAATTACGAACTAGAACATAAACAATTAGAACATAAAGAACTAGAACATGAACTAGATCAAGAACTAGAAGAACTGATGAACTAGATGAATATCTAAAGAACAATGTTGATACAAGAGAGAAGAACTGGATTTACCAAGCTCCTCTTGACTAGATCTGGAGCCCAAGGCTACTTGACTCCTCTACTTCTAATTCTAATCTAGCTATGCCTAGATCTGATGGAGCTCTAAGGAGATGAGAGTTGCTGGTTGGTCTTCTGCTTTCTGGTTGATGATTGATTGAATGAAATCCCCTTCGGAGGGGGGTCTGGGGCCTTGTTTATATAGCCTAGAGCATGGAACCGTGGCCCTTGGATCAAACCGACCTTCATGTAGGGTTAGGATGCATCCTTGGAGGCGGTTGAAGTAGCTTGCAAAGGAAGGAGCCGAGGGCGGTGGCCAGGGGCCGGTCGGCCTAGGGTTGAGGCCGATCGGCCCCACCTGGCGGCGCCTCGTGGTTCCCCTCCTCGTGGAGTCTTCTGGTGTCCTCTAGAAACCTCTTGCGTATTCGTGACGTGGAGATTAGGCCAATTGACGTGGGTTCCTTCTCGTGGAAGATATCAATTCCTAAATTATTCTGATAACCCCCTGCAAAATATAGATTAACCAAAACTCATGGAATTTCGTTAGTTGACACCCTAAACCTATGTTGGTGATCATTTATTAGCCCTTTATATATTTATTTTAACCCTTTATTATGGTAGATAACCATCGTCAACACTCACCTCAAAGCTAGGTATTATGATAGGCTCTAAAGATTCTGGTATATTTATAGATAGAAGTGGAATCCATGCTAAACAAAAAATTAAAACAAAAGATAAAATAAAACATAAAATGTTAAGCTAGGCTTGAAGTTAATTCAGCAACTGTTTCCCCGGTAATAGCACCAGAAAGCTTGTTGGTATAAATTAACGCACACAGATAAATCCGCAAGTACATGGATACTGTTGTAGCTTTCACCCAAAGGTATTCCAAGTATCGTATCCACATGGAAACGTGTGAGACTAACTATGATCTAACTTAACAAGGGGATGGTAACTTGGTTAAGGTTTAACTTAACTAAGAGTAGCAACAATGTTAGGATAACTAGGAGCATAGAGAGAATTACTAAGGCTTTCTTATTCTAACCTGGGTAAACTATGTCTTCTACTATTCAACTGGGGGCATTACTTAGGGAAAGACACCAACAGAGGATGTGATTTTCTGTATAACCGGGTCCTACTTGTCCTACAAATAGGAGGTGGACTATAAAGGATAGACGGGGCTGTCACCACCCGCTGCTACCACCAATCCGAAATGCAGGGTGCATTCACGATTAACCTAAGTCTAAGCACCATGCCTACACTTAAGAGTAATAGTCTACTCCCCCTAGAAAGAGAATAAAGCACTCAAAAGAGTCACAAACCTGATGAACAATATAAACAACTGGTTACTTAAATCAAAAGTTGATTACCAGAGAAATCTCAAAGACAAGCTCAAGTAGAACTTGGATCTACCAAGGTACAAGCCGAAGAGGGAGCACCGATAGGCCAACACCTCCTCTAAACTCTTCCCTCAGTCTCTATCTCTCTATTTCTATTCATAAGACTAAATCGTATTGAGGACTAATCTTCTCTTGATAGCTGGCTCTGATCCTCATGAGGAGAATATAAATTAGGGTTTCAGGGATAGCTCCAGGGAGGGGGGCAGGGGTCTGCTTATATAGCCCAAAGGGTGCAATGTGAGCCCTTGGATCAAACCGACTTAAGGAACAGCGTAGATGCAATCCTAGGAGGTGGTGGAGGAACATTCTGAAAGCTGCTAACAGGTGGGGCCCACCAGGGACCGGGCGGCCTGAGGGGAAGAGCAACCGGCCCCACTTGGTAGGGTCTCGTGCCCTGCTTCGGTGGGGAGCCTCCTGGAGTCTTCTAGAGTCTTCCCTTGTCATTCTCACGGTATATTTCCATGATTTCATTTGAAGAATAGATTATCCTTGGCAGTTTTCTGATTGAATCCTGCTAGAAACACAAATTCACCAAAACTTGTGGAATTTGTTAGTTTAAGTCCCTAGACTTATGTTGGTGATCTCATTTGTGCCCTTTTACATGTTATGTTGACATTAAATATGGTTGTTAACTACCATCAACACCTTGTTTAATCAACATTAGACATGGTGTTTAATCTTGGTTAATGAACTATGAGTAATTATTTTTCATAAACAATGTATGCAATCTACAATGGAGATGAATAAAGGCTAGAAATTTACTGCAACTTTACCTTTAGCCTTGTTTGAGTCATGCTAAAAGATAAAAAGTTGGGAGAATAAATAAATATATATATATATATATATATATAATAATAATAATAATAATAATAATAATAATAATAATAATAATAATAATAATAATAATAATAATAATAATAATATGATGATGATGATGATGATAAAATAAATTTTGCCCGCAAGTTTGCCTCTTTTTAATAAAAACAGCCGAAGGACTGTGGGCCTTGGGCTAGCTTGGGAGAGGACCCCCATAGAGGTAACTTGTATTTCACATTTCTTTATTACCCTGCATTTTATCTTACATTAAAATATATATATTAAAACAAAATAAAATAAAATATTCCAAAAAATGAATTCCACACCACATATGAGTGGTAAGAATGTTTTAGTTTCTCCTTGTTGAAATGATAAATAGTTGTTCTGTCTTATAATTCATGTGCGCCTAGTTTATAACTTAGTATTCCCCAAGTTTAAGTTTGTTGGCTAAAACTGTCTCATCCTAAAAACTTGAAAACTTGTGGGTTGTAAACACATGATCCTTTTCTAAGTTGTTGTGAGTTATAATATGGTATAAATGGAATTTGCTATGATTTTGTTCTAACAGAGACTTGACATCCAGAGTTTTCAATTTAAAAATGATAAAATAAAAAGTTCCTCAATGATTATAAATACCTACCAAGGCTATATGACAATACTCACGGATACAAAACCTTAGTCATATGCTACTTGTTATTGCATTGAGCTTTGTCAAATTATTTGTGACCCTTGTTGAGATCCTTGTCATGCACTTATGATCAAGATTCATGTACACCCACAAATAAAATGTTGACTCTTACACTGAGAGTTATGCAAAAACATGGTTTTCCATCCACCAAATAAAATTACTCCATTTATTTTATCATGAATCTCTCTCTAAAGTTTTCATCTGCCAAAAAAGAAGTATGGGCTATGCTAAAAAAAGAAAAGAAATCCATGCCAAAAGGCATGAAAAAAATAATATACATGCCAAAGAGCATGAGAAAAAATATAATAATCCCATGCCAAAAAACATGAAGAAAAAAAGAGAGAAGAAAAGAGAAAGATAGCCCATACTTTTAAATAAAAGGCATTTATCAAAAAGAGAGAGGGTCATGTTCAAAGGAGTACAAAGACATTTAGAATTAGGAAGATTTCAAAATTCCACACACTTGCACGTCTTGATCAAAGTGTATGACTTGCATCTTCTTGAGGTTTGGTTTTTGATTTAGCAATATTATGTGATGCAAGTATGCCTTCTTTTATACCTACCTTTTATACCTACCCAAAGATCCACATAAGCCATTTAGTTGGTAGGATGAAAAGAAAGGCAAACATCAAAAGACTTTGGTGAGGATCATACACATATGAGCAATTGAATGAATCATTTGAGGAACTTACTTTTATTTTACAAAACTCTTAAAACCTCTAGAAAGAAAGTCGATCAAGGAATGAATGACTAGTGATTCTGTCAAACCGTTCTATCTTGCAACTGCCCAAGACTTTGAAAAGCAACAAGCCCCACTAGGATCAAGGTAAAAGGGTGGATAAAATGCCAACTTATTTAAATCAAGGAAGAATACTTCATTATAGACATGGTACTTGTGAATTGTAACCGGCATTGAAGCAACTCCTGATCAACAACCAATGTCTTAACTCTTGCTTGGGATGAGCAAGGGGTAAGCTTGGGGGATCTTGTTGGCAGTCCTTATCGATCAATTTTGACTGCCAAATAAGACACAAAAAAGAGGAGAACTAGCATATCTCACACACATATGTTACTTATATTGACCTAGTTCCACATGTATTGGAGAATCATTGTTTTGTAGGACACATAGAAATGCATGGGAATAGAGTCAAAATGCGCAATTAGGAAAGCGCAAAATAAGCAAATAAAGAGAGAGGCCCACCTACCCATGCAATCTAGGCCAACCACTGGCATGGCTGCGCTCCTGGCCCAACAACAAACCATCATGCGAAAGGCAGTGGCGGCGAGGCTCCTCCTGGGTCCAGCCGCACCCAGGGTGTGCCCACACCCCCACCTGCGCCAACCGCCTCTAGCTTCCACGTGGCGCCTCCTAATGAACTCCCCATGGCGGTTGCATGTGGGCATGCATGGAAATATCCTCCAAACCGACCATGCCATGGCTATAAATAGATGAGGAGGGCTCTCATACCTCACACACCACACAAGAGCCATTCTCCTCTCCACTTGTTTTCTCTTTACTACTTTTAGTATTAGGAGCTTGGCAAAGCTTGTAATTGAAGATCAAGAACATCTTGAAGATATTTGGTATGATCAATGCAATGTTCTTCATTTTGATTCATGTCATGTTCTTCATCTTGTTCATGTTCTTATTCTATCAATGTTGCTATGATCATGATTTAGGGCTAGGTTCTTATGTTACTAGTTTAGCATATGATCTTCTATGCTCTATCATTCATACAACACACAAGGAGAAGAGCGACATTATCCTTTGGGATAAGAGCATCACTCCTAGGGCTCAAGCCCTAGTTAGATAGTTAGAGCTAAGTAGAGAAAGATGTAAGGGGGAGTTGTGGAAGAACCGGACTAGCCGGTAGCCTTCCCCCGCTTGCACCTCAGTGAACACTTTTTTGTGGATTCATTCGCTAAGTAATTGTTCATGGTTCTTTTGGTGTAAAGTCCTTCAGTTAGTTAATCTTTACTCTTATTTGCTTGTGGGTTCATCATCTATTCTTATAGCAGATACTCTAGTAGAGGGCCCTGATAAAGATGGATAACCCTAACAGAACGCTAGACTAGTAGTCGATAGCGTAGACATGGTGTCTAGGTTAGAGGCTACCTTCATTTGCCTTGTATCCTCCGGTTGAAGGGTATGCGGCAGGTGGTGACAGCCCTGTCCGTCCTTCGTAATCCCCCATGTCTGGATACGACATAGAGCCATTGGCCGGCAACGCTTGGCAGACCAAGTGTTATCCGGTGCCTGAAGTAAGCAAGTAGAAGTAAAGCTTATCTATCCTTAGACCCTAAAACCATAGGAATCCATCTCTATCCTAATCAACGCTACAGTTGTGTACACTAGGACGCCTGCTCATGTTTAGGTTTTATTCTTTTATTCTTTATTCTTTCTTTTATATTTATCCTTGAGATTGGCTTGAGTGTGTGTGTCACACTACCCCATATTTATCCTGCTTTACCCCTGTTATGAACTTTGGTCTAGTATACAATCATGTTATTTTGACCATGTTCCTACTAGAGACTTTTATACCATGTCTTCCTTTAGGAAAATATAAATGAACAATACCTGAATACTTTTGGGTGAAATGCTACAACGATATATCCGTGCGCTTGCGAAATATTTCTGCATGTGTTCAGAAATATCTTCACGACATTTCTGGTGCCATCGCTAGGAAACACCAATCCTAGTGGTGACACTAAGAAATGCCAATAGTTGTCTCCACATGTTGTGCAGAAAGTTATACAGGAAAATAAGTGTGAGGGAGACACACCTCGAAAATAAGACGGAATTCGATCATGAAAATCATGAAATTCAGGAAGTAATGAACGAAGGAACACGTACGATGAAGCGAGCCTTGAGCAGCCACCAGAGTGGGCCACCTGGCCTCCCTCTTGGGCCGCCCGGCCCATCACGGAGTCACCTCGCCCTGAGCTTTGTCCACGATCAGGTTTGAGCCCAATACATTATTTTTATATGTTTCGTTTTTCGTTTCAAACCGAATTAATGATCACATGATGAAACAAGTTTAAAACATGAGGAAAGATTATTTTCAGTCATAACTTAAGGATAGACTCACATAGTACTTTTCCTAGAAGTCTTGCACTATTGGGAACTTATTATTAGGGACCCCATGTCACTTAAGTTGTTGTGAAATGAGATATAGCAGAATAATGAGAACTTGATTCTTGATGTCTTGTTATTGGAGAATTTTATTTCAAAAGTTAAAATAAATAGCTACACCTCTCCTTTGTGGTAAGTTTAGTCAAACCTTGTGACCCTTGTTGAGAAGTTTATCATGCTCTCAAGATCAAGATCACATACACTCCACATATATCTGCTGCTCCTACACTGGGACCATGCAAAAACATATTTTCCATTCACCAAAAATGTTCTACTCCTACACTAGGAATAGACACAAAAATGTTTGATAGGATAAATGTTCCAAGTTCTTATAAATCTCTCTCTTAAAAAGTTTCAATTGCAAAAAAAGAGGCATGGGTTATGCAAGAGTTATTCATAAAAAAGAAAAAAGAGAGTATTTAAAAAATGGACAAGTGTTCGAGATATCTAAAACAATGGGTACTCAGATGCCCTCCTGAAAAAAGAAGAAAGATGAATAAGATAGCCCATGTTTTTTGCAAAAGTGTTTTCAAGTTTTAAACAAGAGAAATATGTTTCAAGGAGCATAGTAGAATTAGGATAGCCACCATATATTCCACACACATGAACATCTTGATCTAAGAGTATGACATTTTTCTCCTTGGGTCCTTGTTTTGATTTTACAATATATGCAATGCAAGTATGTTTTCATATTTATCCCTACTTGAGCTCCACATAAGCTTTTAGAAGTAGGCAAGAAGAAGGCAAAATCATCAATGCCTTGGTGAGGATCTAAAAAATACCACATATACGGAGTGATTTGAGAGTACCATATAAGGAGAAGGTAAGCTATGTTTTGTTTTCAAAAATCTTAAAATGTTTCTCCAATTGACTTGACTGAAGGAAGATGGTGATCTGTTTCAAGCTATTCCATTTTTTAACTGCCCAAAGTTTCATGGTATACACTTTGAATCCTGTAGAGCATGTATGATAGGGAATGGTTTTATGTTGATGTCTTGTTCTAAGGTTATGTTTTGAGTAATCCATCCTTTTATCGAGGACGAGTAAATGCCTAAGTGTGGGGGAGTTTGTTGACGGTAGTTAACATTCATCATAAACCATCAACTTACCTTGCATAAATGATTAAAATGGATCACCAACATAGATTAGGGGTTTAAACTGACAAATTCTATGAGTTTTGGTGAATCTGTGTTTCCAGCAGGATTTAATCAGAAAACCACCAAGGGGGACCTATTCGTCAAAAGAAATTATGGAATTCCATCATGGGAACTGTGTGGGAAGGTTCCAGAAGACTCTAGGAGGCTCCCCACTGAGGGAGACCACATGTCTCTGACATGTGGGGCTGCTAGGCCCTACTGCCAGGCCGCTTGGTCTCTAGTGGGCCCCACTGTTAGCCTCTTCGCTATGTCGGTTCTCCACCGCCTCCTACGATGCATCTCAGTCGTTCTTTTAAGTTGATTTGATCCAAGTGCTGAGGATTGATGCTTAGGGCTATATATACTAGCCTATACCCCCAGGTCATAAGCCAAGTCAGATCCTGAGAGCTGAGAAGCCACAAACGCTAATTCCATATGTCCACCAGGATCTAGAGCTACTAATCAAGAGAAGATTAGTCCTACATAGGATCTAGTCTTGTATTAGAGATAGAGAGATAGAGTGAGAAGGAAGAGTTTGATGGAGATCCAGCCTATTGGTGCTCGATCTATGACTTGTACCTGGCAGAATCAAGTTCTTCATGAGCTTGCTTCTGAGACTTCTCTGGTAATCGACTTCTAATTCAAGTAAGCATCTTGTTCATATTGTTCTTTAGGTTGTGACTCTCTTTTGAGTACTTTAATCCTTGTAGCTCCTGGATTAAAGTAGTATTCATAGTGTAAGCGTGGTGCTTAAACTCGGTTACTCATGGATGTACCCTATTTTTTGGACGATGGTAGCTTGTGAGGGTGACTCTTATAGCCTCATTGAATCCTCTGTAGTCCACCTCCCGTTAGTAGGCCTAGCAGGAACTTGTTACTATAGGAAACATACTCTGCATGTGTTTTCTCTAGTAATATCCCTAGAATTGAACAATAGAAGACAAAGCTTACCAAAGTTAGAACTAGAAGTCCTCAGCAGTTTTCTCTATACTCCTATTCTCTGACCTTAGTTGTGAAGTTGGGATAAGTTAAGATTTAGTTATTCTCACCTCTATTCCTTTGGGTTCGATATTAAATCTGGGTTACTCTTGTTGAAGCGCTTATGGATAATTCTATGTGCATTGAATTTATACCGGTACTTCCTCATTGTGGCCCATGTCCAGAATGACGAAGTTTGTGGGGATGAACGTGTCTCGAATTTTCACCAAGATGTCCATGGCTAATCCCTCCGAATTTCAAAAAGTTTGATTTGCCATCTGTAGTTGGAAATCTACAGTGGACAAAGGTCCACCTAGCATTTTATCATGTTACCTTGGACATGATGTTGATGCTCACTCTAAGGTTGTAGAAGGCATTGTGGAAGACATGCGGGCCGATTGAGCATGTGATTGTCGGGCGGCCAAGATCTTCTTTCTTGGCAATGAATGGTGGATCTGCATGATACTTGTCATTTTCCTGACATAGAGGCTTACCGAACCTCGTTGAGACCATTTTAACAGATTCGAAAGAAGTTTTAGGTTGCCCCCAAAATCTTTCTTAAATCAGAAATAGGTATAGTGGCAGCAAGTTGAGCTATTTGAGTTTCAATCATTTTGTTAAAACTTAATTGATTTTTCACTACAGAGGATAAACTTTCAATTTGTGAGTTGATGTTCTCTAGCATTTTATCATTATGCATCAACTTTTTAGTGATATTTTCATTAATTTTAACTTGGCCTAAACCAACTCTTTGAAAGAAGGTTGATTCGAATTGTAATTAGAATTGTAGTTCGAATTACCTTGTGGGCGGGACTGGTTGTTTCACCCGTTATTACCTGGTTGGCGACACTCGTTGTTGATGAAAAGAGCTTTTTCGTGGGTTTTGGGGTAATTGTTCCCCGAATGGCCAACGTTCCCACAAACTTCACATGTCATGTGTGAGTCCATGGCCTGGTCAGTGCCCACCATGATGTCTTTTTCTTGGGCCCGTTCCTCCTGTCTTTTTTTTGCAGAAAGCATGTCCGTATCCTTCACAGTATGCATTCCTTTTTTTGCTTTCCTTTCCTCCGCCTAGCTTTGATTTGCCACCATTTTATTGATAAGAGCCATAGCTCCATCAATGGTGAGGGAAAGGAAAGCGCCTCCAGCAGCTATGTTGATATGGCCCCTAGACTTGGGTATTAATCCATCATAAAAATTTTGGAGCACAAACTAGTTTTCAATCCCGTGGTGTGGGCAAGCTTGGATCTAGTCCTGAAGCCTCTCCCATGCCTCGAGAATGGTTTCCATGGAGCTTTGCTAGAAGTTCAAAATTCATGCCCTCAGGGCATTGGTTTTGCCCATGGGAAAGAATTTGGCGAGGAACGCCGTGGAACATTTGTCCCATGACTTGACAGCTTCCTTCTCTTTGTAGAACCACTATTTTTCCTTTCCCGAGAGGGAAAAGGGAAACAAGCAGAGCCTAATGCTCTTAGGTGCGACGTCTTTGATGACGATTGTGTTCCATAATTCGAGGAAGTGTTGGAGATGCGTGTTTGCATCCTCGCTAGGCTAACCATGGAATTGGTTCGCTTGCACCATTGTGATGAGGCTAGTGTGGAGCTCAAAGTTCCCCTCCCCAACGTTGATAGCGGGCCCAATGGGCATGTTGGCAACAGCGGGGGTGGAGTAGTAGCGGAGTGTCTTGGCCATGCTTGGAGTAGCGGATGGTGCAGGGGTGACTAGTTTGTCTATCGGCGGAGTGGCAGAAGAAGTGGTACGAGACCATTTCTTCCTTAGGAGTGCCTTCGGATCTTCAGTGTAGTTGTTCGGCAGATCGAAACCGGTCATACACTATCCTATTTTTATCCACAATAGGAAAAACAAGCAAAGTTATCCTACATAAACAATGGCTACCTTACATGCATATTATCATGAACATGTCCTACTAGATTCTTTAATCCATATGCCTTCCCTAGCAATGGTGCCATAAATGCTTGTTGGTATTTCTTAATGTCACTACTAAGTATGGGGTTTGAATCCATCCTCAGTAATGGCATCAGAAATACCTTGTTGGTACTTCTTAGCAACATAACTAATGTGTAGCCATGCTACTAGGAAATAGCCTTGATAGTTCCTTAATAATTTTAGATATTTATCCGCAAGCGCACGGAGCTATCATTGTAGTATTTCACCTGAAAGTATTCAGGGTATTGTTATTTATATTTTTCCAAAGGAAGGTATTTGATTAAGAGTCTAGTATGGATATGAACTTGAATAATAATGCTTGCAAATACACCAATGCTTATAACATGGGGTAAGAATGGTAATTTCAAGATAGTGGACACACACTTGGCATTCGTCAAAGGATAAAATAGAAAAGAAAGGATAAAAGAATATCTTAAGTCGAGCAGGCATTGGTCTAGTATAGCCATACAAAGATTAGTTGATAATCATACAAATTACATAATTAGTTTTAGGGCTAAGAATGAAGCAGGTCGGGAGGCCACCGAGTACTGGTCTGCCAGCAATCTGATGTGACAATTTAGACTCCTACACCCTAACCAAACATGAACAATTACAAAGGATGGACAGGGCTATCACCACCTGCCGCCTGCCCCTCAACTGAAGAGTAGGACAATGCATTCACCTGTCTCTCCATACCCAAGCACCACGCTTGCGTATACAGAAACTACCCAAATCCCCTCGAGTCTCCAACCCTATAGATCGATAGGTAAAGAACTTGGGCACACCTAATGGCACGATGAACTTAGCTCTAATTTGGATTATATAAGTTATATGATTGTTTAAGCATAAAGTTAAGTGTGCTACTCTCATGACACATAAACTCTGCGCTAGTTCATATATCAAGATCATAACACAATAACTATACTCTAGTTCATAAGTATGACTGTAAATATCATATGAGAGCATGACTTTGGAAGAACTCATAATTCTATTCATACCCAAGAGTCACTTCTTCCAAGGAGCCAAGCTCTCCAAGGTAGCTTTGCCTTGCTCTAAACAACTAAGAAAGTAAAGCTACAACTAGAGAGTGAGTGAGGTGTGTGAGGAATCCCAAATGGTGTGTGTTTAGAGAGGGGGTACCCCTCTATTTATACAAGAGCTATGGTGGTGCTTTTGTCTATCTTTGGCGTGGAGGCACAGGATGCACCACCTCAACATGAAGCCACTCGACATGACTTTGGCTTAGAGGGGTTCGGTTCTAATGATAGAAGAAGTGTGTTTGTCTGTGAAGTGCTCAAGAAATTCTACTTGTTCTGTCATAGGTTTATGTGTAAATCGACCTCTGGCAGTAATGTCTAGGCATAGGTTAGCATCTATGTCAAGACCCGAACAAAAGAGATGCAAAATCATGTCATCAGGTAATGACAAGTCTAGGCCGGCATGTATTAACATTGAAAACCAGGCCCTGGCTGCACCTATAGACTCCTCGTGTTGCTCAAAATCGAGGATATTCCTTGGTAGAGAGCCGATACGGGACATGGGGAAAAATGCAAGACAAAATTTGTCTTTAAGTTCATCCTAGTCCCCATTCAAACTTTCTATGGAAAATGTGTACCATTGTTTCACCTTCCATATGAGGGAGAACGGAAACAATTTCCACCTTAGAGTTTCTTGTGTCATGCTTGAGATGCTCAGGCACAAACACATTTCCTTGAATTCTTGCAGGTGTTGGCAAGGGTTTTCATGATCAAGCCCTGAGAAGGGTTGTGCTCAAACCAAAGCTTTTAAACTAGGGTGGAGTTCACAACCAGATGAATGGTTAGGTTTTGGTGGTGGTGACTCATGAAACTCCCCCTTTAAAGCAGAAAGGTTTTGAAGTGATGTTGGCTTCATGATGGAAAAGGTAAAAGAAATATTTTTGTTTTTTTATAAAAATAAAGGATACAGATACGAGGACAAACTAGGTTTGAAGAAAATAGCAACTGTTCCCCGGCAATGGTGCCAGAAAGCTTGTTGTATTTCTTAACGCAAATAGAAAGATTCTGCAAGCACACAGAATTACCATTGTAGCTTTCACCCATAAGTATTCAGGGTATCATATTTTTCACAGGGAACAGAGGTACTTCTTCTAGCTAGTTTGTACAAGGACAACACAAGGGTAAAGCTAGAGAGGGTAGAGATGGATTCCTATGGTTTAGTGTCTAAGGATAGATAAACTTTACTCCTACTGGCTTGCTTCGGGCATCGGCTTACACCTGGTCTGCCAAGGGATATCGGCCTCCAGCACTACACCATGTCCAAACATGGGGGATTACAAGGGATGGATAGGGCTGTCCCCACCTGCCAGTCTACCCCTCAACCGGGGGATACGAAGCAAACAAAGGTAGCCTCTAGCCTAGACACCACGTCTATGCTATCAACTACTACTCTAGCATCACGCAGGGTTATCTGTCTTTATCAGGGCCCTTTACTAGAGTACCCATTACGAGAATGGACAACGAACCCACAAATAAGTAAGAATAAAGCTTAACTAATCAAAAGACTTATAACCATAAGAAACACGAACACTCACTTAGCGTAAAGCTCCATGAGGCACAAGTGCTCATCGAGGTACAAGCTCGGGGAGATACCAACAAGTCCGGCACTTCCCCATACTCTTCCCTCACATCTCTCCCAAATACTCAACTCTACTAGCTATGGCCTAAGCCTTGGAGTGATGCTCAAGTGTGGTGCTCTTTCCCTTGGTGTGTTGTAGGAATAAGGGGGAGAGAGGTCCTCCTTTTATAGGTGGAGAGGAGGGGTGTATTCCTTGGAATGTTCCCTAGATCTTCTCACATGGAAAGAGCAAAACTGGCTCCCCGGCATTGAATTTGCTGACATCCCCACCTGGACCGACCATGGGAAGGCGGTAAGAGGTAGCCTATGAAGTTTGGGCCCGAATAGGGCCATTGGCGGTGTGGCCGCACCCCAATTAGGGCCTTTGGGCCCCATCCTCGGTAGGTGATCTTCTTTGGACCTCTTGAGTGGGTCCACGTGTGTGCCGGGCAAAGATTACGCGATTTGATTTGGGTTTAGCCGTATGCTCTTCTCGTTTGGGCCCTGTTTTGCCTAATTGTGGGCCTCTCTTTTGGGCTTGTGTAGAATGGTATTTGTGCTTTGTTCTCTTGCACATTTTAGCCCTTTTATGTGTTTTCCATAAATACCCTCCTGCAAATGAATAAACACTAAAACTCATGGAATTCGTTAGTTATAAACCTTAATTTTAAGTTTGGTGTCCGTATTGGTTTATTTTATGTGATATTTGGCGGTTAAAAATGTGAGTTAAAGACCACCAATACTCCCCCACACTTATTCTTGTACCAGTTTTATTCAAATAAAAAAGAAATAAAATGGAGACAAGCAAGGGCTCCTACAGCTGGAATACTGGAGAGCCTAAATTTTATATTATTATTATTATTACTATATTTATTACTTTTGTTATTATTATTATTGTGTTCACCGAACTTTATATTATTCGAAATAACTCAACAAGGCTAAAGGTGAATTTGCAAGATATTCCTAGCCTTGATTTATCTCCTTAATCGGTTACCTCGATTGTTTATGAAAGTAATACTCCAAAGTTCATTAATCAAATTTCAACACCATGTCAAATTTTGATTAAAGAAGGCCATTTTAAGCACCATGCCTTAATTTTAAAAAAAAACCCTATGAATGTATTGTTCAAATACACCCAAACTAGAGCATATGACATAAACGATAGAGGCATGCATTTGTATGACATGGAGACCAATATGAGTGAATGAATTGGCGAACATTTTTAGTTCCCTTTGCATACCTAAGCTTTCTTACCGGTAGCAAATGTGGATGGAAATTGTGAGACTGCTACATTGGTGGCTTGATTGTATGAAGTTCAGCTCAGGCGAGCAACAAGGTTAGGCCGTACTCATAGTTAGTGTGTATGGGCCATGGGCCCTGGTGGTAAGTAGCAAAGGTTTAAAAGACGAGAATCCTCCTCTCTCTTCTTCTTCTTTTTCTTTTTTTATATATATTATTTTTTATATATCTTTTCTTTTCCCTCTCCTTTTTTCTCATATTATTTTCTTTTCTCTCTGTTTTTTTCAACTTTCTCTTCCTTTTTTTATAATTCTTTTTTCTCTCTCTTTTTTTTCTTTTTTTATGTATATCATTTTTATCATAATTTTTTGTAGCAAGGTAGAGCTAGCATCATCATCTTCTTTTTTTAAGCATGATAGTCTTTGATGTGTATGGAACGTGAGACTCTCACCATCCTCCCCCACACCTGGACTTTTGAATAAAAGTCAAGTGTGTAGAGTCAGGGTCTCCTTTTTAGCATGTTCCATCACCAAAAAGCATCAAGGTGTATAGTTGATGCAGCTCCTCATGTTATCAAGCATTGTATGTCCCCTCTTCTTCTTGATCTTTTCCTGAAAAGGTTAGTAACCAAGAATACCCAAAGGTGCATACTAACTTTACAATATATTCTTGCTTTTATTAAAGGAGAAAGGTTTTTTTATTATGATAATCCGGGGTATCTCCCGGTAGTGCTTGATTTATGGTCTTAAGCTCGACCATGGGAACTTTGTCTTGCAGCTATCAATGGTGGTGTAGTTCCTAGCTTCACCACTAAACATTTTAGCAGCAATGTTCAAGCTGCAAGGTTAGTACCACAATGAAACTATAGGATTTGCAATGCCTATGGTAAATGAAAGTATCAACAACCATCCTCCTAAAAAGTTTGGAAATGAGGAGTGATGGGTGATTGTCTTCCTCGTAGCAGCAAGTGGTACTAAGCACAACAAACTCTGGAGACTCCAAACATGAGCATGAAACGTGAGGGGTCTCGAAAGAGAAACTTTCATGCTTAAAGGTGGAAGCCTTCTTGGTCTCTAGAGTCGGTGCTTTGGGCATGTCCATGGCAGGATCAATGTTGAATCTCAACCACTATTTAGAACAACGTTTTGATGGCCAGAGGGACATGGTTTGGATTTGATTGAGTGTGGTGATGGACGTTCCATTTCACAAGAAAGCTTAAGTGAAACAAACAAGGATATGAATTCACCTCCTCAAATGGGTCATTGTTGGGATGATGCTCCACCATTGGAATATCTAAGAGAGTGGCGGAAGTAGTTTCCCAACTTTTCACTAAGGTTCCCATGGGAAGGTTTTTCTTGGAAAAGATTTTCAAGGGGGTAGTGTCAGAGTTATAACCCTATGGTATCTTAAGGCACCGATTAGTTAGCGGGCTACGTAGCCCGCAATACACCAGCTAGCGAAAACCCAAACAACCGAGGCCTAGCTAAGACGAACAAACCATGCCGAACGATAAGGCTAGGGTCGGCCATGACTCCTTGTTGGTATTTCTTAACACAAACAGAAAGACTCCGCAAGCGCACGGAATTACCATTGTAGCTTTCACCCGAAAGTATTCAAGGTATCGTATTTTCATAGGGAACAGAGGTATTTCTTCTAGCTAATTCATCCAAGGACAACACAAGGGGTAAAGTTGGAAAGGATAGAGACAGATTTCTATGGCTTTTGGGTCTATGAGAAGATAAACTCTACTTCTACTTGCTTACTTTGGGCACCGGCTTATACTTGGTCTACCAAGTACCTCCGGCCTCCAGCACCCAGACATGGGGGATTACAAGGGACGGACAAGGCTGTCACCACCTGCCGTCTACCCCTCAACCATGGACTACGAGGCAAACGAAGGTAGCCTCTAGCCTAGACACCATATCTACACTAGCAACTACTACTATAGCATCACCTAAGAACATTCGTCTTTATTAGGAGTCCTCTACTAGAGCATCTGCCACGGGGATGGACGACGAACCCGCAAACAAGTAAAACAATAGCCTAACTATTCAAAGACTTTGAATCATAAGAATCATGAATACTCACTTAGTGGGAAAACCCATTGAGGCACAAGTATTCGTTGAGGTACAAGGCGAGGAGACACCGACAAGACTGGCTCTTCCCCGAACTCTTCCCTCACATCTCTCCCTCACAACTCTAGATAGCTAATAGGGCCTAAGCCCTTTGGAATGAATCTCTTGTGTGGTGCTCTCGCTCCTTTGTGTGTTGTTCAAATGAGTAGGAGGGAGCCTCCTTTTATAGGTGAAAGGATCAAGATGCCCAAGAGGGGGGTGAATTGGGCTTTTCTAAAATTTATTGCAAGAATTAAATCCTACTAAGCCATAATTCACCCCGAGTGCCTACAAGTGTTCCTAGTGATTCTACCGATAAAAGTTTTGCACCCTAAGTTCCAATCCTAGTCTAGCATGGCAATTCTAGGAATGTAAACCAAGCAACAAAAGTAATGTGAGAAAGTAAATTGCTTGAATGTAAAGGGTTAGGAACACGACGATGTTTTCCTAAGGTATCGGAGAGTCGCCACTCCCCACTAGTCCTCATTGGAGCACCCGCGCAAGGCTGTAGCTCCCCCTTGATCCGCGCGAGGATCAAGTGGTCTCTACGGGCTGATTCTTTGACACTCTATCGCGGTGAATTGCCCACAACCGCTCACAAGATGAGTTGGGTCATCCACAAGCTCCGTCGGATGATCACCAAGCTCCCAATCACCACCAAGCCGTCTAGGTGATGGCGATCACCAATAGTAATAAGCAAGAACTCTCACTTGACCACAACAAGCCTAATGAGAAGGTGGATGCACACTTGCTACTCCCTAGTCACTAATGAGGGTCCTTAATCTTGGATTCTCAAAATCTCAATCATCACTAGAGCTCTTCCACTCCCTTGCATATGAAAGGTGTTTCTCAGCTGAACAAATGAGCAAGAGACCTCAAATAGAGGGGTAGGGAATGTATTTATACTCCCAACAGTCAATCTCAACCGTTAAGTGCCAACTCAGCATTTTTCGTACTAACCGGACGCGTTCGGTCGGTGGCAACGGTCAATTTGAAAATCAAGGGCGTTGAGTGACCAGACGCGTAGACGAGACCGATCAGGGGTGACCGGGCGCATCCGGTCGCTCAAAACCCTCACTGGAACCTTTCTGTACATTGACCGGACTCGGCCACAGTGGCGTCCGGTCAGATAGGCTTAGCATCCGGTTACTGACCCTAGCTCTCCTGACTGTAGGGCGCGCCACCTGCGCGTCCGGTCAGGCAAGCCACAGCGTCCGGTTGGTGATATTGCTTCTGCTTCTGTCCACTGCACTGACCGGATGTGTCCGGTAAAGACAAAGACCGCATCTGGTAAAGGAGAAATGGCTTTAATTACTCCGGATCGCGACGCAGCCTGAACCAAGTTTCTTCCAAATGATCTTTGGGCTTCGCCTAAGCTACCTAGTGCTAAGTTTGACAAGTGTGCAACACACCTAAATAAATAGACTCACCTAGGTCAAGCTACTCGCTCATGCCCCCCTTTATAGTACGGCCAAAGGAGAAAAACAAAGTCCTAAGCTATTCTAAATGCCTCTCCAACACCAAATGACACTTAGAACTAGTTTGTCCTTAACCTTGTCGTTAATCCTTTGAAAATCAAAACTATTTCCATCAAGGGGCATGAAAACCATAGTGCCTAAACAGTCACCATTACCATGACCTAACTTACCAAAGTTTCTACAAAACACACGTTAGTCATAGTAATGTTGCGTTGTCATCAATTATCGAAACCCACTCTATGGGCCTAGATGCTTTCAATCTCCCCCTTTTTGGTGATTGATGACAACCCCAAGAGTAAGTAGATTTAAGAGATGAGGTTTTCGATCATGCTTGGTTCACATAAGCAAAAGGCAATTAAGAACAAAGAGTTTTAGGATTGCTTATGTGCTCCAAGCCAACAGGGTGTACTCATAAGATGAAACAAGAAGAGTTAGTACACAATAGCATAGCTCATAAGAAATCGGAGCAAAACACGGAAGCAAAACATTATGAGCTAGAACCAATCAAGTGACATGATATAATATAGACAAGATAACCAACATATTACTCAAGTATCTCACAAGCACACAAGTCACACAATGCAAGTGCGGGAATTTAAACATGATGCATGAAAGTAGCACACAAAGAACCAAGAAACCCTCTCTCGCAGCTCCCCCTGAATCTACAAACTCTCTCTCCCCCTTTGGCATCAATAGCCAAAAACTAAGGGCCCGAAGGAGGAATGGAAGCAGTTGAGTCGGGTGCAGAGGAATGCGGAGTGAGCAAAAACTAAGAAATGTCCTCCTCTGACTCTGAGCTGTCATGCTGACCCTCTATAGGTGCTCGTGGAAGTGAAACAGTCTGGATCTGCTCAGTATGTGGGTCAGCAAGCTGTAACTCAGGAGCAATAGCTGATGAAGTAGTAGCTACGAGAGCTGCAGTCTCTATCACCTGAGCCTAAAGAGTACTAGTCGTAGTAGGATCAGTCGAAGTGACTGACGAAGGAACTATCTCTGTAGTCCCGGTCCCAGTCACTAAAGGAGCCACTGTCTCTGAAACTGACATCTCTGTAGTGGTCAGAACTGTGGTCTAGGAGGGTGTCGGCTGACCGGTCAACTCACTATAGGACGCACTCAAGTCCGTAGAAAATGGAGTGTCAGTCAAAAGGTGAGGCCCAAGCTGAACCGGTGGAGTGAATCCTATCTGAATAGAAGTGTAGCGGGGGACTAAAACGACTGAGGCACTTGCTGCTGAGGAGAGGTAAACTGAAAGCTCAGTTGTGGTCCCTAACTCTAAAGCCCACTGGGCTGTAAAGCTGGAGTAAGGATGGATGGAGGCGGAGGGACCCCAACAGTAACAAGGTGTCTCAAAAGCTCAAGATACTGCTGCTGGGTAGCTGCCTCTGTATCTCTAGCTGTTGCCTCTGAAACTCATCCTGGTGAGCCTAAATCTATGTAAATGCAGCTGCGTTGTCCTAAGCATGTCTCTGTAATTGAATCTCCTGCCTCTCCTGAGCCTAGGTTAGCCTCTCAAGTATAGCCACCATGGCTGGGTCTGTGCGGGAGGCTAAACCAGAACCACCAGCCTCATGGTCGTGAGGACGAGGAGAGCGGTATCGAGGAAGTGGCTAATAGTCGTCATTAGTGCTATCGGTGGCATCGTCCTCGTCTAGATCGGCTGGCTGAGCATCCAAGTCGACAAGCTCTGCCTCTACAAGTCCCTCAACAGTCTGGTCCTGCTTAGCTACAGTCTCAGGTACCTTTGCTCTCTGACGCTGACTCTGACTAGGTGCCTGCTCTCGAGTGAGAGTGGCCCACAGCTGATGTATGTCGTACTCAGGAAAAGCTATCGTGGTGTTGGAGATCTCTGCTCGGATCTCAGCTGGAAGGTCACAGGCACACCGAATCAGAAAACAAATCCAATGGGTATAGGGTAGCTGACGGTGACCCTTGAAGCCCTCTACTAGCGTATCCTCCATCTCACAGAGCATCAAATCCCAAATATCAAATGAAGTCTGAGAGACAAGGTGGTGGACTACCCAAAGCTGCATACGAGTCAAACCCTCTCGGTATCCCAACCTCGGAAGCAGTGTCCTCCTCACAATAGCATCAAGAACTCTGGCAATAGGAGTCATCATAGCTGGTGTGCATATGGACCCCTCACCAAATGGCTCACGAAAGCACGGTCTAACTAAGTCTGTAGGTGGTACAGTGCCGCCATGAGGACGCTTCGGTGGTCGTGTCTGACCAAAACAGAGCTAGCGGATCCTCATCTCTGAAGATGGGAGCCTCAGAATCTCCCATACCCTGGTACTATACAATCTGCTATCATGACCTTTGAATGCAAAGTGAACAAACTCATGAGCAGGGTCTATCCAAAGTGAAGAGTAAAACTCCCTGACCCACGTGCCGCAGTATGCCCCTGTCCGACCTAGAAGATCTGACAATCCTGGTAGAAAGGAGATATAAGGACGGAGCTGCTCGCCAATAACTGCAACAAGAGCCTCTAGTCGACAAACCCTCTATGGTCTAAAAGTGATCCCACTATCAACATAAGCTCTGTAGAAGTCCTCCTGCAGAGGTGTGTAGAAGCCCTCTAAAGCTCTTGTGTCCCGCTGAGGTGGGAACCACCGAGTAACCTTGACGAAACAGAGACTTTGAACCTGTCATGTTGTGGCTCCCCTCAGATCAAAGTGCTCAATAGGAGGCTGACCACGAGCTCTAGGAGGTGGGCGACCACCACGTCTCTGACCCTCTGGCCTAGGAGTCACCTGAGCACGCGTCCGTCCTAAGCGACGACGCGGTGGAGTCTGCTGTGACTACTCCTATGACTCCTCTTCCTGCTCTACTAGATGCTCTTCTGTCTGCTCGGTGGCCTCTGTACCAAGCTATTGTCCCTCAAGGTGAAAATAATGCTCACCAATCTGAATACCACTGCCTCTACCTCCTCTTTTGGGTCGATCAGCAGCGTCAGCCACTGCCTGTGCTACCTCTGCCTCTATTCTCTTTCTTTTCTTGCTGATGATCTTCTTGCGCTTGCCTCGAGCAACCTCTGTCAAACGTGGAGGACTTTTGTCCCCGTCACTCGGAGCTCCACCAACATTCTTGCATCGGGCCATGCTGACAAGACTCTGTGAATGAGAAAAACTGACACTGCAAGATCAATAGCCAAACAAGAACTTCCCTTGAATCAACTCATGACTAACAAGATCACTGTAAAGAGGACTGTCGCTGAGTAGATGATAAACTGACTCTTGTGAGGCTTGGCCTCAATCCATGCCCATGGGCTTGGCCTCGGGTTCAAATTTCCACTGAACTAGCTGCTCACTTTCACACAAAACAACTGACACGGCTCACTGCAAAGACAGAATAGATAGAGCTACTTGTAAGCAACATATTTCAACTAATAGATGAGCAATGTCCTTATGAGAGCAAGCAGAAGAGGTAAGGGAAGAATAGATCATGGCTTGCTACCTTAGATGAGCGGGACTCATGTGAAGAGATGAGAGACCTTGACGTGCGGGGGTACCACAGGAACGAAAAGTGATCACTGCAACGCCGAAACAGGAAACAAACCACAAGGTGAACCACAGAGCTCTGAGGCAAAGCATCAAACAGGTGGATGGCAAGGGAGGTGTTCATCCAGTGGAAAAGGGGAAGAAGCAACTCACCAAAGAGCAAGGAGGGAGCCACGCGGCAGAAGGCATTGGAGGAGATGGCAGCGTGGGCGGCACCAGTGGAGACGGTGGCGCGACAAAGATGAGGCACGGGTGGCTGCGGTGGTGTGATGGTGGCTCAACGAAGGTGAGGCGCGGGCGCGACGGTGGCGAGCCACGGGTAGCAAATGGTGGCTCGATGAAGGTGAGGCACGGGCACGACGGTGGCGAGCCATGGGCGGCAATGGTGGCGCGACGGTGGCGAGCCACGGGCGGCAACGGCTGGCCGGAGATGAGGAGTAGGTTGCAGCGTTAGGGCAGAGCAGTGGAGCGTAACCAAGGACGCGAGGAAGATAGAGGAAAGGAGAATGGCCCCGGCATATCGGTCAGAGAAAAGAATGAGATCCGCTCTTCAAACCATTGACCGGACGCGCTCCTCGACTGATCGAACGCGCTAAAGAGGCGTCCGGTCAGAAGTCTAGTAAGGTCTCGAGGTCAACCAGACACGTCTAGTAAGTGATGATCGGACGCTGATAGAGTCCGGTCCGAAAGCCGATACACAACAAAGAACCCCCTGGACGACCAGACGCGTCCGCAAATTTCCATTCGGACGCTGACAGAGTCTGGTCAAAAAACAACTTGAGAACCATCTTCGTGCGACCGGACACGTAGGTGATGTCTGGAACCGGACACAGTGGTCGAGCAGCGTCGCATCCGGTCCAGCGTTCGGTCAGTGATCTTCATCTTTTCCTCTTTCGATCTTCGACGTGACTTCTCCCAATCAAGTTCCAATTCAATAAGACACAAATAAACGCCAATTGGAACCTGATATGAGTGGCCTCTATCAAACCCTCAAGTTTTTAAAATAATTTGCCTTGGGCTAATATTATTTTTAAGGAAATAAGCGATAAACACCCGAGGAGCAACGTATGGTCATGCAATGGAGTTTGTAAGTCCTTGGGAGTGTCAAATGCTCTCGCCATTCATGGACGAACACAGCGGTTGCTCAAAGCAAAACTGAAAAGAAACAACAAAGCAACAATCATGCAAATGCAATGCAATACAAGTAGATAAAGCTAAATGCTTGTCAAGTTTGATCCATTGTTAGGCTTCTTCACACCTCCTAAAGAGGGTTATTGTAACCGTGTTAGACAAGCCCTAAATGCATTACAGAAATTTAAACATGACATATATTACAATGCAATGCAAGGGACAACACAAGTCCATTTCTTAAAGTTATTTGAATCAAGCACATTGAGTTCGCTTCTCAACCTACAAAAGGTAGCTTCATCCAAAGGTTTAGTGAAGATATCCGCCAATTGATTTTCACTTTTTACACCTTCTAGTGATATATCATTTTTAGCAACATGATCCCTTAGAAAGTGATGATGGATATTAATGTGCTTAGTGCGTGAGTGTTGTACCGGATTATTGGCAATTTTAACGACACTTTCATTATCACATAAAAGTGGCACCTTATCAAGAAAAACACCATAGTCTAGAAGGGTTTACTTCATATATAAGATTTGTGCACAACAAATCCCCACGGCAATGTATTCGACCTCGGCGGTGGACAAAGCCACACTATTTTGCTTTTTAGATGACCAAGATACAAGTGACCTCCCAAGCAAATGGTACCCTCCAGATGTGCTTTTTCTTTTGCAACCAGCATAATCCGAGTCGGAATAGCCAACTAGTTGTAATCTAGCTCCTTTGGGATACCAAAGACCAATGCTTGGAGTGTGCTTAAGATATCTTAAGATTCTTTTCACGGCACTTAGGTGAGGTTCTTTAGGACAAGCTTGAAAGCGAGCACACATGCACACACTAAACATGATATCGGGCCTAGATGCGGTAAGGTACAACAAGCTACCAATCATAGAACGGTAGTGAGTTTGATCAACCGGTTTACCTCCCTCATCTAGGTCGGATGTCCATTTGATGGCATTGGGGTCTTAATTGGCTTACAATCATCCATATTGAACCTCTTGAAACCTCTTGAGAAGATCCTTGGTATACTTCTCTTGAGAAATGAAGACACCTTCACTCATTTGCTTGACTTGAAAGCCAAGGAAGAATATAAGTTCACCAATCATAGACATCTCGAACTCCTTCAACATCAATTCACCAAATTCCTTGCAATAATCTTCATTTGTTGAGCCGAAGATAATATCATCAATATAGACTTGACAAATGAAGATCTCCCCATTAAGCTTCTTGGTGAATAGTGTGGTGTCGACCTTTCCAATAATGAAGCCCTTCTCAATGAGGAAGTCTCGGAGGCGCTCATACCATGCTCTAGGGGCTTGCTTGAGACCATATAGCACCTTGGACAACCTATAAACATGATTAGTATATCTAGGGTCTTCAAACCCGGGAGGTTGATCAACATAGACTAGTTCATTTATGAAGCCATTTAAGAATGCACTTTTAACATCCATTTGATATAATTTTATTTCATGATGCGATGCATATGCAAGAAGGATACGGATGGCTTCAAGTCTTGCAACGGGTGCAGAGGTCTCTCCAAAGTCAAGGCCTTCAACTTGAGAGAACCCCTTTACAACTAGTCTTGCCATGTTCCTCACAACTATGCCTTGGTCATCTTGTTTGTTGTGGAACACCCACTTGGTTCCAATGACCCTTGCACCTTTTGGATGCTCCTCAAGTGTCCAAACTTGATTGCGGGTGAAGTTGTTCAATTCTTTGTGCATGGCATTCACCCAATCCAGATCTTGAAGAGCTTCATCTACATTCTTAGGCTCAAGACAAGAGACAAAAGAGTGATGTTCAACAAAAGAAGCAAGCTTTTGAGATCGAGTCATTACACTCTTTGTAGGACTCCCTATGATGAGATCTTGTGGATGTGCTTGAAGTAGAGATGAATGTCTTCTATCAACCACTTGAGGAGGAGGGTGGGGAGCATCAACATCTTGAGCTTGTGCCTCGACTTGTTCATGAGAGACATGAGTGTCTTTATTTTCAACTCTCTCATTTTTGTCATCATCTTGAGGCACACGTGATGAAGATGGTGGATTGATCACTTGATTATCATCTTCATCATCTTTAGGCTTGATGTCTCCCACCGACATGTTCTTCATTGCCTCCCTTAATGGTTCATCACCTACATCATCACAATTCTCAATTGCTCCTTGGGAGCCATTAGATTCATCAAATTTCACATCATATGTTTCTTCAACCAAACTAGTGGCATGGTTAAATACTCTATATGCTTTGGACTTTGATGAGTAGCCAACAAGAAAGCCAATATCACAACGTCTTTAGAACTTCCCTAGGTGTTGCCGCTTCTTGTAGATGTAGCATTTACAACCAAACACCCAGAAGAATGAGACATCCGGCTTCTTCCCATTTAGCAACTCATAGGGGTCTTGCCAAGAAACTTTTGTAGGAAGAGGCGATTTGATGCATAGCATGCGGTATTAATTGCCTCAGCCCATAATTTTTCCGGTGTGTTGTACTCATCTAGCATTGTTCTTGCAAATGTAATCAAGGTCTGGTTCTTTCTCTCAACTACACCATTTTGTTGAGGAGTGTAGGTTGATGAAACCTCATGCTTGATCTCAATCTCATCACAATAAGCTTCAATTTTGTGTTGTCAAATTCTTTGCCATTGTCACTTCTTATCTTCTTGATCTTGACTTCAAATTCATTTTGAGCTCTCTTAGCAAACTTCTTGAAACAAGCGGCCACTTTTGATTTGTCATGAAGAAAGAATGTCCAAGTGTATCTTGAGTAGTCATCCACAATCACAAGACAATAAAGATTTCCACCCAAGATCTTATATGTTGTAGGGCCAAACAAATCCATGTGTAGAAGCTCTAGCACTCTTGATGTTGACATATAAGGTTTTGTTGGATGAGTATTTGCAACTTGTTTACCGGCTTGGCATGCACTACAAGGTTTGTCCTTCTCAAACTTGACATCTTTCAAGCCTCTCACTAACTCTTTCTTCAATAACTTGTTGAGAGTGTTCATTCCAACATGAGCAAACCTCCTATACCAAAGCCACCCAAGTGAAGTTTTGGTGAACAAGCATGTCATCAAATTTGCATCTTCGGAGGTGAAATCAACAAGATAGAGATTGTTGTATCTGAAGCCTTTGAAAATCACTTGCTTGTCATCTATCTTTGATACTACCACTTCATTTGGAGAACATTGATAGCCAAGATCACAAAGTTGCCCAACGGATAGTAGATTGAAACTCAAGGAAGCAATATAGAGCACATTTGAAAGAGAGTGATCATTTGATATTGCAATCTTGCCTACACCCTTGACTTTGCTCTTTGAATTGTCCCCAAATGTGATCTTCTCTTGATATTCCCCATTTTCTTCAAGTGAGGTGAACATACGAGGATCACCGGTCATATGTTGAGTGCAACCATTATCAATAACCCAATGAGTTCCACCGGTCTTGTAGTTCACCTACACACAAGAGATCAAGCTTTTTTAGGGACCCAAACTTAAGAGGTACCCTTGACTTTCTCAACTAGTGACTTGGCAACCCAAATTTTCTTAGGCCTATTCTTGTTTGGGGGACCCAAGAACATGACTTTCATCTTTCCACTAGAATCTTTTCTTAGCATGTAGTGAGCATTGAAAGCAAAGGGTCTAGCATGCTTGGGCAAGGGTTGTGGTGGTGGAGTTTCACACTCATGAGAAAAGTGGCCCTCTTGTCCACACTCAACACATCTCTTAGGCTTGGGCTTTGATTTGTTTTATTGTTGTTGGGTTTTGGCCTTCTTCTCTTGATTTGCCAAGTAACCAATACCACTTCTATCCATCTTCATGACGGTGTTCATGAGTAGCTCACTTTGCAAGTATTGACCTCTTATAAACTTAAGATGCTCTTTCTCTTGCTTTAGCTTCTTGTTCTCCTCAATGAGTGACTCATTTGATGTTTGATTTTCAAGAGCCATCAACCCTTTTAGCTTCTTGTTCTCATCTCTAAGCATTTCATTTTTACTCTTGAGCTTGACATAATCATCATAATTGTCGGACTCAACCACTTTCTTGCCTTTGCCACTAGAGCCTTGCTCAATGCTCTTAATAATCAAGTCATCACATGATGTGGCTATATCAATCTTAACAACTTGGTTAGTAGCATCATGTGTCTCAAGAGAAAACTCATTAGCAACAACAAGACTATCATAATTGATTTTCAATGAAGTATAGTTATCTTTTAGCAAGTTGTGCCTAGTGTTGAGCTCATCATGCTTCTTCTCAAGTTTATCATGTTCATCTCTAAGCTCTTTGTTAAAGGTTTTGAGCTCCTTGAGAGTAGAAGACATTATTGCATTTTGATCTTTAAGCTCGTCACTAGTCTTTTGTGCAATCTCAAGCTTAGATGAGAGTGATTCATTTTCATTTTGAAGCTCATCATTTTCATTTCTAGTCTTTCTTATGACTTTAGAGTATTTGTTGAGCAATTTTACAAGTTCATCATAAGAAGGTGCATCAAACTCATCATCACTATCACTATCATCATCATCATCACTATCATTGTTTTGTACCTTTCATTCACCCTTGGCCATGAGGCATAGGTGAGTAGTGGATAAAGACGATGAAGATGGCGATGAAGGTGGTGGTGAAGATATTGATGAAGATAATGAAGACCCAATCACAAAAGCGGCGACCTTCTCTTTCTCGTCATCGCTCTCATTGCCGGAGGACTCACATGATGACCCAATGTCGGTGAGCCAATCACCAACAATGTAAGCTTTGCCTCCCTTCTTCTTTTTGTGATATTCTTTCTTCTTACCATGTTTTTTCTTCTATGGTTTGTTCTTCTTCTTTTTATCTTCTTCATCACTAGATTCATCTTTCTTGCCCTTGTTCTTGTTCTTGTATTTGTCTTTTGGAGGCTTAGGGCATTGATGAGCTAGATGACTAAGTTCACCACAATTGTAGCAATCCATTTCGGATATAGGCTTTCTTTTGCTACTTGTGAAGAACTTCTTCTTCTTGCCATTGAACATGATGCCACTCTTATTAAGCTTCTTTAGCAGCTTGGTGGTCTTTTTCACCATGAGAGCAAGTGATGTATCATCAATGTCACTCTCACTTGAGCTTTCATGCACAATCATGGCTTGACTCTTCTTCTTTTTCTTGTCATAGCTAGCTTTGAAAGCCAAGTCCTTCTTCTTGGAAGATGATGAACCCTCTTCCGAAGTTATGTGCATGTACATCTTATGAGCATTGATCTTTCCCAATACTTGTGTCGATGTTGCAGTGGAGAGATCGCTTTGGTGAAGCACGGTGACAATATGGCCATACTTCTCAACGGGAAGAACACTCAAGATCCTCCTTGCATCATCCGATGGACTCATTTGAGTGAGCCCAAGAGCATTGAGATCCTCTACAATAACATTCAAGCGAGTGTACATGTCATTAGCACTTTCTTTGGGAAGCATCTCAAACGAATTAATCTTCTTTAAAGCAATATGGTACCATTCCTCATGCTCACTCTTAGTTCCCTCATGGAGAGCACAAAGGTTTTCCCACAATTCATGAGCGTTTTTTGCATTACGTACACGATTGAAGATATCCTTGCCAAGGACCCGGTAGAGTGCATTTCTTGCCTTTGCATTCCACCGGTCGTACTTCTCCTCGTCACCAACGGGGTTAGCGGGATCCTTGACTTTCGGAAGCCCTTCGGTGACGGCTCTAAGACACTCGACATCTATGGCTTTGAGGTACGCCTCCATGTGGATTTTCCAATATGGAAAATCATCTCCCCTCAAAGATGGGAGGTGGTCCTTTCCCATTATACATCTTGCTCTAGGCGGTTAAGCCTAATTTAGGAGCAACTCGGCTCCGATACCAATTAAAAGGATCAAGATGCCCAATAGGGGGGTTGAATTAGGCTTTTCTAAAATTTATTGCAAGAATTAAATTCTACTAAGCCATAATTCACCCCTAGTGCCTACAAGTGTTCCTAGTGATTCTACCGATAAAAGTTTTGCACCCTAAGTTCCAATCCTAGTCTAGCATGACAATTCTAGGAATGTAAACCAAGCAACAAAAGTAATGCGAGAAAGTAAATTGCTTGAATGTAAAGGGTTAGGAATACGATGATGTTTTCCCGAGGTATCGAAGAGTCGCCACTCCCCACTAGTCCTCGTTAGAGCACCTGCGCAAGGGTGTAGCTCCCCCTTGATTCGTGCGAGGATCAAGTGCTCTCTACGGGCTGATTTTTTGACACTCCGTCGTGGTGAATCGCCCACAACCGCTCATAAGATGAGTTGGGTCATCCACAAGCTCCGCCGGATGATCACCAAGCTCCCAATCACCACCAAGCCGTCTAGGTGATGGCGATCACCAAGAGTAACAAGCAAGAACTCTCACTTGACCACAACAAGCCTAATGAGAAGGTGGATGCACACTTGCTACTCCCTAGTCACTAATGAGGGTCCTTACTCTTGGATTCTCAAAATCTTAATCCTCACTAGAGCTCTTGCACTCCCTTGCATATGAAAGGTGTTTCTCAACTGAACAAATGAGCAAGAGACCTCAAATAGAGGGGTAGAGAATGTATTTATACTCCCCACAGTCAACCCCAACCGTTAAGTGTCAACTCAGCATTTTTCGTACTGACCAGACGCGCCAGTCGATGTGACCGAACGTGTCCGGTCGGTGGCAACGGTCGATTTGAAAATCAAGGGTGCTGAGTGACCGGACGCGCAGACGAGTCCGATCAGGGGTGACCGGACGTGTCCGGTCGCTCAAAACCCTCTCTGGAACCTTTCTGTACATTGACCGGACTCGGCCACAGTGGCGTCCGGTCAGACAGGCTTAGCGTCCGGTTACTGACCCTAACTCTCCTGACTGTAGGGCGCGCCACCTGCGCGTCCGGTCAGGCAAGCCACAGCGTTCGGTCGGTGATGTTGCTTCTGCTTATGTCCACTGCACTGACCGAACTCGTCCGGTCAAGATAAAGACTGCGTCCGGTCAAGGAGAAATGGCTTAAATTACTCCGGATCACGATGCAGCCTGAACCATGTTTTTTCCAAATGATGTTTGGGCTTCGCCTGAGCTACCTAGTGCTAAGTTTGATAAGTGTGCAATACACCTAAACAAATAGACTCACCTAGGTCAAGCTACTCGCTCATGCCCCCCCCTTTATAGTACGACAAAAGGAGAAAAATGAAGTCCTAAGCTACTTTAAATGCCTCTCCAACACCAAACGACACTTAGAACTAGTTTGTCCTTAACCTTATCGTTAATCCTTTGAAAACCGAAACGATTTCCATCAAGGGGCATGAAAATCATAGTGCCCAAACAGTCACCATTACCATGACCTAACTTACCAAAGTTTCTGCAAAACATATGTCATAGTAATGTTGCGTTGTCATCAATTATCGAAACCCACTCTAGGGGCCTAGATGATTTCAATAGGTGGAGTGGAGGGAGTCTTTGGAAAAAGGCTTCATCCCACATGGCAAGCACCAAATCGACCTCAAGGTACGTTGTGACACCCTAAAATTCATGTTTTGGGTTGTGAATAGAAAACACTAAATAAAATAAAGGATTTAACGAGTTTTATAAAATTTGCCAAGCTTTAGTTAGTTTATTATCAATTTTGTTAAATGAAAATGGCTTTGTAAAATTTTTCCTAATTAATTTCCTAGGGTGTTGCATCATGCTGGCTTCATTTCTTTAATGTGTGAAAAATGAATTACAAAATACGAGTTCAGCGTCAAATAGGATTTTAATCTATTTGCAAAAAAAAGTTTGGAAATATTAGTTCTTAAAAAATTCTCTTGAGCCAGCAAATTTAATTGATCATTTTCCTCCTCCATTCATTTTGCATAAATTCTAACTTATCTATCTCTTGATTGACCCGTCCTTTATATGCACTAATGCTGCTGAATAAAACCATGTACTGTATGATTTATCCTCGCATGCATGTCATCAAGTCTTGTACGTTTCCTGGCTGCCATGCATGGTCGCTCTGAAGTGCATGCGCATGTGCAAAATGAAAGCACATTGGAGAGCACTAATGAGGAAAAATGGAATCGTTACTTGCATGCTCATCAATTTCCACCTGCAACTATGCCAACCGCTGCCTAGTAATGGCATTTGGCAAAAGCTGAAGCTACACCGAAGCCTTCTGTTTACCTGACCCTTAAGCTCCCTCTCGGCACCTATAAATAGCGTGTCTCCGTCATTCTATATAACCACAACACAGTATCTCGGTACCTCCTACCAAAACCATTTCACACTACAGAGACAAGTACTTCTTCATCTGCTACATTGATATACGGCCAGTGGCTTGCTGTTGCCATTGATCGGGTAAGGTTTCCACCTTAGCGCATCTCCATCAAGTTCAGTTTTGCTGTCATACCTCTCGATGATCCCTGATCCTTGTTGTCTTTTCTGGTTTCTTGGTGGCTGATCGCCGGACCGAAGTCGCATCGTGTGTGTGGGAGTCTTGTGGTTTCCATACAAAGCTGCCGTCGTCATCAGTTCTTCCTAATCACAGCTAGCGTTCTTCAGTGTTTCATGCCATCAGCTATCGCACATAGGTGAGAAGCATCATATTGCCCCTTTTCTGTTTCCCACCTAGATGCAGTCCTTCATGCTGCGCCGAGCTTATTTTAGCCATGCATCTTAGAAGCCTAGAAGGCAAGCTATCTGTATGAGCTGACGATCTCTACCTTTTATTCATGATGGTGTAAATCTCTTTTTAACAGAACTAAATATGGCTAGACATGCATGCACGGGAAGTAGTAGTAACCCTTTTTGCATCCAGCCACCATTCCTTGCATATTCTTCAACTGATCTTCATATACATAACCGAATCACCAAGCACTTCCATCAAATTCCATGAGACGTGAGTAGTCCTTTGCGGGCACGACTTGCATGCATGCTTTCCTACACAAAAAGAACCCATCATATATGCATCTCGTGCATGTTGAATACATGCTCACGTCATGAATGTTCCACTGGTATTATCTTTCCCATCTTTATGATATCATAAGTGTTTTCTCAGATTTAAATTTTATTTTGAAAAATATCAATCTTGCAAACTAAGACCCTAAATTTCAAATGCTCATGTCTTTTGAACCGTACCTCCGTTCAGTTGTTTTTGCGCTCATACGTTCGTAGTTACAAGCCTACGTGTTTAAAAGCTTTATGCCTTATTTTTATAATGATTGATGTATTGTTTTTAGGTTTCTTTTATGATGCTTGTGTGGGTTGTTGCGATCTACGAAGAGGAGCTATGCGAGGATAATCTAGAAGGAAAGTCGGACAAGTTTGAGCAACAGTTGAAGACAAGTGTAACATGAGTCCCCTTGCTACCTAATAACTATATAATCACTTTTCATGTGCATGTGTCTAATATGATGAAACACTAAGGATAATACCTAGTACTTTCGATATCTTATATCCTTGTTACCTATGGGTTTTGCATATGGGTAGACTGACTTAGTTTGCTATCACTAACTATAATGATCTATAACACTACTAGAACCCCCCTGTAGCAACGCTGTATTTGTAACGCCATGAGAAGCGTCTCTACGTTGGCCCATAAAGACGTTATTTGGCACAATTTCAAGAACATATCCAAGTGTCACGATACTTAACATGCTTTCAATGTCAAGAGATATCTAGACACAATTTTTAACACGCTTTTGAAATCATACTAAAATGACACGAAATTAGCCACGCTTTCAACGGTCAATAACCTCTACACACGTTGTAAAAGCATCTCAAAATTGTCAATAGGCACCTAAATATGCTTTTTGACATGCAACTAAATACGTATAAAGCTGACACATAATTAGACATGCTTTCAACCGTGAGTAGCATGAATACACGTTCTAAAGCGTCTCAAATAATCGTCCTTATGTGCATAAAGATGTTTTTATATGCGAAACCGGAATATCTCTAGTTGACATGAAATTAGATACGCTTTTAACATTACTAGCTGATAGAGACATTTTAATGTGTATTAGAAATTTGTCCTTAACCATGTAGGGACGTTTTTTGATGCAGAATTGAAAACGTGTAACCTACCGAGGGGGCTATAAGCTGACGTGACATATTATTCATCAGATTTGATGTGGTGTAAACGTGGCATATATTCTTTTAATTAAAAATAAAAATATAAAATAACAAATAGTTGGAAAAAATAACAATAAAAAATATATATAGTAGGAAAAATGCCAAAGCTGACATGACATACAACACATCAGACTTGATGTGTAGTCGTGGCATATATTCTTTTAATTAAAAATAAAAAAATTACAAATAGTTAGAAAAAATAATAATAACAAATGTATATAGTATATAGTAGGAAAAAAAATGCCAAAGTCTGGACTAGAACCTAGCACTGAAGTACTAAGACCAACGTGCTTTACCATTGTGCCAATTGTTTAGTTGCGTAGCGATGGGGATAATTTTTTTATTTGTTTATTGTACGTGTATCTTTTCCACAATAGCATGACGAGTTTCATAGGAGCCGTGTAAGAAAAAGATAAGAGGCGGCATGAAGTAGATGTGATTTTCCACAATAGAATGCTTGGATTCATCAAATTCTATCATAAGGGTTTCATATTGCTACTTCAATGGTCACTAACAGTTGCATGCAACAAATATGACTGAAGAGCACAGAACATGACACTAGAAAGCTACTGAATGAAGTTCTTGCTGCTATAAGAACCGAGAGTGTTAGACATGCATCCTAACGAAAGGTAGCAGCTGCTAAACGCACTTTGCCAACCTGAAAAGTGGAAACAGAGTAGAGCATACTACTGCTGCTCCTTATATACTACTGCTGCTCATTGGCCAACACAAGCAAGCAACCTATAGGTATGCCAAAATGTCCAATCTCCATTTGCACAGATGCCCCTTCCAGTACTAGCAAACGTTGGAACTTGGAACTCAGATTTTGATATTTGTTTATTTTTAGTTTGTTAATATAATTAAATTCACAAGCAGACTGTAGAAAAGATTTTTGTCCTACTAGCGAATGAGGAATGAGGAGTAGAAATTTAATCATAGTTGCTTGCACATTATTCAATATATCTACTTTAGTGTTTAATTGTGGGGACAAATTTGATAGGCAACCAGTGGCGAATCAAGAATTTCATGATGCAATCCCAAATGATGATGTCATAGTTCACTTTTTAGAATATGAATAGACTGAAATTATAAGAGGTTACCACTATTGCAAATGGTTTGCTTTGTCTTTATTATGACACTGATAATATTATCCCTCCATATGAATGCTTGTCTTTTGCAATATGCTATCATTATTAATATTTATGTACAATTTGTCTAATGAATTTCAGTTTATCCCATAAAGTTGTCATGATTCCATAAAACACTTATGATGTACTACCACTAACCCTATATAGTCAACCAAATTTATAAACGCACATGTGGAAATCTTCAAGTTCATCACAATGCCGCAACACATATCGATGAGCTTGAACAAGAAGCTGCTTATCAAGGTTAACACCAGTACGCTTTCCAACAGGTTCACCAGCAGCAGCAAACAAGTACATGTATGCTATTTCATCAGATGGTCCAGGATTTCTGGATGGCCTTGTAAAACGAGTAGTTCCTTTTATAAATCTGGAACAAAAGGTCAAGCACTCGTCCATGCGATATCCTTCAGCAATTGATCCTTCTGGTTGAGCTCTATTCTTCACAAGTGCTTTTAGCTTAACAAAATATCTAAATAGAATAATTGACACATGTAAGTTAAAACTAAATTATTGATGATCATAGTGCAAATTAAAGTTGATTGCATACCTCTCCATAGGGTACATCCATCGGTACTGAACAGGACCACCTAGTTTAACTTCTTCTACCAAGTGCACCATCAAATGCACACTTACAGTAAAGAATGATGGCAGGAAAATTTTCTCCATATCACAAAGTGTCATCACAATACTCTCTTGAAGTTGCTCCAGCTCAGCCACATCTATGACCTTGGAGCACAACTTCTTGAAGAAGTTAGATAACTGAACAACTATTTTCATGACATCCTTGCAGGGTAACAAGATTGCAGCGCCACTGGAAGAATGTCATGTAGTAAAACATAATTATCATGACTCTTTAGTCCACTCAATGTACAATCTTTCATGTTCACACACCTAGATATGTTTGATGCATACCCATCTGGGGTCCTAAGGTTTTGAATTACTGAGCAAAGAATCTCTTTTTGATCTTTAGACATGGTAAAAGGTGCATCAGGAGTTGTTTGCTTTCCTTGATCATCTACAATAGGATGAAGATCCTCTCGAATCCCAAGTTTAACTAAATCTAGTCGTGCATTAAGGTCATACTTTGTTTTATGACAAATATCCAATAAAGTGGCGATAAAGTTGTCACACACATTTTTCTCTAAGTGCATTACATCTATATTGTGTCTTAGTTTGTTCTTTTCCCAATATGGCAGTTCAAAGAAAATTGACCTCTTTTTTAGCCAATCTTCTGGCTTCTTCTCCACCTTACCACCGCCCCCATCTGATTCCTTCTTTTGTCCCCGCCTTGTACGCTTGAGTTTCTGATCACTTTCACCTTCCACTTTCTTGTTCTTGCCATTCTTGTTGACCGTCTTTGATGTGCTCCCCTTTTTTCCTAACACAAACTCTTTGCCTTCCAACATTTTCAAAACAGTAGTTCCACTCATTTTTTCAGGTGCAAGTCCAGTCTCTACCGAGCCATCAAACTGCATCCTTTGCCTTCGGTATTTGTGATTTATCGGCAGCCATCGACGATGACCCATATAACACATCTTTTTACCTTCCTTTAGGTGAAATGATTTTGTAGCTGGACCACAAGAAGGACATGCATATCGACCGCCTGTGCTCCAACCATATAGGTAAGCTAATGCAGGAAAATCATTTATAGTCCACAATAATGCAGCTTGAAGAGTAAATTTCTTCTTCGAAGAGGCATCAGGTGTTTCACGTACTCCCCCCCCACAAAAGTAAGAGTTCGTCGATAAAGGGCTGCAAATATACATCTACATCATTACCTGGAGAATTTGGTCCAGGGATGATCATTGACATGATTAAAGATGTTTGCTTCATGCAGATCCAAGGTGGAAGGTTGTAAGGAATGAGCATTACTGGCCACGTACTGTGCTTTAAATTCTTATTCCCAAAAGGGTTAAATCCATCACTAGCCAGACCAAGGCGTACATTACGAGGATCTTCTGCAAAATCAGGATTTCTATCATTAAAGTCTTTCCAAGCATCACCATCTGCTGGGTGACGTAGTTTTCCATCCTTTGTACGACCCTCATCATGCCAACGCATGTCATCTGAAGTTTTGGTAGTTGAAAATAACCTTTGGATCCTAGGAATCAATGGAAAGTAACACAACACTTTGGCTGGTTTCCTTTTCCCCTTAGGTTTACCTACAGAAGCATTTGTATCCTTCTTATCAACTTTCCAACGAGAGCTCTGACACACATGACAAAAATCTTGTTTGGCAAAATCACCTCGAAAAAGAATGCAATCTTTGGGGCAAGCATGGATTTTCACATAATCAAGACCTAAGTCACCAATGATTTTCTTTGCTTCATAGTATGTCTTGGGTAGATTAACTCCAGGAAGAGAAGATAATATTTCCAGTAGTGTTGTAAATGATTCTTGTGGCCAACCATATAAGCACTTCAGGTGATATAAGTGGACCAAAAATGACAGCCTAGAATATTTACACTCAGAAAATAAACCTGCATTTGCATCCTTCAACAAGCTCGCATATATATTCTGTTGCCTCCCTAAAGCATCACCATCTGTTGGATTCACATTATCCTCAGTGGCATTATGTTCCACATCTACAGATCTAGACTGAATATCATCTGCTTCGACACCACACATACTTGCAGCCCTTCCAAATGCAGCATGCAAGAGTTCTTGCATGCCATCCGATCCTCCATCTTGGCCGTCTCGTATTGGACCAGAAGTAGTCAAATTTGCAGCGATATTAGGTACATCAACAAGTGCAATTGATGGCCTGTCATATTTTTCACCATGATGAACCCAGGTAGTATAACCTTTAATAATACCATCACATCTCAGATGTGTCCTGACCTCATCACAACTGTGATTGTATCTATTTTTGCAGTTTATGCATGGACAAAGTATCTCGCTGTCTTGTGGAAGGTCCCGGTAAGCAAAAGCTAAAAACTGCTCAACACCATTTTTATATGCTGTCTCTAATCTTGATTCTTTCATCCAACTTCGATCCATCAATCTTTATGTGATGACCTATTAAAGTTGAATAAAACCAGTAAGCTTTTTTTGTGATACACAGAGGATGAATATTGAATGAAGGTGCAATCCAAATATCAACAGAAATTTAATCCTAAGCCATTAGAGATTGATGAATTACTAAGAAGCAGAAAGCAACAGGACCAGTTGCTACCAGGCACATAAAGCCACTTTGCAATGCACTGAATATTTGATTAATTTAAGCATAAACATCCACATGCCCTCATCCTAATTCCTAAATTAGGCACCACAAAGTCAATAGAATGGAGGCACAACAATCAGCACACCGCACATATGCACACCCTAATTTTAAATTAAGCAGTCCAGTATATGACAAAACGACCTGCATGAGTACCAATACGGCAATACCAAATGACAAATGTATCCAGAATTGCATTCATTGCAGAAAGCAAGGGAAATTAGCACTTGGCCTTAACAGTTTCAGGTTTGCAAAAAGGGGGGCAGACAGTAAAGTCACCAAGGTGTCAACAGCGGCGGCCGGCACCAGGGTGCGGCGGCGGCCTGGCTGCCTGCCCCCTGAGTGCGGCGATGGCAGCCTGGCCCCCTGGGTGCGGCGGCCGCCTGGCTACCTGCCCCCTGGGTGCGGCGGCGGCCTGGCCCCCAGGTGCGGCAGTGGACTGCCGCCAAGCGCGCGGACCCTAGGCGCGACGGCGTCGCACGGCTTGGGAGCAGCGGCGGTCGCCAGGTGGAGTGCGTGCACGCCGGGCGGTGTGCCTGACTGCCTGTGCGGGAGGGCGGAGGCCGGAGTCAAGACTGCTGCGTGCTGCGTTGGTCACGCGTGGGAGCTCGGAAGTAAGTTGGGCCGTATCCAAATTCACTTGGGCTGTTCGATCATGACCTTCGTAGCCTGTCCGTCCGTGTGTCATCCCCCGTTCATACTATGAAGACCTAACAATGCCTCTTCATTTCAAACAGATATTTTGGTATACGAATGCATCCTTCTTTGATTCAGAGTCCATATATTTTGACTACCACCGATTAAAGTTGTCAAATAAAAAAGCACCATAAAATCAGTTGTCTACATACAAGAGATATTTTCACGTGATTACTATTTGTAAATTCTTCCATGATTAGAGGGATCGTACTCCTGTCATAAGTGGTATCTCACATGATTTTTTATTAAGTACTCCCGTCATTCCAAATTATAAGTCATTTTAGGAATCTTGGAGAGTCAAACCATCTCATGTTTGACCGAATTTATATAACAAGATAAAATATTTATGATGCCAACTAAGTATCATTAGATTCTTTATTAATTATATTTTCATACTATACATATTTAATGTTATAAATCTTTGTAATTTTCTCTATAATTTTAGCCAAACTTTAGATATTTTGACTATCCAAGATTCTTGGAATAACTTATAATTTGGAATGTATGGAGTAATTTATAAAGGTTGTAAAATAGCATTGTCTCCGAGTTTCTATTTGTGCACATTTTTGAGTGATTGGGAGGATGCCCTCTGATTTTTTGAAACTCCATTCCCCTCTAGGACCTAAGTGTCGTTTACGTTCGTTTGGAATGTATGGAGTAGGCACATTGGGAGAGCAGATCACGCACGTTTGCCCCTCTTGATCAGATCGCCCACGACATCAATGGGAGGTGGAGGAAACGGAGATCGTAGCGCCTTTCCAATGGTGGTGATGGGACCGCCAACTAGAATGTGACTGACCTCCTGCTAATGTTAAACCTCACGGAAGTGGAGGAAGCAATTCTAGAATTCAGTGATGATGAGGGGGAGACCAAGCCGCCGACGGTGGAGTGAGAAGTGGTGGGAAAGGTCCTCTCACTGTCGACGGTGCATGTGAACACTATTTGCTCGGCCATGAAACCTGCCTGGGGAACCCTTACAACCTAAAGTTCTGGGCAATCGGTGAGAAGTCCGCCAACATGTTTGTTGCGGAGCTTGGTAACAATATGGAAATGGAAAGGGTGATGGCAGGCACACCTTGGATTTTGTAATCGAGTTGCTCACACTCTAGGCAAGCAGGTCTCACAGGGACATTAGGATTGGCTAGTGGTTGTTTGCCCCGTCTTGTGTCAATCACCTGGTGACTGTCCTTTCTTCTACTTGTACTTCTTCCCTGCCATCTTGTCCTACTTGATGTCGTTGTAGAGCTTAGCAGACCTCTTTATCGATTGAATCTTTGGCATCGTCCTTAGCCAGCTCAATTCCCCATTTCACTTAGTCAATGGAAAGCTCATCACTATCATCAGTATAGAAATCATACGAGCAGAATCGTCTTCTTCGTCACTGTCATCAGGAACCTTCAATAAAAAATATATATGATTGACCTAACATAGTACTTATAGACAAACATATATTAGAAAAAAATCAATAAATATAATTACATAAAAATAAAATATATAAAAGCGGTTTCATGTATTTTTTTTACCAATACCGTGTAGATGTAGATTATAGAAACCTTTCAAAATTAGTTTCACTCTTTTTAATACTTATGTGATTTCTTATTATGAATTTTTACATTACAATGTGATTTCTTATTATGAATTTTTACATTACAAGCTTAAAATGAGTTGATCATTTTTATTAGAAAATAATATAAAGTTAAAAAAAGTTCCTGCCAACACTGCCATATAGAATAATAAGCGGAGAAAGGAAATTTGCCGCGGAGAGAATTTCATTTGCCACCGAAAATTTGCCGCCCAGTCTGGCCCGCGCTTATTGCGATTAGCGAACAAATCGCATCGCTTAACCTCCCAAGCCCGCATAACCTCTCCCCACTCTCCCCTCCTCATCCATCTCGCCATCAGTGGGGTGCTGGGGCAATCGTGGCTGCCGCGCCGCCGCCTGACGCCGGCTGATGGGCGGGAGGATGCTGGGCCAGGACGCCGCCGTCGACAATCCACTATCCACGGTCTGCGCAAGGTATGCTGCCATCCACGATCTTCCTACCCTGGCTTGGCCCAGCCGCACTCGCGAGCGCTCGCGACAGCCCCCTCTACTCACGTCGCAGCACCGCACCGGCCTCCGCCCTGCGCCCTCAGCTCCGCGGCCCCGTGTCCGGCGTTTGGGGCCGTCGGTCACGCTCCCGCCTCCGCCTCTGCCCTTCGCCCCTCGCGGCTCGGCCCCTCGGCCTCTACTCCTCCGGTGCCTGCGCATCTGTGCGAGGCCGCCAGCTGCTCAGGTCGTGCGCTGGTGTACAGACTGCACTTATCTGAATTTCGAAATCCACTTCTTAATTTTCTTCTTTAGAAGAACTTGTGGAATATCGTCCATTGAGTTGTTATCTGCTACTGATACAGAAGTTGCATACGTAGAGTAATTAACATCTTTTCTGCAACTGAGAAAAGAAATGGCAACTGAATCAAAACAACACCTGAATGATCCAGAGGCATGTATCTTAATAGTAGCATTTAGTTGCAGCCCAAATTAACATATCACCTCTGCGCAGATCCAAAAGGTTTGCAAGTCCTCTTAACTATTGTGCTTTGCGACTGAACCCTCTCCCTCTCCTGACAAAATCTTTTTGGATTTTGATCTTCTCTGTTCATTGTAACTTGGCTCTTGGAATGACAGTTAAGAGGACTACTGATTTACCTGCTGTGCACAACGATATAAATTATGTGTGCCATCCATCTGGCAGTCTCCAATATTATGCTGCAATGTCTCTTGTCAACTGATAAGCCTCTTGCAAGCTGCTAATAACTAGTGCTTCTGTCAAGTACTAGTTTGACAAGAATTTGCATTCTGTTTTTTTTTTCTTTCAAAAAGCATGTCCCGAAATTTTGAGCTTGGACATTAACTTCATTTGTTACCGAATTTAGCGATAGTTACCTTGCATGAGCTATTGCAGTGATCTCCTTGCATGAGATGGGTTCAGTGTATTTTTGCATCATTGTTCATCAGGTAGAGGCAAGTCTGAACAAATACAAAGGGATGCGAAACTGTATTTCCTCCAATAAGTTTACACAAGTGTGACGTGATTTTTCGGCCGATGTTCCTCCAATCAGAATATTCTGACCAACGAATGGATTCGCTAGCTAGCAGCTTGGCTTGCTCAGGCAGGCACACAGCCTGACCAGTGGAGGGGGTCGAACCTGGTGACCCGCTGGGCGAACCTGTCCAGTTGGACAGTGGGGTGGTACGACCCGTGAACCATGTTTGTCAACGGTGGAGCGACGGGTCTTGATTAGGTGCGCCCGAACTGCACCGTTTGCAGTTTGATTTGTGAGATAAATTTTTCATTAGAGTACCACACTGTGTACTAGTAGTCCAAATTAGGAAACATAGATCTTCTTAAAGATATGAGGTTTGTTCTGTGATAGCAACACACATGTTACATTAGCTCTAAATTTCTAATTTTCTCAAAGAGAGGAGAAAACTCTCAACTCTCCTCTGAATTTCTAATCTTCTCAAAGAGAGGGGAAAACTCTAAACTCTTGAACATTGAGTACATTAGCTCTGAATTTCTAATCTTCTGGGGGGGACTCTTAACTCCTGAACATTGAGACATTGTGCCAAGATGCCTAGTACAGACTGAATGTCAGCTCAATATATCTGACTTTCTAAAAATTCTGAGTAACTGAAAATTTAGTAAATCATCTATCCTTATTGTGGGAGTCAGAGAGGGAGACAATGCTGGGGAGAGCAACACACTGCTATTGAGTTGTGGGGCTTGTCTTGGCTAACTATGTGGCTCTGATTTTTTGTCCTCACACGCAAGAGAAATATTACTATATCTAATTAGTCTGCAGATGCATACAACACTTAAGCAGTGAATAGAGATATCTACTAAGTTATTATGCATTTTGTCCTTCATTTTTTTTTCTATAACTAACACCACTAATGCACTGGCGATCTGCCTATGTTAATATACATACCATTTCCAAATATTTGTTGATTGCTATGTGCTTGGCTGTTCATGTGATTTGCTACTGCCACCTGCGATGTCTACCTATTTTAAAAGACTGTATTGAACCTGTACATAGTCTGATATGCATTTGCCTATTTTTGTGTATGAAAATTGCAATATGAACTATTTGTTTCATGCCTGAAATATGTAGAATGAAATTCCTAAATTTCTTAGCTCTTAACTGAGAATACAATATGACAAGGGAACTAACATGTTCATCCTATATTTTCTTGATCTCCCATATATAAGCAGAATAAATCATGACAAGAGGACTTCGAAGATTGAGGAATTTGAACATTGATGGACATGGTGCAGAACCTGTTCAGGAGGAGCATGAAAATATAGCAGATGATGAGAACAATGAAAGTTTGCAGTCCCCTGCAGATATTGATGGTTTATTAGCCCGCCTGCCACACCAACCTCGAAGTCCAATTAAGATAATATGTTAGTTTTAGGTTTTTGTGCTTGCATATCTAGATACAATATGAAATCTTACATTTTTCATATATGCAGGGCCAAATGGAGAGGTTAGACAGATTATAGGGGATTTCACACTTATAAATTTACTGGCATTACAAGGAGGAAAGGTAATTGTAGGGACAGATGAAAACGGTGTCCCAAATGAAAGGTCAGCCTCCATTCTTGGGCAGCACCTTGGCTATGTAGTAGAAAGCCCAACCTTAGCTCCTTTAGACATCCCAAGATTTGACAATCGCAGGTTTGATTCACACAAGGAACAAATAATCAAAGATGTTGAGGTAATTTTTTTTTATTATCAGTGCAAACAAGTACCTCCATGTTTCATCTAAGTACTAACATTTACCTTCCTCTCTATAGCTAAAGTTTTCCTTTCCAAGGCAAACTATACATCTTATAAGGGACTAGATCCTAAGGACAGTTAATAATAGGTGGCGAGCCTACAAATCTAAGCTGAAGAAACAATACTTCAATCGTGACGAGAGAACTCTAGAAGAAATCATAAGAGAGAAGCCACTAACGGCTAATGAACATCAATGGAGATCTCTTGTTGGAATTTGGTGCCAAGAACAACATAAGGTGCCATCTATTTTCTTAACGTTTATATCAATTTTTAATCAAGGAATGTAACATTGCTTAATCATTGCCTGTCTTTGCAGAAATTATGTGCCACAAACTCTCGTTGTACAAAAGAACAGAAGACTGCACACACAACTGGGAGAAAAAGCCATGCTAGGCTCAAAAAGGAGATGGTGATAAATATTCATCTGCTGATATTTGTTAAATTCCACTATCATCTATTTTAGATTTGAAATGACACCCAAATAACTCTATTGTGCAGGAATCTAGAAATAAAAGAAAGGTTCGTAGGATAGAACTATGGGAGGCAGCTCATAAAAAAAGAATGGCAGATTCACTACAGAAAAAGTGGAGACACTGATGGTATGTATATTTTCTAGAACGAATGAACTATGCTAGATCTATATATCAGTTTACAATTCTGTAACCTTCCTATATACTCATTTGGATAGGCTGCATCTTATGAGGAATTAAAAAAGGAGAGGGAACAACGATGGTAATCGTCTTTCATCTAAAGATTACAATGAAGTGTTCAGTGATATTGTTGCCAAGGATTTCAAAACACGGGGGTACTATGATGATAAGTACTGGAGTCAAGTACAAGTTTCTCAAGGTTTACCTTTTGTTACTCAAACTGAGGAAGAAAGAATGTACCAAGAGAAAGTAAATGCAATGGAAAATAAGATGGAATGCATGAGTGATTTCATGAAGTACATGCTTACTTTTATGTCAAAAAGGTATCCAGAAGATAATCTTGTAAAGGAAATGGAAGCAGCTTTACAGGAAGACGTAATCTTACATTGAACCATGCCCTCCTCTTTCTCTATCTCTCTCTGAAATAAGAGCTTATTTTTTCAACCTTGTGTTGGTTCATATTTTTCAGGCAGCTGACAGTTCTGACCATGAGTGTACTGATGATGACATCCCTGAAGACTCAGATGCTGATGTGAACTCTCCAGCAAATGAGGTGCGGGTATACATACTTAAATTTTAAATATCATTAGCTTACTATAATAGTATTTAAGTTCTTGCTAATGGCTTGTAGAACATGGTTCAAGCCGAGCAGCATCAACAATCTGTACATAGAATTCTTGGAAGAACTGAAGTCCATACATCTACACCACGTGAGCAAACAACTTCAAAGGTATGTTACAAAGGCCTACTCCAATATCGATGCATATGTCAAAAATCTAGAAACATAGCTAATTTGTTACCAACAACATCAAGCTATAGTTATTTTGGGTCCCTTACATAGCTTTCCCTATCTGAGCGCTGCTGTTCACTGGGCGCTGCAGGAATTGTCCATCCATCTGAGTTTCTGCAAGTGACATGTGTGCATTTATATACCTTCTAGAAAATCATGTGAGACAAATATTCATATCCTTCATATACAGTCATTAATTGTTCCTTCTCGACTATCAGGATAAAAGCAAATGCCTGTTCAATCATGAAAGGGCACCAGGTAAGCAACTCATAAAAGGCATGCAAAGAAGTACCAATGTAAGATCAAAGTTGTATTACTGTAAAAGAAAACAGCAAGGAAATCATATTGACGAGTCTGATAAAACAGTCTATAAATTTTAGGTTTTGATAATTTCATTACATGGTGCGCAAATGACACTGCAAGCAAAATGGCCTTAGATTTATATCACCAATCTAGATATCGATTTCTAATTTAATCAAGGCAAAAGAAGAACATTTACTGAAAATTTTCCCTTTAGTACAAATCTGCTACTCCATACAGTTGGCACATGTCTGCTATTCATTATAGTTGGCGCAGGTCTGCTGCTCCATTGTTAATTGCAGTAATGTCAGATCATAATCATAAAAATGGAAACAAGAAAGGAGGTAATAGTAAACACTTCTTGGCATCCTTAATCAATCAAATACAAATAAATTCAGATGTACTAAAATAGATGTCTCTCTGACACTAAAATTCAGATGTACTAAATAACAGTAAACACCTCTTGGCATCGTTAGTCAAATAAGAAAGAATAATTGCCAACCTGCATCTCTGATAGAAAAACGCATCTAGGAGTAGAAATCTAGGGGTAGGATTCATGCACTAAATAAAATTCAAAATACACATGGAAAGAACGGAGAAGATGGAGAAAATAATGGTTGTGCTGGGTAGGAAAAGGCATGCTTGGGGTAGATGCCAGGGCATCGTCAATAAGGTAGATGGGATTCGGATGGCAGAGCAGACTGGAAGGAGACCTCGGTGAAGTGCTCTGCCCAAGATCGAAGGAAGCACCTATGCAGTCTCTCTGTTCCAGGCGTCAGGATCATATGCACAATATTTTTCTCTCTAATCTTCATATTTTTCTTTTTCCCTATTAACTCAGCTAAACTATGCTTGCAGGAGACACAACCTGTTGGCATTGTAGTCACAGATTTATCATGTGATCCCATAATGCACAACATGGTACGTCCAAGTTGATATTGTAATATTGTTTCATTTCAAATATAATGGCTCAAATTGATTAAGTGGTGCTATGTTTTGATGTTTTAAAACATGTCTATTATAGAGAACTCGATGGGTTAAAGCCTCTGGCATGAACATACCAGAATCAGTATGTGCTTTTATTTGCCTTATTTGTTTTTAAATCACGTTAGTCACCATTTCAAAGATCATATGTTCATGTTTTGTAATTTGTAGAGACAAGAGGAAGTCTATCTTATTTCGCTGATAAACAAAGGCAGAGTTGTGGCCAAAGGGAAGTTAGTGACTACTGATAGCCGAAGAGAGATTTTAGGAACAAAGCTTGGAAAGAATACTCGAGGTTTATGTTGAAGGCCTTGAAAATGTTGAACGAGGCAATAAGGGAGATGAGGAGATACCTAGACCATTTGATCAGATTCGTACAATAATTGATGTTATTGGCTATGTTATTCCTTGGCCAACTACACATGTAAGTTTGATTTTTTTTATTGAAATAGTACATGTGTCTGTAGCATCTTCAAATTGAGTTACTCATCTAACACATGTATCATTGTAGGTGAGAAAGCTAAAAGTTCATCTCGAACCCGCAATAAGTTGGTACCCGCAGCACGTGGACAAAGCTAGATGGGAAGCAAATTACAAATTTTAAAGTGAACAAGATAGGTTTTAGTTGTTACAAAAAAAATATTTAAGTAATATTTTGTATGATATTGCTGGTTTGTTTATGCTTCTTAGTGAACACAATTGATTGAGTAATGGACATGTTGGCTATTGAATACAGATTCTTGATATTTTGTCATGGTTGTATGGAATATAATTGATGGTTTACTTCCATTATTAATCATAGAAAATAGAAAAAATATGATTTCAATATATATATATATATATATATATTATATATATATAATATATATATATATATATTTATGGAACGCCTATTTTTAGTTGGGACGTATTAAAGCGTTACAATATAACGTGTCTATACTACTACACACAAGATATAGATGTATGTACAAAATCATTTCTACAGGTCTTAATACAACTATGACGTTACTATATACAACGTATTGATATATGTAGACACGCAATAAAAACGTGGCTACAATATTGTTTTCTACTTTTGTAACATGTGTTTAGGCGTTACTATAAAACGTGTCACCACGTCACCTGCCATGTCATCTTTCCACGTCACATGCCACGTCAGCTGCCACATCACCTTTCCACGTCACCTACTACATCGTCTCTACACTCCTTAATGCGCAATAATACGTTACTACAAAACGTGACTATATTAGTAGACACGAATTGTGAATGTATCTACAATATTGTCTCTAAATTTTTTTCACACGTAATGAAACGTTACTATACAACATAACTACACTAATAGACACATGTTTATATGCATCTATAAAAGCGTATCAATGTGTTTAGACATGCATCTAACATGTCTATGAAACGTCCATTCATTTAATATATATGCTTATGCAAATTGTCTCTACGGAGCCTGACACGGTCCATACGAAGCGCTTCTAACACGTTTTCGTAAACCGTGCCTATGTCCCTATAGAGATGAAATAAAGCGTGTCTACTATCTAAAAAAGTGTAGCTACAGGGGGTTTTTTCTAGTAGTGTAATATTGATTAATGATATGCAACTATGGATTCAATGAGCTTTTTAGCAACATCGATAGAAGGGGGCTAGAGCATTGGGCCTTTTTGGGTGCTCTAGTCTGCCCTCCGTAAGGACTAAATCTTAAAGCAACCACCTATGACTTATAGTACAACATTGAGAACTACATAGCTCTAGTCTTAGCCCAGTATCTTGATCTATTCTAGTTTGTCAGCAGCTTACCGAAAGGCAAGAGGGGGTGCTAGCTCAGGTATAGCTCTTGTCCTATCGCGGTGTGTGCTGGGC